>CM076416.1:14010666-14610666 GCA_038363315.1 Mugilogobius chulae
GAGAGGAGGTAGAGAGAGACCAGCGCGGAAGGAGAGGGAAGCAGAAGCAAGAGGGAAAGAAATAGAAGTAGAGGGGAAGAAAGAGGGAGGAGGAACGAGGGCAAGGGTAAGAGAAGAGAGACAAGAGAGAAGAGGTATAGACATGTGAAGAAGGAGAGGATGGAAGAAAAAGGACAGAAGAGCAGAACAGACAGTATGATAAGGAAGGAGGGCCAAAAAGGAGAAAAAGGAAAAAAGAAAGAAAAAAAACAGAGAAAACAAGGACAAACACAGAAAGAAGAAGGGGGAAAAAAAAAGAGACGGAAGAAGAGGGGAGAGAGACGCGACACAAGAAAAAAGAGAGGGTGAAGAGGGAGAGATAAATACAAACAAGAGGTAAGGAGGAAGTGAGGAAGGGAGAGAGAGGAAAAGAGAGATTATGTCTGTTTACTTTACAAATAAATGTTATGCGCATTAAAATGAAGAATAAGAAAAAAGATTTAAGAGCTATAGATTGTGTTAACCAATAAGCTTGTTTTTAGTCTTTTTTACACATTTTGTATTAGTAGTTTTTTAGTGATATTATTTACAAGCTGTAATTAAAATAGTGGTTGTGGTGTTTTACCTGTATAAGTGGTTTTTTGAGTTGATTTCCTTAGACTGTACTTTGGTTGTTATAATTTACCTGTTATTCTGTTGTCTGTGAGATGAAAGAGTCGCCGTTCACCCACTTCCGCGTCCTTTCAGGAATCAACAGAACTTCTTCATCACTGAAACATGTCGAGCCGTAAACGTTTCCCGAATCATAACGTGCTCCTGGGCAAGACTGGAGGTCTGAGCGCGACCAAGAACTCAGGGAGCAACTCATAGGGTAAACTAGAGAAAGCAAAGAGAAGAGAGGTGAGAGAGGAGAGGGAGGAGAGAAGAGGAAGGACTGAAGGTCTGAGCGGCAAGAGACTGAGGGAGCAGACGTACTGGATAATTTATTCTAGAGAGAAAAGAGAGAAAAGAGAGAAAGTGGAGTGAGAGGGAGAGAGAGCTGGAAAGAGAGGAGAGAGCGCTGAAGGTCTGGAGACGGCAACGAGACGAGGAGACACTCTGATAACAAGAGAGGAAAAGAGAAGAGAACAGGTGAAGAGAGGAGAAGAGAGAGAGAGAAGAATGTCTGGTAAATCTGTGAGAGAAAAGAGAGAGAATGATGAGATGAGGGAGAGATAGAGGCAGGACTGAAGGTCTGAGATGGCGAGAAGCTGAGAGAGCGGACGTCTGGGTAACTGTGGAGAGGAAGAGACAGTGGTTCTGCACACTTTCTCATCAAATTTCAGCTTTTTAAGACTTTTTAAGACGCATTGCATAGCAAAATTAAGGTTAAGGTTAAGGTTTAAGGTACCTTAATGGCCACCCCGGTTAGGGAAATGTGTACTCACTGAGTTGACGCCTGGATCTTCATTGCTCTGGGGCATGCTCCTCAGGAGCAGGTGATTCACCTACAGTGCAGCACTCGGGAAACATCTCCAGATGTTGTTGCTAGGCCTTGGTCAGGCTGAGCTGAGCGATTTCCACTTATACATACATGTTAATTGGTTGGATGGGGGATTTAGAGACCAATGTGCAGTCATTTGAAAACGATTATTTTTGTGACAAAAATAAATATCTATGCATACAGAACGATACATTTATAATTATTTTTTTGTTTGTCCATTATACCCTATGTTATGGCTCAGAAAATGCCATATCATTTAATTAATTTATGCAAAATATACATTTGTGAGATGGTTGTTCCTAATTTGATGCAAGTTCACCTGTATGTGCAGGTGGCATGCTCCTGTCTCTTCTATCAAATGAGCTCATCTGGCAGTGGCCAGCTTTATGTGGACCATCCAAACGATACCCGAAATTAACAGCAATGTTGTCTCAGACACCGAATCGTGTCCACGGTCCGATCTCATCGAGCCGCGAACTCTTCAGATCTGTGCTGGTCATTTACGACTAGGCTAACACATCACATTTACAAACACGACGCGTACGATTTAAATAATTGGATGGGATTGGAGACTAGGCTACACTTATATCCACATTATCCGCAAATACGTAAAACGCTGGTGTTCCATCATGGATAAGATGGAACAACAGCGGTCTAAACTTGAAGCTAACAAGAGGAAAATAAATGAAAAGTGATTTTGGTACAAGCGCCGATTTAGAAGGTTGGATATTATCACCACAGTGTAACAAACTATGCACACACTTATGATAAAACAAAGATAAGTTTACGGATGCACGACAGTGAATCAACTAGGACTTATCGCTGCAGCATTGCACGCGTAGCGATGGTAAGTCAGACATTATTCTAAGCCCGATTAAAGTCGCTGTGAGCTTGACCAAGTTATAACGCTCGCTGCGGGGAAACATTGCTTTACTTTGGCGCATGTTGAATAATGTCTTGTTTAGTCCCAAAGGTTGTTGAGGAGTTGGTGAAGACTTAACTGTGAGACTATGCACTCTGATACACGACCTCTGTTGTGAAGCGCCTGTCGTCCCATCTGACCCTAGTGACATACGGGCATTCACAGCAGATGCAAACTGGCTCTTGACACACAAAAAACACATTGCTTCTTTTAATTTTTATCAATCTACTCATATGACAAGCTCTTAAAATAAGCCATTTCAATTTAAGACATAAACAGCGTCATTTTTGACAAATTTAGACTTTTTTTAAGACTCCGCGAGAGAGCCTGAGAGAGAACGAAATGGGTGGAGGGGAAGAGGATGAAAGGGTTGACACAAAGACCTGGGTGTCTCATTTTCAAGCCTTTTAAATCACAGAACGATGAAGTGGGGAGGGGGTTGGTTGATATACACGTCAAGTGTTGTGATCTTGTGATAGTTGCAATGTGTAAAAAGCCAGAGTTAAATGAATCGAATTCTGTAGCTAATATTTTAAAACATTTAGTTCAAAGAAGAATTAAAAAATCATATGGAAAGGTGGTGAGAGAAAAGTGTTCAAATGTATTATAAAAAAAATGGTGTGAAAAGCATAAAAACTGATGACATTGATAAGAGAAGTCAGAGTGACAATTTAGAATATTTTTATAAGAAAGCTGAGGTTGAGAGAAAAGAAGGTCAGTGGGTCGGTTCGTGACAGTTGAGATATCGCTGGGTTCTCTTATAGAAGAAATGAAATATTTAAAAATGAGCATTAGGCCTGGGGTATGAGATGAAAGTCTATGAGAGTCAGAGAGTCATTGGAAACAGGAGCTAGAGCCACATTTTCTCTTCTATTTATTCATGCTGTTTGTATAAAAATACCGACATTCTGCTGAGGCTCAGAGTTTGTTTACTTTATAAGAAGTTTGTTCGTCTGTATTAATTATTTTGATGAGTTTGAAGTTCATGTGTTGAGTCTTTTGTGCTGCAGCTTACATCAATGTTTCAGGTGGAATTTAAGATTACAGAATATTAATCTGTTTATTGAATGAAACATCGATTTGAGCAGATTTTCAAAAAGAATGTTATAGAGTTGAAATGAAAGTTGTATTTTTCACACATGTTCTAATGATCAAGTATTTTAATAATTATGAATAATATTATAATGGCATGAGGTTGTTTGTCTGCAAAAGCGTCGTCAACATTTTTCTGTGTATCTAAGTCACAGTGAAAGTAGTCTTGTTCCTGCTATGAGTTGAGTGACAGACTGGATTTAACCAAATCACAGTCAAGCAAGCGAACTGAATTGTTTTTTACATACAAAGACAAAGATCGAAAGAACTGTGAAATCAAATCGAAATCGTGATACTGTCTCAAGGAAATTCGTGAGAATTATTTTTGTCATATTACGCAGCCCCGAGCCTCCAGGGGCCGAGCCAGGAGCCAATCAAGTCACAGGCCTCATGCTTACATGTCCTCCTCATCTTCAACTTCTTTTCTTGCTGCGTCCACACATTCTGCTTGATCCATTAATTATCTTTTTAATAGATTATTTTTAAACGTGTGTTCTGTGGGCCTGATAACGACGCTACGGCAGAATTTGTGATTTAAAATAATAGTCGTTTTCCTCTGGTGGATCATCGTAATATCTTAACTGACTAAAGTCTAGCATCTAAGTCCACATCACCAAGAGGACTCCCGGTTTGTCCATCTTCATCCGCCGTGAATGGGACTTTAATAAGATTTTAATGTGACTGACGACGCCACAGAGAGACAGGAAGAAGACAAGTACTTCTAAGATATTTAATGTAAAAGAGAAGAGGTTAGAGAGGGAGAGGAGGAGGAAAGAGAGAGAGAGACGGGAGAGAGAGAGAGAGATAACACAAACGACGGCCAAGGCCAGGAGGGACGAAGACAAGTAAGTATTAATTAAAAGCGGGAGAGAAGAAGAGGAGGATGAGTGAAGAGAAGAGGACAAACGACCAAAGGCAAAGAAGAAAGTAATAAGTATTGAATGTAAAGAGAGAGAGAAGAAGCGGAGGAAGAAGAGAGCGAGAGAGAGGGAGAAGGAAGCAACAAACGACCCAAAAGACAAAGAGGAAGAAGAAAGAATCCTAACAAGTAATAATTAAAAGGACGAGAAAAAGGAGGAAGAGAGGAAGAGAGAGAAAGAGAGGTGGAGGGAGGGAAGCTCAAACACGTCAAAGGCAAAGAGGAAGAAAGACAGAATCATACAGTATTAATGTAAAAGAGAGAGAAGAAGAGGAGAGAGAAGACGAAGCAAAACAACGCAAAGCAGAGAGGGAAAAAAGAAAGTATAATGTAAAGAGAGAGGTTTGAGGGGGAGAGAGGAGAAGAAGAGAGAGAGGCAGAGGAAGAGGGGGGGGGGAGAAGGAAGCCAACGACGTCAAAGGCAAAGAGGAAGCCAGAATAAGTAAGTATTAATGTAAAGAGAGAGAAAGAGGAGGAGAAGAGAGGAGGGAGGACGACGCCAAAGGCCAAACGTGCAGAAATAATAGTATTATTGTAAAAGAGAGGAAGAAGAGGAGAGGATGAGAGAGAGAGAAAGAGAGGAGACGAGGAAGCACAAATTACACCAAGGCCAAAGAGGCAAAGGGAACAGAAAGTATTAATGTAAAAGAGGAGAAGGAGAAGGAGAAGAAGGAGAAGAAGGAGAAGAAGAAGAATTAATGTAAAAGAGAGAGAGAATAGAAAGAGGAGGAAGAGAGAGAGAGAGGGAAGAAAAGGCCAAAGAGGCAAAGGGAACAGAAAGTATTAATGTAAAATGTAAAAGAGAAAAGGGGAGAGGAGGATGGAAAAAAAAAGAGAGAGAGAAGAGAGAGAGAGAGAGAGAGAGAGAGAGAGAGAGAGAGAGAGAGAGAGAGAGAGAGAGAGAGAGAAGGAGATGAGACAAGGAAGCAAAAACAACGCCAAAGAGGCAAGAGAAACAGTAAGTATTAATGTAAAAGAGAAGAGGAGGAAGAGAGAGAGAGAGAGAGAGAGAGGAGAGACAGAGGTGAGGAGGCACAAACAATGCTAGAGGCAAATGGAATTATCGTATTAATGTAAAAGAGAGAGAAAGAGGGGAGAAGAGAGGAGGGAGGATAAAAAGGGTGAGGACAGATGGAGAAAGAGGGGAGATGGAGAAAGAGAGAAGAGGACACACAAACAACACCAAAGAGCTTAAAAGAGACTAAGTATTAATGTAAAAGTGACGAAGAGGAGGAGGAGGTGAAGGAGAGAGAGAGGGAAGGAAAGAGAGGAGGAAGCTTGTGTATTAATGCACATTGCAAAACACAAAAATCATCTAAAAAGGAAATAGGATCAGGTCCATTGACGTCCTGTTGAAAACTGCATAAGTCCCGCCTCTTCATTGTGTTTTTTTGTTGTTGGAAATTGTCGACATAAACATTTTGAACCTACATGTTTTGCGCACGATCCTAATTTGAAAAAATAAATAAATACAGACAAGTGGGTGGTGATAGGTGGTAGGTGAAGACAGGGGTTTTGTGAGCTAAGGAGCATCAGCTGCAGGACAAAACAAGTTTACTTAAACATGCAGGAATCAATCCAAATACAACTTGGGGAATTAATGCGGTTAAGAACTCAGAAAAGTAGATTTTACAGTTATAGGTTTCCTTCAAAAGAGAGAAGAGAGAAGGGGTGAAGAGAGAAAAAAGGGGTGAGTAAAGATGACAGAAGGAGCAGGAAACAAAGTATTAATGTAAAAGACAAAAGAGAAGAGAGATCGTGAGGAGAGAAATGAATGCATTAGAAGGGAAAGAAATGAAGAAAGAAAAGAGGAAGAACTGGTTTAAAAGACTGAAGAGGATGAGGAGTGAACGAATGCATGTGAAGGAGGAGTGTTAGAAAAGAGGGCAGGAGGAGGAGTGTGGAGCATTCATCAGACTCAGACTGTTCAGAGTCTAAAGCAGCTGCTCCACTTTCACAAACACACATCTGTCTTTATTTATCCAGACAAATCTAATGATGGTAGGTTATGTGAAGACAAAGAAAAGGTGGTAGAATGTTGTTTATCATGGTTTATGTCAGACTTTTAGGATGAACTCCGGCAAACTGCACTGGGTCATTTATAAAAAAGAAAAAATCTACAAGAATATTCTGATTTAGCACAGTTCTGGAGCAGAGTTAGATTTTTGTGTCAAACTAAAAAAGCTCCAAAGCCAAAGCACTTTCTCCAAACGAATCGTCTTCAGTCTTAATTTAGAGCCACCGCCTCCAATACGCACATAACACATAACGCAGAGCGCGTAGGGCATCACCTGCTCTGGGGGCACCAAGCCGAGCTGTACCGTCCCACTGTCCCGTGTGCTGAACTCATGAGTGACAGACAAGTTTGGTCTAGACACAGGTGCTGATGATTCTAACACACAGCGCAAAATAAAGACTCTGGAAACGTGTTCTACGACTCGTAAGCTCTGAGCCAATCTTTATTTGGCGTCAATAGGACACATATTGGGTCAGTTACGAGGAGAAACAGCAGATGAATTAAGACGGCATGCAGATTTGAACACACAAATAACCGCTGCGAAAGACGGCGGATTTTCCACTTTTATATTTAGATTCTTTCAAAGAGCCATGAATAGTCTATTTGTCTGACAAAAGTTACAGACTAGAGTATTTCCTTAAACTGTAGCGCGAGGAAGGAGGTTAGGTTGAGCTGTGTTCAGTGAGCGCAGGAGAGGGAGCAGTGGCGGAGCAGAGGGCAGTTTGAAGGGGCGAAGAGGTCTGGGGCCCCACTGGAAAGCAATTTGGTAAAAATTTGAAATTAATGGATTTACTGTTCTAAAACAAAACAAAAAATCATTTATTAAGTAAAAAAAAAAAAAAAAAAAAAAAAAAAGAATGAAAAAATGTAGTACTGTATGTCTGTGTGCGGAGTTGTTAGGGGTTGGAAGTTTTTCGTAGTGGGGGGGGGCACCTTTTTGAAATCTTGCATAGGTCACCAAAATGACTAGCAGCGGCCCTGATGACTTTTAATCGTTCCCATTTAACACTTTATAGGAGTTAATGTTTCTGCACAAACACAGGTTTTACTCACACAAAACTGACTCTGGAGCTGCAATTCTGACTGATCACTCATCAATACACATGATCAGATCTTCATCTTTATGATCCGGTCCTGTCTCTGCTTCAGTCTGACAAATGTAAAATGTGAAGAACCGTCGACAAAATGAAGCCCATAATCCTCCAGGGGCACTCACAGATCCTGCAGCCACGCCCACTTCCACTAGCCCCTCCCCTTTTCCCCACATAGCCCCTCCCACCTGCAAACATGATTGGTTTTTGAGATTTTTCATGTCAAAGTTTGTTAATAATGAGGAAAAGCTAAATATTGAGAATTGAATATCAGGTATATAGTTTGCTCCTTCCCCTCTTAGCCCCGCCCCTTCCATTGTAGCCCGCCCCCTTCACCCGTAGCCCCGCCCCCTTCCCTCTTGACTCATGTCTTGTGTCTCTGCTCGTCGCTTCACTAAACTCGACCTTCGGCTCGGATCATAAACCGTCTGATGAACGACTGAAGCTTCTGATCCACTCTGACCTCACAACCTCCTCGCTACAGGGACACAGCTTAACCACTACACCACCTCCTCACTGTGAGTCTAAAACCCCAAACCTCCTCGCTACAGGGACACAGCTTAACCGGTGCATCACCCACTCCAGGATCACTGCTTTTTGGTTGTTTATCTAAACAAGTGTCAGTGAAAGTTAACATTTGACTCTAATAGGGCTTTTCCATTACTACCTGCTTGGCTCTACTCTACTCTACTCTACTTTACTCTACTCGACTTAGCCCTGGTGTGGAGCTTTTCCATTTGGGGCTGATCCTCTGACCAGGTACTTTTTTAGTCCCTGCTTTACCCCAGGGCCAAAGTGACCAGAGTATAGACTAAACCTGACGTCAGACACACGTCGCCTGTTGCGTCACTGGTTTGTTGTTGTTAGGATACGCTAACATGAGTCGCCGTCAAGCTAGCTGCAGAACTGCTTCTACATTTCTACTCACCGCAGCAAAAAAACAGCAAAATGACATGAAAAAAAAACGTCCCTGGTCCAACAGCGAGATACAAACTTTTATTACCTTGGTAAAAGCAACGACATGATGCAAATGCAGCTGGACGGAGCCACAAGAAACAAAAAAGTGCATAAAGAGCTCGCCAGCTCTGCCCAGCACGGTTTTGAAAGACAACAAAGCAACGCAGAGAAAAACTGAAGACAACGACTATGTTCCTGTAACCCACGTCTCAACCCTGCCGCTGCTTCCCAACGGCTGATTGACACCGCAGTTCATTCGCCCAGCCACAAACGGCGCTATGATAAAAGTGTCTGAGCCTCGTGCCCACTTCCTGTCAACCCTTGCTCCGCTCGGCTCCGGCTGTGCAGAACACCAGACTGCGGCTTATATCTTCACCAACTTACACAGAAAGTTCTCAAACTCATCGGTCAGGTTTTTTTGTACGCCTGATTTCCTCTCCAAACCTGGTAGGAACATTTTTTTTCCTCCATCGTGGACAACCTTATTTGGATTTTTTTGTGTGTGTGGGTGGGATCAAAAACTGAACTCACCCTAACCATTTCGAAAAACGACTGAAAAACCTACTGAACTTGTTTTTGTTTGTGGTCTCTTGCCACTGGGTCATTTATTTTTATTCAAATTCTAGAGTTTGTCATTATTTGCATTTCATAATTTTTCAATACACAATTCTGAACTTAATTTTCTGTGTCCTTGCCTTTCATTCACCACAAGCTCCTTTAACGAATCCGCTAACCACTCTGCCACAGGAAAGGCTCAAGTGTCAGAACCTCCAGGAGTCAAACCCACAACCCTCCACACCCCCTCCTCGTCCCTGAGCGGCGTGAGGCTAACCACTCTGCCGCGGCTCAGACTCAGGAGCTTTGCTGAATGTGCGTTTCAGATTCATGGCTTTGACATCTGTGTCCTTCCCACCTCACTGCCCCTCGTCGTTTATCAAGAGCCCCCCTGCGCCGCGCTGTCCCCCCATTGGTCCGGCGGCCTGGGGGGGGGGCGGCGGGGGGGTGTCAGGGGGGAGGGGGGGTGTTAAAGATGAGCCTAATGTGCTGCGGAAAACGACTGCTGCTCCCGCTCCTAATGTAGTTTAAACATACAGCAGAAGACTGGACATCGCTCACGGGGAAGAAGGGAGGAGGGGGGGGAGGAGAGGGAGAGGTGTGGAGGAGAGGAGAGGAAGCGAGGGGGGGGGGGGGCAGAGTGAAGTACAGTCGGGAGCAGAGCGAGAGATAAGTGTTTAACTCAGCCTGGAGCAAGACGCAGGACGCAGAGGAGAGGTAAACAGTCAGGAGGAGGGAGAGAAGAGGGGGAGAGAGAGAGGAGGAGAGGAGGAGAGGAAGGAGGGAGAGAGAGGGGTGGAGGGAGGGAGAGAAGGAGGGAGAAAGAGGGAACAGGGAGAATAATGTGGAGTCAAAAGCATTTAACACCGACTGGAGCAAGACGCAGAGGAGAAGTAAACTGTCAGGACGGAGGAGAGAGAGGGGAGAAAGAGGGAGAGGGGAAGAGGAAGGGAGGAGGAGGGGAGGAGAGGGAGGGTGTAAAGGAAAGAGAGAGAGAGAGGCTGAATAAGGTGAATAGGCTTGTTCAATCTCTACAGGCCTCAGAAAATGTTGACTAAACAGGACAGAAAAAGCAACTGAAAATGTGACGAAAGATACGATCAAAACGCGACAAAAACAAACCAAAAAAGCAAGAAAGAAAGTCACAAAAATGACAATTAAAAATGCAGCAAAAAAGGACAAAATATCACAAAAAAACAGGACAGAAAGAACAACTAAAGAAGGACAAAAACAGTGAAAAATGTGTGGAACATGCAGCAAGAAAGCAACAATAAAGATCGAAATAAGAGACACGACAAGAAGAAAGAAGATTCTGAGGCTTATTTCAGTTTCTTTAGGTTTTAGAGGGGGAGAAAGAAGGAGGGAGGAAAGAGAGGGGTTAGGGAGAAGGAGAGGAGGAGGGAAGAGGAGAAAGGATAGAAGGGAGGAGAGAGAAGGGAAAGAGCGAACAGAGGAGGAGAGGACAGCCAAGTGGAGTCAAAAGCATTTAACACAAGACGCAGAGGAGAGAGAGAAAAGAGAAGAGAGGGAGAGAGAGGGGGGGGACAGTGCAAGGAGGGAGGAGAGAAAGAGGGGAGAAGAGGGGAGGAGGGAGAGGAGAAAGGAAAAAGAGGAGAGGGAGAGAAAAGAGTGAAACAGAGGAGAGAGGAGGGCAAGCTGGAGTCAAAAGCATTTAATTACAGGCTGGAGCAAGACTGCCCAGAGGATGAAAAGAAGAAGAGAAGGGAGAGAGATGAGATTCGAATGAGATAGGAGAGAGAAGGAAGAGATTGATGAGAGAGAAAGATTGAAAGCAGCTGCGAGGGAGAAGAGAAAGAATGTGGAGAAGGGGGAGGGGAGGGGGAAAGGAATGAAAGAGAGGAGATGCGAGAGTGAAGCAGTAGTCAGGAGATGTAGAGAGAGATGGAAGAGACGATGCAGATGATGGAAAGGTTGGCTGCTGCTGTGACAGACTGAAAAGCCTGAAAGAGTATTACAGTCCAGGATTAGAGAGGAGATGAGAGAACGAGGGATGAGAGGGAGGAGGAGCAGGACGGGAGGAGGGGGGGGGGGTGTGAGGACATTAATGAAATGTTTTCCTCTGGGCAGCAGCCCAGCGGTTTGCCAAATATCTCATGGTCAGACGGTGATAAACCAGCACCCACAAGACACGAATTAAACCCTGAAACACTGCAGCTTTTACAGGGTTTGTTCATGTTTTTAATGTGGTTTAACTTGATTTTAGTCGTATTTTTCTTAGATGCAACAAAAGAGGACTGATAATGACAGAAAAACAACAGAATTATGTGTACACGTTTTTTTATCCATTTTTTTGTCTGCCTGTATATATTTTTGTAGGTGCTCAGCGTGTTTTCTTTTCTTTATTGCGCATTTTCTGGACACTTTTGGTGTTTGAGTGTTTTTTACAACACGTCTCATTTTACTACGTGATAGTCCAGATGGCCTTGCCGTAGTGTATTGTTTAAAAATCCTTTTTTCCAGATTTCTGTTTATAACACCCTTATATTTATGTTCACAATGACATATCTGTTTATAACGACTTTTTTTACGTATTCAAACGACAAGATATTCTCGTTTAATACGACTGAAATCATAAGACACTCTTCCATGCATGCTGCTGTTTTACTGTCTGAACGTGTGACTGAACCTGGTTGAGCTTAATCCCAGTACTGAGGCCATCACAACACAGAACTTACATCTACACAGTTCATTTAAATGATCATGGATATAACCAGACTAAACACAAATGTAAAGACAGGTCACAACATTAATAGATTCGACCTGAGTCTGTTGTTTTAGACAAGAGTCTTTGTCTGCATTGTCAAAGTGATGCAGTAAAGATCCACAGCCAAATTGTGATTTAAAAGTGCATTCCAATGCATTATTTCTGACAATATGAAGGTTTACTTAATCATCCATAGATAATACAGATTCTTCAGTTGTTACGGTTACAAATAGTATCTCATGGCTTCCTGCCTTTAGAAATAAAATTTCAGCTCCCGTGAAGCCATCCGCTTTTGATAGGAAAATACGCCGGGTGGACTTTCGCTTTTTCTCATTTCTCCGTGCCCTCTCTCATCTCTCCTACATCTTTCACAAACGTCTCTAATTCGTCTCTCGATTGGTTGCCATGCGCCTCGTCTCTATTAACTTCTTCAGAACTGTATCCTTGCCGTACTGGAGACTGTTTATGAGTTTTTCTCATTGTTGCCCATAGAGAGCTGCCCCCACGACCAGTGGGCCACAAGCGATTCCCAGATAGAGAATGTGATCCAGTTTCTGTAAGGACAGACCGTTGTTTAATCCTAGAACTGACCTGACCTGTGTTTAACGAGAAAAAATATTTCGTTATTTGAACTGTAAAAAAAGGTCGCGTAATTATAAAAACCTGAGAAAGCCTGAAAAATATGTTATAGTCCACAACTGGCAGCAGTCAACTCCATGGACTCCGTTACCCTTCTTAGTATTGCGTTCTCACAGCGTTTTCTTAATATTTTCTCTTAGGTTTTCTTATAGTTTTGAATATTGTTGGTGTTGAAGCCAATATTTTTCTGTATCCTTTGTCACCATTTCTTCTTAGATCTGCGTTCATACAAAGACTTGAAAGCCTGTACAATAGAAACAGGTAATAATACACATAAATACACAAAGCAATTTTTTGTTTTATTTTTGCATCCTTATCAGATCCTGTAGTTTCCCAACGACAAAACGAGCGATAGTGTTATAAAAACGATCCTGCGAAAGTGAGCTGTCTTAGGATTTATCATCGTAAATGGAATTCTGTAAATCCCAGCCTGAATTCCGGCACGCATGTATATGCCTGTATGTCTGACCAGAGATGTGGCGCTTGTGACATCTGACACAGACAAGAAGTTCAGACAACGTTCGCGAAGACTAAGTTAAAAAAAATAGGACTTTCTTAACATAAAACAAAACTATGCGTCTAGAGAACTTCTTTCATACTTCACAAACATTTACTGATATATCTTGAAACAACATGGATTACCTAAAACCTACAGAGAGATCAGAAAGTGGATATTAGGCTTCAGAATCTTATGTGGAATTTTGGACAACTTCCAATAAGTTTAATAAGATGTAAAGGATTTATCTTGTTTATTGCTTTATGTTTCTGCATGGTTTACACGTTGAATCATGAGACCGCAGATTTTCACATTAAATCATATAAAGGTCAAAAGCGTCCTAGTACATTCTTGCCAAATGATCCGAACAGTTGAACTACTTGGGCCGTGCGCTCATCAACGAAAAAAAAATCCGGATTACACGCGTAAACCCGGATGACACTAAAAGCGTGTGAGTTTTCGAAAACCTTTTCCACCCCTGAGACCTTGGTTATCAGAAATCTTCAGTTGTTCAGTCTCCTAAATACTCCGGCTCGTGTGACCCGATTGAGCCTTATCAAGACTAAAATTTCTGCCTAGAAACCGCCTGAGCTTTGGCTTCGTGGGACATGGCCCTCAGTCACATATCTTTTGTCACATGTTTGTTTGATGTTCTTTTGACTCTTTTTTGTTTTGTATTTTTCTTTCACTTTAGCTCTGTAATTTCGTTCCTGCTGTTGTTGCTTGGTTTACTCTTTGCTTTCTTTTTTTGCCCATGATTTATTGCACTTGAGCCCGGCTTTTTAGTCATTTAGCCCATTTTCCCATTGCATTATTTGGAGGTTTTAGGGATTTTCTTGCCTGTTTTTTAATCTATATGAACATCCCATTTATCGTATGTATATTTTTTTTCACATTTTCTTAGATTCTGTAACAAAAGAGATCTGAACAGACCTATAAATACACTAATAGTACCATACAGTATTGATCCGAAATTTCTTTGGACACTTAGGTTCTGTATTTCCTGTCCCTTTTTTGTATGGATCTGAAAGTGGAGTAGACCAGAACAGGAAATCAGTTCTCGATGTGTTTGTGTATATTCTGTCAACTAATTCTGAGGCCCTACATAAAGCCTGCTAGCATGACCAGTTACATCTGAGCAAAGAAGCACACAAAAACCACCTTATTTTAGTCCATGTATTTCCAATACTTATTTCAGGGTCCCAAATTGTGTACCTTCTTTCTTTTTTTTTGCTGCGTTTTTGATAGTTATTTCATCACATATGAGGATGTACGAGCGTGAGGCGATCAAACAGCGAAGTGACGCGTGTCTGGTAGGAGGTTGGTCAGAACGTGTCGTTGAGGGCGCCCTGTCGCGTAGGGAGCGTGGACGTGCAAGGGCGTGTCTGTTGAGGGGCGTGTCAACAAGGGGGTTGACGTGTCCTGAGAGTGGTGACGTATCAGTGCAACAGGGCGTTGTTTTTATTTGTTTCCCTTCTTGACGGGCGACTTCAACAGTGTCCGCCGAATCGCAAGGGGGCCGGTCCCCCGGAGCGGCCTGTGTCATAAGGGGCCGTGTCCATAAAGGGGTTCACGTGTCCTAAAGGTGGCGTGTCCCACCCGAGGGCGGAAACACGCTGTTGCATTAAGGGGGCCGCTCCTGTCCGCCAGAGGGCGGCGTGTACATAAAGGGGGCAAACCACACTCGAGTGTCCGCGAACGGGCGGGGACCCGTGCTTCATTGCAAGGGAGGCGTGTCTAACGGACGGCGGTGTTCTGCAAGGAGAGCGCACAGGCCCTCATTCGCCGAAGAGCGGGGCTTCGCTTGTCATAAGCGGCGGTGTCGCCGAGGGGCGTGTACGCAGCAGGGCGTGTCGTGAGGGCGTGTACGTGCAGGCGATGTCGCGTATGGGGCGTGTCGTGAGGGGAGCGGATGTCGTGATAGGGGCGTGTTCGTGGAGGGGTCGTGTCGTGAGGAGGCCGGGTCGTGCAGAGGCGTTGTGTGACTAAGGGGGGTGCTGCCTGTGTTAGTTCTGCGGCTGCAAATCAACATACTTGCCGCCAGGCCTGCTGGACATTTACTGATGCTGGAGTTGCTATATTCTGTCCTGTGTACTGGAGTTGCAGTTTCCTCCTGCACTCCGGTTCCCCCACCCAAACACCCAATAACATGCATAGTTTAGGAACACTTCATGGTTGAGATGGTATCGTGAAGGTTTGACACGAGCCGCCTTTTGTTGTAGAGATGAATCTCCTCTCTGCTGAGCTGCCCAAGCAGCCAGTTTACTAGTCAGAGTGGGGATTAGGAGGATGTTCACTCACGTGAAGCTTTATGGACTCTGTGTCTGTGAAATGCACTGTACAAATAAAGATACTTACTTACATTTTCAGCATATTTTGCAGTGTTTTTTATTCTTTTTTAGTTGTTTTTTTCGTTCTGCTTTTGTTGTGTTTGTATCATTGCATCATTGGCAGCTTTTTTGTTGCGTTTTTTCTGCTCATTTCCGTTTGATTTTAGTAATTTTGTCCTTTTTTCTCGCTGCGTTTTTGTCCTTCTTCGGTTGTATTTTCCGTCCTGATGTTTATTTGTGTCATGTTTTTGTTGTGTTTTTTTCTGCAGTTTTGTCATTTGTTTATTTTGTCTTGTTTTGTCCTATGTTTCTCTTTGTTTGTAATCATCAGAAGTGTGTAAATGCTTTCTAACTGGACTCTCGGTCGTTCACTGTGAGATAAAAACTCTTAACGACGCAGATTTAATGAGTATTGATCAGTCATTTTGTTTGTGTCTCGTCCTTTTCTCATTTCCACCTCAGACGTGATTCATCTGAACAGAAAAAAACATATTTAGAAAGCTATTTCCTTAGCCACAAAGAAAGAAAAATGATCCAAAGAGAACGTGAAAACCGTTAATAGATACTTTAATTTATAGCAAAGATAAGAGTAAATCAAAACAGAAGAAATTAATTTCACAGGTTTGTGTTTAAGGCTGCAACCCAAACATCAACCATCTAAATATAAATAAGTGTGAATTAACTAAGCTGTGCATTGTTACTTTTAACGTGAGTCTGATACACAGGCACCCAGGCCTAGACTTTACTTCTAACAGCTCACTTCTGTGTAATACACGGAAGTCACTCTGGTATTTGATTGAGGTAATCGCCAGTATTTAAATTAAATCTTACAACAGCGCTTCGTCAATTAACAGTAAAATCTTAGCACGAATACTCAACTGCGCTTAGTACTTTAGAAACAGAAGTATATTGTAATATACTGTGCTTCTTAAGTCAAACGTCTAAACGTGCCTTCTAAGAGAAAATAACTGAGTAGTACTTATATCTATGAATGATCATCTATGACATCTCTTGGAATTAGATCAACCTGTGTGTCATGATTATCTTGATAGCACATAAACAGCAATTTAGTAAATTATGACCGAGCTAAAAAGTAGCAGCACGACTTGTGTAAACCTCTTCATCAATCATTTTGCCCAGATTCATCAAAGCGCTATAAATACAAGATTATAGTGCTGCAGCTGAATAGCAAAACATGAGTCATTAGAGGCTTCAGTCGACGTTTCATCCGATGGCGCTGTATCGCTTTAAGAAAAGTCACAGATATAACGCGACCAGAGGTACAGTATCATTTTACTCAGTTATGGTCGTTTGAGGCTTCAGTTCTCACACACTTGCCAGAAAAAGTCAGAGACGAGTGTTCACAGGTAGGGCGCTCACGCAGCAGTGCTCTAAACATGCGGCCTAATTCTTGCCCCACCGTTAGCGAATTTTCGATTATTTGAATACTCTTATAACTATCTTGTTTTTTGAGACACCAATCATAAGCAAATGACATGTGTGAAAGATAACATAGCGAGTCTGATCTATCCCATGCCTCATCACATACAACCACTAAAACGTATAACTAGGTGATCTTCCAGATCAAATATTCATCTAACAGTTCAGCGCTAAAGACAGCCATGCTAGAAGACATGATGTCATTTACAATAGGTAGCTATACAGGAGGAGAGATTGCCCGCAGGTCCCAAGTCTCCAGCCACACCCTCTTGGAAATGATAAAAATAGACTCATTAAAATCACAATAACAAAATATTTACATCTTATTTACTGATAATGTAAGTATAATTTACCATTTGTTTCTTGCTAAAAATCGACCATACACTAACCTCTTATAATAAGTTCTAAATTGTTCACCATTTTCAACTAATAATTCATACGTCTTTGCTTTATCTCTTTCTCTCTTCTATTTGTCTTGGGGCAAGAAGAGAAGACTATAAAGAAGAGGCCGACTGATTGGCCGCTAAACCAACTATGAAAACGCAGGGTCTAGTATAGTAACTTCAATCAGAAGCCAGATCTGGAGAGGCTGCCCAGAGATTTGCCCGCGCAGACCCTATATTGTTTTTGGGTTCAAATGAATGGCTTGACAGCTTTTTCATCCTGACACACCATGTCCAAAAACATTGTCTCAAGGACAAATAATACCTCTCCAGCCTTCCTTTTGCCTAATGCAGGTATGATGGCCATATACCGTTGATATCTTGCCTTATTTTGCTATTAGCTTGGAAGTTAAGTATGATCCGACAGGACTGTGAATGCCATCTGCTATTGGTAGTAGGTTAATATCGTCTCCTGTAGTTCTGTTAACTTACGTCTTGTGCTCGGAAGCTACAAGATACACGCCAACACAGTAAGAGTGATTCTACAAGCAGGTCGTATCGTTATCCCTCTTTCTCCCATACATTATTGTGCCCGCAATTTTATATGTCTATTGTTCCGGCGTTACTTCTCTGTCTTTTAAGACATTGCAGATGTTTTCTATTCTGTTTAGTTTCCTTTGGCCATGAAGTTGTATATCTTCCTGTTTGTCCGCCCGGACTGTGTTCGCTGGTTGTATGCCGTTTCGTCCCACCAGAGCGATTAGCCCTGCCTCTTGTTAGCTGACCATGTGCTGGAGGTTGGAGTAAGGAGCGTAACATAATTAACGGTGCCCTGTGGGGCTTGAAATTGGGTAAATCCCTGCTATCTCACCATACCAGCCTGACCCCTCCCACGTTGGTCGTATAATTATTTACTTTGTAACTCATATCACAAAAAGATTTAGGACTCAAAAAGTGAAAGCCTATTACAAATTCGATTTTCAACCCACTTTGATTCAATAATTAATCTTTTCCAACAATATCACAAACACACTGTCTTTTAAATATCACTGCCCTTGATATAGAGCTTTATAGCAGCTTAATCATTTTAAAACTGCCTAGAGATGAAGGGAAGTCATGATTATGGCAGCTGTTCTATTATACTTAAGTTACTGCTTTTATAGCATCCAACCTTTGTGTTTTACATTAAGTGCCCAGGAGTACAATATAATGACCTAATCAGGGGTAATTATAGTACGTCAGACCTAGCTTAATTATTATTGATGTTATAGCCTTATTGTCTGGACAATTGGTGTACCATTTTCAATAGTTACACTTTAACTATGTTACCTTAGGAAAAGTTACTATTTTCTTGTTTCTAGATATCCATTGCACCTAGTACCTTTCTTAATACAACTCATAGATTACACTTTTTTGCGTAATAAAGATAACTACAAACTATAAACTAAATTAACTTTTTTAACCCAAGTAACATTGCCCAACACAAACAACTGTACAACTTATAAGTCATTATAGGCCTAACTGATGCAGCCCGCCAGACCAAGTCTGTTAACTCAATGCTTCAGGCACCCCCTGAGCATAAATATGTTCCCACGGCTATGCACAGATATAATGAGTTCAAGTATCTGAACCAATAGGGTTGTTATAAAAATATTACGATACATCAAGTACAAAAAACAGATGAAACGGACAAACAAACCAACACAGTGTTCAAGAGTCAGGAGAGAGGAAAGTGTGACTGACACGTGAAACAGAACATGTCACTCTCTGTAACAGTGAAACATAAATAACCTGGATCAAACATAAAAAACAGTCGTACCTGAGCCTCCGTCTGCCAGATACTTGTCCCGAGCGAAAAGAACCGAGTCCAACATCGACTCAAACAGAAGAAAATATCCCTGAAACACAAAACATTCACACATTTATCAGAGTCAGTCACAGATGTATACACCAAACACATAATACTGACTTTATCTGCAGAAAATATAATATACTGTGGTATTTTCAATAATAAACGTAACATTACTCGGTACATGAGGCGTTACATAAGCATCTGATTGGCTCACATGTGCTAATCACCTCCTCCTCTTCCTGCTGACAGAGCCGCTTACCCACAATCCCCCCGTGTGACCCCGTTGACCCTGCTCTCCTCCGTCACGTTTCATTCATTAAAACTGAAACGCTCGGGTTTAAACTGCTGACAAACAGGAGAAGGTAAAGCCCGGGCGTTTCAGGAGGTAAAGTGGCAAAAAGGTGAAAGAGTCGAGTCTCCAGGTGAAACACAATGAGTCACGATTCAAAATAAAACTACGAGAGAAACCAGACGCTGCAACGCTCCAGTGTGAGATTAAACGCTTTGAAAGAGACGAGAGTTCAGTTTTAAGACGATAAACTGAAGTGAAAAGATAAATCCAGTGTTGATCTAAAACCAGGCGTGAGTTTGAACAGATCAGAGCAGCAGGTAAAAGACTAAACCCAGAGCTGAACCAGGCTTTTGTGAGTTTATATTTGTGTGAAAAACATCTGAACCAAACCAGGAATAAGCATTAAAATATCAACGTCATTATAACATGAGATGATTGTAGAAGCTTTGCAGATACTTTCATGGCTTATGACTGAGGTGACGCTTTACTGCAGCGGTCGGCAAACGTTTTGGCTTTGGACGCCACATTTCATCCTCTGAGTGTGTCACTGCAGACAAGACCACACCTGTCCTACATACCCAACACTGCTCCATCAGTCTGAAGATCAGCCTCCAGTCTGGACTGGACTCAAGTTCACACTGTTCAGACCTGTTTTAGACCTGGTTGTGACCTGGAGCTTTACCTCAGGTCCACAGAACTGTTTAACGCCTCCCGTACACAGACTGCGATGCGAGTTCGGGTCGACTTCAGTACGTTTTTACTGCGACTGGTATCCCCACTGACTGCGGTCTCCAGTGCTGCGGTGCTCCGACTGTGATGCTGTGCTCCGACTGTGCTGCGGCAAGAGGGAGAGAGCGTCTGTAGTTACGCTGGCGATACTTCAAAAATCGGGGATTCACGGGAGTTCTCACGACTTTAGCTACAAGCCCTTTGTGAGCGCTGATATTTGTCACCAGAAGGAAGAAACTCTGCACCAAACTTCGTGGAAATGCGCTTACCTTTAGTTAGCATCATCATGACCCGGAGAGAAAAGTTGTGAAGTCTCTCGTGTCCTGTTGTTTTTGCTGCTCCACATGGTTTTTAATCCAAAGCCTGGCGGAGGAGCATCATGGGTAAAACTCTGGTCTGCCTCATTATGTCAAAGATATAACAGCTCGCAGGACCTATTTTCGCCGCTACAGCATTAGTACCTCAGAGCATGAACCACTCTTCAGCGCGACATGTAAACAAACGGCGCTAGAGGATGACGTCATCGGCCTGTGGCACAGATCGTTTATGCGCCATGACGTCAGTGACCGCTGCGAGCTGCGGCAAAAATAGACCCTCTACGGATTCTTTCCACACACGCACGACTGTCGGACGTGACTCGCACTGCACCGAGGTCTGTGTACGAGGGCACATTGGTTTTAAGCACTTTCTAAGTCTTGCGTGAGTCGTGCGAGTCACGCCTCGCATCGAACTCACAGTCAGTGTACGGCAGGGGTAAGAGTTTAAACTCTGGTCACAGTCTGTGGTTGTGTTTTAAGGCTCTTTCACACCAAGCCCGTCTGAACCAGTTTGGTAACTTTTGCCGACAGGCGGCTCACGTGTGTTTAGTGTAAATGGGTTTGTTGGGGGTCAGAGGTTACGGAGCAGGTCGTGGAGGCGGGTTTTTGAAGACTTGCAGGTAAGTCGGTGTCGCCAGTTGCAGCTGTTTGATTGGCCCGTGGTCACAGGAGAACCAGCGAATCAGTGGCAGGAATATAGTGCGGAAAACCGAAAAAGACGCTTACGGAAAAACAGTATTCAGCCGAGCATGGATTGTTGTTATTTACACGGGTCAAACAGACGTAACTATGAAGGAGAATGGTTCTATTTGGATGGAGGAAAACACGGGGGAGTTACGGGGACCGCAGTACGAAGGCTGGACTGTGGAGGGAAATACCAGTTGAGCTTAATCCGTGAGGTAAGACTAGAAACATCTGTTTGTCAAAGTTTGACAACTACTACTCACGTGAACTTATGTTTGGTCATTTTGGTCAAGCGTTACATTAGTGTTAGGATAGGGAACTTAAGCTTTGGGAAAAGTCAAGCCTGGACCAAACACTTCTTCCAGCCTGTCGGGAGTAATGAAGCTTGTGTTTGTAGTTTTATTTGTGTCTTTGGTCCTAAACTCGTTGGACAGTTTTATCGCCGCAGATTCAGTTCACTCAGACTCTTATCTCCGTCTGCAGATGAAAAGAGAGGAAAAAAGAGAGAGAAGGAGAGAGAAAGAGAGAGTCCTGCTTCAGACCTGCTTTAGTCCTGCTTAGTCCTGCTTTAGTCCTGCTTTAGTCCTGGTTTAGTCCTGTTTTAGTCCTGCTTTAGTCCTGCTTTAGTCCTGTTTTAGTCCTGCTTTAGTCCTGCTTCAGACCTGTTTTAGTCCTGTTTTAGTCCTGCTTTAGTCTTGCTTTAGTCCCTGCTTTAGACCTGTTTAAGTCCTGGTTCAGTCCCGATTTAGTCCTGCTTTAGTCCTGCTTTAGTCCTGCTTTAGTCCCGCTTTAGTCCCGCTTAGTCCTGGTTTAGTCCTGGTTTAGTCCTGGTTTAGTCCTGTTTTAGTCCTGCTTTAGTCCTGCTTCAGACTGTTTTAGTCCTGTTTTAGTCCTGCTTTAGTCTTGCTTTAGTCCCTGCTTTAGACCTGTTTAAGTCCTGGTTCAGTCCCGATTTAGTCCTGCTTTAGTCTGCTTTAGTCCTGCTTTAGTCCTGTTTTAGTCCTGTTTTTAGTCTGCTTTGTCTGTTTTAGTCCTGTTTAGTCCTGCTTAGTCCTGTTTAGTCCTGTTTGTCTGCTTTAGTCCTGCTTTAGTCCTGCTTTAGTCCTGCTTTAGTCCTGCTTTAGTCCTGTTTTAGTCCTGCTTTAGTCCTGCTTTAGTCCTGCTTTAGTCCTGCGCTTTAGTCCCGCTTTAGTCCCGGTTTAGTCCCGGTTTAGTCCCGGTTTAGTCCTGGTTTAGTCCTGTTTTAGTCCTGCTTTAGTCCTGCTTTAGTCCTGCTTTAGTCCTGGTTTAGTCCTGCTTTAGTCCTGGTTTAGTCCTGGTTTAGTCCTGGTTTAGTCCTGGTTTAGTCCTGTTTTAGTCCTGCTTTAGTCCTGCTTTAGTCCTGCTTTAGTCCTGTTTTAGTCCTGGTTCAGACCTGGTTCAGACCTGTTTTAGTCCTGGTTCAGACCTGGTTCAGACCTGGTTCAGACCTGGTTCAGACCTGTTTTAGTCCTGCTTTAGTCCTGCTTTAGTCCGTTTTAGTCCTGGTTCAGTCCTGTTTTAGTCCTGGTTCAGACCTGGTTCAGACCTGGTTCAGACCTGGTTCAGACCTGTTTTAGTCCTGCTTTAGTCCTGCTTTAGTCCCGTTTTAGTCCTGGTTCAGTCCTGTTTTAGTCCTGGTTCAGACCTGGTTCAGACCTGGTTCAGACCTTAGTCCTGGAGCTTTACCTCAGGTCCAGTTTAAACTCTGTAGATTTGCTGAGCTGGACTTTTCATTAAACTCACAGTTTCTGCTTCAGGGAAAACTGAGAAACGAGAAGAATCCTGAAGCAGATCCGTGTGTGCGATCTGTGTGTGTGTGTGATCTGTGTGAGTGTACTATCTGTGGTGTGTGTGTGAAGATGATGAGTGGACACAAAATGGCCGCCTCTCTCCTCCTCTGTCTCTCGATCGCCCGGAGCAGATCATTTTAAAGTCTCACTGCAGTTTGTATTAACCTCATGTCTCTCTCTTTTTCTTTCTCTCTCTTTCTCTCTGAAATAAATCTTCTGTGTCTTCCCCTATTCCTCTCTTTCTCTCCTCTACATCTTTTCCCTTTCTGTCTCTCTTCTCTCTCCCTTTCTTTAAATTCTCTTTCTCTGTTCCTCTCTTCTCTCTGCTTCTGTCTCCCTTCCTTCTCTCCCCTCTCTTTTCCACAGTATCTCTCTTTTCTTCTTTTCTTTTTCTCTTTTTCAATTTCTCCTTCTGTCTCTCTTAACCTGGCGTGCATCTGTCTCTCTCTCTCTCTCCTTCTTTCTCACTCTTTCTCTCTCTTTGCGTCCAGAGCGCTAAGTGCATATCCCTCTCTTTCTCTCTCTCTACACTTTCAATTTTCTTTCTTCCTCTCTTCTCTACATCTCCTCTCCCCGTTTCTTTCTCCCTTCTTTTCTCTTCCTCTCTCCCCTCCTTGACCCTCGTCTCTATTTTCCACAGTATCTCTCTTCACTTCTTCCTTTCCTTTCTTTCTCTTTTATTTTTTTCTCTCTCTTAACCTGGCATGCATTTGTTGTCGCTCTCTCTTCTTTTCTTGCTCCCTCTCTCTCTCTTCTCTCTTTCTCTCTCGATTTTTCTTTCTTTTCTCTTTTGTCCCCTTCTGTCTCCCTCACCCTCTTTCTTCTTTCTTCCCTCTCTCCCTTCCTCTCCTGTTCTCTCCCTCTTCCTCTCTACCCCTCTCTCTCTGTGTCTGCCTCTCCCTCCTGTCTCTCTCTTTCATTCCCTCGCACCCCCTCCCTTTTCTCTCTTTCTTCTGAGCGAGAGTGACTTGTCTCTCTCCCTCTCTCTCTCTCTCCCCCTCCCTCCCTCTCTCTTCTCTCTGTCTTTCACAGCGCTCTTGAGTGGAGTGACTTGCCTCTCTCCCTCTCTCCCCTCTCTCTCTCTCTCCCTCCCTCTCTCTCTTTCCTTCTCTCCTTCTCTCTTCTAAGTGAGAGTGACTTGCTTCTCTCTCTCCCTCTCCTCTCTCTCTCTCTCCCTCCCTCCCTCCCTCCCTCTCCCTCTCTCTCTCCTTCTCTCTTCTAAGTGAGAGTGACTTGCGTCTCATTCAGATTCATGTAAAACTAATGAAATCAACCTATTTGACTCTGGCTGCGTCTGCGATAATAATCATAATGTGAGAGCGGCGTGGAGAGTCAGGGGCGATCGAGAGGGCCTCGGAGGGCGGGGAGAGAGAGAGGGAGAGAGAGAGAGAGGGGAGAGAGAGAGAGAGAGAGAGAGAAGGAAGAGAGAAACAGGACAAAGAGGGAGAAAGAGGGAGAGGAGAGAAAGATACTGTCGAAAGGAGGGAGGGAGGGAGGGTCAAGCAGAGGGCAAGAGGAGGGGGGGGGGGGAGACAAACGAGAAGAAAAGAAAAGGGGGAGACAGGGTGAAAACAATAAAAGCTGAGCCTGAGGAGAAGAAAACGACAAACTTCAGGACAAACACCAGACTTCACAAACGGATTCTGAACTGTCTTGGTTTAGTCCAGGTCTGGTCCAGGTCTGGTCCAGGTCTGGTCCAGGTCTGGTCCAGGTCCAGCTCCAGACTTGGTCCAGGCCTGGTTCATTTCTGCTCTATGACAGTACATTTTGAGTCTGCATAAATCTCATTTAAAAAGTCCCGTTTTAAACCTTTTTAGACCCATTTTGGATCTTTTGTTTTAGACCCAGTTCAGACCTTGTTTTAGACCTGGTTTTAGACCTGGTTCAGACCTTGTTTTAGACCTGGTTCAGACCTTGTTTTAGACCTGGGTTTAGACCTGGTTCAGACCTGGTTTTAGACCTGGTTTAGACCTGGTTCAGACCTTGTTTTAGACCTGGTTCAGACCTTGTTTTAGACCTAGTTCAGACCTTGTTTTAGACCTGGTTCAGACCTTGTTTTAGACCTGGTTTTAGACCTGGTTCAGACCTTGTTTTAGACCTGGTTTTAGACCTGGTTCAGACCTTGTTTTAGACCTGGTTTTAGACTGGTTCAGACCTTGTTTAGACCTGGTTCAGACCTGTTTTAGACCTGGTTCAGACCTTGTTTTAGACCTGGTTCAGACCTTGTTTTAGACCTAGTTCAGACCTTGTTTTAGACCTGGTTTCAGACCTGTTTTAGACCTGGTTCAGACCTTGTTTTAGACCTGGTTCAGACCTGTTTTAGACCTGGTTCAGACCTTGTTTTAGACCTGGTTCAGACCTTGTTTTAGACCTGGTTCAGACCTGTTTTAGACCTGGTTCAGACCTTGTTTTAGACCTGGTTCAGACCTTGTTTTAGACCTAGTTCAGACCTTGTTTAGACCTTGTTTTAGACCTGTTTTAGACCTGGTTTAGACCTTGTTTTAGACCTGTTTTAGTCCTGGTTCAGACCTGTTTTAGACCTGGTTCAGACCTTGTTTTAGACCTGGTTCAGACCTTGTTTTAGACCTGGTTCAGACCTGTTTTAGACCTGGTTCAGACCTGTTTTAGACCTGGTTCAGACCTTGTTTTAGACCTAGTTCAGACCTTGTTTTAGACCTTGTTCAGACCTTGTTTTAGACCTGGTTCAGACCTTGTTTTAGACCTGGTTCAGACCTGTTTTAGACCTGGTTCAGACCTTGTTTTAGACCTGGTTCAGACCTTGTTTTAGACCTAGTTCAGACCTTGTTTTAGACCTTGTTTAGACCTGTTTTAGACCTGGTTTAGACCTTGTTTTAGACCTGTTTTAGTCCTGGTTCAGACCTGTTTTAGACCTGGTTCAGACCTTGTTTTAGACCTGGTTCAGACCTTGTTTTAGACCTGGTTCAGACCTGTTTTAGACCTGGTTCAGACCTGTTTTAGACCTGGTTCAGACCTTGTTTTAGACCTAGTTCAGACCTTGTTTTAGACCTTGTTTTAGACCTGTTTTAGACCTGGATTAGATCTTGTTTTAGACCTGTTTTAGACCTGGTTTAGACCTTGTTTTAGACCTGTTTTAGTCCTGGTTCAGACCTTGTTTTAGACCAGGTTCAGATCTCCTTTTAGACTTTGTTCCAGACCTGGTCCAGTCCTGATTCAGTATTATGACAGTACACTGCGTTTCTGTATAAATCTCATTAAAACTCTCCTCTCTCTGTCGCCTGCAGCAGACCTGGTTTTAGACCTGTTTTAGACCTGTTTTAGACCTGGTTCAGACCCTGTTTTAGACCCTGTTTTAGATCTGATTTTGGACCTGGATTAGACCTGTTTTAGACCTAGAGCTGTGCAATATATCGAATTTTAGATAATATCGTGAATGTTGTTTTGGAGATGTGCAAAAACTGAATATCGACTATATCGTGTAGAAGAATTAATAAAGTAATGCTGTATATTTTATAAAAGACAAGGCACTTTTATATATATGAATGATTTCAAAGTGCTTCACAAAAGAAGAACATTTGAGAAAAAGAGGACTATAATTAACAGATAATTAAACACATATTCAATTAGATAAAATAAGAAATTGTGCCTGGGATAGTAATGTTAGACATATTTAGCACATTTCGATCCAGTGGAACAAGCATGAAATATGTAGTTTTATCTAAATATGAAAAATAAACACTAACTTAAATTTTGAGTAAAGAAAATGCTTCCATTTTTTAAATAAGGACTAAAACGATTTGTTTTGTTGGTAAATCTTTAGTTAAGAAAATCAAAACCTGTTGAAATCACTAGAACACTAAGTAATTCAACCTGTTTTAAAGTTATTGGCAGATTTAAGGTTTTTCCAGTGAAGTAACAAATGTGAAGATGTTTAAACACATTTATGTTGGACTGACAGAATATCATCCAAATATCTTTATCGAGATTCGCCAAAAATGTATCGAGATATTCATTTTTGTCAATATCGCCCAGGCCTATTTAGACCTGGTTTTAGACCTTGTTTCAGACCTTGTTTTAGACCTGTTTTAGACCTGGTTTTAGACCTGGATTAGACCTGGTTTTAGACCTGGATTAGACCTGTTTCAGACCCGGTTCAGACCTCGTTTCAGTCCTGATCCAGTCCTGATCCAGTATTATGACAGTACATTGCGTTTCTCATTAAAACTCTCCTCTCTCTGTCGCCTGCAGCAGACCTGTTTCAGACCTTGTTTAGACCTGGTTCAGACCCGGTTCAGACCTCGTTTCAGTCCTGGTCCAGTCCTGATTCCGTGTAATGACAGTACACTGCGTTTCCGTCTAAATCTCATTAAAACTCTCCTCTCTCTGTCGCCTGCAGCAGACCTGTTTTAGACCTGGATTAGACCTTGTTTTAGACCTTGTATTAGACCTGTTTCAGACCCGGTTCAGACCTCGTTTCAGTCCTGATCCAGTATTATGACAGTACACTGTGATTCTCATTAAAACTCTCCTCTCTCTGTCGCCTGCAGCCGTTTTAATCAGACTTGTTCGTGTTTCTCGCTGTCAGACGCTGAATCAGGACTTCTCAAAACTCATCTCTCTCCTTTAATTATCCGACGTATCACAAAACCGTCTGACGTTACATTCACTGGGACGGAGATCGTAGAGTCTGGACCAAACAGAAGAATAAATCAGGTTAAACAGGAGCAGGGTTTGTGTTGGTCAGTGTGAAGGACGCCTCAGTCAGATCCATCCTCATTACCCTCTCTCTCTCTTCTCTCTCTCGTGGTTAAAGGTGTTCCCGTTTCCTTGTTTACGCCTCTTTGATTGACAGCTCGGCGTCGGGAGCGGGACAGAATGACGGATGAAGACGAGGATGAGTGATGAAGGGTCGGAGCCGATGATCACGTCTGACAAACACACGTGAGAGTCGGTACTTTAAGATACTTTTTGCACGGACGCAGACACACGAGAGCTGGAGTCTGATTGGTCCTCGCACTGACCGGACCAGTGTGATTGACAGGTCCACAGCCAATCAGCCGGTCCCATTCCAAACGTTTCTTACATTCAAATGTTTTTCAGCTCTTATGTCTGGAGCAGGAGGCCACAGAAAGTGAAAGAGAACAGCTTCACACTTTAGAACGAAGGTTTGTTTTTCTCCAATCCTCCACAGTTTTCTTCCACATTCATCCCCTCTTTAGAGTAATTTTCCACACCTCCTCTGCTCCTCTCTTCTCTCTCTTTGACCCTGATCTTGTTGTATTTTGTGTAAAAGCAGCATTGGTTTGTGTCTTCTCCGCTCTCTCTCTTCTCCTCCTTTTTCTGTCCCTGGTCTCATCCTTTGTGCATAAGCAGCGTTTGTTTTGTGTGTGTCTCTCTCTCCTCCTCCTTGTCTTCCCCTTCTCTCCTCCCCCCTCTTTCCTTCTCTCCTCTCTCTCTCTCTTCTCCACTCTCTCTTTGTGCATAATCGGCAATAGCTTAGGCCTCTCTCTTTCCTCTCTTCCCCTCCTCTCTCCCCCTCTCCTCCCTTTTTTACCCTAGTCTTGTCATCTTTCATACATAAGCAGTGTTAGTTTGTGTATCTTTGTTTGTGATTCTCTTTCCCCTCTCTCTTTTCTGCATCCCTCTTTTCTCTCCCTCCTTTGTTTCCCTCTTCTCTCTCTCTCTCTCTGACTCTGGTGTTGTCTTCGGTGCATTATAAGTCTCAGTTTGTGTCTCCCCTGTATTCCTCTTTCTCCTCTCACTCTCTTTCCCCTCCTCTCTCTCTCTCTCTCTCTCTCTCTCTCCTCTGCCTTGTCTCTTCCTTCCTCTCCTCTCTCTCTCTCCTCTGCCTTGTCTCTTTCCTTCCTCTCCTCTCTCTCTCTCCTCTGCCTTGTCTCTTTCCTTCCTCTCCTCTCTCTCTCCTCTGCCTTGTCTCTTTCCCTCCTCTCCTCTCTCTCTCTGTGTCTGCCCCTGGCCCTGTCTTTGGTGCATATTCAGTGTGAGTTTGTGTCTCCCTCTCCTCCCCTCTCTCTCTCGCTCGCTCCTCTTTCCTCTCCTCCTCTCTTTTCTCTCTCTCTTTCTCTGACCCTGGTCCTGTCTTTGGTACATATTCAGTCTGACTCTGTGTCTCTCTCTCTCTCTCTCTCTCTCTCTCTCTCTCTCTCCCTCTCTTCTCTCTCTCTCTCTCTCTCTGACCCTGGTCTAGTCTTTGGTACATATTCAGTCTGAGTTTGTCTCTCTCTTCTCCTCCCCTCTCTCTCTCTCTCTCTCTCTCTCCCTCTCTCCCTCCTCTCTCTCTCTCTCTGACCCTGGTCTTGTCTTTGGTACATATTCAGTCTGACTCTGTGTCTCTCTCTCTCTCCTCTCTTCCCTCTCTTCTCTCTCTCTCTCTCTCTCTCTCTCTCTCTCTCTCTCTCTCTCTGACCCTGGTCTAGTCTTTGGTACATATTCAGTCTGACTCTGTGTCTCGGTGATAAATGTGCCGCTGCAGGAGCAGATCTGGTCTGGGTGAAGAGACTCAGGGTCAAACAGAAGTGTGAATATGGATCAGAACAAAAGCCTTGGACTCTCACAGCTCACAGCCATAAACTACTTCTACATATGTATGAGAGAAAACTACAGCTCCAGACGCACCTGTAATTACTTCACCTGTCTCGCCGTAAAGTCTTCTTGCATTTGTATGAGAAAAGAAATGCACTCACAGACATGAATCACACACTTGTTATTTTTAACTGTTACACCTTTTCCAACATGAAACTAGAGCTGGGCGGTATGACCAAAAATGTATATCACGGTATTTTTCAAAATTATAACGGTGTCACGGTATTTGACGGTATTTTTATCCTTGTACATAGATGTTGATCCTGTTTCCTAATAATTTACAGAATAATTAGGCTACTGCAGTAAATTGTCTTAGAATGAGCAGACGAGTATAAACCCAGGTTTAAATAGTCCCACAAATGTTGCTTCTCCAAAGAGGTGACAGACAGTGACACTAATGAGGTGAAGAAATGAGAATGCATGACACTCAAAATACAGCACGCTTGTGCGTTACGCGCTGGTCCCACCACATGCAGTCGCGCTCTGCCCACAGTCCACCTCCGAAAGCCGCCGCAGACCCCTCGCACTGGCTCCACTCCAGTCCGCTCCGCAGGGCTGCGTAGTCCAGAGGAGCTCAGAGCATGCACCACCTTGTAATACCGGACATAGTCACTTCCCTCTTTCTGTCTGGTGCGCTCCGCCGGACTCAGACGGAGAAGAAAACAGCCATGATCCGGACTTTGGTTAAACCGCGACGGAGCCGAGGCGGAGCTCCGCGGCCCGCTCTACGCACACGGAGGATGCGAAACGGCCTTCATTCATCTGGCAGTCGGGGAGGAGCAAAGCCGCACGCAACAGGAGCAGCGCGCCACGCTGCAGCGCACCGTTCCGCCACTCTTTGTTCCGGACATACGCACACACCGGTGTATGACAAAGTCATATCATTAAAAAAAAAAAACACCGGTGTCCAGTATGAAACGGTATACCGCCCAGCTCTACATGAAAGTACCAAGAACTAAGTCTCTACAATCCTCCACAATCCTTCAGTCCCAGTTCAGACCAAAGACAGCAGAATACATGTCTATCTCTGACTAAAGATACAGTTTGTCAACGCCAGGCCAGGTTCAAGACTAGAATAAAAATGTACGTTTGAGTTCATTAAAATCATGTTTACTCACATTTACGGGTTCCAGCAGTTACACTAGTCACCTAACGGACGAGGGTTCCAAAAATATCAACCATGAGGGATTATTCTCCGTCATAGATTTGTCTGTTTTTGTTTTTTATGACGGAGGCGGCAGGAGGCTCACGAGACACAGAGATGAGACATAAGGCGCGTTACTAAAAGTGACTGAACTGTTTCACATTCAACAATCACAGTGTGACTGGTAAGCTTTCCTGAAACACAAAGTTCTCACATCTCACAGTTTCCATTAAGTCCACACTGTATTCAGTAGTGATGGGCCAAATGAAACGGGCAGTGCTTTGAAACGTGATTCAAAACCCCACTCACGTGACCTCAGTGTTTCATGAACCGCAGTAGTTTCACAAGTGTTTCACTAGGGGGCGTGTGGTTCGAACAGGAGTTTGATTGACAGTGTTTTGAACGAACCACGGAGCAGGACAGGCTGTGCCAACTCACTTCAAAAGGTTTAAATGAAAAGTTAGAGCGTCTGTCCTTGTGGGTTTGTGAGAGGAGAGAGTATTAGCGATTTTGAGATGGATTTTGACCATGATATTTGATAGTCGGCCTAGTTAGCCAGATAGTTCGTTTGTTAGGAGTTTATAGTTACATTTCAGTTATATAGACATACACTGACTCATTGTTAGCAGTATTAACATTCAATAGACACACAGTATAATACGATAGGCTATCTTGCCAGGTAGGGTTAGAAAAGATAATTAGAAAAGCATCAGAATAATTCAATATTTCTGCATTAGTGCAATAGAGGTTCTGCAGGTGACATGACTCATTCTAAATGTTCATGCTGAGTGGCAAGGATGCATTAGAGTCAATGGAGAGAAAGGACATTTTCTCTTGTAAGAGTTCAATAAACAGATAAAACAGGAAAAATAAACTACAGTTTGATAACAAATTCAACCCACCACAAGTCTACTGAGCACTGGGTTTGTAACTGACATGTAAACAGAGAAAATCAAGTCAACAGTTGTAGCAAAGTAGATAAACTTTAGCTTCTCACATTTATCAGACGTTGAAATCACACACAGTTGAACTTATTACCTTTTTCTTCTTAAAAAAGATGTTTTTGAGTTTGTTTGTTGCAGTTAAAATGTCCTAAATCATCAACTGTTGTTAGCAGACAAGTTTGTAGCTGACAAGCTGTTGCCACGACAACAAAGAAATACATTGAAGAAATGCCACTCATTCTAAATGTTGCTAAGCAAAATTATGTCAGTGCATAACCTCTATTAGTGCTTTTGTTACAGATTAGGGTTGCACAATATATCGGAAAAATATCGATATCGCAATATTGACACGTGCAATATCCATATCTCAAGGATGTGCAATAATTTTTTAATTTTTATGCATTATTCATCCATTTTTAGCGCCGAGTGGTTTGACTCCGTTCTCATCTTCTCCTCTTAAGAACAACTCTTGTGATTTGTGTTGGTTTAAAACAAGATTGAAAAGGCACAAACACTAGTTGTGATAAAGCTGTGACCTGTCAGGCATAACGTGTGTAGGGCACCGACTGCGGTTGCCAGATTTTCAGAGCAACCAGCAACTAAGCCGTGTGAAAAAATCATCCTAAAACATGACCACGCCTCAATAAAATAAGTTAATAAAATGATTAAGCAATGATTAAGCAATTACTAAGCCACAGAACGTGTGCTGTTTATACGCACATTGTTTTAATAGTGTTATAACGACTTTAAATAAATGTACAGAGAAATTCTTAATTGAAAATAAATATCGCAAAAATATCGAATATCGCAATCTCAGAGCCCATATCGCATATCGCAGAAATGTTCGATATCGTGCAGCCCTATTACAGATATTAGCAGACACACACTTATGAAAGGCTCATGTTTTTAAATCAATGCATCAGTCACATGTAAACAGAAACACAGAGTTAATTTAGTTTTTATTTAAAGGGAAAATCTAGAGAAAAATGTTTATAAAACCAAGATTATCTGCACCAAATTATAGCTGAACAGCTATGTGAACTTATTTTATTTGGAATTTAACAACGATTGAGCGGCCAACAAATAATATTCAGTAGCTTTTATTAAACGTTTTATTTTACAAACAGAAAGTCGTCCACATATCACACACGTAGACGTGAATCTAATAATGACACTTGGCCACTAGAGGTCACTGCTGGGAGGGTTTCCAATCACGTTTCGGAACTTCGAATCATTTGGTTCAAACGTTTTACTGCTTCATGAGGCTTCACTTTGCCCATCACTAGTATTCAGCCCAAACTCTGCGTCATAAAAGCCAGTCCAAAAGCAGACAGAAAGGCTTTGACAGTTTACTCATTAATGCAAACATTTTAGTTTTGTGTGGCGTTTCCATAACAACGAGGATCTTATCTGCTGCTCTGGGTTAAGTTCCGTTTCTCCAGCTAATAAATCTGTGAAACTCCCTCCCACATGTTCTTACCTCGTGTACAGATTATAAAACGTTTACACGCCTGAGCAAACACACGTGTTCACTCTAAACGCTTTTGTTTTGCACCAACGCAACAACAGGAAACAACAGCTAATGGGGTAAACAAGAAACAATAAACAACGAAATCAAAAAGCTTAAATTTACAAAACTTTCATGTCATTTCACATCATCATGAGTGTGAAAGAATAAAGAGTGTTTGAGAGTCTATAAAGAGTGTTATTATCAGTAAAGTTCAGCTCAGCCTCAGGAGGAGAAGGTAATAATAAAAGAGTAAATACCATCCACTCTGAGATGATGATGTCCACTTTGTCCACAGGCAGACTGATGTCCTCCACACGGCCTTTGAGCAGCGTGATCCTGTCCTCCAGACCGTTCAGCCTGTGGGGGACACACAGGACAGAGTCAAGACAGAACTCATCTAAACACACACAACACACACACAGGACAGACACAAGAGACAAGAGACACTCCAGACCGTTCAGCCTGAGTGGACAGGGGACAAGAGTCAGAGAGTCTAAAACACACTCAGGACAGACACAAGAGACACTCCAGGCCGTTCAGCCTAAAGGGGACAGGGACAGAGTCAGACAAGAAGTAATCTAAAGGCTCTTTCACACCAACAAAGCACCCAGTCTCTGTCCGAGGAGCGATGCAGCGTCTGTTCAAGTGTCTTTTGAGGCTCCAATGTGAAAGAACATTCACACAACACGATCCAAACAGCCAACAGTCAATGAACAATGCAGAGTGAGCATGCACGTGAACAAAAATGACAAAACATAAGATGCACGCAAGTATTTGTCAGTTTGACAAATACTTTCTAAAGAAGAACAGATTTTTCTGTTAAGCTCTATATCTATTTCCTCCACAGTCCAGACTTTGTACTGCAGCTGTGACTCCTCAGTCTTTGTTTCCTCGATCCAAATAGAACCATTCTCCTTTATACTTTTGTCCTGTTTGAACCCGGGTAAATAACATCAATCCATACTCGACTAAATACTGTTTTTCCGTAAGCGTCATTTTCAGTTTCTGCGCGATTTTCCCGCGCACTGATTCAGCCACACGCCAATCAAACAGCTGCATTTGTGACCGCTGGCGAGGCAACTAAACTATGAGACAAATAATAGTTTGAACGTTTTCTTTTTTGGATAGACTATCTCATCTCAGCAATGTTTTTTAAAACTAAAATAAGAAAATCTGCCTCAGAAATCGGCTTTGAAAATTGGCCATTGACAAAATTTAAAAAAATATCTGCATCGACATCGGCCCAAGAAAACCCCATATGGATCGATCTCTAGTTAGCAATAATGTATTTACAATGGGAGATATATGAACAGAGACTCTGAACACAGTCAATAGGACACACTGAGTTACTAGAACTAAATAAACATATAACACAGTCACTTATATCTGGAGAGACAAAACAACTCATATATTAACAAGAGTAAAAGATTTATTAGTCTAAAACACCCAGATTGATAGAAAACTGCAGCTCATACATGTTTCTATTCTGCGCGCTGATGATGTTAGTTAAAGTCAGATGTTTAATTGGTGTAAAGGTAACTCCAGGTCCTGCAGACTCGTCGTGTTTAACCAGATTTAATGAAACGATGGTGTTCAGAGGTGTGTGTGTGTTCAGAAGTGTGTGTTTTCAGTCTCATTCTTCAGGACGACGCGTGTTTAAGTGGGCCAAAGTGGTTTCAGAAGTGTGTGGTCGGAAAGTGTGTGTTTTCAGGTCTCATTCTTCAGGACGACGCGTGTTTAAGGTGGGCCGTGTTCAGAAGTGTGTGTGCGTTCAGAAGTGGTGTTTTCAGTCTCATTCTTCAGGACGACGCGTGTTTGGACAGATCTCATTAAAAGTGAAGCTTCCATTTCAAGTTTAGTGACTCGAGGCCGACGCAAGACGGATGAGCCTCAAAGACGTTTAATTACGGCCAAATCATATTTCCACCGGGCGGGCGGGCGCACAAAAGAGAGGGAGGAGAGAGAAAAGAGAGGAGGAGAAGAGGGAGAGAGAAGAGGGGGAGGAGAGAGGAAGAAGGACACAAGAGAGGAGGAGACGAGAGGAGAGAAGATACAGCCGAATCAAATTTCCACCGGGTGCACAAAAGAGAGGGAGGGGAGATCTGAGGAGGAGAAGAGAAGAGAAGAGAAGAGAGAGAAGAGAGGAGAAGAAGAAGGAGAAGAGAAGAGAAGAGAGGAGAGAGAAGAGAAGAAAGAAGAGAAGAAGAAGGAGAAGAGAGGAAGAGAGGAGAAGAAGAGAAGAGGAGAGAGAAGAGAAGAAGAGAAGAGAGAGAAGAGAAGAAGGAGAGAGAGGAGAAGAGAGAGAAGAGAAGAGAATAGAAGAAGGAGAGAGGAAGAGAAGGAGAAGAGAAGAAGAAAGAGAGAGGAAGGGAGAAGAGAGGAGAGAGAGGAGAAGAGAGAGAAGAGAAGAGAGGAGAAGAGAGAGAAGAGAAAGAGAAGAGAAGAGAGGAGAGGAGAAGAGAGAGGAGAGGAGAGGAGAGAGAGAGGAGAAGAGAGGAAGAGGAAGAGAGAGAGAGAAGAGAAGAGAGGAGAGGAGAGGAGAGGAGAAGAGAAGGAAGAGAAGAGAAGAGAGGAGAGAGGAGAGAGGAGAGGGAGAGGAGAGGAGAGAGAGGAGAGGAGAGGGGGGAGAGAGGAGAGGGAGGAAAGAGAAGGAGAAGGAGAGGAGAAAGAGAGGAGAAGAGAGAGAGGAGAGGAGAAGAGAGAAAAGAAGAGGAGAAGGAGGAGAGGAAGAAGAGAAGGAAAGAAGAAGAGAAAGGAGAGAGAAGAGAAAGAAGAAGAGAGAGAAGAGAGGGAGAAGAGAAGAGAGGGAAGAAGAAGAGAAGAAAGAGAGAGAGAGGAGAGAGAGAGAAAGAAGAGAAGAGAAGAGAGGAGGGGAGAAGAGAGAGAAGAGAAGAGAAGAGGAGAGGGGAGAGAATGGAAAGACATGAGAGGAGAGATGGAGACAAGAGAGGAAAAAGGACAAGGGAGGCGAGGAGGGAGGAGAGGAGAGAAGGACAGAGGTCGATTGTCCTGTAATCTTAGGAAACTTTAGATATAAAATCACCAAAGCTTTTTACGCTGGATTACACTGTATCAGGGCTGTTAAACTTGACTTTTGGGCCAAAGGTGTTTAAACCGGGACAAAACTTTAACACATATAGAATACTCCTCTCACACTCGGCCCTTTACCATCAGAAAATGTGTAACTCAGAAGATACGCATTTAATAAATATTTTATTTGTTACAACTGTCTCATCCGTGTTTGGAAATCAGAAACAGGAGTTTAGTTAAGAGAGAGAGCTTTTGTTTGAACATTAATCAAACTAAATATTCTGTTTCCTAGCTGTAGGTGAAGCAGTGTTTTTTGTGATTGGTCTGGGCGCTTCAGCTTCACCAAACGCTGCTCTGTGATTGGTCCAGACTCCAAACTTTAACTAGATCAACTTTATACACTATTATAATTCCAACTTTACAGTAGAAACACCGCTGTAAATCAAACTTCTGAGCTACAAGTCCGTCCCAGTCCAGTCCTGGTCCAGTTCCAGTCCAGTTCCAGTCCAGTCCCAGTCCTGGGTCCAGTCCAGTCCCGGTCCAGAGCCACACTCAGTCCCTGTGAGCGCCGGGGAAGCGAAGCCGGAAGCTCTAAAATCAGAATCGTCCAGTCCAGCCTCGGTCCAGTCCCAGTCCAGTCCGTCCAGTCCCAGTCCATCCAGTCCTGGTCCAGTCCCAGTCCAGTCCCAGTCCAGTCCTGGTCCAGTCTCGGTCCAGTCCAGTCCAGTCCCAGTCCAGTCCCAGTCCAGTCTCGGTCCAGTGCAGTCCCAGTCCTGCTCCGGTCCAGGTCCAGTCCCAGTCCTGCGAGCGCCGGGGGAAGCGAAGCCGAAGCTCTACAACCAGAGTCGTCCAGTCCTAGTTCCGCTCCAGTCCTGGTCCAGTCTTGGTCCAGTCCCAGTCCTGCTCCAGTCCCAGTCCAGGTCCAGATCCACTTGGGTCCCTGCGAGCCGCCGGGGGAAGCGAAGCCGAAGCTCTAAAACCAGAATCGTCGGGCGGTAAATCTAAAGTCTGAGCAGCGAAGCATTGGCCTGAGAAATTAAAACTGCTTTTTCCTGCACATTTTCCAAACGCACAAACGCACCGCTGTGGACGACTAAATAATAATAACAGGAAGCTAATGGGAACGAGGGAGGAGAGGAGGAGGAGAGGAGGAACGAGGTAGAGGGGGAGGGAGGAGAGGAGGAGAGGAGAAGAGAGGAAAGAGAGAAGAGAGAGAGGAGAGAGAAACCGCTGTGACGACTAAATAATAATAACAGGGAAGCTAATGGGAACGAGGGAGAGAGGAGAGGAATGAGGGAGAGAAGGAAGAAATAGAATAGAGGGGGAAAGGGGGCGAGAAGAGGAGAAAGAGGGAGAGCAGAGAGAGAGAGACAGAAAACAGAGAGAAAGAGAGAGAGTGAGAAGAAAGAAAGAAGAAACTAAAAATATTACTATAAATTCTAATGGAAATGAGGGGGAGTAAAGAGGAAAGAGAAAGAAAGAGGAGAGAAGAAATGTGAGAGAGAGCAGACATCTAAATGAAAGACAGAGAGACACAGAGAGTAGGAGAAAGGAAGAAGGAAAGAGAAAAAGAGACTGTTGTGTGGAGACATGTAATAAAGAAAAGAAAGAGGGATAAAGAAGAAACTGGAGGAGAGAGAATGAGAGAGAGGAGAGAGAGAGGAAGAAGGGAAAGAGAAAGAGAGAGACTGCTGTGTGGAGACATCTAAATAGGAGAGAAAGAGGAAGAGAGAGAGAGATAAGACAGGTGCATTATGGGGGACGAGGTGTGTGTGACCTCAAGGACTCGGCTTCGTCTCAGATCATTGGCTTCAATACAAGAGCTGTCAGAGAGAGATTTACTCCAGATGCCTGCAGAGACTCAACCAGGCCTGAACCAGGACTGAACTGGGTCTGAACCAGGTCTGAACCAGGTCTGAACTGGGACTAAAGCAGTATTAAAGCAGGATTAAAGCAGGACTAAAGCAGGACTAAAGCAGGACTAAAGCAGGACTAAACCAGGACTAAACCAGGACTAAAGCAGGACTAAAACCAGGACTAAACCAGGACTAAAGCAGGACTAAAGCAGGACTAAAGCAGAAGTGAACCATGATTAGATTTGCAGTTGTAATAATAGATTTGTGGCTGAAGTTTACATTGGTTCTTGCACAGACCAGTCGACTAGTCAAAGAATAAAAAAATCAGATGTTGTCTTAAGAAAAAGCCTTTTAAACTTGTGTCTCTAAAACACACAAATGTCAGTAACATGTACGATATTTCCTCGGCTTGTTCAACATCTCTCTCCGCGCTGTTCTTCTGCCTTGAGACTTGACTACTGCCTTGCTCCGTGAACATACACCCTGTGTCCCCACTACAAAGAGCAACCCTGGCTTGACTTAGGCCCAGGCTAAATAAAAGACGCCAAACTTTCAGAATGCCATTTTTTTTTTTTTTCAACGTTGTCTTTGTCATCTGCTGTAGACGCACCGACGGCGGTAGCAGCAGGTAAAGTGCTGCTTCTGAACGACGTTGTCATGGGGGAAGGTTGTAAAGGTGTTCGGGCTGCGCGCGGCGGGACGGGACTCGCTGCTTGTGGACCCGGGCAGAGGTGCTTTGGGCCGGGAAGAATTGAGAACACGGTGCGCTCGATGTTGCCAGACTTTAAAGTGACAGCCCCGGCCCGCAGCGCCTCTGCACGGGCTTGTGAGCGGCGGGTGTCGGTCTGTGCGCGAGGCTCACGTGGTTCGCTCGCTTTTGTAGCCTTTCCTTGTGAAAATCTCCGGTGCCCGGAGCTCGCTCGCCACACGTGCTCTCAGCACGGAGCTCACGGAGCTCACGGAGCTCGCGTAGTTCGGTTCGTCGCACGTGCTCCGTGCAACACCCCCTCCCTCGACAACGAACAACATCAACGACCCCCCCCCGCGCGTCATCAACCGCCACACTCTCGAAAAATCCTAGCAGAAACCCCTGTAGGCCGCCAAAACCACTGCAAGCGTAAACGCGCGTAAAAACACTCTACGTCGGCATAAAATGCCTCGAGTATACTCGCATATTTTTTTTAGACAGCAGCCAAAGTCAATGAGAGCGGCTCCACTGTCCGCGTGTGGTGCGCGTAGGGAGCAGCACGTCATACGTGCACAGAACGCTCAAATAGAATCCAACCTATTTTTTCTACGCTTCAAGCGAGCATACACGCGGATTTCAGCCAAAATACATAAAGTTTGCATTTTCTGTATGATATTTCCCTCAAAATGATTTTAAAAAGTGAATTGTATCCAATAGGGATGGGACGAGATCTGGCGAGATCAAACTGTCACGATACTGTGCGCACACGTTTTTGTATCTTGAGCAGCTGTAGTAAATATTCTCCTCCACATTTTGTCTAGCCGAGCGCGCTGTACAAACCGGCTCAAAACGCTTCAGTCTGTTTCGCTCCGTCTAGCCAAGCGCACAGACCGCAGGAGCAACACGGTATGCTCCAGTGCGCTTTGTCCAGCCGTCTCCAAGCGCACATTATCCACCTGGATCCGAGTCTGTGGATCCACACTGGTCTTTGGTCCGTAGCAGGTTTGTGGGAGAAGGAGACGAGAGGAAAAGTTCTGGTCTGTGAGCGGAGCTGAGTGAGTGACGAGTGTGTGAAACCAGGGCTTCACGTGTGTTTCCTTCACCGTTTAAAACTCACGACCAAACGTCCCACAGCTCAGTGTGAGTGTGGACAGACCCTTTTTTTTCCTTTCATGAGAAATCAAATATATACACACCCGAGTGTCCAAAGTTACACTCTTGGTTTGAGACCATTAAAATAGAACCGGTTCTCGATTCCCCGCCAAACTCTCTCCAGGTTTAATAAAACTGAGGTTCAGAGTCACAAACCTGACGATGTCCATGGCCTGGTAGAGGATTTCTGATTGGTCCACAGCGATGACCTTCTTCGCTCCGGCTTTAGCGGCGAACATGGAGAGAATCCCAGTGCCAAGCCCACGTCCAGCACCACCTACAGCACAGGTGGAGAAGTGCAGGGGTTTAAAATATACACAGCACCACCTACAGCACAGGTGGAGAAGTGCAGGGGTTTAAAATATACACAGCACCACCTGCAGCACAGGAGGAGAAGTGCAGGGGTTTAAAATACAAATGCAGAGAGAGAAAAGAGGGGAGAGAGAGAGAAGGGAAAAATAAAAAGGATGGAGAGAGAAAAAATAAGTAGAGAGAAACAAAGAAGAAAGTAGAATAGACTAGGGAGAGAAAAGTAGAGGGAGAGGAGGAAGAGAAGAGGACGAAGAGGGGGAGGAAGAAGAGGCAAGGAGGAGGAGGAGGAGGGAGGAGGAGGAGGAAGGAGGAGGAGGAGGGGAGGAGGAGGAGGAGGAGGAGGAGGAGAGGAGGAGAGGAGGAGGAGAAGGAGGAGGAGAGGAGGAGAGGAGGAGGAGAGGAGGGGGGAGGAGGAGAGGAGGAGGAAGGAAGGAAGGGAAGAGGAGAGAGGGAGAGAAGGAGAAGAGGAGAGGAGAAGAGAGGAGAAGAGAGATGAAGAAGACAGAAGAAGAAGAAGAAGAAAGAAGAAGAAGAAGAAGAAGAAGAAGAAAGAAGAAGAAGAAGAAGAAGAAGAAAAGAAGAAGAAGAAGAAGAAGAAGAAGAAGAAGAAGAAGAAAGAGAAGAAAGAAGAAGAAGAAGAAGAAGAAGAAGAAGAAGAAGAAGAAGAAGAAGAAGAAGAAGAAGAAGAGAAGAAGAAGAAGAACCAAGAAGAAGAAGAAGAAGAAGAAGAGAAGAAGAAGAAGAAGAAGAAGAAGAAGAAGAAGAAGAAGAAGAAGAAGAAAGAAGAAGAAGAAGAAGAAGAAGAAGAAGAAGAAGAAGAAGAAGAAGAAGAAGAAGAAGAGAAGAAGGTTTGATGTCTGACCTTGTCTTTGAACAGTTCTTTGTTCTCGTACATAAAGTCTCTGTAACTCTCCGTCCTCACTCGATCCTGAAAACACATTAAACACATTAAGATGAAACAGCTGCTTTTAGTTTTACACAAATGTGACTTTTGTTTAGCTTCGACTCATGTTTTAACTCAGTTACTTCACTAAAAAGACGACAGGAGAATCGTGATCAGGCTCAGAGAAAAGCTGAGAGAAGTTTTTGACAAATCTCTCAGATAGAAGCATCCTTTGCCAGAAAATAATAAATATGTGAGAATTTGTCAGTTTTGTGCTTCTGTAATCAGCGTTGGTACAGAATTGAACTTCACATTTTCCATAACTTTTTTATGACTTGTCCAAAACAATTCCCTACTACATTTCCATGACCCTGTTTAACACACTTTTTCAATCAATTATTGACTTTCATTCACTGATTAAGACCTAAAACAAAGTTTTAAGGGATTTCTAGACAAAAAAAAAATGAAAATGTTGAATTTTAATTATTCATCTCTAATATACTTAAAAAAATAGTGAATTTTATTACAGTTTCAAACTAAGCAACAAAGTGTTTCAATTTAAAGTCACTCTAAATGCATTGAGATTGTCTAATTTGTGGGCACATTTTAAAAATATGATTTTTCTCATTTCAACACGAGCAAAAACCAGAACAAATCTAAAACGTTTCCAGGCCTGGAAATTGTAATAAAAGTGTCCATGATTTTCCAGGTTTTTCATGCCTGTACAAAGCTGCGTAAACACACTTCTGCCTCCATCATGACGCAGTCATGTGATCATGCACGGTTCGTACAGACTGTTTTATTATTTTCCAGGACTTTTCCCATAACATTTACATTTACAGTGCTTTTCTTTTAATAAAGCTACAGATTATTTAATCCCTCTAAATAAGGCTTTAATTCATTCATAATTCTGTCCATTTTGACATTTCTGTGAATCATTTTATACCCTAATTAAAAGTAGGCCTATTTGAATAAAATGCGTAGTTACCTAATTAAAGGTTGTATGGAGGATTTTTCAAATCCAACAACTGTTTGTTGTTTTTCAAATGAATGCTCATGTTTCCTCCCAGGGCCACGCCCCTCACTGTAACTGGGCCAAATGGGTTACTTAGAAAACACTGAGGATTTGCTTGACATGTTAACAGACCAATAGATAATGAGGTACCTCGTTATCTATTGGTCAACGTTTTACTGCCTCATCATGTCCACAGTTATATATTTGTATAATTATTGTTTTGTTTAGCATAAGTACAAGGCTGTTACAAATCTGTGCAACTGTTTTGACCATGACTGACAACAAACATTTTTGTAAATCCTTCATACAACCTTTAACTTATTAATCTACAGTCCTAAATAAAAACATTTCATTTGTATTTGACAGCAGCCTAAAGAGACAGAGAGAGTTTATATTTGTTGTGTTTTGTGCTTGTGTGACAGAGGCAGGTTAAAGCAGGTGAACAACAGCAGCAGCACATCAGATTAGCTGTGTTAGCATCATAGTTTAGCTTCTGTTAACTCTTACACAAACTGTCTTCTGTGTGGACACGATGTGGAGTTAGTGTAGAAGAGTTTTAGCGCATTTAGTAACAAAGCTGCTGCTCAAATGAGCCGCATGAAGCCTGTTTGAAAACTCAAAAAAGTTTTGATAGAAGCTAAGATTTTCCATGACTTTTCCAGGTTTTCCATGACTGTACGAACCCTGATCATGTGACGTAGGTGCAAAGGGTCAATACGTTTTGAACTTTATGGCTTCTGTGACTTACACAGGAGCGACCTACAGTCTTAAACACAGTATTAATATTCAGTCTTTACATGAACGCTCTGATCTGAAGTGTCCAGCTCTAGTCACAAGGTTAAACAGCAGCTCCGTCAGACTTTAGACTCGTGTTCGATAAGGAGCTGCTGTTATTACATTAACGATGCTGCGCGCGTGTTTACGAGTCGGATCAGCGCGCGGCGAGGTCAGCCGGGTCTGCGCCGGGCCATAAATCTGCGTTTGTGTGAGCGGCGGCGCTTATCTGGAGCCGCGCAGACACACTCAGATAACACCAGGCCCGCGCGGATTGTGGGTAAGATCTGACACGCACACACGCAGATCAGCACCGGTGTCATTTCAGAGAAGAGAGGCACGGGATTGGCTAATGGGGCTGTCAATCAAGTACAGTCTACAACGAAGAGGAGGAGAGAGGGAGAGAGAGGGAGGGAAAGAGAAGAAGAGAAGAGAGAAGGAAGGAGAGGGAAGAGGAGTCTCGAGGGGAGGAGAGAGAAAACGAGAAAAACGGAAAGAGAGGAGAGGAGGAGAGAAGGAGAAAGAGGGAGAGGGGGGAAACGAGAAAGCAGAGGTAAAGAGAAGGAAGGAGCTAGAGGAGGCGGAGAGCGAGGCGGAGAGAGGAGAAGGGAGGGAAGGAAGAGAGTTAAGAAGGAGAGAGAGAGGAGAAGAAGAAAGAAGAAGAGGGAGGAGAGGAAGAGAGAGGAAACAGAAAGAGAGGAGAGAGAGAGAGAGAGAGAGGGAAGAGAGGAGAGAGGGTGGAGGGGAGAGAGACGAGAGAGGAAAGAAGGAGCAAAGGGGAGGGAGGACAGGGAAGGAAAGAGAAGGAAGAGGAAGAGAGAGAGACAGAGGAGAGAGAAAGAGGAAGGAGAGAGAGAGGGAAGACGAAGAAGAGAGGAGCAGGAGCTAAGGAGATGGAGAGAGAGAAGAATAGAGCACAGAGGCAAAGAAAGGAGAGAGAGGAAAGAAGGAGAGGGAGAGGGAGAAAAAAGGAGCAAAGCGGAGAGGGAGGGGGAAAGAGAAGGACGAGGAGAGAGGAGAGTGATAGAGGGAGAGAAGAGAAGAAGAGAGAAGAGGGGAGAGAGGGGGACGCAAATGGAGGAAAGAAGGGGGAAAGAGAGAGAGATGTAGAGAGAGAAGAGAGAGAGGGTGGGAGAGAGAAGGAGAGAAGAATAGAGAGGAGAGAGGGTAGAGGAGAGAAAGGAGAGAGAAAGAGAGAGAGGAAGAGGAGGATGAGAGAGGGGAAGTAGGGAGAAAGGGGAATGAGGAAGACAGGGGAAGGCAAAGGGAGAGAGGGACAAAAAGAAGTGAGGAAAGATAAGAGAGAGGAGAGAAGGAAAGAAGAAGAGAGAGAGGGAAGGAAGGAGCGAAAAGGAGGGGGAAGGGGGGGAGGAGAAGGAGAGAATGAGAGAGGGGGGATAGAGAGAGAGAGAGAGGAGAGAGGAAGGAGAGAGAGAAGGAGGGGAGATGTTAGGGATGGGGAGAGAAGGAGAGAATATGGTGGAGTGGTTAGGCTGACCTCACAGCAAGAAGGTTCTGGGTTTGAATCCCAGACGACCTGAGGCTTTTCTATGTGGAGTTTACATGTTCTCCCCGTGTCTGTGTAGGTTTCTTCTACCGTTACAAACATGTACAATAAACCCCACAGCAGATCTTTATGAGAGAGTGGACCCAGGGAAACTGAAGAGACAGAACAGGAGAAGCAGATTACTGTGGAGAAGTTTGTGAGAGAGATAAAGACGAAGGAAGATGAAGAAAAGCAGGAAGAGAAAGGAGAGAAGGACAGAAAGAAGAGGAAGAAGATGAAGAACAAGAGGAGAAGATGAAGAGGAGGCAGTTAACACGTCTTCTGTCCTTTTACGGTCTTGTTTAGTCGCTTTACGTCAGAGCTTCTACACTTAAACAACGCCACTACTACCGACCAATCACAGCGCAAGGTTTAAGTGTCCAATCAGAGCATGACCATGAACGAGCCAATGAGAGAGCAGCATCAGAGAGCCAATCAGACTCTGGACAGAGAACTGCAGCAAAGGCTTTTCTCTTTCTCTCCTGTCCATCCCTCTAACACCCCCCCACTCTCCTTTCTCTCTCTGTTTTCCCCTCTCTCTCACTTTCCTCTCTCCCTCTTTCCTCTTTTTCTCTCGCTCTTCCTTCTCTCCCTCTTCCCCCTCCCTATTCTTCTCTTTCTTTTCCTCTCTCTCCCTCTTCTCTTTCTTTCTCGATTCTTCTTTCTTCTCTTTTTCCCTCTCTCCCTCCCTCTTTCTGTCTTTCCTTTCTCTCTCTCCCTCTTTCCTCCTCCCTTTTCCTCTTTCTCTCTTTAAACTCTCCCTCTTCCTCTCTTTTCTCCCTATTCTCCCTTTCCTCTTTCTCTCCCTTTATTTCTTTCTCCTTTTTCTCTCTCCTTCTCTTTCCTCTCTCCCTTTATCTCCCTCTTTCTCTCTCTCTTAAACTCTCTGTCCTTCACTCTTTTCTTACTTCCTCTTCCTCTCTCTCTTTCCTCCCTCTCCCTTTCTCTTTCTCTCTCTATTCCGTCCTCTCTTTCTCTCCCTTTATTTCTCTCTTTTTATCTTTCTTCTCTTCCTTTTTTCCTGTCTCTCTCTCTTTCTCTCTTTACTTTCTCTCCCCCTCCTTCCTTTCTCTCCCTTTCTTTTTTCTTCTCTTCTCTCTCTTTTTCCTCCTCCTCCTCCCTTTCTGTCTTTCCTTTTCTCTCTCCCTCTTTCCTCTCTCTCCCTTTCTCTCCTCTTCTTTTCTCTTAAACTCTCTCTTTAATCTCTCCCTCTTTCCTCTCTTTTTCTCACTCTTTCCTCCCTCTCCCTTTCTCTTTGCTCTTTCTCCCGTCCTCTTTCTCTCTCCCTTTATCTTTTTTCTCTTTCTCTCCCTTTTTCCTCTCTCGCTCTTTCCTCTTTCCTCTCTCTCTTTAATCTTCCTTTCCCTCTCTTTCTCACTCTTCCTTTCTCTTTTCTCTCTCTTCACTCTCCTCTCTCTCTCCCTCCTTCCTCTCTTTCTGACTCTTCTCTCTTTCCTCTCTCCCCTTTATCTCCATTTTCCTTTCTCTCTTTTCCTCTCTTCTCTCTCTTTCCTCTCTCTCTCCCTTTATCTTCCTTGTTCCTCTCTCTTTCCTCCTTTTCTCTTTTCTCTCTCTCTCTCCTCCTCTCTTTCTCTCCCTTTATTTATCTTTCTCTTTTTCTCTCTCTTCTCTCTCTTTTCCCTCTCCCCCTCCTCCCTTTCTGTCTTCCTTTTCCTCTCTCCCTCTCTCCTCTCTCTCCCACCAACACACTTCAAACAGAGCTGTAGTTTAAAGACAATAAAACCTTTTAAGATTGTGACCTCTGACCTTTAGCATGTCGGCGTGGATGCTGTAGTGAGAATAGGAGCTGAAGTAGGCCTGGTCTTCTTCTTCTCTCAGCTCACAGACGGCTCCGAGAGATCTTCCTCCAGACTCTGAGTTTAAGACCAAACCCTGGGCCAGGACTCTGCAACACAAACACCAGTTTAAGACCAAACCCTGGGCCAGAACTCTGCAACACAAAGACCAGTTTAAGACCAAACCCTGGGCCACTCTGCAACACAAAGACCAGTTTAGACCAAACCCTGGGCCAGGACTCTGCAACACAAAGACCAGTTTTGGGCCTACTAGACCAAACCCTGGGCCAGAACTCTGCACAAAGACCAGTTAAGACCAAACCCTGGGCCAGGACTAGACCAAACCCTGGCCAGAAACACAAAGACCAGTTTAAGACCAAACCCTGGGCCAGAACTCTGCGGACCAAAGACAAACAGACTCTGCAACACAAAGACCAGTTAAGACCAACCCTGGGCCAGAACTAGACCAAACCCTGGGCCAGAACTCTGCAACACAAAGACCAGTTTAAGACCAAACCTGGGCCGAACTAGACCAAACCCTAAGGACCAGCCTGGAACTAGACCAAACCCTGGGCCTTGAACTAGACCAAACCCTGGGCCAGAACTCTGCGACAAAGACCAGTTTAAGACCAAACCCTGGGCCAGGAGCAACACAAAGACAGTTTAAGACCAAACCCTGGGCAGAACTAGACAAACCCTGGCCAAAGACCAGTTTAGACCCAAACCCTGACCCTGGCCAGAACTAGACCAAACCCTGGGCCAGAACTAGACCAAACCCTGGGAAAAGAACTAGACCAAACCCTGGCCAGAACTAGACCAAACCCTGGGCCAGAACTCTGCAACACAAAGACCAGTTTAAGACCAAACCCTGGGGCCAGGACTCTGCACAAAGACCAGTTTAGACCAAACCCTGGGCCAGGATCTGCAACACAAAGACCAGTTTAAGACCAAACCCTGGGCCCTCTGGGACCAAACCCTGGCCAGAACTAGACCAAACCCTGGGCCAGAACTCTGCAACACAAAGACCAGTTAAGACCAAACCCTGGGCCAGAACTAGACCAAAACCCTGGGCCAGAACTCTGCAACACAAAGACCAGTTAAAGACCAAAGCTGGGCCTGAACTAGACCAAACCCTGGGCCAGAACTCTGCGACACAAAGACCAGTTTAAGACCAAACCCTGGGCCAGGACTAGACCAAACCCTGGGCCAGAACTCTGCGACACAAAAGACCAGTTTAAGACCAACCCTGGGCCAGAACTCTGCGACACAAAGACCAGTTTAAGACCAAACCCTGGCCAGAACTCTGCACACAAAGACCAGTTTAAGACCAAAACCTGGGCCAGAACTAGACCAAACCTGGCCAGAACACTGCAACACAAAGACCAGGTTTAGACCAAAGCCTGGGCCTGAACTAGACCAAACCCTGGGCCAGAACTCTGCGACACAAAGACCAGTTTTAAGACCAAACCCTGGGCCAGAACTAGACCAAACCCTGGGCCTTGAACTAGACCAAACCCTGGCCAGACTTCTGGCCTGGAACAGTTTAAGACCAAACCCTGGGCCAGGACTCTGCACACAAAGACCAGTTTAAGACCAGACCCTGGGCCAGAACTAGACCAAAACCCTGGCCAGGACTCTGAAACACAAAGACCAGTTTAAACCAAACCCTGGGCCAGAACTCTGCAACACAAAGACCAGTTTAAGACCAAACCCTGGGCCAAAATAGACCAAACCCTGGGCCAGAACTCTGCGACACAAAGACCAGTTAAGACCAAACCTGGGCCAGAACTAGACCAAACCTGGGCCAGAACTCTGCAACACAAAGACCAGTTTAAGACCAAAGCCTGGGCCGAACTAGACCAAACCCTGGGCAGAACTCTGCGACACAAAGACCAGTTTACCAGAGACCAAACCTGGCCAGAACTCTGCAACAAGACTTAGACCAAACCCTGGGCCAGGAAGCTCTGAACACAAAGACCAGTTTAAGACCAAACCCTGGGGCTCAGAAACTTTCTGCGACACAAAGAACCAGTTTAAGACCAAACCCTGGCCAGACCTGGCCCAACACAAAGACCATTTAAGACAAAACCCTGGCCAGAACTTCTGCAACACAAAGAACCAGTTTAAGACCAAAGCCTGGCCTGAACTAGACCAAACCCTGGGCCAGAACTCTGCGACACAAGCCAGTTTAAGACCAAACCGCTGGCCAGGACTAGACACAAACTGCTGGCCAGAACTCTGCGACCAAAGACGCAGTTTAAGAAGAGAATGTGAATGATGGCGTGATATAAGAAACATATAACAAGTTGAATACCCTTGGTTTAAGTTGCCGCGGCCCCTAGGCGGGGCGGCAGACGTCAATTGAATTCTAGGCCCAGAAAGCGGTGTTGCGAAGAAGTTTGGTAGAACCGTTGACCTATCTATTCAGACTCATGTTGGGCGCTGCTCCGGTGTGTAATACAGTGGGAGAGGGTTTCATGGGTGGTCGGGGGAAAAAGGCCCATTAGCAGTGGTTAGCAGATAGAGACATGCTGGTCTGCTGTGTTACCATCAAAGTGCCTGTGATGTGGGGGTGAGTAATGTAAACTGGCTAACTGAGGATTTCTGCAGTAAATTACATCATGAGAGAAGGGAACGTTTCCGAGAACAGAGCTATAGGGTTACACATGTACACACAGTAAGATGTTGAAAACCATTGGACTACACAAATCCAACAGTTTCATTGTTAATACAGGTATGGTTCTTGGTAAAGACATACTAATGTGATTTATATCTCGCTAATTGGACTCTACCTTTTTCTCTGTTTGGATGTGGCATTGCTTGAAATCTTCTACAATACGGCAAATAAACCTATCCATCTCCATGGAACAAGCATGTACTTTACAGGTGAGGTAAAAGTACTAATTTTCAAGCTATAGACTGAACTTCTGACAGGATGAGACATTGTATTCACAAGATGAGATAAGACACTGATAAACAATAAAATAAATAATTAAAAACAAATCATTCTCATTTATCTCATTCTATTTGTTTTATATTTACATACATTTGGTGTGCTAGTTCTGTCTGTTGTCCAACTCGGTCTCTCTCATCTCCCACTTTAGTCTAGCGCTTTTATCATGACTTATTTTCATTATACTCAAGGAATAACTGTAACCATGTCTGTCTCCTCTGAGAACTGTCACGCTGAAACTCTGGGGAGAGCCAATGTGAAAAGTCGATCATTTAAAGCTATGTTTTGTACAAATGGCCCGGCCTCACTGTGTGTTAAATGTGTTGATGTATTCTTCAGAACGCCTTGAACTGCCTGTTGCATGTGTCTCAGTTCCCCGCCTTAGGCCAAGAAGTTCTTGCAGATTGTTTTCACTAAACAATCTATTTCTTACTCATGTTGTAACACTCCCAAAAAGTGTTGTCGCCGCTGGTAGAATGCGACAGGGCTCTAGTACTTGTTTCAATCACAGAGCGCTGCATCAGGAAGACAGGAGAGCTGAGGAAAAGGTCACAAAAGTAATCAAATTATCTTATCTTATTGTGGCAAAAGTTTTGTATGGACAAAATTATTATCCATTAAAGTAAAAATATGGTGATCATTGTTTAGGTTTGAATATCTGATTCCATATGTATATTTTTCTGAATGCCCTTACATATTTATATTTAATTTTTTTAATTTAATTTTTATCATAGCTTATATTTTATATCCTAGTGTTATTATCATTCATTGTTCTATGTTGCACACTAGCATCAGATCAATCTGCAAGTTTTAGTTTGTGAATTTGAGCTTTTCTGATTCTGACCTATGTTTAAAGGGTCTCGAGAACTGCATTTTTATTATTGTTTTTTTGGCTTGTTTTTACATCAATTACTTCTATTAATTCACAAAAATAAAAAAAAAAAAACAAAAAAAAAAAAAAAAAAAAAAAAAAAACAACAACATACATTATTAGCAACACAATGTACTGTATTTTCAGTCTTAAAATGGAGTTGCTAACAACGTAGCTGCAAAATTGCATTTAATAAGTAAATCAATGAATAATTGTAAGTTTAAATTTGTAAAATAAAACTGTAATCTATGTGATCAAATTTAAAAGTGAAGTTAATGAGTTTCTTCAAACTAGCCCATGCAGCTCAATGAATAACTATGACATTCTGAGACGGATAAATCAATGGAAAAGGTAGTTGCTGTTGTGTGAAAATACTGTGTAGGAAAGACTGACGGGGGAAGAGCCCGAGGCATGATGGGAAACCTGGAGAAGTGGAAGACAACCTGCTGCGAAACTTCAAAGTCCAACCTGTCACCTACATTATTTGACCTCTGAACCCTGCAAATCCCATATCATATTGTTGTCTGACTCAGAACCATTTTCAGTGGAAGCAGATTTTGGGAAATGTCCAACAAAGATGCAAAGTAGTCCTGGGGAAAAAAAAGCATTTGGGATTTGAATCCGCAGTCTCTTTGTTTATCAGCTCCTCTCTGGCCTCTTTCAGTCTTTCTCCAGCCTCTATCTATCTCCTACTGTCGGTGGTAAAGAGAAGATGCCTTAAAATGATTAGACTTAAATAAGCGCTGGTAGGGCCTGAGGGGCTGGAGGCAGAGCCGATGCAGAATCAGATGTTATCAGCAGGTGAAGCTTAGGCTCACCTGGCTCTGCAACAAAACACACAGGAATAACTGCCATGAACACGCAACATTATCAGGATTTACATACATTTAGGCTTAAAAGCAAGACGGGAATCAGGCAAGAAAATAGAGGTGACAATCTGACCCCTTACATTGGACATTTTACATTATTTTGTTACACCGCAAACTGACAGTGCTACAGTGGTATATGATACAGTTGTAGAAATTGGCATTAGAGTAAATTAGTAACATCAAAGTTGCAAAGACATTCTCCAATCTGACGTCATGGCTGACTTCCATCCATCTACTGTGATGTGTTTCTAAGGTCATGCCTGAGTGCAGATCTATCTTTTTGTGTTACAGAGCCTGAGGCCAGCTTCTGAAATCTGATAAGCCGCACACGCAGGAGCGTAAACACGCTAACATCTCACAGAGGACACACCTAAGCGTGCATATGTCGTGCTTTTAAAAAATTAAACTTAAATTCGATTTTTCATGTTTAAAAGAAAAAAAAACTGTCTGCAGGTGTGTGAATGCATATGTTGTGCTTTTTAAAAATTAAACTTTTATTTAATTTTTCACATTTAAAAGAAAGCCATGTGAATGCATACTGCCTGATTGTTTAGTTCTCAATTAATTTTACATTTGATCTGCCCAGCACCTTGCACTTGGATAAAAAAATATGACAAAGCCAGACAAGAAAATTCCAACAACCCAGCAATTATCACTCTTTTTTTTTATAGAGAAAGTGTCACAAGAAGAAAAACATTATTTTGTTGAATGTATATCATATGTAAGACACATCTTATGTCAGTGGGTGAGATGTTATCATGAACACTGCAGTATTTTTGTGTATACATACTTTTTTGAGAGGACAACAGAGTTAAGTCGTCAGGTCAGAAATGCTCTTGGACCTTTTAGTGCTTGACTGTCCGCAGTTTAAAACTCAGCCCTGTAAATCCAGTGTAACATAAAGTCAAATCTAGGTGACCAGAAACTGCCATTTTCTCTATTAATGTATATATTTTTTCTTTATAACTTTGTTGGACTTTGTGAATACTCTTCCTGTCCAAACTCCTTCAGCAGATGTGTCTGTTGGTGCAGGGAGCATGTCTGGTTCAAGTGGGCAGCCCTGGTGATCTGTCCACAGGCAATAGAGATGCTCCAGCATTTACTGTATCTACACACTTACACTGTTCTCTAAACGCCACGACTGTGAATGTCTTAGATCTTAGTTTACACCATGCTTTAATCTAAGCTTAGATGAGCTAATGGTGTTAGACTTTTTGTCCAAGAACAAATCCAGTGTCTTTTGTTTATCCCAGTTAAGTGCTTAAATCTAGACACAGGCTCGGGCAGGCTCTGAAGAATGAGGCTTTTTCATTCAATCATCATTGGTGCTGCTTTGATGTGTGACCTCTGATCAGGCGTCAAGTAGAGCAGCCATTATTAGGTAAGTTCAAATACATAACATTGTTTTCAAATGGTTACGGCATAAGAGGAGAATTAAATATGCAATTGGAATAAGAGAGACATGAAACTCAAAGAAGACATTTTAAACAATTTTTTATCAAATTACTTCCTGGTTAATGAATAATAAAACACTATAATAAATGCAGACAACAGACCTGCATTTGCATTGTATTTGAACAGGGACAAAAAAAAGTATTCAGAAATATACGTACACAGCCCCTTTAATGACAAATTGTGGCTTTCTCACTTCTCCCAGATCAAAAGAAAAAGACCATCTTACCCTTAAACCTTTTTAAAGACTCACCACTCTGTTCGCAGTGACCAAATGCCTCTTTTCTCAGCGGCTTGTCCATGTTGACTCACTTTTGGAGACACTGAGATGGTGCTGAAGTGCAGGATTTGTCTGCATTTTTCTTCTTTTGATAACCAAGCAGAGCAGATGGGGTCGGAGCATTACTTTGGCTCTTGAGTGTGCGACTAGGCTGATCCAACCTCTGACCTTCGACCCTTTCCCGTACACACCTGAAATCAGCATCCCTATTTTGACACGCCAAAGCCACCACATAATCTACCTTAGACATCAGAGTGCCTTCAAATCCGCAGTGACCAGTGGTTGACCCGAGAACCTTTCTCAAAACCAAAATGGATCTTAAGTCCACTCTCCAGAGGTCTCATGCCGGAATCCCCAAACTATTATGTCCTGTCTTAGTCCTAGACAGGATTTGGACTTAGAAGACACAACAATGACTAACAAGTAACCCTTTTACGACCTCTTTTTAAACTTTATTTTGTATTTGAAGTTAAAGAATGAACTTACCTTTCTCATTAAGACAAAAAAAATCCTTTTTAAATATGATTATATTGTGGTATAAGTCATTCTTATTATCTCTTCTTAAGTCAGGTTAAAAGTTAGCCAATTGAGTTCAATATAAACACTCAAAAAAATAGGTAAAAAGAACATCTCAAGAAATATATATCCGCTTAAATAATTCCTGTTTACTCTGTGTTTTATTATTCATTGGTATATCACTGCTGCTTAACTGTGCAAAGCTGAGGGTTTCCCTCCTCTTAGTTAGTGTTAATTTGTTCATTAATTAATTATTTTGGCTTGGTTAACCAGAAAATGTACTTGTTTTCATGTGCATATTGTATACTGATCTAGTGCAGCTTTTACTACATGTTCTCACAGAAATGTGTGTCTTTACCACCCCATGTTATGTCAGTGCATTTTCCTTTTTTTCCATGTCAAGACATTGAGTTGACACACTGTTAGATTAGTTTAAACAACATGGCAATTCAGAGCTGGTTAAGAGTTGACTTTTGTTAACAATAGCATTTCTTACGTCCATTATCATCTAGGACAACAACAAGTAAATGTGTTGACGTGACACTCTACATTGCATTGTATAAACACACATTTTGACGGAACTGGGCCGGCATTTAAGTTTGACCAAACTGCTGCCTAAAGAATAGACATAAAGCTCAGTTAACATTTTAGTACGAAGAGGAAACTAAAGAAAATATAAACATATAAAGACAGACTTAAAAAAAAAAAAAAAACATATTGCTTGATCTCTACTTACGCACAAGTGGTTAAAAAATACATATCTATTCTAATAATGATGTAGTTTTTTGTCTTCACTAAAAATTGTTGCTACTATAAAACTTTATTTGCCCAGTGTCCTAAGCCCGAGCAACCAGCAGAACATTGTGTTTGTGCTGCGAAGGAACAAAACTTGAAGCAATCATTGTGATCCTGCAATACAATATGTGATTTCAATATATTTCCACTTCCCAATCATGGCCTTAATCATGCTGTCCGCTTTGAAGCCTGTCTTTGTATTAGTATTACAATAGATTTAGGGTATAGCTGCTGTAAACACATATGGATCTTACATGTGGAGAAGAGACAGCGCTGACTTTTGTTTACCTCTTTGCAGATGCCATGAGGGACATTGAGCATCTATTAAAACCACATTGTCAATGGTGTGCTCGGATACTTTGCATTTTACCCCTTCCGTTTTCTCTTGTAAGTGATTCCTGTGTCTGGCCCCACATAAAGCACTGGAACTACTTCTCTGTTGAAAACCTTAACTGCACCGTACTATTTAAGGGCATTTAGTGGTTTGTGGCGACGGAGTCTAAATTGCGAAAACATTTGCGCGGCAATCCTCTCCCCGCCTCAGAAAGTACTTTTCTAGAGCAGGGTTTTATTGTGTTTGTTGATGGCAGCCGTCTTTTTATGTGTTTTGCTCCATTTCTCCACTGCCTGCCCATTTCGGGGGAAAAAACAGCAAAGAGAAGGGAATAAAAAAGAGATGTACTCCACTTGTTAATTCGCTGATCTCACCAACAATCGATTGGGATGCGTTTGTCACTGTTACGGCAGATTAAACGGCCTAAAAAAGAACATGAAGGCAGTAAAAGCGCAGAGTTTAATCTGAAGTTGTGAATGACAATATTGATTTGCCTTTTCGGTTTTGACAGGACAAGATAGCGAGTCGGGAACAAAGATAATGGGGACAACAACAGTCACAACACACGGTCTATCTTCTCTGTTTGCCTTTATCAGCTTTTTCCACATGGACGAGTACAAACTGTTCTCTTTCTAAGGCTTTCATTGCTCAAAGTTTCAAGTGTCTTTGTGTTATGCATAAACTATAAATAGAGTTGGTGTCTTATGCTGTTTTAGTTCCAATGTTTCCAAATGAAATCTCATTTATGGAATCTATAAGCTAACTATAAGCTAAACAGAGACAAGACAGTTTGAGGTATATATCTATTTTTTTTTTATCCCTAAAGGGAATTTTACCCTCTACATGTGACCTTTCCTTTTGTGCATCAACTTCTCCAGATCTTCTATCAGGCTTGGTTATAGCAACTGTAGTTGGAGGATTTTGTATTTTATATTTCACTTTTCTAATGATCTGTACATGTACCTCTCCTTTGATTCATCTTGGTGGTATTGAAAGTGAAGTGAAGCAGTATTACAAAACCTGGTTGGTAATGACAGTGACATCAATGCACCTTCTTCTCAACTTCACTTTTTATTCTTGCTGTGTGGGTTTAAAACCCATACTTTAGCTATTTACAAGTTGACCCCACATCTGGTTCAGACCAATCAACATTTCATGATCTCCTGTTTGCATGTTATTCCTGTGTTACTGTGGTTCCTCCGGTACCGCTTCTTCCCACCTCCAAAATCATGGATCTGTGTTGAACTCGATTTGAGTTGTTCCCAGTATCCATCTGGAACTGACTAGCTGAAGCGTTCAGGAAAGGTGGGATGTTATGTACTTCGAGCTGATTGGGTGAGCGGCCTACCTTATTTGTGCTTAGCCATGCAGCAACAACTCGTAATGGTGTATCCAATGTCTGCGTGAGATAGAACGTGTTTGTGAATTCACAAATATCACGAGATAAACCATCTGGCTGGCCAGGTTAAAATCATGCATGTTTATGTTGGCCTCACTGTAAATTCTTCTAGTGAATGAATGATTGTCAGGTTTTGTTTGTCTCTATGTGTGAACCATGTGATGAGCTGGCCACTGTCCAGGGTGTTCCCCCGCCTAAGGCCCAAAGTCAATGGGATAGGCTCCAGTCACCTATGATGCCTTATAGAAACAAGCAGTAGAAAATTCATGTCCAATTCCGTGTCACCATACTATCTGTACAGTTTCATAACAAAAAGAAAGATACCTTTGGACAATTTTTCAGAATCAAATTATCTGTTTTGCATTCTTTATCTGTGTATATTTACAGTGATTCATGTTTCGTTTCCAAATCCGGACAATTAAAGCCTTACAATGCTGTAGAATCCATATAGGAGCTGGGTGATTGCACGAACAGCCTGTGAGAGGGAGGAAAGCCTAGCTCTTCAGCTCCAGTAGAGGTATTTGCTTTTAGTGGGCCTGGTGGACACATTAAAGGCCTATTTGCATGTCCGTAATGTGAACTGGGAATCTCTCGTCTCTTACTTAGGCTGTGCATGTGCAACTTTAAATATTGCCATGGAGCAGAGCGCACTTTCACTCTTTTACTCAATTAGTAATGGCTCCCACTACAGTAGCTAGTTTCGGATGATTTAATCTGCGCTGCCATGCCAAAGTACTGCACTATGTAGCCGTGTTGCGAAATAAGTAAGCCGCAATTTCCCTAAGAGATATGCTACAATAGAATTTATTTGGAGGGAGACTTCACAAAGTACAGTATTTTGGCACAAGATTAGTCCAGCTAACAATTATGATCACCTAAATACAATAATGGGTATTTTTTTAGTAAGCAAACAAACAAACAAACAAACAAAACAATGCTGATGCTATAAAAGTGAAAACCAGTGATGTACCAAAGTCTTTGAGAGATATTAATTTTTGAAGCATTAATACCCCAGCTTTAATTTACAAAATGTACATAATTGTCAGAACAGAGCAAAACTAGCTCAAAGGTCAAATATATTTTTACTATTGTTAAAGCAATGGTGAAAGTAATCTCAGTTGACAGGTAGATGATTTTGGAGATTTTGTCAATCTTTGTGAAATTTTCTTTTAAGCCGTATTAAGATGCAAAAAAAAAAAAAAAAAAAAATGTTGTAAGGGTCTGTAAACCAAGTGACATAAAAACTCCATATTGTTTCTTTAAGGTGAATTCCTGTTCCAGCCCTTTTGAAAGCATTGTCCAGTGAGACCTAATCCCACCTGTGATGTGGCTGAATGTCCTCAGCATGGCATCTCCTCTTGTTTACACAATTATGCAGACCCTCCCCTGTCACTCTTATAGAAAAATATGTTACTTCTCCGTCTTTTGTCCGAAGCACCTACAATTAAGGGCCTCAGCTCGGAATAACAAAACACTGAGCTCCTCCTTTGCGTGGTAGCCTAGGGTTGTGTTTACACTGCGGCACTTCAAAGGCATTGCTGAATCTTTCCAAGCCTCTCCTGCTCAGGTAGTAATCCCGAACTATAATCTCCCAAATAACTGTAAAACCCATTAGAAGAACACCATCCAAAGCTTCAAACTAGGGCAAGTGAGTAAAAAGTGAATTTACTGAGGCCCTATATTTTGACAATCTGATTGGATCTCTAAACAGGCCCAGGATGGCAAATATGTTATGTTTACTTTCACAATTTCCTGGTATACATAAGATGTAATTTGTTGGATGCAAACAGGTTATATTGTAATGTGTGTTTAAAGAAGGGCTGTAGTGGTGTTAATTTGGGCTAACTGACTCTAAAACAACAGACAAGTTACTAAAATAAACAAATCACTTTGGAGAGTTTGCCTTTGGGGAAACTTACGAGACACTTCCAGTCTAAATAAATATCCACTCTCACTTATCACACGGATCTAAACTGAAAAGTTGACCCCTGCTCCTAAAAAGTTACACTTTAGTTGAATACTATAAATAGGAAGTACTAAGTTATGAAAAATAAAACAGATCAAATATACACTAGACAACACAAATCTGCTTCAATACAAATATATGTGGTTAAATTAATTATTTCACATATAACAAGACATAACACTACAATATTGCCGGTATTTATGTTATTTGTAACACCTCATTATATTTTTACACTATGTTTGTTAATTATTTCTAGCCTAGTTATTTCAATAAAGAGTGCCGCTACTAACAGTGTTAGAGTGGAAAGAACAGTATTCAGAGGGCCAGTAATATTTATTACAAATGGAAGGAAGCTAAAATGAATTTTGTACAAATGCAGTTTTTGTTGTAAGACTAAAATTATGTCTAGTCACTAATGGAAACCACTGAAAAAGTGGGAATTGATCTTTGAGATATTCATGGAAATGTGCTCTTGCCCACCATCTGTTCTTATCAGATCATCACATTCACGAGAGTTTTCACAATAGTTTGCCTTATAACACAGTGTTAAAAAAAGATAAAAGCATAGCTTGCATAGTTTGTTTTGCCCTTTTTTATCATTACTAATCTAGCGATTTATCACAGAGATTTAATTGAAATAGGAAGTTTACTTTGGAACATTCTTAATGTGAAGAAATATAGAGAAAAGAGCAGCATTTCCATGAAAACTTACTCATATAATGGTATGTTGCTTGTATGCTCACTCAAAGTACATACATTTTATTATATACTTAGTTAACCTGGCTCACGCCAGATGGATATGTGTTGAACTCCTATCTGAGTTCTCACTATATCCATCTGGGACTTCACTCGCTGAAAGCGTTCGAGAAAAGGCGGGGCGTTTAGTGAAATACTTCGAGCTGATTGGGTGTGGGGCCTACCTTATTTGATCTAGCCAATCACAGCAACAACTCGTAATGGTGTATCCAATGTCCGCGTGAGATAGAACAAGTACCTACGTGTCGCACATACTGCTCTTCTTTCAAAAAGAAATTACTCGTATTTCTGCTGAAACCTCATCAAAAGCAGTAGAAACACGTACATCCACGGAGCCGCGTCTTGTTTAGCTTGAATCAGACTAGGCTGCGGCACCGGGGAGCTAACGGCCCGTGTTAGCCCGCCCTGCTACAATGTGATTGGGCCTCAAAACCACGCTGCTGTCATGTGAGTGGGCCGAACCACGGCCGTTTCGGACTCTCAAACCAATCGAGCCGGACGAAGGCCAGATGGTTTATCTAGTGTTTGTGAATTCCAAATACCGCGAGATAAACCATCTGGCTGGCCAGGTTAATACTTAGTGCAATAAAAACAGGCTAAAAAAAAACAAACAAAAAAACACGCTTGTATATATATATATATATATATAAACGTATATGATATATTTAAGTCTATTTTCTGGTCAAGAAGTTACACTGTGGGCCTTTAAAGGTCAATAAAATGCCTAACTTGTGTGTCAATTACAGAATGCATTTATTTAATTGTAGAATTGTGCATGGTATTCTGAATACAAAAGACCAATTGCCCCTGAATACAGTTTAAATAATTAATTTCAACACTGACTTTTGATGGATAAACCGTTATGATAAGTCGTTGCTGCCACTATCCGCTCATATATTATCGGTGTGACAAAATATACAATTACTACTCTTTAAGGAAATGTTTAGCTTCACCAAAATTGCAAAATGATGTTGGATTTACACTACTACTTTCATGGTTTGCTCTCTATATCATTTTGCCGCCCTTCACCTCCAACGCTGTCCTGTACCTCTCTCTGACACAGTCCAATCACACACTCCCCATGCAGCGCTAACTTCTCTGAACGCCGTAAATCCAGCGTTTGAGGAAATATTCCATTTGTGAGCGGCCCCTCGCTGTGTGCCCTCCCTCGGCCCCGGCTCTGCCAAAGCCATATCACAATCAATTCTATAAGAGCTAAAGTGGGCTGTAAGAAGGTCAGGAGCCCACTTTAGTGCATGTGAGCGTGAAGCAGTTACCTGTACACCATGTCCAAGCAGGGGGACGTTTAATAAAGCTTCTCAGGCCGGATACTGTGAGGTCCAACCAACACTTCAATTGTTGATCCAAAATAAAGTCAAAGTGAATGTTTGGTTATTCTGTTTCGTTTATTGATAATTATTGATTCTTGCTTTGTCGGTTGATACAGCAATTTTGTAAAACCTTTCTAAAATAGGTTGAATTTATTTTGTCCCTGAACATGAGACATTTTTAATGTATGTTTTTTCTTTTGCATTTTTAATTCATTTACCTTGTTTAAATCCCCTTTTCTTCAACCTCGCCATAATATGTAATCTGTCTTTATTTTTTTTTAACATAGAGATGCCAACCAATACATTTTTATGTACTATGCCAAGGTGTTTTCAGCACGTCCATCGGTGCATTATTGACTTGTAAATGGCTTATTTTGCACAAAGCAAACTACCTGATCTGTAGAAGAGAGAGCCAAAAATGGGCTGGCAGAATAAGGTGTATATTTGTAGCTCAAAATCACAAGGGGGATCCATAGAAGGGTTGCAACTTATTGGCTGAGGAACATTACTTGCTTGTTTCCACACAGATAGACACGTTATATTGTCAAACAAGCTAGAGAAAAGAATATCTACTCCAAACAGGTATGGTACCCACACAATAAAAATATAGCTGTGACCTCTAATTGTTTCTATAAACAAACAATCATTTATGTCCCCACTCCTGGAGAATATAACATAAAATCAATTTTCCGCAGCACAGTTACAGTCAACAATCTATTCACTTGAAAATTAGTTCAACAGTGTCCCATACGTACATGACTAATAATATACCACTTGTTCACTAAAATCCAGGAAGTGTGGTTGTTTATGTTATTGACAGTTTGCTAGATACTGTTAGCATACCACCACGTGATAAAACTTCACATTGACATAAAAAAGGGGGTAAAAAAAAGAAACTTAAAAATGAAACTAAAACATGATGAAAAGCTAAATGTTCAGAAAGTATTAAGTAAGTAGACAAAACATGTAAACTAAACATTTCTGCTTAAAAAAAATCTAATACAGAACCATTAAACATATTTGAACAAGATATTCTTACAAATCACATAAATTAGATATTTGAAATACCATACATTTTGTCTTTTTTATCATTGGAATCTAACTTGCAGTGAGTTCCCTGATGCAGAAGGCCAGACCAGGACTCACCACACCTACATTATTAAGTAAGCCCAGGCCCCCAGAGGCGCAACTTTGATGATGTTATAAACAGAGGAGAGGACAAGGTGCCTCCTCAGCAAAACACTGCAGGACCTCCCCCTCTGCACCCCCCGTCCACTCACGCACTAATTAACAACTTCCAATGGAGAAAGCATGGAAGGAGCATTGGCATTAACTTGACACATGCTACCTGCTATTGATTCGGAAACGTGCATAACTCAGCTGAAACAAAAAGCTTGAAATGAAAATGGAGTACAGTGTGGTTTAGTGGTTAGTCTCAGTCGGTCAGATCTGCACAAAAATGAATGTAGTTTTGTTATACTGTAATGTAGACTATTTGAACATATACAGTATTATTATAATGAGTTTTTATCCTTGTTGCAGCAGTGTTCTCTCATCATTAGTTTACCCAGAGTTGTATTTGGACTGATTCATGCATGTTTGAGTAATCTTGTATTGTCCTGCAGCTAATGCTCCAGTGCTCACAAAATCCCTGTCTTCACTTACCACCTATTCCCACCCATTTGTCTGTATTTACTTGCAATTATTCAAAAACTAGGATTGCAGGTAAAACACGTGAGGTTTTTAAATCTGTGGCTTATTAAAGTTAAATTTTACAATGAAGAGGCGAAGCTTTTTCAAATCTGCAATTTTGAACAGGAAGTCGATCAACCTGTTTCTATTTCCAAGCTCTTTTAGATCATGTTTTTGTTTTGCAACAAACACAATGTGAATTATTGATCTGCATATGCCATAATTTCTTCCTAAATATACAGAAAAATCACAATAGGTCTCCATTAATCAATGTTCTCACTTCCTCATTTTGTAACAAACCTACATGATCCAATCTAATTTTTTTTCTATAGCACCTTTTGCAAACAAAATCTGTGTCCAAATTGATACATGAAGAAAGGTAATCAAAATCAAACCACAGACTATAGGAAAAAGTTGAAAGAAAAAAAAAGTTAACTATGAAAGAATAAATCAATGAATCAATCAAACAAACAAACAGACAGTAAACCAATATAGTCATACATAGAAGCAATACAACTAATTACTGTAAATATAAAGAACCACACAACTAATGCAGAGGTTCTCGGATTATTCTTTGATGAGATAGTTTTGTAGTACATTTTCATCATAGTTTTACAGCAGTAAATTTGCAGTTTATGAATAAACGGACAAATAAAAGTTGAAAATTACAGGAAGTAATTTAGTTCTAAAACAGAATTCCTTCACAAGATAAATAAAGATATAGTCAGTACATTTTACTCAGACTATACAAATGTGTGTAATATTTTCTAGTAGCTCTTACTTGGCATTTCCATGGCTTCTGCCTGGTCAGACGGGCCAAGTTGTGTGCCCACATGTGATGGAATAGACATTACTCACGGTTTGTAGTGACTCATGTGTGAAAATAAGACTGGAGTTTATAGGTAAAATACGGCCATTGTTCTGTGCTGTTAGTAACTCAACGTCTACAGTAGGCGTGAAAATAAGAAAGTATGATTTCCCCAGTGCAAATATGCTCCAAATTAAAAACCAAAATGAGGTCCCTGGAGTGTTCAGTCTTCCGTCAGAGAGCGAGTCAGATGAATTTGTCATTAAGCGGATTATAACTTTAGTGATTGCAATAAGAGCCGTAATATTTCACTTAATATCTTTTTTAGAGTGATCTACTTTCTGTTTCTGAGTAAACACAACGCAGACTGTGCACAAAGTATACACACTGCTCATTTATGTTTTAAAAATCACTGTATGGCGTGTTACTATTTCAGTCCTGTTCTCTCCATCTGTGGCAGCAGTTGACTCTCGACACAAGGCCATCTGTGAGGGAGAAACTCAGCCATGTACATCTAACAGCAACCTATTACCCATTACTATTTAGGACATCAGCAATTTTTGACATAGAACATAAAAATAATAATTTTTTCCTTAGTGATGGGGCGAAGTGGGTTAAGTGTCTTGCCCAAGGACTGCTTTCAGTTACAGAATAAATCAAATCAACTGACTATTGCCACATGAGCAAAATCAATGTACTGTAATTTCTGGCCTATTGAGCGCACCTGAATATAAGCCGCACCCACTAGATTTAACTAAGAAAAATGATAAAGTACATATATAAGCCGCACTTGTTAATAGTAAGTCTATGAGAATCTATCATTTTGCTGCATTGTCGTATAAGCCGCAGTGTTGAAAGCTTGAGAAAAAAGTAGCGGCTTATAGGCCAGAAATTACGGTATTTTCTTTTTCTCTAGGACACAACAGGTCGACTTCTCTTCTTGATACTGGCACAGGTTCCTACTTTACAATTCTCAACCTATTGTAGAAGTACTCAATACGTTGAGGCCAAGATCGGTCTTGGTCTTAAGACCGGTCTTGGTCTCGAGGGCACTTGAACTTGATCTTGTCCTGGACATTGACAACATATTTCATTACCATCATGCTCGGCGAAACTTGCACTAGCAGTGTATAAATGTATAAAACCTCAAAGATGGTCTTGATTTGGTCTTGATGTGCCTCAGTCTTCACTGTCTTGACTCTGTCATGACTCTCAGTGGTCTTGGTCATGGTGGTCTTGGTCATTGCAACATCTTTGTTTTTAATCTGCTATAAAGAGAGCTAGGTTCAAGAAAGTAGCTTTATACAGTGAAAAAGAAGCTTATTAGAATTTGATGTGGTAATCTTCCATAAAAAAACACTGAAATCCTTCCATGTAAAATGATACGATTGATGTTTAACTATAAAGCTCTCTAGTTTTATTCACGCATGCTATGTCTCTATTTGTCTCTGAAGTTATGATTGATCTTGAGTATGTTCATTTTGGGACACGGCGACAATCAGTTATCTGTTGAACCCCAGAGACAGACCAATGACAATAAGACTGAAGCACGCATTGTAAGAGGCGAGTGATGTCATCCGGGCATCTCCCAAAAACTGTAAAAAATTGAATTAGCTCCTTGGCGCCCTGGCACATTCAATCGCCCAAAATACCCTGGACTGGAATGCCACCAAAGTCGCGGCCCTGCTTTGACATGTGCAAAGATAAATGGAGCTGTATTCAAACACAGAGCCAATGGAGCAGAGAGGTTTCCTGTCTGGTGCAGCCTGGGCAGTTTGCACGCTTTGCCCTCTCAACGTCTGGGTCTAAACATCTACAAGCAATTAGTAACTTTTATGACAAACTGCTTCATATCAATACCTACTTGATAATACCCAGATGTATTTTTAATGTGCTGCTGCTTGTTTCAATGGAGAAGAAAACTTGCCTACCACTATGACACTAAACTTATCTTGCATTTATTCTGTTACAAATTACTTTTGTCCCATTTAGTCATGGTTAATATTTAGATGGAAAAGTGATTGAAATTTGAGGGACCACAATGGGATAACAGAGGCACCATATTAGGCAGTTCGCTGTCCTTACCTATATCTGTGAGCTGTCTGTACGTTTTTGGAGGTGCATTTTGTGAGCCTTGCTTCCATTTGTCTTGTCCATGGCAGCTGTGGGTTTAGTACTTAAATCAATCATTTGTTTATGTTTGTCATGTTCTTTTTCACATTTTACAGTAAACTTCCAATGCTAACATACTCAAACAATTTTTACTTTCAAATATTGATAAAAAGTTACATTTAAATATGGAGTGAATGAACAATGCACAAAATTGTAAATGGTTATAAAGATAAAATTCTTCCTTCTCTTTATTTAAAAATTAAAATCAACCTCAAACCAGGATTGGCCAGAATATAATAATTTAACATTTTCAATTTGGCAACAAAAGAACACACACCTAAGCAATACTATTTGAACACCAAATACAACGCATTAGATCTGTGTTTGTATGTGAAGAGATGGGGCCCTAAACTCAATATAAACACATGTCGCTAGTCTAATTAGCTTCACGTCCTGCTAAAAGTTAATGTTTCTCAAGCTGAAGTTTATTGGTTTCCTGGACAGACATTGTAATGGCTAACTCAATGAGCCATGTGCCCCACTCACAAACAGTTGTGCACCCCAGGAGGCGGCCATCAGACAGACACTGACAAACCAATCTATCCCTATTGCCCCTATGACATCCACAGCCCACTGAGCAGTCACATGATCAATACTCATCATTGACCCCCGCCCTCTGCCCATCACTTCAACTCAAACTCTTCAATACAAATGTCTTTTTTCTGAACATGCTTATTGTGTTTAGCTGGTGGACAGGTAATGTTTGTGTGAGCATGTTTCTATAGAACCACCTTTAAACTCATAATTCTTATGTAAGCAAGCGTAAAATGAAAAATGTGTGTGCGTTTTCATATTAGCCAAAGTATTGCTCAATGTGCAGTTTTACAGGAAAACTAACAGGGTGTCAAAATACCGTAATCAATGTTGGACTTGGGTCACTGATCAATTGTCACAAATGCCAATCAAAGTGTAATTATTCATATTTTATGTGACAACTGCTTACTCAACCGATTGTTGTTTACAAAGCACACTTCCTTTTTAATTCATTGTTTTGCATTTTATAAATACCATTGATTTATCAGTTTATTTAACGTTCTCATTGCACTGTTGCCAGCACAACATAGTTATTGTGCTCAAGTATTGGCTCTATCAAGATATCTGCTGTGACTGGTTATTCAGATTTGGAAAGTTTAGGTAAATGGATCATGAATAGGATGGGACAAAAATATGCTAATGGGTAAGCTTAGGGAAAAAAATAGGTTAGGGTTTAGGTGAGCAAGAAGAAGATGCAGAAGAAGAAGAAGAAGAAGTAGAAGAGGAAGAAAAGGAAGAAGAAGCAGAAGAAGACGAAGAAGAAGAAGCAGAAGACGAAGAAGACGAAGAAGAAGTAGCATCTGTTGTGTTCATCGATGGTCCCTACAATGGTCAATATAGACCACAATACAACATAACCAAATAACAGATGATAAAAAGCTGCTTTAGCACACTGTTGAGCCAAAAAACAAAACAAAACATGCTTAACTGAAAGCCGTTAGCCATAAAGATGCTAACCATAGCTGCTTATCTTAGTTTGTGCGGAAAAAGTTGAATTATCCAGTCTGTTTGCTGTTTAATGTGGGGTCCAGTCTAAACCAGACATGTATTATGATTAATAATCCATAGATATGTACGTGTCAGAAGGGCTTAATCAGTATTTACTACAAAAGTAAATTTTTATCAGACTTTTGTCAATCGTTTGTGGTTTGAATGGAAGATTGTAGCCGAATAGTTGCCTCTCCAAGTCAGCTCCAGGGCAGTTGTGACTACAATAATAACTTGCCACCATTGCGTGTAGTGTGAAAAAAATAATGCGTAATGTAAAGCGTCTTTGAGTGTCTTGAAAAGCACTATATAAATCCATTGCATTATTAAAAAGAAGAAAATAACTATACCATGGGCCAGTTGTTAACAAGCAATATTTTGTCTTTCCAGCTGTATTTAACCTCTCAAACTACTAAACCTTCTTAATGTGGTAAAGCAGAATCTGAAAATGTGTCTCAACACTTTCAGTTATGTTGCAAATGAATGGCTGATCAGTAAAAACCCAACAGGCGGCAGCAGCCCAGGGAGCTAACGGTGGCACCATAACAACAACAAACAAACGTTTACCGATAAATAAAACATATTCAATCAAAACATAAATGCTAATGAAAAGAGAGCGTGCGATCACAGGCGGCAGAACGTGCGAGCTCTGGCACAGGAAAGTGCGAGGCAGAGAGGTGTTAATTGCTCTGCTAATTAGCTTCTGATTGCATTGCTGTTGTTTTGCACTTGCAGGTGATTAAAATTTCAGCAGAGCACATTATTTGGCAATGCTAACAGGTGCCAAGCTCACGCAACACTAACACAAGCAAACACGGTCGCTCAAACGCATAAACACGTCCATGCATTAGGAAAGGTTATCCCAGCCATCCCAGATACTGCTTTACGTTATGAGCTACTAGCTTTGTACAATTAGAAACAGATTTATGATAAAGCACACAGCAAACTATCAGTTCTCATGAAGCCAGGGTGCTTGAAAGTAGGACAGGCAATTCAGACAAAAAGAATATATATTGTTTAGGCGATAATGAAATCAGAACAGAAATATTTTAAGTGCTTATGTAGTTTTTATGAAAGAGAGGCTTACCTTTTGCCTCTGTCATGCTTTTATGGCACCATTTAACGTCAATCTAAAAAAACCAACAACCTTTGTTCTCATTTCTGAAATTTCACTTTTTGCTTGACCATGGAGATATAATTTTTAAAACCCATTATTTAGGCAAAATAATGGAAAAAGGGTGACCGTCCACAACTAATCTTACAGAGTACCCCTTTAAAAATGACACATTGAACTTTTCTGGTGGATCATCATGCATGCTTTGCATCAGCTAATATTTTATACTGTATATATTCCTGAAAGTTACAATGTTAAACACCATAGTGTTTGGGATGGAGTGTCAAAAAAAAAAAGTTACCATAGAGATCTGCTATTTTTCCAGCAAGTATAAAGTAAAACAATAACCTAAACAAAGTAAAGAAGTATAAAGACTGTTTGGTCACTAATAGTAAATACAGCATCTGTATCAGTGTCACAATATGTTTTAATGACTTACCTTTTTTGTATTTTATTGTACTCATATTGTCTCTTTAATTACTGACTCTTTAATTAAGTTCTAAAATTGTTTCCCCATAAAAAACACTGCTGGAGTTCTGTCTGTGCAACCCGATCTCACAAAAATGCATATACAACATAACAGGACATCAATAGCGTATGAATAACTAACATGCTTTCAGGCCTTTTTTGACACCGTTGCAGCCGAAGTTAGGGTCAAGATGTGTTGTTATTTTTGAATATTAACGAAATCCTTTTTCCAATCTTAACCTACCCCAAGTCCAGCTCTAAACTTACCAATTTTATTAACTTAAAGTCTAAATTTGGGAAATATTGTATTTATTGCATACTATTTCATATTGTTCAGGATATACGGCGTAACATATACAGTATATGCATATTGACTTTTTGTCGTATATCTTCGTTTTCTTAAGAGACTAGGTTGGTCTGTGAGATACTATTCTTTCCACTTTGAGCCTCAAAATGCACTGTTCTGAATGTTCCAGACTTGTGATGTGATGTCATAGGTAGAGCTCAGACAGATGTGCTTATGTAATTTTGCACACAGATGATGGAGTGCAATTTCTGATATGGGAAAAAACTTGTCTCTCATTTGTCCGTTATTATAGTTTGCGTTTTAGTTGTAATATACAACATTTACAAGTTAACAATACAAATACTGCTCCAAATTGTCCATTAAAATCTCTGTTGATTTATTAATATGGTAACTGAAATTTCTCACAATCACAATTCCAAGCTCTATACACAACTCAGAAAAAATTAAGATAAATAAATATTAAGTACAAATAAAGCATCTTTACAGTTTCCTATAGCTGTGTTTATTTTCGGTATTGAACCAAGATGTGAGGCCTTTACAATACATTGATAGATAAATCATTGGGTTATTGACAGCGTGAGGAGAAAGTGATTATGAGGTGTGCAGTGATCAGTATTGGAGCCAGTATATGTGTGTGTGTGTGCTTATGTGTGTGTCCATATATTGACTTGGGGCTTGGGAAAAACTGCATCTGTGCTTTGAGTGGGATGTGAGCTGTCAGTGTGACGGGCCGTTGTGCCTGTCCTGTCCTGTCCATCACACCATTGATATGTATATGCGAACACAAGTCGTGAACATATATGGACAAAAAAAAAACATTTCTATGATTTCAGCAGGGACATATATTTTGGACTTTAGCCTCTAGAAAGCAGCTTCATCACATTGACAGATAACTCGCTAAAGTAAACCAACCAGGAGGCACAAACCCTGAACTTTAGAAGCATTTTGTTTTAGTCATCATATATCAGCCGATGCTACGTCTGCCATTACTCAGCCGGCAGAGTTAAACTTAGCCCAGTGCAACAGAAAACCTGTGCTGCCGTGCTCTGTCTGATTAATGCCATTATGAATATTGATTATAACATAAGCCAATACATGGGACACACGTTTAATTTTCTTGACATTGCAGATACAAAACATGGGCATAAAGTGACTGGATGCATGCCAGTGGGTAGTGTCAGCATCTGTAGTACAAATCAGTCATAATGAGTTTGGATGGAGCTTTATTATACAATCAATGGCACAATATGCTTACCATCCAGTCTTGTTACTTGTCTTTTTCCACCTCATGGCTTCTGCTCAGCAAATCATTAGTGTGCATTTGGGTTGCTTGAGCCTGGGATTGTTATGATCTGAGCTATTACAAAAATGATGATGGGCTTACCACTGTCAAGATATAACAATGCACTGCTAACGGAAGAAAAAAAACTCCACATCAAATAAGTCGTATCTTAATTTAAGTGAATGTATTAATCTGAGAAGCTGGATAATATTTGCAAGTGCAGTAACATTTTTTTTCTCATTTCAGATGAACAAAATGTTTTGAGCTTTTCTAATTTTTAGTAAAACAACACATTTTATCCTTGTTTCATCAAAATCTACTTAAAATGTGATAAACAAAAGTTCCTTACTTCTCTTATTATATGATAACAGTGGTCCCCAACTATTTTTCTTGTAAGGACCAGTACAGTACAGTACAGTACAATTTTCTTTTTCAGGGACTGCTAACAACTGATTATTGGTGTGTATTTTTAGCTCTTATTGGTTGAATTTGCTGTTTATTTGGTTAAGTGGCACAATATTTTCATAGCAAAGCACAAGGAAGTAGTGATACACTATAAAATATGAAGTACATTTTAAAAGATTCTCTGGGGTCCAGTACCGAATGGCCCACAGACCGGCTTTGGGCCCCGATATGGTGCTTGGGGACCCCTGCAATACAAAATACATTGATACCCCAGGAATCAACAAATACCCTTATTTTATTAACAACATGGCTCAACTTACTCTGCCTTTTAAAAGTATTAAAAAGCACTTCTAAGCTCACAGAACTAAGAGACCCGGGATGTTTTATAAATGAACACTGCTAAAAAACACTTTTAAATGCTATAGCCTTGCATATTTACGTTTTTAAGATGATAAAGCAGGTTTAGCACCTTTTCTTGCATTATGATCTCATTTAAAATTGACATTTTTCTACTATTCTTTTTTTTTTTTTCTAGCAATGTTGGGTCTGGACATCTGTCATTCTCCCACAAATCAGACTGAGATAACAATGGATGAACAGTCTACCAACACTACACATTTACAAAAATTACTTACTATCATCTGTCTTCAAAGTTATTCATGTGTTATTACTATTTATTTTACATTTTTGTCTTAGATCGTGATTTACAGTGTTTTATAGCTTGTTCTTATTTCAAAATCTTCCTATTTCAAAATCAAATTGTGTTTGAACCTACAACAATCATATTAATTGTGTGAAAATAGTGTAGCTATTTTCATAGTTCAAAGCTACTCCAAGACAGTCTAAATAGTGGAATTCCTTAGTACAAAAAACAATAATCATTAAGAAACAATAAAAACCATGAAAAACAGAATTCCTAGACCTACTTTTCCCCCTGATTAAGATCTATGGCTTTGCTGATGATATAAATTCTGCTCTGCTAGTTGGTATTGATCTGGCTGGGATGCTTGTGGCAGCGCGGATGGTGGATGGTGCCGCAAAAGTACTGCAGGAAAAAATGAAATCACGATTAATATTTTGTTGCTATCTGTGATTTTGACAAATAATTCTTCAAAACAATAGCCAATGGTTTTGTAAAAAATGATGATGTCTGGTTTTATGTGAAAGTATGAGAAAGTACATAAGTGTTAACCTTCGAGGGCAGGGTTTCTCAATCTGTGGCCCTGCTGCTCTGTACACTTGAGTATTTGTTTCATGTATTTTATTCTTTTTTGGAAACTACACTATGGTCTTCTAAGTATGATTATGTTATCCTGAAACTAACCTTGATTAAAAAAACAAAACAAAAAAACAGACAATGCACAGCTGGTACCTGTTAAAATCTATCAAAGAGTATTGTAAATGCAGCACTTTGTGACAAAATTAGCAGAAACTTTCAACGTGATCTCATGGAAATGCATATCTATACTACGACATATAAATAGTGTATCATGAGCACAATACAACAAATCAAATAGATTTTAATAAAGACGTCATTTTATAGTCCACACTTCAGCAAATTGCAAAAGTAGGTCTGGTCAACACTCCCTCACCTATGTTTAAGATCAATTCTACAACGTACTGTGCAATCAAATTATTTTTTTAATGTGACATATGAAACAAAGAAGCTGACTGGTCGTCTGTCATTTAGACCAAAATCTAACTTCACTCGCCTCACATAAAAATTGTTATTTGCTTTGCTCATTGATTCTGCAGAAATACAGTGTTTTTCAGTTACACGTGTAATTTTTCCATGTACTTTTTTGTCGTAAGCAGTCAATTGGTTTTCACAGGGCAGACAATGCATGTCTCTGAATTTGAAAGAGGGACATGGTAGCCAGACAATATATTTTTAATATCGTCTGGATTTTCAGGCAAATATAGACAGGTGGGGACATTTTATGTGGGTTTAACGGCTAAGTATAGGTCTGAAGTAACAAAAACAGTGTGTTTAGGTCTGGGGCAAGGAGTTAAGATTAGGATTTAGTTAATATTCAGTAATATTGCATAAAGAATAACACATCACATCAACCATAGAAACTGAGGCAGCAACGCATATCATACATTACGTGGTAAACATACACATTTCTGTGAGACTGGGTTGCAACACAAATCTGAATGATTTATGGACCTTAAAAAAAAAACAAAAAAAAAAACACAAGATCTGAGATTATCTTCCTATGACATCACAAATCTGGGAAATTCTAGTGATTTCTGAGGGTCAGATGGGAAAGAGGACAGAAGTCCAGCTGTATTTTTAATGTCGAAGCTATGTTGATGTTAGAGCATAATTAAACCAAGTCTTTTTTTATGTTTTGGGATCAAAAGAAACGTTTTTTCACACATTCAAATTTTAAAAATGCAGCCAAAGGTATGGATTATTCCGTATTAGTCTATTAAACCAAGATTATTGTCAAGGAAAGATTAGATGTCGTAGACTCAGTTGTTTTAGTAATTTGACCATTTTACCAGTTGAACTAAACTTTATTACTTTTACCAATTATAACTCCTTGGGTGTTTAGCTGCAATTGGATAAGTTAATTAGCTGCAATTACCCTCTTCTTCTTCTCCTCCTCACAGTGCAAAAGTAAGATCATCTGCGCACCTGGAAATTCTCCCAGATGTCATCGTCAACTCTTTCAAGCACACCTCAAAAACACCTGAGTTCTGAGGTAATCCCCCCTCCATCTCCTCCTCCTCCCACATGTTCACTTGACTGTCTCCTTCCGCCATTATCCCAAATTCGATATCGCCTGTCTCTTTAGCTTATAACAGGTTGAGTTACTCCTAATAGACCCTTAAGAATCTCCAGCGCGATTTACGAGCTCTGTTTTACACTTCCCGCCATACCTTCGATTTGGGTTTCATCCTGTCAGTGGTTTTCTGAAGCTATCATTTCTCTTGACTTGGAAAAGGCTCCTGTAGAGTTGTCAAAAAGGGCGCACTGGGTTTCAAGCTGGGCCTATGCTGACACATCCATAAATATGACACCTTGTTTTGTCCTTCTGGCGTCTTTTTGGTTGGCGATGGCCTTTTGAATGGGGAACAGGTAAGCTAATAGGCCTGTGTGTGATGCATGGGAACGGTGGGCTTTCTCGGAGTAGGAGGTGGCCCCGGGCGACACGTGACAGGCAGATAATGACTGTATAGCTGTCAAGTCAAGGATACCTGTTTGGCGGTAAATACAGATTTGCCTTTTTGACATCATTTTTCCACCTCCTGGAAGATCAACTGAATTCGAGCTTCGTGACTACTCTCTCTCGCTGCCAGACACCGCGTTGGACGTTCCTACAAGTTTGCAAACACACGAAGCAAGTCAAAACAGGAACAAAGCACTTTAAACGTATGCGCTTATAATTGTGATTTTCTGCGCCGGCTAGTGTCCCCCCTCACGTAATGCGATGTGTTTGAGAACGCATGGAGCGGTTAATATGATTCTACTGTAGTCAGGCATGAACGATAGAGGGAATAAGTTAGCGTGTGTGGGTCTATGCATGTGAGTATGTACGTGAGTGAGTGGCAGGCCTGTGTTTCGGAGGCCTATGTTCGCGCCTTGCCCCAGGGAATGCAGGTGAAAGCAATCTTGGTGTGTGGAAAACTGACGAGATGCGCCTTTCTGCACCCGGAGAGCTGGCGAGCTGATTTCTTTTTGATAGGCAAGGGCCCGGACACAAAACCCCCTCAACCCTGCCCCCACGTCACTGACAAGGCACCCGCGGCCACCCCTCTGCATTATAGACATGTATTTGTGAGCTTGTTGTCATCAGATGGGCTCATGATGCCATGCAGCAGTGTACAGAATCCTCAGGGTCACTATATTTGTGCACGTGAAAGAGACTAAAGACTGTATATGACTCAATTATTGCTTAATTCACTGGACACAAGTATAGTCTTAGACAGATTTTGATTTGTCTCAATTAGTCCAAAGTTTTTTTTCTTTGGCCTAACATCAGTAAACTTTGTTGCATACTAAAGAATTTTAAATTGGATGTCCATGACAAAAGACACTTTTGCAACAACAGCTCTAAGCTTCCAATCTAATAAGTTGTTATAGAGTCACACTAAACTAACAGACATGTTAATCTTTTGTGTTTTCGTGGCTTGCGTGTATATACCACGCCATGACAAACAGTGTGTTATGATGCCGCTTCTGCCTTTTTTGCGTGTTTATTTCAAGCCAATTTTAATGCTGTGGTATACATACGTGATTTGGTTGAGGACAAACAGGAGGTTTTATTTGGGATTATGGGCTAATTTAGGTCTGAAGTTACAAAAATTGGTAAATTTATGTATGTGCCTCGGAGTAAACTAAGATTAGCATTAATTGTGTTAGTTTCATGAATATTAACCATCTTACATCACCATAGAAAATGACACGCATGAATACACGTAATGAATGCTTATATGACCTTCAATGCATGTATATAACATACTGCAAAGATGTAATCTGTCATATGGTTTTCATTCAATCAAGTCTTCATATTGTCAACATTAAAAAATACCTTCCATGCTGTTAAAAAACTTCAAATGTATAGCAGATTAAACAAACACAGTGAATTCTAGAAAAAAAAAAATTACAGTTCTTAAAGCTGACATAAAAAAAACTTTTGAGTTAATCTATTCAATTGCCATAGAAAACACTGCTAAAGTCAAAGATAGATCTCTTAAATATTCTGTATTGGTTTTAAGTCCATAAATCATGCTGACTTGTTTTTAGCAGTTCTGTAGCATTAGCATATCAGGCAAAATTGGTTTGATTGTTTACCCAGTGTCATTCACTTTGTAGGTAATAAATTGAGCTCTTACTCAATTCCTGATGTATAAACACATGACTGTCATGTCCGATTAAAAAGTTTTTTTCTTTATTGGTTCTGGAGCCTGGGATTCCAAAGTGGATGTGTTCAGGAGCATGTTTGAAAGACAAGAGCAACATAAAAAATGCATCATATTTTACCTTTAATCTGTTGAATATTTAAAGCTAGTGGAAGAGACCCAAAAAGCCATGGTGATGATGGACCACCTTGCAGACATAGGAACTATAGTATACAACCAGCATTTGTTTGCAAACTCGCTGAATTTGTTTTCAATGCCTTCCCAGCCCAAAAATGCTGTGAGTGTTAATATGAGATTTGGGATATTGACGTTTGATTGTGGTGGCTAAAATGATTTTCAGTGCAGACCAGCTTTGTATGAAACACACACCGCTTCCTTCCCCAGGGCTGAGTCGCACTGTCACTTATGACAGTTCATTATTCAGTGACATGGCCACTGAGCCTGGCTAAATAGATCACTATCTGTCTGAATGCTGCTAGTCTTCACACTGCTCTACACACTGCATTAGCAAACACAGAGCAAATACTATTTTTCATTTGATTCAATTACTTAACATCACAGGGCAAAGAAAGTAGTCACAAAAACATTGGTAGATTATAGTTTTTACATGAAGTTTGATTGGATTCAGTGCAAAATACAACCTCTGCATTAGCCATGGGAGTCAGTCATTCTGTTCACAAGCAGGTCCCATGATATCTGTCTTCCCTGCTAGCTAAAATGGTAATGCATGTTATAGTGCCAATAGTTAAAGACTGCTGGGGACTTTAGCCTTCACTGTGTTGAGATAAAGTAGCTGTTCTAAGCCTTGCCTGGCGAAATGACACTTCCCCCCACTCCCTTTTCTGTACAATCGCCATAATATTGTGTTTCTATGCTGGGCCTGTAACCTTTGATTAAATTAGTCCGGTATTGCCTGGGTCCCTTTCTAAACTGTGGGCACTGGAGAGCTACTTAACAGACCTTGTCCCTCGGAGGTAGGAAACTGCTTGAGCTTACAAGTGTACAGCCACAGAAATATCAAACCCCGCTCTCTCTCTCACTCAAATCTTTTTCTTTACTTCCCTTTTTTATATTTCAAGTCGTTCTTACTAAACTTGTGCGGTATTTGTGTCCGCATGTGAAAAGTCGATCCATCACGCGCTGTCAGTCTCCAGGTGAGGCCCGTATTATAAGATGTCAAGGAAAAGAGCGCCAAAGTGACATTTAGTTGTTGTTATTTTTCAGATCGTATGTGAGTGAATGACAGCATATGGAAAGCATATCAGAAGTGCATTTTGTTCAAAGGGGAGCCAGGATTAATGTAGAAATGTCAAGAAACACACAACTGGTCAGATGTCGATCAGCTAGACTTGCTTAAAGGTCCATGTATAATGTACTTTGTAGAAGTCGTTCTGTACTGTTTTGGACAGCTTGAATTGGAAATGTGACTTTAACTGTTTTTTCCTATAATAAACTTATTCACTCTTACTGTTTAAAGGTACACCATAGAACATTTTAGAACAGTCATCTTTTTTATTGGAATCTTTAGGTTTTTTTTTTTTTTACTTCAAAAATATCACAAGAATTAGTTGTTTTTTTTTCACATGAATGAGCTCACATCTTCCTAAAACTGACCCTGTTAGGAGGGCCTCTTTATGCTTGTTTCCAAAGAAATGTTGTTCCTGTAGCTTTAATATTCTAGCCTGATGTATATTGTCTGACGTCTCGGCATTGGAGCTTGTTTGTTCTATGGCAGGCGGGTCCTTTTTCGCATTAACCAATCAGTACCGTTTGTTTCTTACCGGATGTGTATGTAGTCTGGAAGTACAGCGTAAACATGAACATTGGTATTGTTGCCATTTTCAAGGAGTGCAATAAACCGACTGATACATCAGGCTCGATCAACACCATCACATCATAAAAAAGGTAATATTTGAATCAAAATTTTCGTCACTACTTAATTTTTGTTCTCTGCTTAGTTGATCATCTCTCAAGCTTGATTCAAGCAGCAACAAACACTGAAACTCCCGTTACTCAAGTGAAATGAAATGTGGAGTGGAGGCACTAGGTGGTACTAACATGGCTAATAATATTCTACTGTATAGCACAAAACTAATCTACATAAGTTTGATGGGGGTGGGATTTAATAAGTTTTCTTCTTCATACTCCTTTTCGAGTCTTAATGGGACTGTACATTTTTGTGAAGTTTTGCCTACTGTCTTAATTACTGTATGGAAATGCCTTTGTAAGTTCCCTTTTGTATTAAGTAGCTCAAAATAAACTAAACAAACTGATTACTAATTTCCAAACTATTGTCTTCTATTTCAATAGGACTGTGCATTTGATTTTCCACCGCTTGAAAGTTACACAGTGTCACTTTAAAGTTATTGATGTGAGTATACATAAGTTGAGAATGCTTCAGAGAAATGCATTCATTCATTTTCTACCACTTGTTCTCATTGGGTGTCCCAGGCTTCAAAGAAATTGTTTTTGAATTTGCATGCATGTTTTCAAACTTCGGTGTGCGCCGCGAAACAAAATCTTGGAGTCACAAAATGATTTTAATGTGTAATTTTACCAATTTTATTATGTATTTTAAACACTTATTTAAAAAATGCTAAAATGAATCAAATTAAACCCTGTTTTATTCAGATTTATAACATGAATGCACTACAAATGTCTATATCATTTTGTCGTAATTTTGGTAATTTTGAGGGTCCCGGTCTGAAAAGTTTAGGAACCTCTATTATATTATTAACCTTTTTTTGCATGTCCTAAGAATAGGCCTATGTCAAAGTCCAATGTGTAAATGTGAAAACACAAAGGAGCCTATTACCACATAATGATGTGGGCTAATGACAGCAAGAAAAATAAAATAAAATAAATACAAATGAAACCAAAGACTACTGTATGTTTTTGATGAAGACACATATAACGTGGTTAGAAACTTCTTGTTATTTACTGCTCAAAACTACACCTGAGGGCTTTCATTTATTCCCTCCCACATACTGGTTAATAACACTTTTTTCTTTGTACACTAAAATTACAACCCCCCTCTTTCTTCTTTTATCTCAAATGATTGATTGGAAAATAATTAATTTGACTCAAGTTTCACGCTGTATTCTTTGCTGACCAGCTATGAATTTCACCTCTGCATCTGCCACTGTGGTTACCTTCCCACATTGTCTCGTTGATTATTCCTAACCGGAGGCCAGTTGGTACAGGAAGGATTTACTTGTCAAAACAACTTCATGAATGACTGTTCTGGGTGTGTGCGTCCATATATTTGTGCATCTCTGATTAGGTGTGTATGTGCATGTAATTAAGGACGTGAAGGTTGAAATTTAAAACTTAAAAAGGATGAGCAAACAAAGAAGTCACAGTCTCCAAAGTCAAATGAATCATCGTGTCAGAGGGATAATAAAAGTCTTTTGAAGCGTGAGAACAGTTGAAAGCTTCTGAACCATAAAACTGCTGCAACCGCTTTTTATACAAGATCGGGATAATTACTCGTCTCTGATTGGCTGACAGGTGGTGTATTCAGAGTGTCAGTTCAAAGCCAAATTACCATCAACACACTGTAAAAACTGTGTGACTATTTGGACAATAAAGAATGTATTTGTTATATAAACTAAAATAATAACTGTCAATAAAAATATTCTGTGTATTTCGGAAGTTGTCGTGGGCATTCTTATAATTATTCCAAATGTGATTTTGTAGAGTGCATTCAATCTCAAAAGCATAAAAAGTTATGCAGACAATAAAAGAATTTTTATTGTTGTTAGTGCGCATGGACATTTTATACAACTTATTTCATATAATATGCTGAGTTAACAAAGACAGTAGGCGTAGATTTCTAACTGGTGTTGAGATGTTATTTGTTTCATAACATGTGACTTGTATTTGTATGTTTTCATGTTCATAGTTCTAGAAATGTATGGAATTTCCTCTTAACTGTAAGTGACAAAACAACACTTGTGCAGGGTAAAAAGTGAGTTGTTATTGCTTGTATGCTTCTGCATCGTTATGATTAATAATTTTCAATAATCCCACTGTTCCACATAGATGATAGAAAAAAATAGATTCAAAGTATGAATATAAAATGATTTCATATTTCTAATGCACAATGTAATAGAATACTTGACCATGTGCAATTCATTCCATAGAGTTAGAATCACAGCGAAAAATAGAATTGCTCTTTAATAGTCAATTCACCATTTGCTACGGTTGAATCAGCACTAGAGTTAATTCAACACTCGCTAACTCTGTCCAAGAGGAAACTTAACACTGTGTTGAACAATGTTTTCTACAAGTGTTAAAACAACACAAAATGTGAGTTGAAAGTGGGCAGAACAAAATAAAATGGACAGTATAATAGTTAGTCATGTAAAAGTTTCCATAATTTTAAGTGTATGAATGGACATTGTGAGATTGTGTTAGTAAATATTATGTCTAAAACTATTTACTGTATATACCATTTTTGCTGTAGTGTTGTAATATATGAAATGACAAAGGATGAGACAAATACAATTATACAAACCCTGCTGAAAAAAAAAAAAGGTTCTTGCTAGATCACCAGTGTAAAAATATCTACTTACTCCTCGTGTAATGGACACAGATATCAGTGATGGCACAGGTCCAACTTGTGCTAGTGCTGGGCAGGTGTGTGTTTGTGTTTATGTGCACACAAGGGACCGGAGAGAGAGAGAGAGGGTGAGAGAGAGAGAGAGAAAGAGAGAGAGAGAGAGAGAGCAGCACGATCCGCCCACTCATCCCTGTGCTCTTTGCACCTGGGTCCACTCTTCTGCATGTCAGATTTCACACGATCACACTGGAATATTCAGTCTAAAATCCCACTACATGACAAGGTGGAGCTAGTTTACCATAGGAACGGATAAAGTGAAGTGTTTGTGCCTGTTTTATTGCGCGGCCTCACACTTTTCACACATGTCAACACACAAAAGCCACACGGGAGGCCATTGAGAGCCGCAGCAGCTGTGGAATATGTTATTCAAATGGTGTGTGACTGTTTGTGAGTGCAGTGTACGCGTCCCTGTGTTATTATGTACAAGCGCTGCTGTTATCATCGTGGCTTGTAGGAATAAACGCCATTGATGTGTCTCAGTGGGGAGCTTATCGAGAATCACTTACCTCTCTGCGCTTATTGTACCATAGCCACGAGTGAGTCACTGATTCTCTGTATGTATTATTGGGACAGGAAGGGAGCAATAGAGGAACTGACTGTGCTGGCTAATATCATAATGACAAACAAGTAGGAAATGATCTAGCCCTCTTTTTTAACAAGATTATTACGTTCAGAAAAACACCAACAACACAGCAAACATTTGATAAGGTTAATAAGAAGCTATTCTGATAAAAATCTTGATTACATTTTTATCTATTGCATTTTATTTGTGTGTTTTTGCAATTAATTTAAGGCATTCATGTCCAAGCTGTGGCCCAAGGGTCAACTGTGGTCAATGTGAGACCATGATCTCTTGGCCCTTAAGCTTCCTGTGAGAAAGCCAAGTCTTACCAAAGGGTGTAGTTTTGTTCAAATTCCTATATTTGAATGATTTTGTTCAAAGATACATATATATTCCGCCAACCACATGATAACAAATGACAAATATGCTTTAAAGCTTTATCTTCTTAGCTGGTTGTAGCAAAACAAATTCTGGGTTTTGTGGGTTTATATTTTGGAGGGTTTGTTATAAAGTTTGCATTGCAAGTTTAGATGGTCACTCTTTTGCACTGGCCCCTGTTTTCACAATTAGTTTGATCTTGACACTCATTTTAACATCAAATCATTTGACACTGAGATATATAATCCGTGTATCATTCGTTCAATTGATTTTCAATTTCAAAACAAAAACAAAAAAACGAAAAGTTAGACCTTTTTTCCTTTTTTGTTTTGATTCATAAAACAAATTACAGTAAAACGGGTTGATTTTTGTTTTTTTCCATTTGGTTTCAAAATCGAAAAACGAACACTGAAATACTGTCTCTAAGCGTGGTTTCTTTTTTTAATTTACCTTTATTGTTTTGCGTGAACCGGAAGTTTGTCTCGGCCCGGGTGATGTGGGCGGGAGCTCAGCTCAGTGACAGAGAAAAGCCTAAACTGGCGGAGACACGCTGCTACCTGGGCTTGTGTGCAGGGGAACTCGTTTTAAACTGAATGAAGAGAAGTGCGCTGCCCCGTACGTGTTAATACCACTGTATATCGCCCGTTTACAATGCAGTATTACTATAAATACGATTTGTGTTCCCCTACGTGTGATAGTGGCGCACTCGATAGCGTTGCGCTCTCGTGCAAGAGGTCTGCAGATCGATCCTCACCACATGAAATTAAAAATTTTATGTTGTTGATTATAAATTATTTATGTCACGTGATACAGCTTCATAGCAATTCATTTATGACAGTAGGACAGTTTCAGGGTTTACAGCAAAGACCAGAACAGACCAGAGCTCACAGACCAGAGCGAGAGACCATGCAAGAACCTTTGCAGGGATCACCTCTGGGGGCTCTCATGTCTTTGCTCTGGTCAGTGAGCTCTGGTCTTTGCTTTGGTCTGTGAGCTCTGATCTTTGCTCTGGTCTGTTCTGGTCTTTGCTGTAAACTCTGAAACTGTCCTACTGTCATAAATGAATTGCTATGAAGCTGTATCACGTGACATAAATAATTTATAATCAACAACATAAAATTTTAAAATTCACGTGGTGAAGATCGATCTGCAGACCTCTTGCATGAGAGCGCAACGTTCTACCGAGTTCGCCACTATCACTTTCAGGTGACTACGCATCGTATTTATACTAATACTGCATTGTAAGGACGCAGTGCAAACGGGTGGGGTACAGTGGTAATAACACGTACGGGGCAGCGCACTTCTCTTCATTCAGTTTAAAACGAGTTCCCCTGCACACAAGCCCAGGTAGCAGCGTGTCTCAGCCACTTTAGGCTTTTGGCACTGCTAGCTGCGCTCCCGCCCACATCACCCGGGCCGAGACAAACTTCCGGTTCACGCAAAACAAATAAAGGTAAATTAAAAAAAGAAACCACGCTTAGAGACAGTATTTCAGTGTTCGTTTTTTCGATTTTGAAACCAAATGGAAAAATCAAAAATCAACCCGTTTTACTGTAATTTGTTTTATGAATCAAAACAAAAAAGGAAAAAAGGTCTAACTTTTCCTTTTTTTGTTTTTGTTTTGAAATTGAAAATCAATTGAACGAATGATACACGGATTATATATTTTCTTTACACCAACACATCCCTTAATAATAATCACAAAAAGGCAAAACAAAACACTGCGGTCAAACACATTTGGTTCTTCTGAATGTATATCTTCTCTTGTTTGTCCCTTCTCAGTCTCTGTATACATGTGTGTGTGGCTGGCTCTGTAGCCTGTGTCTAGCCTTGGCGGCACAGGCCAGGGCTCTGCGGCTGCCCTGGGGCCACCATTGTCCCCGGTCTCCACAGCCCAGTGGCCACAGATGTTCCCGGTTTGATAGCACGCTCCTCTCGCGTCCTCCCCACTCCCCTGCTTGTGTGGGTGGCCAAGCAGGGCGCCCTGTTGCACGCCACACTGGCACAGCATTGGCCGCTCGCTCCCTGCACGTGACACAAACACAGGGAACCATCACGACTACAGTTTTAATCCCAACACCATGCATAATGGAACAGAAGTAGCCCCAAGTGGAGAAGGAAGCTTTGCATGAGGAGGTGTTCATAAAAGGATCATGGGAAACTACCAGAAGTGCACAGAGGTGTTGTTCAAAGCACCCCAAGCAAAAGAAAAACTACTTTGGAAGACACTGTCATCCTCCCAACTGAGCCCCCTTTTTGTATAAAACACAGTGGGACTGATCGAGGGCAAGGTGCAACAAACAGACCATTCAAATGCATGGCAGGAGTCAGGCTAAAAGTCAAGTGATTTGGCATCAAGAGAAATCAAGTGCTATATGAAACACTGTTTCTGTTGCTTTCAAAACAAAACACAAGTATATTAGAATGTTGAGCTTTTCATTTTCAATAAAAAGTCTCTTTAGTTTGCAGAGTGCATGTACAGTAAGTAGTTTACTGTAAGGATTTATTTAGTGTACTTGCCCTGATTTAACTTTAGTAAGCCCTATCTAGGCTACCCCATGTACGTGGGACACAGCTTTGGTATATAGATGTATTTTAGAAGATATGTTATATGACTTTGATGCTGCGTCTCAGTGGTCCTGAAAACTTGATCCAGTGTGGAGCACAAGTTAGAGACCGCATTATAATTTTTAAGGCAATAACTTATTAGAGCCAAAAATGTTTTTGTGAAAGTATTAGTTTAAAGTGTTCTATTAACATCTAATAATATATGCAAAGCTCAGAAAATATGCATTAGCATTAGCATTGTAAGGGTGTCAAAACTCGCTCTAGCTTTTGAACAAAAATCACTACCACGCACATCACAATGAATAATTAGGATGCTCAAAATATGATACTTGAAATAAACAGGACAGTAAAAGCAGACACGGGCCTTTTAAGTGTGCTTTAAATGTGTGAACATTGAACTATAGAGTAATAGTTTGAGGCTTAACAACATAAAATAAAAACCTCAGCTGTGTGAATAAGCAACACAGGTAATGCACCAGAAAAGTCTAATTTGAGCATATCTGAGAGAGAGTGATGTACTGGTCTATTTGTGCGTGACAAACTAGCGACATGCCCCACTGGTTTCTTATGTAATTTTACCTGTCACTTAAAGATCCATATTCAAAAGACAAGAAGACAAAAGTGGTGAGAACAGGGTTTAGTCAGCACAGTTCTGATAATATGTTGGCTATGATGAATGACATAATGTCCTTTGAACTTCCGCAGACATTATGCAAGGCTAAAAATTACAACTTCTTAAAGAAAATAAACAATGGCGAGATAGTGAAAAAAAAGAGGCTCCATTTCATGCTAGACACAGCACAGTGTTAATCAAAATCCCACACAGGAAGAACACTTGAGCAGCTTAATCAAAGACCAGGACGCCCAGTATTAATAATAGAGCAGAGAGCTAGAATAGAGTTTTACTTATTCAACACTGTACTTATTTGGCTCATACCTTTACTGCAAATGAAGATCCTTTTGATGCATTGTGGGAATGTAATTGGCATTTAGAACTAGTTTTTAAGGTTGTATTCACACTTGTTTGGTCCTGATTTGAGCCCAGTGTTTAGCACCCAATGTAATCTTGGAGCCTCATGCAAAATATCTATCCAAAGGGGTGCAACCACAACTCACAGAAAATATAACTTTTTTGTTGAAGATACTATATATACTGTATGTACATTCTCCAGTACTAAATTGGGTGCATTTCACTCACAAAAAACATGCACTTTTTAAAGTTTATTCTCACAATTTAACAAACAAAGGCACTATTTCAGCCTACTTTTATTTCTGCTTTAGTACAGATTTTCTTCCCGGCACTCTCACTTTTATCACATTGTGTAAGCAACTAAATGTCACATATCACATAGTGCTAACCCGTTTTAAAAGATAAATAAAAAACAAAGTGTGGGTCCACCTGAATGTTTGAGCCTCAATAAATGCTATAAGTGTATTGATTTCCTTAGGAGTTAGTTTTTATTGCAAATTTCTTCTTATGAAAAGACCTATTGAAACATTTTAGTATATGGCTGCTCCAGGTCTCCCCCACTGCTTCTACTTTATTATAATTTGCACATTGCACATTCCAGATCATGTCATTGTCTATGCAAAATAAGTGTAATCCTACAGAGTCAGAGTTGTAAAGAAGGGGAAGAAACTGGATGTCTAACTTAAATACTCAACATACTTTGTTGTTATTGGCTGTTCAAGTCTGAACTTTTACACAAGGAGGAAACGAGAAAACTAATAATGCATGTGCAATGATGCTTTTACTTGTTGGACAATGATGACTACCCAAAAATGCTAGAAAAACTCTTTTGAACCTAAATGAAAAAAAGGAAACAAGCCTAGTATGGTTGAAAGCTCCTAAAAGTTGATCTTGCAAAGTAGGTCTCCTTTAAGTTAGCTAATGTTGTTGAATTGCAACCCTAGTTCAACAAAGCTTCTTAATACCCACAATTATAGACAATTTGAAACACAAAACCACAATGCCACATCTCCATTACAACCTGGTACCCACCCTTTCGGAGTATTTCTGATCAAACAAGCCAGAATCTGCCTTTGACGTGATTGACAAGCTTCTTCTGCCACCTGCTTCCATAGATCATTTGACTAAGGGCAGTCTGTTTCTCACACTGTCAAAAACATAACTCATATGCTATCAGGTTATCTGGATAGCTCCCATTTCTAATTCCTTCGACCTACTCACCACCTCTGCACTCCTGAGCATCACACCTGAGTCCCCCAGGGCAGTGCACCTTGGGAAAATATGCAAGGTATAGGCTTTACTTTCTGTGTGTGAACTGCTACATGTGTCACAGGAGTCTTCAAGTAATTGCAGGCAAATTGTCACCGCTAATGATTAATGTTTGGATAATAAGTCCTTCAAAGTTGCTAATTGAGTGACCTAAATCTTTCTTGTCAAAAGTAAGCATAGCAATAACTTTATACATTTAGTGCACAAGAAACATGCTTATTTTCCTTCTATTGTTAACTTAAACTGAAGCAGGCAACACATCTTAAGGCGATAAATTCCAGGATTGTCTAAGATTTTTTTTTTCTTAAAGCGATGTCTGGCCATGTCACTTAAGGACTAGCAACCTTAAGACAAAACAAGCAGGCGTTACATGGGATTATCGTGTGAAAACCTGGTTGACAATGGCACGTGGTGATAACGTGGCACATAGATACACGCAGTTACCTCAACAATGGACATGTGTGGTGCGGAGATAGGCAAGCGCCGGCTAATTAACTCGCTGGGAAAACCCTATTGTCTGAGCGCGTGTGATTCAATGCTTTACCTCACTTGTAGAATTGTACTCGGCAGACTGTTTTGGAAGGGACTCGGGTATTGTTGTACGAAATGCTATTAACTTTTAAGCTGGGTGACACATAAAAGTGGAGCTGGTGTAAATTACAATTCCCCTGCACATAATCCACACGACATTACAGCGGCCTTGTGTCTTGACAACAGATTACCGACCAGGCTTTACCCAACGCCACAATCTGCAGGATTTGAGTTCTGATCCTCCCCTTGCTTCTTCTGCTCCTTTCTCCTCATCGTTCCCTCCCTAACTCCCTCCTTCTCTTCTGTCTCTCTCTCTCTTTCTCCATTGATCTATCTCTCTGTGTTGTATTCAGGACCTGCCAATAGTGCATGCCTGCAGGGAGGGCACCAAATCCATTATCAGGTAGGACAACAGTTTCCACACTGTTTCACTCGTGCAGGAGCAAAGGGGGAAGAAGTGAAGCCCCTTAAAAGCAGATTAGGAACTGGTGTAGATAACTAATACATACATGTCTTATCCCTCATGTGCTTTTATGTATAGACCTGCTTAAGTATATGCTGCAGATGTTTGAGTGGAGGCTTTACATGTCTCCAATGTTTTCACTGCTTTTAAGTTAATTATAGGATTGCATTGTCATATATTATCAGCACATGTCTGCAACTAACTTGAATAGATCACATTTCCCTCAGGGAGTGTCGAGTGTTTGGACTCTTTCACCTGCAGGTAAAACTTGTCTTTTGTAATGTTTAAATAGAAACATTGGCCTACAATGTCACTTTATTACCCTGACAATATTTTGTAGTTGCTAAGGGGATAATTACTTCCAAATAGCATACTTTTATCTACTGTGGGTTGCTTTTTTAAAATCTATGTATGTGCCAAAAGTCCTACTTTACAACTGTATCTGGAACATAAAACTCTTGCTATGGACATACTATATAGATTTTTATTATTAACTTTTTTTAAACCAGGAATGTCCTGGAGAGGAAGGAAAGTGTTATTGTATCAATGCAATCTCAATGAAATGTGTATTGTGAACAGTTTCTACCTCTTTCTTGCGTTTCCATTAAACAATGTCTTTACTTATAGACGGTATTTTGGGTAAGTTAGGTCTGGGACTTGCAGATGGTTAAGTATAGGATTAGGACTTCATAAATACTAACACATTTTTACATCCACCATAGACATGAACAGGTGTAGCAAAGTACGTCCTAGACACGCAAAAACAATGTGTATACCATGCCATGACAAATTGAGTGTTATGATGACGCTTTTGCCTTTTTGTGTGTGTCCATTACACATTTTTATTTATTATTATTGGTGTGGTATAGACGCCCAACTTGGTGAGAACAAACAGGAGGTTTAGATCTGAAGTTGCAAAAATGTAGGTCTATATAGGTATTGGTTAAGGTTAGGATTAGGATTGTGTTAGTATTGATAATAAAAACACATCTTTACATTCACCATACAAATGAACTGGGCAGCAATGCATGAAATACACACCAAAAAATAGAAATTGCATTCCTATGACACTGTTTATAAATGCGTGGTATAGTTACATATCAGTGAGAAAAACATGGTATACATACCCATTTATGTTTGCGTAGAATGCATTTTCTTGAGAATTGGTTGATTTTACATGTTTTTGTTCGTTGGGGAACTGTATATCAGGAGAAAACCAACACAGACATGGGAAGAGCATCCACAAGGCCTAAAGCCGCCTGCTACAACACAGCTGCAAGAAGATATTTAAATACATTTGATACCTAGATACCTTAAATACCTTTTTAAAAATGCATTTAGAAAATGAATGTAAATGAATGAATAACTAAGCAAATGAGCAATCTCAAATATATAAGTTAATAAGTTAATTAATTAATGAATCAGTTTGTGGATGGACATAATTTAACATTTACTAGACCCAGACAGAAAAAAAAAAAAAACATAACAGAAAAATATTATAGAATAAATATTACAAATTTTCTACTTTTCCAAATACTGTAGGATTTGTAACTCAAAGCTTGTCAGAGCAGCAGTCAGTGACAAAGTGTCTGTGGTGGTGTTGCAGTAGTGTAGTGTAGTTTTGTTGAAGGCCAGTGTGCCCGTTGGAGTCAGAGTGTGCCTGATTCTCAGCTAATGCGGCGAGCCCCCCAGGTCCAGTGTCCTTGGCCGACTGCCACTCTCTCTCTGTACTCACTGTGCTCCTTTAAAAGCCTTTCAAGGAAGAGGACAGGGGCACAGAGCGTGAGGAACAGATGGAGACACACCAACAGCACACTTTTGGCTTCACAGACAAGCAGGAAACAGGTTGGAAGAAATAACTCTGTGTGGATGTTTTATGGATGTTAACTTTTGAAAACTGAGCACAATTATGCAAGATAACTTTATTTGTAACCAGGCAAAGAGAAAACACAAATACTCCGACATAAGATTTAGGTTGGTGATACAATACATAGATTACTTTTTATCTCAAGTATTATTTAAAATGTATGTGCATCACATTAACTACACAGTAAAATGAATTTCAAGACAAGTAAAAATTGTTTGATTATAGGATTTTAACTTTAATTGTTTGAAATGCTGACAATTTTAAGATCTATTTATTTAAAGATCTAGATTATTTTCTATTTTCAAGCTGTTTTGGTTTGGTAGTGTTTGAAAACACTACTTTTTTCTTGAGCCTGAAACCATTTCACTTAACCCATTGGCAAGCCTATTTTCCCATTTTACATCAAATCTGTGACAACAATTTTTAGTGTTAAGCAACGCTAGATATATTTTGCATAAGTAGAGTAATACGTACTTCCATTCACAAAAATCGTATTTTCAATTTGTTTGTTTGTACACTTAACCTATTTGGCAAATTTACTTTAAAAATTCTCCTAGAATAGGTCAGAATTACCTTAAAACCAGTGAAATATTCAACATAATAAGCAATTAAATATTGTTTAGTTTAAACTAAAATCTCGACAAAAAAAAAAAAAATCTGAATTTAGGTAATTTTAGGTGAGGCAATATATTTTCATTATGTCTACTTGATAAGAGGGTACTAAAATATGGTTTGCCATTGGAAAACATTTATTTGCTTTACGCAAAATAAGGAATAGACTATAAATGAGTAAAAAGATAATAAAAATGGTACCTCTAATCACACATCCTATTTTCAGCAACATAAACATATTCTTCATTCTAGCTCACACAGAATTCAAATAAACACATTTGTACATGTTATTACTTAAAGTTCTAAACTGAATTTCAAGCAAAACTTTTCTTCAACATTTCTCCCACTGTTCAACCATTTAAGCAGACTATTTTCTTTATTGCTCTGCACCCTTTGCTTATCTGATAATTGTTCAATAGCAACAATTGCAACATTCCGGGCCAACCTAAACTTTTCTTCTCCTGACCTTTGCCCTTTTGACCTTTCCAACCACTTAAACCTCACTCAGTCTGAACTTACATAACAAGCAGAGGTAGATTCCCCTGTGGACTCACTAGGCACCTTACTTCACATTGCAGGATATATTAATAAACATTTTTTTGCTTATTCCAGAGCGCTACAGGGCTACATGTCTATTACTGTAGACCTGGTGCACCTGTGGCTTTTTGACATCGCGCTCGAGGGCCTTTCTTTTGAAACTTGACGCCCAGAGCAGGAGCTTAGAGACAGTTGGGTTGGGTTAGCCCAGAGGTGTATAACGCAGGGTAAACCGACCTGTTAGTCCTGTCCGCCTTGTTGTCGTGTTGTGTTTTTGCAATGCTTAGACTTTATTTTCTGCCAACACTTCCTTTTATCTTTATTGTATACATCTTTACAGCTGTCAGTACATAATATAAAATCTCACAACATACTTATTGTACAGATTTGATGCACCATTGCAGTGCTATTGCATGTATGCGGCACCTTAGGCCCTTTTGCATACCTCTCTACTCTCTTAATATCCCCAGGTTTTGTTCTCTTGAGGAATCCAGAATAAATATACCCTTGACACAATTTGAAAACATATTGTCATCACGTTTTACCCCCAAGATATGCATTTCAAGCACAGAACCACAGGCATGTTTTTTAGGGAATGCCAAAAAAGTAAATGCTACGCTTCAGGTAATGTAAGAGAAGGATATATTTAGAGTAGAAAGAGAGAAAGGGAAAGCGACAGAGTGAGTAAGAGAGAGAGAGAGAAAGAGAGAGAGAGAGAGAGAGTACGGCACAATTTCAATTCAATGTGAGTCATTCTTTTTTTTCCTATTGCCGTTAATGTTGCTTATTTAATGTGCATGCCAGTACCGCTGTCAACACAATATTAAAGTTGCTTACTTTTTTTGCGAGACCAAATAATGTTGTAGCAACAGCAAAAGGTAAATTAAAGGCGAAGCTGTGTTGGAGAGGGTTTAAAAAAAATACATTTATAAAGAATTTGGATTTTACCTGAGCTATAATTTGACTATTTATTTATTTTAATAACACTATCATTCGTAGGTATGTCACCTCTTGTCTACATGGAGGTTATTGCCTGTATGTTGCACTGTTTGGCATTAAGCTTCCATCTATCACTGAGATAAGCAGGTATTACCACTAAGGCCAAATTACAGGTCAGAACTGTGGAGGGGCGACCCCACCCAAAGAAAAAATTTGTTGTTTTTGTTGCAATTAAAATACCTAAAATGCAAGCTAGCTACACAATTATGTTATGTCGTATTTTAGCATTCCTGGTGGAAATAACAGCTTAACTTGTAGTAAAGTTACATAGTCCACTAATCCAGTGTTTCCCAATCAGGGGAATGTGATGGTTATTAGAGGGTAATTGAACTTTATTATCGTAAAGTTTCAAACATCGCTGAAAACAAAAAAGTAAGAAAGATGGAAAACATTCATTACAAAAAAAGTTAATAATTCATACAGTGATCAATTAATGGATGAAAAATGTAATTAAAGCTTAGTAAGTGTTTATTTCAGGAGTTAAGGATTTCAAGTGAGGGGTAGGGCTTGTGGTAATTAAATTATCACTAAGCTTTAATAAACTTCATCCATTGTTTCTTATTTGTTCATCATGGATTTATAATAAGCAGTAAACAAAACAAGACAATGATATATTGTAAATATAGATACTTACCTAATACCAAAATTATTCAGAGAGGGACAAAAGTCTTGGAGGTATTGCCCTGTGTTTATTTATTTATTTGTAAAGGGACAATGCACTGCAATCTATTCACCAAAACAAATTTTATAGGAAAGATGCTGGTGCCAGGGGTGACAGGAATGCTTATTTGTGAAAAATTAACATCTGGTTACATCTTTCATATGCTATTTCAAAAACAACATGCACTCATTCATAAAATTATGCATTTTATCTTTCCACTCCTCACATACACATCTACATGTTCTTGCTAATTTAAAATAACACTCATATTAATGTGCACAAAGTTGCTACTATCAGCCATCAGCTACTTTTTTCTGGTATTCAAAAGTAAAAAGATATAGAATTACTGTAAAAATCAATAGAAAATAATACAAACACACTTCACTGAAGTATCTAAACAACCTTTGCTGCCTATAATCCTGATTTGTCATCTCACGCAACACAATGCTTGACTTGCATGACAAAGACGATAACCTTATTATGGCGATAATATCAAGTCTGGATGATTAAAGCAAGCTCCGTGGGCATGTCATGTCTTAAGATGAAATACCAAAACGCTATAGTTAAAGGTTAATGTCCATTTTGTAGCATGTGTGCATCAGCCTGTGTCCATGTCCTTATAAGTCTGTATGGACAAATGCCTGGCCCATGTGCTCAGATCCGCAGACAGATGAGGATGACAGATGTGGGGGTATTGGTGCGTATGTGTGAGTGTGTATGTGTGTGTGTTGAGCGTTGATTTGTGCATGATGGAGAAATGTCGAATAGTGTCTCATCCCTCTCCCCCCTCGCTGCCTCCGCCCTCCCGTGCTTTCCTAAAGGCACAAACTCTGCCAGTTGTCACCTCGGAGTATTGCGGGCCCTGCTGAAGCACTCCACTCCTCGGGAAGAGAATGTCAGCGCAGGCTCGGGGCAGTTTTGACAAACAGAGTATATATTGATACATGATAAAGTATGCTAGAAATCACCCGACTGCTGAGGGCTACTATAGTTTTAATATCATCATTTGAATTAACAAGCATTCTGTGGAGAAATAATGAGCTTTCATTATTCAGAACATCATCCTTACCCCGGCGGAGACTCGCAGGGCTATTAGTGCTTGAGAACTTAATGAAAAGAAGATAAAGAAGGTTTGAGATAAAAGTTTGAATGGCCACACTCGGTAACCAGAGTTAAAATTTAATGCAGCCCCAGTGGATGACGGATGGGCTTCTTATCTGGGGCCTGGGGAGCGGGTAGACAGGCGATCCGCTTTGGAAGGTGCCATTCTGGGGACGGTGAAGGATGTGCGCCCCTCCTGCTCCATCTGACAGGCCTCAGCGTGCTGTGTTGGACCCCCCACTTGTTACCCCCACCTCTCTACTGTAATTCATCTTACACTACACACAGAAAGCACAAATATCCACTTACCTTTCCAAAGTGCTATTAAATTAATCTAATTATAAATATGTTCACTTATCAATTTGCCTTAAGTTTCTGGTTCACTGAAATTCTCTTCAACAAAGTTACATTTATTACATAATTAATAAAGACTTATCAACATGAACAGAAATGAATAGCCACAGGAGCTGCTGTTATGACAGATCAGCAAAGTCTGTCATTTGGTAGAATGTGTCTTATATTGTCCATGCAGGGATTTTCTGTAATACTAAAACCACTGGACAATGGGCTTGTTAGTGTTCAATTATTGAAGTGATCTCAAGCACATAAAAACATTTCAGTTTTATACCTAAGTGTTTCTCAAATTGTGGTACTGTATGTGTGATAAGAAAGCTTTTTTCATGGTATGCAAACGTCTCTTCGTGATGGTCAGAAAGCTAAATCTTTGGTTTGGTCTTTTTTGGCATAAAAAGTATATAAGAAAGCATTATTTGCGTTTGAAGCAGTCATAGAAAACAGTCATAGAAAGTCAAGACTTAATTTTATTTATAGTCATGACCTAATCCTTTAGTTATGCCTATAAGTGCAATTAAGCTTGAGTAATGTGGTATTGTATAACTTAAAAGCTCATAAATTAGACAATAAATGTCATTATAATGTCACACATACCAATGTGTGACAGGTATACCTGCATGTGCACCAGTGCAACAGCACAACATCTCCTCTAAAGAATCCAGTGCAGTAAAAAACAGCAGCAGCAGGAGCGCAGCCTCGTGGAGTCCCTCTGCTTGGTGCTGTTTGTCCCAAGGGCCTTAAGGGAAGTATGTTTGCTTGCTGAACCATTGTCAAGTCTCCAACAGACAGCTCTCTCTCTCCGCTGTGCTGGGCCGCCGTGCTGCCTGCTACTCTGCTGGAGGAGATCTCTGTGAATGGGAGGGGAAAGCATTGATTTGATGAATGAGTGCATATTTGTGGGAGCACTGGTGGCCAATGTGCAGTCTGGTGCAAGGAGTTATTTTTGTGGCTACAACTTGACAACAAAGCCTTTAGCTGTAAGCAAAAAGACAGGCAGAGTCACAGTTCTGAGTGAGAGTCAGCACAGATGTTATCCAATGTGTCTAAAATGTACTGTATGTGTTTATGTTTTAGTATTTTCTCTCTGTCTTTACATTTGAATAATAAACCAAGTTCATTTGACTGCAATTAACCAGCAATGTAAACAAAACTCAACTTTACTGCTGTTGAGAGGCAAAAAGCAACACTTTTCACAAACTCATGTTACTCTAATAGAGAAAATAACAAAGTGTAACTTGCAATTGTGTATAATTATATCCATGTATGCAGAATACATAATAATATAAGTCATTAGCTAGTCAACTTCATCACCACAAAACAACTTTAATAAGCAAAATCATTTGGGTATGCCAAAGGATTGTGCACAGGTCCCAATGAACAGGATGGTGGTTAAGAGACAGTGCATCTATCTAAAAGTCACCAGTATGTTTCTATGAAAATAGAAAGTTAAAACTACTATACTTAGTGGTATTCTTATTGAAAATAGTTATGTTTTATACCACACTGGGAAGAAATATAAAGTTCAACATTTCCATGAAAACTAGTTCATTATATTTTTATATAAAAAAATCATAAATTATGTCATTAACTTTGAAACTTTAGACAATTTTGAAAAACATTCAGTAACTAGTCATTTAAAGGAGACATGTTGTGTTTTTTACTTGGATTTAGTAATAATCTATGACATATGTAGATGGGCGATGTAAGATGAGTCAGTCCAAATACAACTTTGTGTAAACCAAAGACAGGAGAACACTGTTATAACATGATTTAAAACTCAGAAAAAGAAGTAGATTTTGATTATAGGTCCCCGTTAAGTGTTTCATGTTTACCTAATCCAACTAATAATTAATCATATATGTTTTGGGACTTTGTAGGAACACTAGAGAGCCTGGAAGAGTAAAGTAAAGAGAGAAAACGCAGACTGTGCTCAGTGTGATCACATCATTCTCAGCCTAAGGATCAAACCAATTTAACGCTCTGCTGTCAGTGCATTCCATTCAAACATGTGTCACTAAGAGCTTTATAAAAACAGCATAATTTTCTCCTGTTCAAGCCTAGAAAATATATGAAACATGACTTTGGCTCCTCTGCTTTGTTGCGTAATCTCTGATGTAGAAGTGAAATTCATTTGAGCCCAGTCGAACCTAACTTTTCTCAGCCTGTGTTTCTATTTAACATTTAAGTGTCCTGCATCTTGTAACTATTTTACTCAGTACTGTACTTAAGTACGTAATTCTGCCTATAAGCCGCTACTTTTTTCACAACTTTAACTCTGCGTATAGCAGTGCAGCAAAATATAATTCTCATAGACTTACTATTACAAGTGCCTATTATGTACTTGTCACTTTTCTTTTTTAATTGTTGTGCGCTTATTTCAGCGCGTCATAGGGTAAAATACGTAGTTTTCTAGAGTATTGTACATTACTTGAGTATTACAAAATCTGGTGACTTTTGACTTTTACTTCTTATATTTCTTAAAAAATAACCCTTACATTTTAAAACAAGTGACTTTTTTAAGTCCAGAAAGATCTTCTAAAACTAGGTCAGTTTTTTTATTTTTTATTTTTTTTTAGTTAAGACGGTTTTACTGATGATTAGTTTTCTGCCTTGTTTCAATAAATGCGTTATTTTTTCAAGTCAAATTATTTGCTGGTGAAGTAAGACATTTTGCATTGAGTTAAGTCAAATCTCTTGAAAATAATAGATGTCTTGCAATAAGCAAAATAAGTTGGTAAATTTCTAGTATTAGTATAGTTTAACCAAGACTAAAGAATAACTTTCAGTTGATGTACCTTTTACTTTTTGTACTTAATAAATGTTTACTTTTATCTTTTACTCAAGTAAAGCTGTTTCAGCAGGACTTTGACTTTTACCAGAGTTGTTTTTTGCACAGATATTTGTACTTTTACTTGAGTAGTGAACTTAAGTACTTTTGCCATCTCTGCCTTTTCCCATACGTCCACTACATGTGCTGCCAATGTGCATTCCAGTTTATAAAACCTTAAGTCGCCCCAATATAATCTTTTTAAAATAACCAATTAATACTTCTACCAGAACAATAAAGCTGGACATCAAACCCAGGTGTTTTATGGACACAAGTAAATATCATTTCAGTGCATTTTACTCAGCAACTTTTGACTATTTATAGCTATGATGTGGTCCATGCTTCAAAGAAAGCGCTTATTTTTTAAGGTTCCAATAAAGGTGCTTTATCCATAATGGCAAGTCCATTTATGGTGGCTGTATAACTTTAATTAAACATAGCCATGTGTTAGTTGCTATGAGCAGTTAACACAGAACAGAAAGAGTACGGGCTGGTAAAAGATGTGAGGGATTTCATGGCTTAGCTGGATACAGGGCGTCCCAAAACCCAGCATTGAGTAACTAAAGGTTAATATGTGTCAAATTTGGAACGCAAATGCTTTTTATGGGGTTTGGACTTCCTTATAGACTACAGCACTGGTTTATGCTAACTTTTCAGAGCAGGGCTATTTTACACATTTACAAGTTGCCTGCTTAGTTTTTCTATGTGAATTTTTCAAAATGTTGTGGGATGTTTTTTTTTTTTTTTTTGTAAAAGGCGCCTCAACATTCTCCTTTCTTGTCGTAAGGATTTTTTGTGCAAGTGTTGTGCAGCTGTTAGAAGTCAGTTGTTTCGAGTTGTTTTGGGCTGAATGGCATAAAACCAGGAAAAAGACTTTTTCTGGAAAGGTGCCATAGAAATGTGTCACTGTTACTCTATTATAATATACTGGTGAATCTGAGCGAGAACAGTTGTCTGTGTATTTGTACAATATCGTATTGCACAACTGTCTCTAATTTTGTCCTAATGAGCGCGTCTTCTTTGAGACAATCTACTTTATCTTTTGTCCCATTTCCGGCGAACTTATTTAATGAAAGCGCTAGCAAACAGAAATTAACTTATATTCTCACTCATATTTATCTTTTCACTGACACAATTTGATGTGTGCCATAGTGTGTTGTTTATAGGTGGTGGTTAGCCAAAGGTGAATTTCTACCTTGGTGGACAATAAAGTAGGTGTTGTACTGGTGTGCTTTAGAATGGCCACAATGTTTTAAATGTTTTTAACACTGTATAAAGTCTAATTCTAATAACCACTAGGGCTGGGCAAGTAATCATAAAATCTAAGGGTCTCATTTATAATTCATGTGTACGTACTAAAATGTTATGTACAACATTTTACTTTGTGATTTTTTTTTTTTTTAAAAAGACAACTTGACAAAGAAATAAGCAAAACAATCCCAATTTCTCAACTTTGTGTCTCTGCGGTTTCAGCGATGAGGCAAGAGATTTGAGCTGAGAGAAAAGAGACATTTTTCAAGTTTGTGGACGTTTGTGTTTTCATTGTACAAACACTTTCAGTAAGGATTCCACGCAAAGTTTTATAAATGGGACCCCAGGAAAGGGCAGTTGATCAAAAGATCAGGAGATTGAAATTAAATCATTTTTTTTATCTGTATTTTAAATCAAGAAACAAACAACCACAAACAACCCTGCCAGTACATTTTTCTTGTTTGATGTCTGTCTGTGCTAGCTTTTGTTATTTGTGTTTTAAAAAGACTACATAAAAATTGAATCAAAATCTAAGACCTTCCCAGTCTTAGAAACACAGTGCATTTTTTCTCATGTAAGATCAGGTCTGTAGAGAGGCGAGTCCACTCAAAGCAACAATGCATCTTTATAAAGTTTTTTTTTTTTTGTCATCTGCAATTGAATTCATGCAACATTACTTACCATCCCGGGCAAAACAATAACATTTCCATGGAGACAACCAGATGACAGACCCCCCACCAGAAAGTTACTTAGTGCACCTTTAAGAATGATAGCATTTAAGGTGAACTGTTATAAAAATTCCACACCAAGCCACACAAGATTAGCCGGCAACGTGGTCTTTACAGTGCCGGAGGAATTTATAGGGGGCGCAAAACTGCTACATTTACAGATTATCTCAGCCTCTTTAATTCACTTGTGTTGCCTCACTTTTATGGGCTGGGGCAGGGATGGCTGCAGGGGATACGACTGGGCGATGGAGGGGAGCGTAGAAGTCCTCCACAAGTATTCACATGCCCAGGGAAAGGCAGGAGAGCATCATAAAACAGCTCCACTAATCATTTCAATCCAGCTCTGCTCTGTGGAGGCAGGCGGTGGCACTCACAAGCTCTCACACGCACTGCAACAGGTGAGAGGCCTGCCACCTGAAGGGACTAGCAAAGACTGTAGGATCGATAAATTAGCCTTGTCACAAAATCTCAGTTCAAGCCTAAATGTTCCTCATGGTGGATTTACAAGATTGTGGATTTTAACGGTCCACCATCATTTTGTAACTTTTGATTTGTTGACCATTAAACAATATTTGACGCTACGATATTACATGTTTCTAAAGGAAGCATGTATAAAAAAACATCTGCTTAAATTATATTTCACAGTGAGAATACTAAAGCAGTGTTAAAAAGCAAATGTTAATAGCAGTTCAATATTTGACCAATTTTGTTGATAAGAAATCTCATTTATAAAACTTAAGTTTAAGTCAGTATCTAAGTACTGCCTTTGTAATTTTTTGTCTGACTGTCATTTGGACAGCCCTAAATGTTAGAAATTTTGTCATCATATTAATTGTCAGTGATCACATTTCATCAATTGCAATTAATTTATATGAAGGCATGCCTTCATTGGCCTTAGTTACACCTACAGCCTGTCCGTCGATGGGAGTGGATTTCCTCGTCACTGTGGTTCTCCTCAAGGTTTCTCTTTTCCCCTTAGTTTTTTTGTTTGTTTGTTTGTTTGTTTTTGAGTTTTCCCTTGTCGAGAAGAAGGGTCTAAGGACAATGGCTGCTCTGGACAATTATTCATTTGCTTGTTTACTAATAATCTGCTTTGACATTCTTGATCAATCACTGCTTCTGAATGTTTATTGTTTTATTGAATGTGTATTGTTTTATTTTCATTTCCTACCATTTATGTTTGCTATTAACAATCTTGGGAAGTCTGGTGTTGTGATTTTGGGCTATACAAAATAAATTGATTTGAAATTGATTTGATGTAGTTCCTTATGTGGACAAGCACGCACATTTAAGTAATTGATGAGACCCTCACGTGATACTTCTCTGTTCTTGGTTTTCAAATTTGTACGCTCTATGGAAGACCTATGTATGTCCTCAGTAATAAACTTTTATATCATAGCCATGTATCTCATTTGATTTTCTGGGTTGAATAAACTTCTTTATTTAGTCTTATCAACAGGAAAAATGGTAGACTTTCTGATCAACTCCAGACCCAGATTTGGAGATCTGGCTTGCGGATGCCGCTCTGTGTTTCCTGGAGTCACTGGTTAAAAGGTGGGTCAGATTCAGGACAATAAAGTCTGCAAAGCTTTAAACAATTACATCTCAGAGTAATTGTACTGTTTTAGTTTACAAATTTAGACAATAACAGCAAAAACTTGTCAGCGGTATCAGTGGTCTCCAAGTTTTCTGCCGCGCACTAGCAAAAGGCCATTTTTTAAGTGTCTATCGCTAATTCTCATTACAGATTTGCATTTTGCTCCCCTCCTCTTGTGCGTTTTGGTGACAGCTCATTTTGATAAGTGGAGTAGTGCGTCGTTGTCATCTCCAGGGAAATCTTGCTCCTAATTTCCTGGTGGAATCACAAACAGCTGTTGTTTAAAGTGGATCACATCACTGTCACATGACCACAGGGGCCCGAGGAGTACAGCAGGAGCAGCAGCCATGTTCCTCCCAACTGTCACCACCCCACACTTCTTTTTTTTTACCCATGATCCCTTTCAGGTACTTGAATATTTCCGCCAGCCTCGTGAGACAATGTGCGCTGGAGACATTACAAAGTGAAATGAATGAAAAAAGTATTTATTTTTAATAAGCTCTGACTTGAGCCCAAAAGCTGTCCAAGGCCTGCTAATAAATGTGGGATCTATTTTGTCGTCTGTGCCTTGCCTCTCTGCAGATCCTGTATGGGGCCCGTCGCGCTCCATACTTTCCCAGGATCCCACGCCGGTGCCATGTGCGGTACTGATCACAAACATATGCTTTCATTTCAGCAGGAGACTAAGGCAGACATAAGAACAAACAGCCAGACAGACAGATATTCTAAAGTTTTTATTATACAGCTGCACATAACACTTTGTCTGCCAATCGTTTGTTGAAAGTTTGATCAAAGCAGTCGTGTCCTCACATCATAAGTTTCCATAGGGCTGTTAATTACTGATAAGACTTTTATGAACAAACCTGTTGGATGTTTGTCTGGAGTTTGCAACATTATTCTCGTGGTATGAACTACTTTGGTATGAAGCAGGATTCCTCTGAACTCAAAGCTAAAAAAGATAATTTTTCTTTTAGCCAGAAAACAATCTACACATTTGAATATTGAATAGTGAATGTTTTGTTGCTTCTTCATGACGCAGTGAACAGGAGTGAAGCGTGACTCAACACATCAGACTTTAGTGACTCCAAACACAGGTATTTAAATGTGGGTGTCATAATGTGAGGCTCACGCTGCCTTCGCTGAGGTCAGATCATTATAATCACATTTAAACAATGTTCATAAGAACTGGAATCTTGATACGCTGTTCACGGTAAACAATTAGGTCCACACTTTTGAGTAGTAAATAAATATAAAACCTGGTTGATCTATGAAAAACTCTACAGAAATGTAGGAGTGACCTTGGATCTCCCCAAAAATTGACTTTATTATTGCAAGGAAGAGAACACCTCTTGTTTGCTTCCACAAAGATGTTATTCATTAAGCTATAAATTCCACAGTATTCTGTACATTTAAAATATGTCTATCTCTGTGTTTGAAAGTATATTTAAGCTTTATTGCAATTTGATCTTTTTAGACTTATGGGAATTTACACAGACCCAGTTTTAAAAGTTTATTTTTCAGTACTCAAGTTCTTTGGTCTAATCTAACATGAATGACCTTTTTGTTTTTGTTTTGTTTACTGTTCAACTTAAACAAATAAAATATTGCTTGTCAACCATTTTGCTGATGAGAGGTACAACAGTGTATATAAAAGTGTGTGGAAAGTGCTTTACCTACACTGAGGAGCGGAAGCAATTGTAACAAGCTCATCATCTAAATAATACTTGTCATAATTAGAGTGCACTTTGGCTAGCCTGGAGGCTTGAGCAGCAGCATGGCTCGTATTTACACATGTGAAAGTTGGGAGGCCGATGCATGCACATAATTGAAGAGCAGTAATAGTAGAAGAGATGGCAGCACACTGCACTGATCCTCAATAAGCTGCATTCATAAACACAGAGATGTAAATGAGTTTGTCCAAAGCGTAGCCGCACATGTGAACTTTGAACACCACCCACTGGCTTTCCACACGAGACAGCAGGGTCTGCCTCTACAGGGCATCTGACTGAACTCTTTAGTCATTGATTATGTGATTACACTTCTCACAATGGAGCTGTGCTCTTCTATGGAGAGTCTCAGGAGGAAGTGATGCAAGCTCTGCGGGTAAATCACAAGTGGGAGTGGAGACTTCTACACAACATGTGTGTGAGGCTGATCACTTTTAGCAGCGTGTCCAACTGGAGATCAATGTGTGCACAACAACAAACAGGAACTCCCTTTACCCTACATCAAAGAATTATACTGTTCTTTATTATGGATTCATTAATGAAGGTTTTGTATAGCATTAGCAGGCACATTATCATGCACTAATACGATGCTGTGGCAGACCTCTGAATGGTAAACATGCATTCACTTTGCAGTTAAGAAAGTGTTTAAAGGAACACTATTCTTCTGATGGGGTTTGACTGCTTGAGAATTTAAATGTACTATTTTTGTGTTAATTTCAGCATGTGTGCTTTTTACAGCTTAAACATTTAACATGAGAATCTGCATTATTGCTGTGTGCATGACCACAGATCTTACCTTGCTTGTATGTCACTTCGGAGAGAGATAAGACCATATCAGAGAATATTTCAGGCTAAAGCAAATCAGTTCCAATGGGACAAAAATGTATCAGTCTCCCCAACTTACCGCCCTACATAACTAACTCCTTTTGAAAGCCATGGTCCTGCAGTTATAGTCTGAAGATGTCAAGCTTTATCACACTATAAAAAACTCAAAAGTTATTTTAGATTTTAAGATTTATAGGCAAGTTGTTATGTAACAAACAGCAGCAAGTTCACTCATATATACTTTAAGTTGTATGCCTTAACATTTACTTTTCAGAATCAAGTTATATCAAAACAAAGAATAAAGTTAACTTACATGCCCTGCTGACTTTTACATTAAAAGCTTCGCACCAAAAGATTTTAACAAATACAAAGAGGAAATCATAATTTAGTCATAGCATTACATTGTTCAAGGTGTAACTTGTGTGCTGTGTGTTCCTGATTGTTGTCCACTGATCACAGAGTAGATGCAGATGAGTCAGAGGCAGCAGCATTCCTCCAGCCCCAGTGTACCACAGCGTACCACACACACTCACACACAGTCACTCTGCAGGTGTGCCATAAATGAAGTGCATGAGTAACTGTCTGAGAGAGAGAGGGAGAAAAACACGGCACTAAAGAGGCAGAAAATGCAGGCAGACGTAGGGATGTTTCCGTCACACATCAAAGTCTTTTTTTTGTGATCCTGAAAAATAAATTAGCACCAACAAATGACTTCGGTGTGTGTGCGTTTTATAGAACCAGAGGTGTAAAAGTATTCTAAAGTACTATTAACATGGCTGCTGCAAATACAACAGCCAAGCATTGATGTGGTGGAAGAAGTTCATAAAAAACTGTGACTAACCAGTTTTTATTAGTTATTATTGGCTTTTATTGTCAAAATGACACAGAAATTTGTTTTTTTGGCTTTTTTTCTTTATTTAGAGCTGACTAGCCTATAGCCTATACTTCTCTTACTATGACTATGTGCCAATACTGGGCTGATGCCACTTAATCATCAACAAATATTTTAGGGCATTTTCTGTATATAAACAATAATCTTCCAAATAATGTCTGTGGTATTTTTGGAAATGAGTAAATGAATAAATAAACACGCACATACATAAAAAGTAATAGAAAATAATGAATGAATATAAAAATGTATACATTCCATTTTCATAAATGCATTCTGTTTTCTATAGACTTCTGCAGTTCTTTGAGTTATTGCTAAAATTGAAGCCAATTCCAATTTTTGTTTGATTGTAACAGAAACCCTGTCTGGTGTAAGGCAGTGTTTTTCATTCTTGTTTGAGTTGTGATGACTAAATCAACTATTGGTAATAAATATTGACACATAATTCAGCGAATAATGTCTTTGGGTTTCTCAATTGCTTTCTCTCTTACTCTCTCTCTCTCTTTCTTTCTCCCTCTCTCTCTCTCTGTTTTTTTTCTCATATAATCATAATCAGTTTTACCTTAGCACAGTTAAACAAAGGAGTTTGTGGGTCTTATTTTAAGGCTAATGCTGCTTTTTCCCCCTAATATCCAAAACGTGCCCTTATTTATGTTTTTAGCATTGCGCTTCCATTAGCATGCTGTCCTGAATCAGCTCTCTGGCCTTTGAAAGTAAAGATTTTCTATACATTGTTCATTGTGACTCATAATGCATTGATATCCTTTCTTCAGAAGTGTGTGGGTTCATCCCAAAAAAGTTTTTTCATTCAATTTAAAAGGACATTTTTAAGACAAACCTAGCAAACCATTGTGTTTAAAAATCAAGGAGCTAAAGCCATGCGTTTGCTGCAGAGTTTTCCTTACACCACGCAGCAGTGACAGAAATAATGAGAGAATAGCTGGCCGCTTGTTGCAGTCACAAGAATGTGGCAGAGGGCAGTGAAAAGTTGACAGTCCGGTTCTGCCTCTGAGTGTGCTGAACCGAGAGCCAAAGGTCAGGGACTTCAAAGCACGCAGCAGCTTCACAACACAGTGTACGGGCCTATGACAGCTACATTAGTGTAAAGCCAGTGTGAAAGGTGTTCTTAGAAGACATTTCAAATGTTGTATACAGCAATGTTCAGTCCTGGACTTTGGCTTTGTTCATAATTGCAGTCTAATTGACACAAACTTGTGCAATAGAACATAAAGTTAAGAGTCAAATGGTTAAAAAGACATGCACTGATGTTCACTGTACTGTGAATATTCTGCACTACTTGACATTGGCTATGCTTATGCACACCAACAATCATGTCCTTGTCTGATTTCTGGACATTATTGACATGGCATGTAAACAGTGACTTTAGATGTGAGCTGATTTCTTTCTGAGTGTTCTTGTCAGTGCAAATGTAAGCAAGTGCAAATGTCCTATTTTGAATCTGACACACATTGTGCATCGTTTAGGCTGTGAGAAAGTTGATTGATTGAACAATTGACCATTTGCACCTACATCACATCACGTGGTTGCACCATGACGGAGGGCAAAAGTGCATGAACACAGCATTACAGGGAGCACAAATCTGACAAATTCTTACAGATTGTCCGATTTTTTTGTAAAGAAAGCAATAGATACTTATAGGGCATGTTCACTACAGTTGTCCGTGAAAGTAAAACATCTTTTAAGTGCACACAAAGCAAAGTATTTGGAAAAGCTAATGAATTTGTGGCTAGCGCAGCCACACATAATGTAGGTTAGGGTTAGGGTAGGGTTAGGATTCCAGTTCTTTCAATTTATTGCTGCTGCACATTGGTGTCTTCTGTCTTCATCAAACAACATAAACATTTAGACCTTAGAAAAGGGCAGGTTTTTAGCAAAGTTTCCATAGTTCATAATGAACATAGAGAGATCATCATGGCAAAGTGGGCGTTCCCTCGAAGAGCGTGACAACACAAAAGGTCAATGACACAAAAGAAAGAAACATTTTTTTTTTAAATCATCTTTTTCTCTCCAGGACAACACCTATAAGAGAGAGGTTTTGTCAGGTGCATCGCTTATTTACCAATTCATGTACAGTATGTGCATGGTGAATGGCAATAGGCCAAAAAGTTTGTGAGAGACAGCTGTGAGGTAGAGCTGGACAATTGATCAAAACTGCGTAGTAAAGTAATGAAGATTATCAACATTAACTCACTGTTGAGTGTCTATTCTATTTATATTGTTTTCTTATCCAATCTGTTTCTATAGAATTTCTTTGTACATTTAATGTTCAAATCAGTCTTGTTCAAATAATTACTTGAATTATGATTTAATGAACTGTGATTATTCATTTTTTCATATTTAATAGATTGAAATACCTTTTTATATCACAAATAGAAAATACCCTTTAAAATGCTACATTCTGAATGTTACATTTTTGATAGTCAGACATATCTTTTGCTACACCTTGATTACTTGATAAAGAATGATATAAAAACATTGAATTTCACCAGCTTCGATGTGTACAATCAATCATGCTCACAGGTTGAGTAATTCCTGTGTCACTGCTGTCTAGTGTAACTGCATTGTTTTGATTGTCGGTGAGCTGAAAGAAGTGTGTCTTATCTCACCTGACAGCCAACTATGCCTTTCAAAAGCTCATTATTAAGTGGTTCACCCTTGACTGAAAATGGGCCTTTTGCTGTTGACGGAAAACTCTGATCTTGATTTTTATCACTTGTTGTAAAAACACAATATATGGAACAAAGAGAGAGTGAAGTGTGTTATCTGTGAACAACTCTTCTCTTATCTTCATTTCATCACATTTTGCATGAATGTAGATTATTCAGGAGTAATTATAAGATTTGAAAAATGGGTAGTTATTTTTGCACTAGTGCATTTACTTTCACCTCAGACAGTTCCGTCTGCATAGATTGTGACATGGCTTCTTACAAATTGGTGTATGTCTATGGTTACACCCATGATAGATATACACCAATTCCATTGCGCTCCATGTTAGACCAAATCCGTGCACTTTCACATGCTGTGATTTTCAAGTCAATATATGACCATTCTTGTGAAATCTGTGTGGTTTTGGTTTAACACAAGCTACAGTGCACTGGACATGGTGTTCAAGGCAGTTTGTAAAAAAAAAAAAACAACTCACACTAACTTAGAAGCACAGTCCATGTGCACAAGGTCTAGGTTTACTAAGCAACAAAAGTTTCATGACAACAGTCGACTTTTTTTGACACGGTGGTGCAACAATTAGCGTTCAGGCCTCATAGCAAAAAGGTCCGACTCCCAGGTGACTCGGGGCCCATTTTATGTGGAGTTTGCACATTTTGCCCCAGTCTGCATAGGTTTCCTCTGGGTGCTCTGGTCTCCTCTACCACTAAAAACATGTCCAGTAGCTCGTCCCTCTCCTCTTCCCTCCCCAGGATTACAGATGGACATAAGATAAAGCTAGAATCTGATAAGCAGCTCTGAAATTGTGCTTAATCGCCATTGTCCTAATAAACCTGTATGTTTTTTGCGGTCTTGGTCTTCTTGTCACATTTTTATTTTTTTTGTTTCTATGTCATTTTATACCAGATTTGTTTTGTTCTTCCAAATACAATGACTTCAAATCATTAACTGAATGCAATAGAAACATGCAAGGTCAGAGGTCAGAGCAACTCAGGGTTTAACAACTCATTCAAGTTTCTTCACAGTAAAACCCTTTTGTTCAGTCGACACAGACATATTTTTGCCATTCTTTGTAAGCGTTTTTTTTTTTTTTTTTTTTTCAATTTTGTGTGAGTTTATAATTGTGTCATTAAGACAACCATCTCCAAGCCAAATGTTCTTTTTAAATTTCTGATTCCAAAACAAAAAGTTGACAAAATGCTCAATCATGACAAATTATAATAGAAGTCAAACAATGCAATATTTATTCCTGAAGTGCTTAATTAGCAGTAAAATTATTCTTGAATGTGTGTTGCATATGTAGTAGCCTATGCTAATCATCTGGTTTTGTTTTGTACAAACTTCCCCACATTTGTCTCCTGTAAAACAAAGTGCGCGCCCCCGTCACTAAAGGCCATTGTCAGTGCTCCACATGACAGAGTGGACTGACCAGTGGGCAAATGGCCTGCCGCTATCGAACCTTATTGATTGTCTGTGTAATTTCACTGTATCACGATGGATGAGGTCTGTGGGCCACATATGCATGGTAACAAATGAGAGGAAAAAACAACACTAGCTACAGTAGTGAGACAAAAAAGAAAAAAGTGATTAATGCAGAGTCCTCCGGGGTTAAGGATGGAGGGATGGATAGATGCTAAAGAGGAGACCCTGGCAGCTAGCTAAAAATGCTAAAGGGAGAGCGAGAGGAGGGAGGAAGAAGAGGGGAGCACGTCCGGGGGCACGCAGGCACTAGCAAATACACACAGTACAAACACGTGGGGAGGATTTTGACTCTTTAATCTTGCCCTGTGTTGCTTTGATAAGGAGAAAAATCCCCCCTTGCAACCAGATAGAGCTGTTCGCCTTTTGTCTTAAAGTTACGGGCATATTTATGCATGAGCTGTTTATTTGTGTCAGGCTTACAAATTAATTTCAACAAAAAAATAAATAAAAAATCAAGCAAGCAGCTAACTTAAGTGACTTTGTGGAGTTTGGGGACAAAGCTCGTCAGCAATAATGTCAGAAAAAGGATTAATTAAGTAGGTAATAAATTACACTTGAAACAACATGCAAGGGTTGTTTCTTTGTTCTTTTTAGAAGCTGATGAGATACCAAAGAAGGGATGAGACACAAGATTAGATCTATGAGAAAATTCATCACAACCCTCTATAGCAGTGGTGCCCAAAGGGGGGTCCAGGGGCCAAACTGGCCCGCAAGGTGGTCTGGTTTGGAAGGGTTTGTTGGACCATAAATTTGATTGATTGTGTTGAAAAAACACACCAAATCAAGTGTAATCTCCTAAAACATGTTAATAAAATACAATTTCATCATCATCTCTTCTTAAATAAACTTTTTAAATGCAAAACGAGGGTCAAGCATGCTGAGGGCCGAATTATGTTCGGCCCTCAGCATGCTTGATAACATTTTGGCCCCTGAAACAAACAAAATGGCGAATCAGTATAGGACTGCATAAAGGTAGACAAGACAGATAAAATCAAAAAGATTCAATTTAAATTTGGGCCACTTAATGCTTTGCAAATTCTTCAAGGATATTAAGGTTCAGTAAAAAAATTAGCCACATTTGACCCTTGGGCTATAGCTTATTATTTTATTTTATTTTTTTTATCTCAAACCCTTTCTTAACTAACTTTACTAACTCTTATTCCAACATAGACCTGAGTAAAATATTTAGTCGTTTCATTCAGATCCTTCATTATGTTGTGGCTGGTCCAAATCTGTGTGTGTGCCAATACATATCCACAGGGCATCACCGTGCACATTGTACACCAGCATCACATTACAAGAGCATGGGAGCTGCCAAAGGCCAAAAAGGTACCAGCAATGGTAGAAAATACACGGGACAGAAACGCAAATCCGGATGAGAAACGACAGCGAATGCAGAGTCTGCTTGGATGGTAGGAGGGCAGCATGCAGATTGCCCAGGTCCTGACTGGCATTTTCTTGGACCGCCAACAGACAGAGGAGACAAGGGGAGGAGAGAGAGAGAGAGAGAGAGAGAGAGAGAGAGAAGAGAGAGAAAGAGAGAGAGAGAGAGAAGGAGAGAGGAGGGTTTGGGAGCTGGTGGAAAGTTATGGCCCTCAGGATGTTCCTGTCCCAATGCCAGTCCCAGAAGTGTGGCTAGGAGATAGCAGCAGAAACCCACTGCAATACTGAGCCTTCACTACACTGTGTATGGAGTGAAAAGAAGCATGAGGATTAGAATAGTAAAGAAAAAAAAATTACATAGATAAATAAATAATAAAAGTAATAAAAACCACACATGAAAAATATATTTTCCCGAAAATACTGGATACAATTTTAAATTAAGCTTGACTGACCTTCAACCCAAAGATCGGTGGTTCAATCTCGATGCATTGACAGTTAAAACCACCAGATAAAACTAATAATACCAGCCTAGCAGAAACCCACCAATGCAAAAATTCCATACGAATTTATGCATGAATAATTACCAACACAAATATGTAAGTCAATAAATCAACACATCAATACAAGAAAATGTATGCTATTGTTGTGCCCTTGGGCAAGACATACCTGCACCCAGCTATTTTGAGCCATTTGTAATGATAAGAATGAGGCTGATGGCAGACATTGACAGCCTTGGATCTCCAGAAATAAATTAAATAAATAGAACAACAATCGTTAGAAGAGAAAAATAACATTTAAAAAGATTTGGAAAAAACACAACAACTAAGAGAAAACTTGGTCAAAATAAAAGTGGTCTAGTTGGTTTTAGCAGAAAACAGCAATTTGGAGCGACTAATTGAAAGTATTTTTTGGATACACCTTTTTTGCAGTAGAGTTTGGTGGACCTTTTTCTCTCCACTGTAGTTGGATCTCGCGTCAGGTCAGCTGTCTCTCTGCCTCCTCCATCTGTATCCTCCTCTCTCCTCTCATTGGCAATGTAGAATGAGCAGCTCCGGGCCATGTGTGCCGGTTTGGGCCAATTATAGGGATTCTCATCAGTGCTGGGCTGCCTTTCTGCTGCAGGCGTGGAGCGCACAGACCAGCCAAGGTTCCACGCGGGTCAACCCTGTACCCCTCACATCTCCACACAATGAGCGTACCTGGGAGATGCATCGGCAAACAGAGGCAAGACCAAAAAAGAAAAAGGACACTGTGATTTTTGGATTTTAAAACTGGGTATTTCTTTAAATACCTGCAGAGGATAGACAGTTTTAAATGTGTTAAAGGTGCACTAATATGTAACTTTTTGGGTAGGGTGTGCAGTAGCTTTTTGTCTGCTGAAAAGGTATGGCATTAAACATATATCTAACTTCAAATTTTTTCTAGTTACAGGTGCAATGGGAAAAAGTTTCTAATAAACTATTTCAAATGAGCAGCATCTAATCATTATGGATCTAACCTGGCATTTTAATGTGCTTGTATCCATGGAGATATGTTCAACATTATTGTGGAAGACCTCAGATGTGCAGCAACATCTTAAAAACAGTTTGTGTATGACCTGACTTATACCAGGCAACTTAAACAATCTTTAGCACTACAGCGGCCACATGAGATGGATTGTCAAGAGTTTGTAAAGTCACAAATGTTGTAAAAATCCATCTGGCAGAGTCAGGTCAGAAAACTTTACTTTCTACATTATTTAGTATGCCAACTAAACTCAGAATGATCAGAATGAATGAATGAAGCCAACCTCTACGGCGACGATAACAACTGCTTTGTCATTGATAGCCTACTTTCTATGGCTGAAGATTGTTGACAATTTTAACCTTACTGTATTTAAGTTCTGTACATAACGAACTGAAACATAAAAATCCAGACCTTCTGAAAAGATATATGTACAACATGGCCCAAAATGCACAGTTCTTTTCCTATTTTCTTTGGTATAAGTGTTGCCATCTTCATTTCCTGTCCCCATCTTTAGGATTATGATGGATGGCAGCTCAGGTTGGGTGTTAGCTTATTAAATTATACCTCCAGGTTACATGCAAAAGACGACACCTGATGTAGAGTCTGTCATGACAACAACAGCAGCAGCAGCAGCAACCGCACTGCGAGTGTACATTTGATTCTGCCGTAATTACCAGCTCACAGGGAAATTCGGCTGAGAAACCGGATTAGGCATGAGCGAATCTTCTTAAGTGGTTAGGAAATCAAAGCGCCCTGTATGTTTGCCCTGTACACATTGGCTTGGGGATGAAAGCTTTGGCAGTGGTTTATGAACTTAGCGCCGACACCACCAAGGTTTTTGTCAAATTTTCTGCTTTTATTTTTTACCAGAAGTTCGAACAACTCTGGTTTATGTGTCGGAAACATGGCCTGCAACTATATATCTTGGAGAGGTAACCAAAGTTGTGGCCTGATTGGCGCAGAGGCATAGGAGCAGCGCTCAAAGTGGATTGTGCTGCTGCTGCTGTTGTGGATTAGCCGCAGTGCATGTGTGTGTGTGTATGTATCTGTGTGTTAGCGTTAGCGCTGCAGGCTAGCGTGTGGTGAGCAGGGAGATTCGCACCTCTCTGCACACTGCTGAAAACCTGCTAACCGCTGCATTTACAACTCTGAGGATGGTGAGGTAAACACATTTTTAGTGCAACAACCTCCTCGTGTGCACACTATTTTTTAAAAGAAGCATGGCAGAAAAACAATCAGAGTAGATAAAGAGGGCCTGATTTGTAGTTTGCTAAATCAGTTTGTCCAAGGGTACAGACTTAATAGCCGGTGAGGGCATCGCATTAGTTGCTAAAATGCTTTTATTTTATAGAAATTTCAAATCAATATGAAGCAGGAGCAAGTGCACTACTACCATCCTCACTGCACATGTTTTACTTAAATATTGGGACCCCTTTGCACTTCCTGTCCCACTCTTCCACACAGATATCTCCTTCTCCCAAGCTCTTCTACCTCCATGGTGCCTTACCTCTTTCCTACGTCCTTCTACCCTTGTGTCTTGACCTCACAAGTACACAAAAGCAAGCCATAGACTGATGGCAAGATAAGTTTGTCTTACAAAGTTATAAAGTCACAATGTAGGCTTGCTGAAATGAGTCTTTATGTTGCAACTAACTAAAAATTGCCCATTAAAAGCTAAAAGAATTGCATAGTACATTATTTATGAATTCCTTTTGACAAGTAGCATTAGTTTCCTGGTGATGAGGTCACATAAAGAGTTACATTTAAAGGTAATACTATACTAAACACATTACTCTAACATATTAATGCCAATAGGTATATTCATAGTTGAACTATTTCTTGATGAGACACACGAACATGATGATTAGTTTTGGCTGAATGTTGTAATTCTGTCCAGGAGAGGAACTCTAAGCTCCTCTCATGATGCACATAAGAGGCTGCTGAAATAGGGATACAAGGCACACAGACCATTAACAAAGACGTGAGAGCATTTCCCTTGACGCATACTTGGTAATCACCTATGGAACATCACACAGTCTGTCAAACTTCAACTGACAACAAACAAAAGTCAATAAAAAAAACTTACACCAATCACAAGACTGATAAATAGGTCTATAGCTTTAGCATCTAATAAAAACTCAGAGATCTTCCATGCTGATATAAAAACAAGATAGATATCTGAAACAATGTTGCTGTTGTTATTGAACATGCAATTCCTAACTCAAGCTATAATTATTACAAATGTACAACTGAACTGACTCAAAGAAATGCCATTTTGCATAAAGTGTCTTTGATAGTCGAAGAAAACTAGTTAATATGACATGACATCCCCCTGTGTATTTTTGAATCTCCATTAATAACAAAGCATTGATGTTTGTGCATAACTTTAAACTAGTTATTTCTTACACAGCACAAGTATTTTAACATCCAGAGCACACAAAAGCATAAAACACTCCACTTAGTCTTTTTAAACAGAAAAATGACTGCTCTCAATTTTATTAAAAGCATAATATAAACACTCATGGGTATTTTCGGCTCTCTTAAGAGGAGCAAATGAATATCAGACCCAGATTTTCTATCCCACAATGCATTGGGGGATATAAGTAGTAGACGAGAACAGAGAGACAGAGGAAGCTCTAAATCTGTGTCAAAGAGAAAGACATTAGGCTGCAACAAGATGTTCATTTAGGAAACCTGGTGTGAAGGCAGGTACGTCTGTGGCCCATTAATTACAATAATCACATTGTAGGTGTTAGAATAATTCATTAACTCAGATTTAGTTAAGGCTTCATTTAATAATTCCTTGTTGGTCAGGACAGGAGAGGAAGAATGGAAGGGAGTGAAAGGGAGATACGAGCTCCCTATTAAACCACACGGCTCGGATTGTCAATTTATGTTTGAGTGTCCCACTGGGGCAACTGTTCCACCCTTTTTAAGAGATATATCATTTCATAAAATACCAAAGGGAGGCAAGAGCAGACAAAACTTGGGGGGAGTGACAGTGTCAGTGCTACAAGGGAGAGAGAGAGAGTAAGGAGGGAGTTATGGGCAGGAGGGGCGATTGGTTAGGGAATCAGTTGTGCCTACTATATTTAACTGACCCATAAATCTGTTTTTAAATTCTCCTCCATTCAAAGATGCCCAGGCGAACAGAACAGACAGGAACAGAAAGGAAGAGGAGGGGGCTTGTATTTTTTGCGCCACTGTTAAGTACCAGAATCCATGCACAGTCTTTCTGCATTTATCCTCACAATGTAATTGGTCCAGCTCCCTGGGCTGGTGGCTCAGTTACTGCCCTGCCCGAGGTCCCCTGTGTGACTGTGGATCTGTATGCATGTGTGCAGATCCCTCTGCTGCTAAAAGAAAGAAAGATCCAAGGTTTCCATTGAGATAAACCACACTGCAGGGTAGAGTGCAAAGGCTAACTATAATGCTAACATCCACATTTTTGTTCTTAGTGTAAAAGCAATAAATCATAGAACAGGGAGCAGGATGTGCTGCAGCAACAGTTGCATATTTTTCTTTCTGTAATCCCACAGTTACTACGTTAAAGCTGTTCTATGTAACTTCTAGGATGGGGAGACATCTAAGGGGTGGCATTAATTGTATCATTCTTGCATTTAATCACATTATTTTCCTCTTGCTTTGCCTTCTAATGTGACAAGATTGTCTCTCCATGAATCAGACCTGCAGACTGACCTTGTCACCTGCTTGTTTCCGTGGAGTTAAATGCCATACTGTGAAATATTGCAGGCAAAGCTTGCAATGTTTCACAGTATACACAGCTTCACAGTATACAGTGGTTTTTAAATCAGTCAGAATATCTCTTATTTACACTGCAACATAAACTTAAAGAATCTGCCTCATAAATTCAGATTTTAACATTCTGTTGTGCTAGGAAAAAAATAAAGAAATTCTCAACTTCAGCTTCAGGAAAAACTCAAGTTTTTGTGATTGTGTCATATTTTCAAATGTTCTGGCAACATTTTCAATTAGTTGTTTGTGATTATATTTTTTACCTCTTTGCATTACAACAAATTGTGCTTAAACAATATTCATTTTAGCTGCTATCCACTGAATTAACTATTTGGCTTATAGAGTGTTGTCATGCCATCCAGACACAATCATATAATGCTAATTGGTGTTACCCAGATAAAACACAAACTGCCCACTCATTTTGCTAACTAACAGCATTATTAATTTTAAACCCACAGAGCCTCTTACTAAAGCCTTCACACAAGCCCTGGGCCTGACCAGGGGACAACTGATCCATACACACACTTAGTTTACTCCGCCAGGGGAATAACAGCAGCAGCAGCAGCTTGGAACCACACTCCGGGGCTGTGAGCTGCAGATGTAGATCTCACTGTGGGCTACAAACATAAAGCAGAGGCCTTCAGACTCACTCATGGCTCCATTATAAGAGAGAGGACAAAGGCAACAGTGAACAGGCTGGGGATTCACCTGGAGGGAGAGACGCAAAGACGTGAGAAAGGGATAAAGAGGAGGAGAAGGAGATGTGGAAAATGGGATACACTGCAAATAAATAACCAAATAAATAAATACAGTGATTTACCTAATTCAGAGACATCTTGTTTTTGTTATTTCACCATATAGTATTACTTAATGTAGATCAGAATTTTTCTTTATTTTGAAATGCTACATCAACCCAAAATGTCTCTTTTGCTTGGAATACGTTACAGAAAGACTGGAAACTGAGTAAGTTCTTGTCCATAAATGCTTTAAAGCCAAACTGAAAGGATTGGAGACTGCCTCAATAATCAATAATCAATGATTGTTTTTCTTAACTTGTGTAATTATAATGTCAACATATGTATGTATTGGTTTGTAATGTATAATTTCGCTGCCACTTGGTCAGGACTCCATTGAAAAAGAGTTTTTGTCTCAATGGGAATGGGAAATAAAATACCATTAAATAAAACTTACAAAACTATTATGTAAAAATAACAGGCTATAATTGCGTACACTTTGTGGCTATCACTTATGAGGTCAAACATATCTATTAAAATGATTATAATAGAAAAGATAATATATGAAAAGGTGATAGAAAGAGATGGGGAGTAAAAAGAGGAGGGTAGTATGGGGGATGAATGGAGGAGAAAGCAAAGGGGGGTGCATATTGAAGTGCAGGGCTCATTTGAAGAGCTCCAACTGGTAAAAGCCAGAGGGCCTAAAGTTCTAACACATCTGAGGCACCTTATTCACACACCTGACCCGCACAAGCACACACACATAATGCTGCTTTATGAGGACAGTGAACAATTATAACACAATCCCAAGACTATCATGATACATTTGTAGTAAGTTTAAGTTCCAAGCCCCACACTAAGATTGTTGAGGCTATAAACACAGCCCTAACAACAAAACATTCCCAAATGTTCTTTTACGTGTACTTTATAGTTGCTAGTTCATGTAAATCCCCAAAAAATACAGCAATAGTTTGCAGTTTTGCTTTGCTCCTGTCTGCACGAATCATTTTTTTCAGTACCCAGTATTTTTTTTCTCTTAAGCTGCCATGTTTGTTTTGATGAGACAAAATGCAGTCTCTGATTGGATAGTACATCTCTTAATGACACCACTGAAATTTGGGAGATAACATTGGGTTCTCTTCTCTCTCTTATAAAGCAGAAATGTTCATTCTGGATTTTTCAGGCAAAGGAGATGTATTTTTTGATTCATTTAGTATTTTTTGGCCACATTTGCTAATTATGCTAATAAAACAGTTACTTTGCTACTGCAATTGTTATTTAAGCAGTGCTTAATAAATATACATTACAGTAAAATAAATTCATAATGTGCATTTAATTATGAGTGAAAATCTAAACACTAAGATCTAAAATAGCAAGAGTAAATACATATTCAAACACCAGCAGTCTCTCTGTCTGTCTGTCTGTCTGTCTGTCTGTCTCTCTCTCTCTCTCTCTCTTTTCTGCCTCATCTACAATGCAACCTGCTCGGCTCACACTTTACACTACAAACACTCACACAGAACACAGAAACCTGTCGATACACCAGCCCAGAGTTTCTGGTCATGCCTGTGGTGCTGCTGGGGAATTCTCATGGTCATAGAGCAGTCTTTTATGTATCTATCTCTGCAACCATCACTACGAGTAATGTGTATATTTTGAACATAGGTGAGCCACTTCTAATGTAATGTATGTGTCTGATTGTAAACAGAGAAATGTGTTATTCTGCAAGCAGCAAGGCAAAACAATAGATAAAGCTGGATGCTGAGTCTCTTCTCTACTTTAGATCAGGAGTGTCCAAAGAGGGCTTGAGGGCCAAACTGAACCCTCCCAGCAGTCTGATTTACCTCGTGCAAGTCCTAAGATGTGTGCTCCAGCAACCAAGGAAATAATTGCTAGTAAAGTAAAGGATTTTCTTAAATTTGTTCTTTTTTAAGCTCATACTACCTGATTTTTGCTTCCTTAAAATGCAAGCCAACATAAATCATTCATTTTAAACTCCTTACATCAGTTTACATGTTTTGCTCACTTACATAACGCATTCTGAGCCTCTGAATTGTTCATCAGTGTGTTTTAAGCTTTTTTTCCACAGCTGGTAAAAAGGAGACATGCTGCTATGCTAACAAAAGACAAACTTTATGGATTTTGATGAACAAATCACACATGATTAAATGTAGACAGAACATTGTGGGCTCATTCTGAAGTGATAAGTTACTTTAACAAGATATTTGTGCTAGGCTAGGGTGACATTGATTTAAGTTATTTTATTGTAACTTGTGCATAGCGCTTTTGAACTTGCAGCCTACTTGAAACTGTAAATGAGTAGCCTATAATTCTAAACAAAGTAAATTTAGCTATCTATTTAAGACAGAAAATATACATATAAAGTAAGTTAGTGAGTACTGTCTCCATTTATCAAACACTATTATTTCACTGCTGTCTTTCTCTGATCACATAGGCCTACGGTTAATCAAGATTTGCATTCAATTTGGCTAATATTAAAGTATTAAGTTACTTGACAGGTAATTTGAGTAGTAGTAGAAATATTTTCTTAATCAATAACTTGCTTTAAATGAGCACTATTCAGCCTTATAACTCTTTATTCAATACATCAAATCACTGTGTCCAAGCCATACAGGCATTTATTGTTTGGAGAATCTAAATGTTCTTGGAATATCTTGATCTAAATATGGTTCATTGATTATCAGGTGAAAGAAGATCAAATAAAGTAGATACATTTTTTTCTTCTATAAACTAAAAACACTTGTGGTACTTTTCCTCATTCGTACAACTTTCAATACGACCACAGACTTACACTCGTAGTCTTTGTGCTGCCACTGTCACCCTCCCAAAGCACTTGCCACTGTTTGCTCCCACCATATTGTCAGCCGCGCCATCGCACTCTAATCGGCTCATGATTGGCTCTATAGCGCGGAGTAAATGTCTTTTTCTCTTGGGCTACATCAGTAATGGCGTCAAACACAGCTGGATTAGTGCCTCTGTGCTTTACAACCAATAACGTTCCCATCTGCAAACAATGCCCCACTATATTTTGTTGCCCTCCTCCATTTGGTTAACCTCAAGCCTTTATGGTTACCAAGGGGTGGCTCCGGGTGATGGCATTCTGACTTCAGACCAGAGCCAACCAGAGATGCTGACTAATCTGTAACATCTGGAGAATTTTATGAGAGAAAAAAGAAGAAAGCTCTACCAGGTGGGCAGGTGGAGGTGTAAGGAGCGCGGTTTTGTTTATTTAATCAGTCAACACAAAGTAAATACGCCTCTAAAAGTTTTGACATTTAGCAGCCAGGCTTGTTTCTTACTTTTAGCAGCAGGCTTGTTAGCATTAGCTCAGCCCTGTGAGGCGTCTGGTGAGCGCATGGTCCCCATCATTTATCAATCATCACTTTAGACTTCAGTGAGAGCCTCAGACCTGAGAGCTGTCAGCAACTCAAATGCTCTAATAAATAAGGCATGACTCATTATGTGTGTGTGAATATATGTGTGTGTGTGTGGGAGGGACCTACAGCGAGGAGGGATAACGTTCTAGGGATGGAATGTAGCAAAGGATTATGGTCTATGTAGTTGTATCTGCAAAAATAAAATAAATAAATAAAAAATAATTTATTTGAATATGGTTTGACAATTGTGAGACTTTTTACAATAAATAAAACAATATTTTAGATTTTGTTACATCCCTATAACTACTGTCATTACATTGAAATTGCTTGATCTTGTCAGGCTCACACGCTAGGATGGTTGAAGCTGATGCCACAGTGGGACAACTTTGGTGGTAATGCAGACTGCTCTTGTGCCCATTGACAAGACACTGCCTTGCTTCCGTATTGTTGACATATCCAGTGAACAAAGAGTTTGTTTGTGAGAGTGAATGAAAAAAAAAAAAAAAAGGAACTTGAGCCCATGTTTAATCCAACGAGTTACGTAACTAATATATTTGTTTCAGACACATAGCTGATCCATATTTAAAAGAAAACCTAAGTTACTCATTCTCCTACTGTGATAAAGTGATAAAACCACTCCACTGCAAGTCAATAATTAGTCAGTTCACTGCCTGGACAAAAGGGAAAAGCATTTGGCATAATGTACAATCATTTTATAAGTTGAAGAATGGCAATGAAAGCTATCTGAACTTCTCATTGTTTACATTTACCAGGCATAAAATAACTGTTATTAAATTTAATGGCAAATTATTGAAGCCAACCAAAGTTAGAGAGAAAATGTTGATGAATGAAAAAGTAATTTTAAATAAAGTCAATCTCTAAAAATCTACTTGTCGGCTAATATTGTTTTGGCTGATCAGTTACTATTTAAAGTCTAGCAAGAGTTACAGTATAGGCTTAGGGGGAAATAAAAAAAAAGACATAAATGGTACAAAAGCAAAGTTACAAAAAATGATGTACAGTAAGTTTGTATCAACCACAATACATAAGCAGCTGAAGCTCCACTAAAAAGTCAGTGGTCCAAGCATGTAGTCATCAGGACAAAGTTTTTGAAGATCGAGACGTTCTAACAAAGACATTACATTCTCCTAAAGTTTAAACTACTCAGATAAGCAGTAAAATAAAACCTCAAAAGTACATATAATGAAGAGGAGGGACACGCATTAGCAGAGTTCAGCTCATGTTCGGAGCAGTAGCATGTAGCAATCACACGTGCAGCTCGTAGTGGGGCGACAGACACAGGGACAAATTGGATTTCCCAAGGATGATGGTGTGATGAAAGATTGTGTGTTCTCCTCATCCAGCGCTGGGCCTGTTAGAGCGCCGCATGATTAAATAAAACCTTGCCCAAGTTTCAATAAAAGCATTATAACAATTGCATTTCCTTGACAAAGATTTAGGGACTGGTGTGATGCGATTGGATTACTGGGGAACATTGGGCTTTTTAATGCTGTTTTGGCCATTCTTTAAGTTGGCTGTGCACTGCAAGTGTAAGGGCTTTTCCTCTCAACATGTGGTAATGGACACCTCTGTATAGATCATATCGGAAAAGACAAATAATGTAAAATAAGGTAAATGCTCCTCAAAAAACCTAATATGTGACAAGGTCTGCAAATAATAAATCTGTAAGGAGGTTCTGGTTCCTCAGTGTGTAGTTTCATGATTGTAACTCAAGTTAAGTACAAAAATTACAGTCATTCAATCTGATTTAAGGCAACACAATTGAACTCAGTTTTTTGTTTTAGTTAGTTTGCAGGTCAGTAAGTTTGTCATCAGCACACACGATTGCATTATGTCTGTTCTGCCCTCGAAGCATACAGACGCTCTAGGCAGGCAGATAACTCACACAACACACTGTTCATTTTACTGGGTTTATTCTTCCAGCGTTTGCAAATGTGAAGATATGCGTGTGTGTGGTAAAAAACTGTAACAAACAGAAAGAAAAACACCACGTTACATTGTGGAAACACAAGTTAGCATACTGTAGCTAGCGTTAGCTACCGCGGCTAGCATTCGCGGCTAATAAGCTAACTTAAGTACACAGTTTCTGAACATTACTTTTCGACCTTTACAATATGTCATTAAAACAAAGCTATGGGTGTAATTATGCAAACAAAATACCACATACAGGCTGTGCTGGCTCAGGACACACAGAAGACGCAGCAGACAGCAACAACTTTTTCCTCTCGGCTTGTACAGGAAGTGACATCGGCGCAACTTCCGGTCACCGAAATAGGCGTAAACAACGTCAGAAATTACAAAAAACAAGTCGAAGTGCAATATTAATGTGCCTTACCAAAAATAATAATTATAATAGCGTGGCTCATAAGGAGCCAGCACACTCCCCGCTGGCATCAGTAAGATGCCACACTTAAACAACTGAATACAACTTTAGCAAACCTTTTTTTTTTTTTACAAAACATCAGATAAAAGAAGAACAACATCTGTGACTGGTCTGAAATATACTCTACAAGTACCATCTTTGACCACTTTAACTTCTACTTTTCTCACAAGTCCATCAGAACTAGAGTGAACCTTTTCAATAACACCCATAGGCCATTGATTTCGTTTTGCAAGAGGGTCCTTCAAAAGGACAACGTCCCCCTGCTGTAGGTTGGGTCTTGCAGAATGCCACTTGCGACGGGATTGCAGGGTCGACAGGTATTCCTTTCGCCAGCGATTCCAGAAGGAGTTGCGAGGCTCTGGACTCTTCTCCACTGTTGCCGGAATAGATCCTTCTCGTTGAAGTCGCCGTGTGGTGCAGGCAGCACTCCCGTCTTCTGAGTCAAGAGTGTGGCTGGAGTGAGGATGAATGGAGACTCGGGATCACTCGACACCGGAACCAGCGGCCTCGCATTCATGATGGCGGTCACTTCTGCAGGAAGTTTGAGTACTTCATGGTGAGGTGCTGGGATCCAACCCGTGAAGCTGAGAATCTAAAATCCTACGAGCTACTCCTATCATCCCTCCAGCTACCCCCCATGTGTGAAGAATGCGGCGGATTAAACACCCAAGCGCAGCACTATCGTTAAGGAATGACTTAATCTTAGGTCAGAGGAATCTTGTTATCAACCCCAACTCTCTGCAGGAGTTAAACATTCCCCAAGCTGCCAGACCCACTTCGTTCAAGACATGAAATTAAAAAACGCACACCTGTTGACCGTAAAATTAGTTACAAACATGTGCAACAGTTTGGACATTTTCTATTACATGAGTTGGACACACGTCTTCTTAGTAGATGAAGATATGTAAAACCACACCTATTTACTTGTACAAACAACAGTCAAATCAATGTCACAGACATTATGTTTGTACATAGCTGAGATTTACAGATGTTGCTTATAATTTAAGTAGTGAAGATATGTAAAACCAAGTTATCTACAAATGTCAATCAAACCTCATAAAACCATTTACCAGATGTTTATGCATTAGCACCAAAGCTATCAGCAATGATATGGAGTGTACATACACCAAGCTGGACGATGTGCAACTGGTTTATCATAGAAAGCTCAGATCAAATCTCATTGAGACTTAATTGGACCAATGTTTCCAGTGAGTATCTGAGGAACTACTCTGTGTTGTGCAGAGTAAATGTTGCCACAGACTTCTGGTGTCATGAAGTCTGATATTTGAACGGTGTTCGCAATTCTTGTTTTAATGGGCCTAACCCATTAAAACAAGAATTGCAGAACACCGTTCAAATATCAGACTTCATGACAGTGCCCTCCCCTGGATGCTCACTGGCACAGCAAACCCCAGCGGATCAAAAAGACTATTGATTGTGGACAGAACCCCTCTTTTTGTGTAGGGCTTGTCAGCTTGAGAGACACTGAATGTGAATGTGTCCTTTTCAATGTCCCAGGATACTCCCAAACTCCTCTGCATTGGCGGGAAATCTGTGTTGAAGTCTATGTCTTTGAGGCCCGCTTGCCAAGTCTTCGTTGGGAAAGGCTTTCATGACGTTTGGGCTGTTTGAGGCTATTTTATGAAGCCTCAAGTTGGAAGTGGCAAGCAGTTCCTGTGTGTCTTTGAGAAGCTTGATTGCCCCGGACTCAGTGGAGACAGATTTTAGTCCGTCGTCAACGTAGAAATGTCTCTGAACAAACTGCTTGGCCTCTGGAGGGTACTCTGTGTCTGATTGTTGTGCTGCATTTCTCAGGCCAAATATTGCCACTGCTGGAGATGGACTATTGCCAAACACGTGCACCTTCATCCTGTACTCAACAATTGGCTCTGATGGATCGTTGTTGCGGTACCAGAGGAACCGGAGGAAGTTCCTGTGGTCCTCTCGCACGTGAAAGCAGTGGAACATTTGTTGTATGTCCGCAGTCACAGCTACAGCTTCTTCTCTGAAGCGGACAAGCACCCCGACAAGGCTGTTGTTCATGTTGGCCCCGTGTAAAGCACATCGTTTAATGAGACTCCCTGAAACTTGGCACTTGAGTCGAACACGACCCTGATGTTCCCCGGCTTCTGCGGATGATAGACACCAAAAAAAGGCAAATACCAGCATTCATCTTCTTCCCCCAGAGCTGGAGCTAGTTCTGCGTGGTCTCTGTCAAACAACCCCTGCATAAAGTCCATGAAGTGTTTCTGCATTTCAGGGCGTTTCTTTAGCGTGCGGCACAGTGACTCTAAGCGGCTTAGGGCTAGATTTCTGTTGTTTGGGAGATGAGGTCTCGGTGTGCGAAAGGGAAGTGGGGCTGTCCAGCTGTTAGTGCTGTCTTGATAAAAGTCTCTTTCCATAATCTGTAGAAAAGCCTGGTCGTCAAGAGAGGGAGCTAACTTTTCGTCCTTTTCACCTTGTTGAAATATTTGTTCCCCTATTTGATACGAGCTGCGAGTGTCCCATGGCTCAGTATAAGACTGAAGTTGCTCTTTAACATTAAAGCTATTCTGGCAGGGAGGCAGAAAACTGGGACGTCCATTCTCGAGGACGTTTGTCTTGAATGAGCCCACGACAGCAGGTTTATGAGCTCCCCCTAAGCACACATCCCCCACAATAACCCACCCGAGTGCAAGTCTTTGGGCAAATGGTGCATTCACTGGGCCATTAACTCGTTCATACACCTTGTGGACTTGTATAATGTCTCTCCCTAACAGTAACATAATTTGGGCGTCAGGGTCAAGGGGTCGGATTTTGCCTGCCAAGTGTTTGAGGTGAGGATGGGCTAGCGCAACCTCTGGTGTTGGAATTTCTGACTTGTTATCTGGCAGGAAGTCACACTCTAACAGGGAAGGCAGAGAAGCAGAAAACTCGCTGTCAACTGACTTGATGGTGAGGTTCTCAACTAAGCGACCATTTGCTGTGGAAACCCCAGTACATGTCTTAAGTGTATATGGCGCTACACTGTTCATTGGAATGTCAAACATGTCTAGAAGCGCTGACCTGGCTAATGACCTATTACTCTGGTCATCTATAATAGCGTAAACCTTGACTTTCTTTTCTGGATGCCCCTCTGGATAGACATAGGCCTGACATATTTTTGAGCATGAGCGCCCCCCACCAAGGTCCCCACATATTTGCGTGCACGCTGAGGTAGTCTCTAAAGTGGCTGTACTACCCTCCCCGCCGTGCTCCCCACTATGCTCCCCGCCCTGGTCTTGAGTAACATTTTGAGTCTGCTTATTTGTAATCGTCCATGGCGCAGGCCCTGCATGTAGAGCAGCAATGTGTTTGTTACTGTTGCACTCTGAACAAGTAATTTCTACTCTACAGTCCTTTGCCTGATGAGCGGAAGAATCACAGCAGCGAAAGCAAATTCTATTTTCTCTGAGAAAGGCCTTGCGCTCTTCTAGTGTCTTTTCTCTAAACCCCTGCACTTTCTTATGAGTGCGGTTTCTGATGAATGGGACATTGTTTGTTAGTAAACTCCTTTGGTGAGTTTATTTTGTTGGGTTGTTTACCTCTGTTTTGTGGACTGTGACAGGAACTCTGGACTTAGCTGCTCTGGCGTAGTGGTTGTCGTAGTTTGTTGAGGTGGAAGTTGGAGCTGGTGTGGCTGACTTGAAGCTAGGGTCATTTCTCATTCTAGCTTCATCTTGTATGAAACGGCAAAAGAATGAAAAGGGAGGAAAGCTTACATTATTCTTTGTTTGAACCTTGTCCCTTCTGACATCCACTTATCTTGCAAATTGATTGGCAACTTTTCGACCACTGGAGCGACTCCACGTGACGTGTCCAAATATACAAGCCCAGGTAAGGAACCGTCAGATTTGGCTGCATCTATCTCAGATAATAAGTCTCCAAGTTCTCTGAGCTTTTGTGGTTCTTTATTTGTGACTCTGGGAAAGCGTTCAAGTCTGTCTAAAAGAGACTTTCTACAGCTTCAGGTGTACCAAACAGTCCTGTAGTCGTATCCAGACCTGACGCAAGCCCTCTGCTGGATTGTTAATGTGGACTGAGCGTATGCGTTTGGCATGTTTAGATGACTCTTCACCGAGCCACCGAGAGAGTAAATCTAACTCTTCGCTTGGCTTTAAGTCCAACCCCTCTATAGTGTTGCAAAATGAAGCCCTCCAAGCCCAGTAGTCCTCTGCCCTGTCAGTAAACTTTGTCAGACCGTCAGTCACTAAACCTCTTTTGGCTAGGAATTAGCAAGACTAACAAAATCATTGTCCCCAGTGTTTTTCGGATTTGACTGAATGGGCGTACTGTGAGAGGAAAGGTGGCTTGTATGTTGAGGTAAACTGTTCACTTGCTTTAGCTGTGGGAGAGGGGCAACATTATCTTTCGTGTCTTCTTGCTCTGTTTTTGGAATAAATTCAACTGTGTCAGCTAGAGTTGAGATCGTGCTCATAGCACTCTTTTGAATTGGAGTGAAGAGCCTGGTGTCTGGAAGGTCTTCAGGGTGATGATCTGGTGAGCATTTGAGGTACGTAAGTAGCCCATAGTTGTCTGAATGTGTTGCAGTTGGAAGTTGGCTTAACGTTTCAGGAGTTAGCTTAGCTTGGGTGGTGTTTTGATTTAGCTTTGTGTCTACACGTTGTTCTACTGAGCGTGTTGACTGCGTTTCAAAATTAATTGCCTCCTCAGCTACTGCTGCTCAAATACATTAGCTTCAGCAAGAGCAGCTTCTGCTTCCTTTTCTTCTTTAAGAGCATCTAATGTGGCATTTAACTCTGCTTGTTTCATTTTTATTTCAATTTCTTTACGTGTGAACTCTGCTCTGGCTCGTGCAGCTTCAGCCTTAGCACGTGCTTCCACTGCTGCTTGATTGAGTGCGTTGAAAGATCTTGCACTTGATCTAGATTGTCTGGACGAGCAGGTAGACCGAGCCTCACTGCGCTCCTCTTCCCCTTGATGCATCGTTGCTACTGGAGTCTGGTCAGTTGCGTGCTGTTCCTCTAGCAGGAGCCGTTTCTGCGAGCCTTTTTTACTGTTCTGCCCTCGAAGCATACAGACGCTCTAGGCAGGCAGATAACTCACACAACACACTGTTCATTTTACTGGGTTTATTCTTCCAGCGTTTGCAAATGTGAAGATATGCGTGTGTGTGGTAAAAACTGTAACAAACAGAAAGAAAAACACCACGTTACATTGTGGAAACACAAGTTAGCATACTGTAGCTAGCGTTAGCTACCGCGGCTAGCATTCGCGGCTAATAAGCTAACTTAAGTACACAGTTTCTGAACATTACTTTTCGACCTTTACAATATGTCATTAAAACAAAGCTATGGGTGTAATTATGCAACAAAATACCACATACAGGCTGTGCTGGCTCAGGACACACAGAAGACGCAGCAGACAGCAACAACTTTTTCCTCTCGGCTTGTACAGGAAGTGACATCGGCGCAACTTCCGGTCACCCGAAATAGGCGTAAACAACGTCAGAAATTACAAAAAACAAGTCGAAGTGCAATATTAATGTGCCTTACCAAAAAATAATAATTATAATAGCGTGGCTCATAAGGAGCCAGCACAATGTCTGAGGATTAAGAGACAACTTATGATACACCAGAACAATAATGAATCACAGAGTAGTGACTAACACAGGTATGAGTCTGACTTGTATTTTTGAAAATGTAGAGTCAAGTTAAAGTTGGGATAGTGTGAGTGTACTGAGGCTCATTAGGTCACTGTCTAGATTAATTTGGCCAAGGACAGCAGTCAAGACATAAACAATCAGATAAGTCTGAAGCTATATGTCTGATTCAGGCTTGTGGCAACAAGTCAGTTCTTAATGCCAGTCATTCTTCTGGAAGTCTGCAGTCTAGCACTAACCACGCTGACAATGTAGATTCTATAGTCTGATTGTGCAAAATTAATGTAGACGATCGGAAAGGCTATTGGTTGCCAACCAAATAGGGAATAAACGTAAAAAGTATATACATTTTTGAAAGATTTCAATTGGCTCATGTCAAAAAATTTTGCCATTCTGACAAAAACTTGGCAAAAGTTTTGTAATCTAATCCTGACTCCAGAGCAAGTCTCTTTTAGATCAGTGAACTCTGATCTCTGCTTCAACAGTCAAGCAGTTTTATTAAAAATATTTGTAATTTTTTTTTAATCATCCCAGACAAAATCAAATTTCAATTGTTGATAATTTATTTTCTTTGGTTAGATACCAGCAATTCAAGAATGTTAAGAAATCCAGCCTATTTCAGTTGGTTACATTTTATGTTGTCAAACTAAATTATACATTTAATTGCAACTAATCAATATTTTATAAAATAGTAATCAAGTAATTATTAACCGGCTTCTAAACATGCCCTTAGACTGAACAGTGATGATGATGAGCAAAGTAAATTGTGCTTATTTAGTGTTTTATAGCACTACACCTGAATACATTTTGACAAAAATCAAAAACAATTATTCAAAAGAATAATACCACAACTAATTACCAAAAATAATCGTCAGTTGAAGCTCTTTTTAAAATATGAGAGACTTGAAATACAAGGCTTTATAAATAAAATATTTCAGTAGCTAATGCTGTATTTTCATGTATATTAAACCTGAGCTATGCAGATCTTCTATAAATAGTGTTCAAATTGAACAAGACAGACTGATGCATATGGCTTATTTTGGTTATTCTAACATGATAATATGACATTATAGAAAGTCATAAAAAGTGACATTGAGTAATGACAAAAACACGCAACAATATGTGCCTATAGCGCCAGTCGCTTTGTGAAATCCTCCTCAAGTCAGCGACACGCCAGCTTCAAACAGCAAATAAAAATAGATATACGTGTAGCATTATAATGAGAGGGGATTGTTTTATTAATGTTTTATTCTGGGTGTATTCTTCGGCATAGCTTACAGTTCCTGCCTGCCTGCTCGCGCTCTCTCCTTGGAGGGAAAGTCAAAAGGTTTTTCATTTATCTCAAGCACAAAACACAAGTCCCCAGAGAGACCCACGAGGAAGCTGCACACACCTTGCCCCAAATATGTGATCTGGGAGATGCAGAAAATAGCATGTACGTATTTGTTTGGCGGCACGGAGATCTTCCCTCGCTCCCCAGATGCATGTGTTGTCATTGAACATTCACTGCTGAGTGCATATAAAAATATATTTCGATTTTATTGGAGGGAAAAAACACAAGACTAGAACAAAAGATAATTGTATTGATTTGTGGAGCATGTGCGGAGAGGAGATCTGTAATGGCTGAGTATTCTGCATGTGTGCATTGCCTGTTTATTGGACAAACTGTCTTATTGACGGATTTTTCACCGATACTGGGTTAGACGCAGAATGGATGAGTGAGTTTGAGAGAAGGAGCTCTAAGGTATGAAAACAAAGATGAAAGAGCCTTTAAACTCATGAAAAGTTCAACTACTGAAAAGTCAATTTCACAGCACGAAATCAGTTCAGTTAAAGTTGCACTGTGTAACTTTTCGGGTGAAAGATTGACTAACTCTTCAAATGTTTTGCAGTATAAAATTTAACTGTTTTGGATTTGTAAATAATGTGTTTTATTGTTCAAACATATTCAGAATATGTCTTCACCCCATGAACAAAGGAAAGAAAAGTGTCTTGCTCATATTAAATAAAAATGATGTTTTATCACATGTAACAGCATGTAAGTCTGCGAGGTCAAGATCACCTGCATAACTCCACTGAAATAGAATGTTTAAATCATGCTTTGGAGTATTTCTTATGAAAAACGTAGAATAAAAATGCTTCTTAGTCCAACAAAAATATCCAAACAAGAAACATGCTTTATTAAATTCTATTTACTTAATTTCTTGGCAAAAAAAAACACAATGAAACCATAATGTGGACATTTAAATGCTAAATGAAAGCTTGGGAATACTACATCTTCCCCCATAACAACCACAGAACGTTAATTACAAAAAGAACTGGGAAATAAATAAATTACATATGCATTATCATTATCTATTTAATTATTGAACATTTGATGTTTTCAAAATGTATTAGTGAATCTGAATGATTGAAAGACTCATAAGACTTGGATGACAGAGAGTGGGAACTCTGGTTCACTTTTGTGTCAGAAAACCTGTTTTAAAAGTATGCTGATAAACACAAAAATCCAACTAGAGATGAGAGTTGAGAGAAACAAAAATGAAATCTTTGCAATCGTTACATTTTCTACTTAAAATGTACAAAGTAAAAGTGTTCCATTTCCCTCCCCTCAGCTGACTGAACAGGAAGTTTGAGTGTGCTGATCAGGCCGGCCTCGTGGCCACAGGGCTTATGGGATAGCCCTGTGCTTCTTGGCAGTGGTTAGCACAAGCTGAAAAACACGTCTGACTCACCCGGTAGGAGAGAGAAAGAGAGAGAGTAAACTATCCTGTGTAAACTTAGACAATAAAAAACTTTCATGCAAAAATAACAGAAGTTAGCGATACTGCTTATGATTTAGTAGACAAACAAACACGACACACATTCTTTACACATGTTTTACTCAGTTACCTATGTTAACAGTTTGTAGTTCTGAGCTCACAACAACTAGCATGCTAACAGTGTACATAATTTCAAGGAGAAAACAAAAGGCTATCTAAACTTTTCCCTTGGATACATGCATTTTCAAACAGATTTTAAGTGATTACATTCGACAGTTGTGCACAACTCCTGGTCAAAGTACTGATAAAATTTGATTTGATGAACAGAGTAAATTCTTAAATACTGATATGTTTTTAACAAAAGAAAAGCAAAACCCAAATTTTTCTTTTAAATACAAATTTAAATAATTCACAAAATCTAACTAAGCAATATTTACTTACGTCGTTCCAAAGGCAACTTTTGGTGTGGACTTGTTTGTGCATGACAAACCTTATGCAAATACAAATGTCAATAACTGAAACATATAAATAGCATTGGTGATTCATCCATGGAATCATCATGCAAATCTTCATGTAATTTTATCTCATACAGATAACTGCATTGCATTGAAGACTTATGTTTATTTTAGTAGAGTTATAATTGAATGGACTTACACATCAGTTGATTGATAGGTGTAATATAAAAACAGTTTATCAAACACAATTGAATCCATGGGGAAGTTAAGTTATTGTTGCCAGTTGCTGTGAAAGGTTAAACTTTTACATGTAACCGTCACCTCTTGGTCCGGACTCCCAGAAGCTCCGTGTGTGAGTTTTTACTGCCTCCTGTCTGGGCGCACAGGTCAACTCTTACCTTTAATTACCTCCATCCACAACCACTTTCCTCCAAACCACTTCACAGAGTTTGTTTTCACGATTTGAACTGCTAAAGCGAGGGATTAAAGAAAACTAATTCATAATAACATCCCACTGAAGACATCTTTCTTGTGGATTCTCCATAAGGAATGATTGTTCAGTATTAAGTCTACATACGTTTGAATTGGCTTGTCATCACAGCCTATTCAAGCTGAAAACCACATTCGACAATCTAAGTTTGCTTGTGTATTTAGCCACAGATGTTCTTCAACACATTTTTTATTCCTTCACCTCCTCCTCTGGCTCTCCCTTTGTGAATCGTGCATCTCTGTCTATCTCCATAATCCCGCCTGTCATCTGCAGATTGAGATTTAAGCTTTCATTTTATCCCGGAGCCCACTGGAGATGAAACGTACTTGTTAGTTTTGCTCTTAAATGTCTCGCTAAGTACTAATGCCTGGAGAACTTTCTTCAACCAGTCAACATTTGCTTTTCCAGAGTGGTGTTCTCATAAGATACACTGTTTGTTTAAATGGATGGAGTTGGAGACAGGAGGAGGTTGAGGTCATGCATAAGACAGACGGAGGAGCAGAAGACTGAAGGAGAACAAGGAAACTGCTTCAAAAGTTCAGAAGAATTCACTCATTATACCAAGGTGGACTAAACATAAGGTGGACTAAACAACACAACAATTACTGATCAGACTATATTTTCATACATACTGTATCTGAATGCATGCTGAAGTGCACCATGACAGCTTGTATTCAATTAAAATGTGATGTACATTTTGATTGCTTGACTCCTGTCATCCTCAGAAGAGTCACATGATGTGTAGCTATGACTTCTCTTGCCGGCTTGTCTTGCCGTTCTTTGCCTGCTGCCGTCTGACTTCCTATCCCAAGTATACGAAAGTAAGAACACCCTTTGTCATGGTTTAGTGTAGCAGGGGCACATTCGGTTTTCTTTGCCTCTTTTATCCAGTGCTGCTGTTTGTTTTTCTCTGTCCCAATGGCTCTAGATCCATCCTTTTCATAGCATGGCTTTCTCTTTAGCATTAGTGGAGATGACAGACTTCAGCTGATCTAGTCCTCATACAAAAAATAAACAAAAAACACATAGTTAGGATGAGAATAAATGAGCCTATGGGGTGTTGTTGCTTTTGGACTTGTTTGAGTCTATCAAAACAGTGTCATATTTTGCTACTATCAATTGAACAAGTAACACTCTTCAGTTTCTTTGATTGACATTTGAATTGAATTGTTTAACAACTGACATTGATGTAGCCTGAGGTTTATAGCAAATAGTAAACAAAATTAGTATTAAACTAAATTAGCTAAAGTGACTAAGGGTAATTACCAAAAACAAAGATTTGCACTAACTTGCTGATACTGACACCACCTCATAACGTATCTTGTTTTAGACTATTTAGATGTGTCTGCAAATTTGACTGCATCATGAGCAAACAAACTGACCTGTGTAGCCCTAAATATGAGTGTTGATATGTAGTCAACAGGGCTTGTTGAAACAGATGAAAATATTTGAAGCAGGTTAATCTGAAACCTCCTTCACTCAACCTGTTTAATGACCAGGACTAATGTCTGTGTGCGCACCCTCTCTTTGTCCTGTCTCTGCGGCTAGCCTAATCGCTAGTGACAGTTAGCTTTGCTCTTTTATTAGCTCTGCGTCGCTTGCAATCAGTGACAGTGAAGTCAGGCAGCAGGACGGGCTTGTGTGAACTCATCAGTCAGACCGTGCATTCTGCCCTGTGCACACATTTACTAAAAATGTACAGCAGAGTGAAAAAGTCAGAAGGTTTTGAAAAGGGAATTGACAAAATAAGTCAAATAAAAAGATAAAACACAGTGGTTGCTCAAACTAGAAAATATGTAATTATTGTCCAGCCTGATGCTTAAGTCTTTTTTGGATACACTTTTTTTGTTGATAAATGTATAAATCAGTATGGAGAAAATAATATTTTTTTCAAAAAGATTCAACATATAATATTGTTGTCTATATAGGTATTTACACATTTTTTTAACTTAAAAATAAACAAAACATATGCTTTTTCAGTATAACATATCAGTGTTTTACATTTTGGTCAATGTAAATCACAATCTTTATCTAAAATAGCTTAGTAATAAAAATAATAGACCAAAACTGCCGAGTTGCTAAGCTTCCCTGTTGATACATAAATTCCAACCTAACAAGCTGTCTTTACAGCAAAAAAGGAAATTACACTCCAAAAGTGACAATCAAAAAATAGTACCAGTTTCTCATGAAGATAAAATGTAAATGAGAGCCATTATTTGATTCTATACGGCCACATTTCCTTATATCCACATGCTATAATAATTTCACAAAAAAAAAAAAAAAAAAAAAGCTATAAAGATAATTATTATTTTTTTTTTTTAAGTGCTTTTTATTTTTAACCTGAGATGTTTCCCTTGGAGTCAAAATTTCTTACTAAGTACTGATATGGACTGGAATAAGTGATGGAAACAGGAATTTTCTGATCACAATTGTTACCAGAGACCAATCAAAATACAACTCAGTAAACACTGTTATACCATGTCCATGGCATTAAGCTTTTACAAGATTAGCCTATCATTATTACTTTTAAACTAAAATCAAGTCCATACCAAAACCTAACTCCATACTCTAAATTGCCATGCATTGAACTGAATACAGTCTGAGTACCTACAGTAAACTGGACAGTGGCTGGCCTACTCTATGTGGGTCAGCCCCCTGCAAAGCTGTATTGATTTTTTGGGTCTGCGCGTCTGACTGTGCGTGCCCTCATGTTAAAGAGAGTGACCGCTAATACGACAGCTAGAGTCGGCCAGCATACAAACATCATGCACATTCACATGCCCCGTCTCCAGCCTCGATTGGCAGACAATGGACTTATTTGATAGAGGCTGACATTCGGACGGGCAATTTGTGAGTGACTGGGCGAGAGACGTGGTGAAAGGGAGGGGGTTGGGAGAGAGCCAGAGTCAGGAATTTGCTTTAAAGAATGTAGCGTCACCCATATGTCTGTCTGCCCAGTGCATACCCGCTGGAGTGGAAGGGCAGGGAGGAGAGAGAGCGAGCTTCTCTGAGTATTTCCAGTTCACTTTGCAAAGCTGAGATGGCTTACTAGGACTTAATGCTGTTTTGTCTGTTGCATTAAACCATGGAGTGGCCATTTAGGACACTATGTAGGCCACGCCAAATAAGAAGAAAACAAGAGGTCAGTAGGGCTTCTTAGTCACTCTGAAAAAGTAAAATGTCATTCAAATCAGACTTTATCCCAGTTTGTTCATGTTACATGTTGCCTCACTACAGAGAAGTATAACATACTTTGGTTACAGAGAATACTTAATGCAGTAAAATGTAGTATATATAAAATACTCCACATGATCCAAATCAGAGGACGTGTATAATATACTTTCACATTGACTTGTATAATTTTACAGTAAAAATCATCAACAAATATAAATTTATAATTGTGTATTTTCAATATACTGTATTTAGCTTACTAACATCATGTAACTCAGACATTTCCAAACTGCAGCCTCGGGGCCAAATGCGGCCCTCAGACCAATTTTTGTTGGCCCTCAGACCTCCTCAAGAGTTTGCCCAACAGCAATAAGTAATGCATTTTACACTGAGTTTGAGAAATCTATCTCTTTAAAGACTATATCAAGAATTTGACTGTGTCAAGTGGTTTTAACTCCAAATATGTCTTGTAGCTCACCTTAACTTGAATTTTTCTTTGCAGGTCTACTTTTATTTGGTCCAGATTGGCCCTAGTCTGTTTCAACATGCGGCTCATGATGAAGAAAGCTTGGACACCCCTGATGTAACCTATAACAAAGAAAACATTGTAGATTTCAATTGTAAGTTAGCTCACAAGGTTACATGTTTTAATTTCTTTTTCCTATCATATGTGGTCAGCTATAGGGCAACATAGTAAATAAATAAATCCATCTTTTTCAAATGCTAATTTGAATAAGTTATCCTCTATTTTTCTTTCTCTCTTTCCAAAGTGCTTGGGAAGTCTTTATTAATTGCCCAGACTGCAGGTTTGCATATATCATATTTTCCAGAGCTGACCTTTTGACCTTTGCCACTGGCTACCATCTAATGTGCTAAATTAGCTCATTTGTAAAATGGCTGAATTTGGGGGTAAAGACCACTTAGAGCTAATGGCAGACTCATCTGAATATGTGCCGTGTGCTTGGGGGAGGACACGTGTGGGGCCACTCTGCCACTCAGATACAAAGGTGTATTTTGGAGAATTAGCCCATCTCCAAGAAGTCGAATATGTCTCCCATTCACATCAATCAGAAGAGCTAAGTCTTTACCACTTTCATTATCTCACCATTTGTTATCCTTGTATGCTTTAGGCTTTTCTCAATTACAGTCATTTATGGTTTGGGGAGTAATTACATCAAACTCAGAGTCAGTTACCTGTAAGGTGTGCTCTACTGTAAATTAATTCTGAAGTTTCTGTCGCACTTCCTTTTCATTTGCTAGTAATGGGCTATAGCTTGTTCTTATGTAAGACTACCAGAGGCTAAATGAATTGTAAGCTAGAAAACTGACCTCATATAAAGAAGAGAAGGAGGGAGGGAGCATGGGAGACAGGATTTTCAAGAGTTTTCAAGCAATTTTCATTAAAGCCGCGAGACAGAACATCACGTCTGACAAAAAAGATGCTGGGAAAGCATGTTGTGTCAGGTCAGGGCACGCACACAGACTCTAGGTTAGAGCTTATTGTGTCTGTCAGATAAGATAGAACTCAACTAATCCAAACAATACGTGTCAATTTAAATTTATCTTCTTCACTTAACAATGACCTTTAGAAATGTCTGTTTTTTAGGACTAACTTGGGGTCAAACAAAACAAAATTGGACGGATCGTCATAAGTCAAATAAACATTGCGGGAGAGTTTTGTCTAAGTGGTTCAGGTCAAATCAATTTTTAAGCAAATAAAAGGTGCACAATGTAACTTTTCTGCCGGAGTAATCACCAACTGCTAGTTTCACTGGATATGCTGTTGTCTTTAAAATATATGGCACAGCATGGCATTAAAAGGCCTATCAATGCAGGTGCTAAGTTGCTACAAGCATGAACTGAAAAAATACTTTTTTTAGTATTGTTATCTATTTTGAACTTGAGCAAATGCTGGAAAAATTAGGCCTTAAGTCTTTCTCTGTGAATGCAAGACGTGATGCCATCAGGCCAAGTTAGGTCTGTGGAGAGGGGAGCCCATTTACTGCAATAATTAATCGACTTAAAATTGTCTTTATTTAGTAAAATAGAAATAATAGTTTGATTTTGACTAGTCAACTCAACTAAAAAAATATATATATATAACATTTTAGGGGACTTTTAATAGACCTAAAGTCGCTAGTGACAGCCCTGATATTGTATAGTAATGCTTATGTTTATTATGCATTTTAAAAGATAAGCAGGTTATGACTCATGAGCCCTCAAATCAAGATATAGGCTAGTGCACCTCTAACTTACATTTAGTGGAAATGCTATAGGTATGCAATAAATTGAATATGCTAAATATTAACTAAAATAGTCATAAGTTAAATAAATAAATAAATAGCCTAAATAAAAGCACTGGAAAAAACAAAACAAAAACTTTATTCCAACTCTGGTTGCAATATGCTGTCATAAGTAGGTTAATACGTGCTTTGTCTGCTCTAATGTGATAAATGTGGACACTTTATTGTGTGGGTTACCTTCAGCCCATCATTAGCGCTCGTCGTTTGGGCTAACAGCTTATTCAGCCTGTTTATGGATGGCCCCTTAGAGCTAAATTAATAGACAAGGCTTTGGGGACCACAGAGGAAAGTCATAAGCTGCACTGTAATGCTCAATTGCAGTGTACAGGCTAATTACCTATTTGCCACTCTCCCATCTTGTTTCATAATATGTTCACGACTCAACTTTTGTCTTCTGCTGCCTGCCAGCCATGGATGACTTTAACAGAGGATGCTTGTCTTCTGAATAACTTGAGTTGAAAGTATTAAACATGGGTCCATATTGTGCAAATGCCTCAAGGATGCAGCCAGCAATTTTAGCCTCATGAAAAAAAAAAAAAAAAAAAAAAAAATCAAAGACAAAAACGTGACTTCAGGAGTAGAAAAGATGAGGGCAGGACTCATAGTGGCAGAGAGTGGTATTACAACTACTAGAAAGACACAGCAGTCACCTAGCTAAACCACGTGCAAAGAAGGGAAAGACCAAAACATGCTCAGGATTGACGTTGTCAGTAACTAATCACCAGTCACTACAAGACACGGTAAGATATTTTTTCCTAAGACGATGAGTTCACTGTGATTATATTTGCAAAATCGTTTTGGCAGACACTGGCACCTGCTAATGTAAGCAAATGTAGGCTAGCTAATGTTAAAATCAACAAGCATGGCCAAAGTATCATTGAGCTAATAGTTAGCTATATCATTTTGAGTTCATGCTAGCAGTTGTCATAGCCTTAATGCCAATGTCAAAGGGTTCTATAGCGCATTTGCAACGACACAAACTACTTGGAGAAATTCGCGCACACAATAATTAGTTAAAAACACGAATTAGCATCTTATGACAGAAGGCCACAAAAATAGCTACTACTGTAATGAATTCAAACGAGTTGCAATGTTGCAATCTGTCACTTCTGTTGTAGCTTTAAGTAAGTAAAGCAGTTTGATTAAACGAGTATGGTGCAGTCACAAAGATGACCAGTGTTTCCATTACAAGAGAAGATAGTGCTGAAGAAAACACTGGATTATGGTTAACTTGTTGTTGATTTTAGTGTATTCTAAAGCATGTAATTTTAGTAAAGCCTTTCTATTGCTTTTAAAACAGAGGAATATATGCTTTTACAGAATTTTCACACTTCACTGTGATTGACAAAATCAAGCTGTCATTAATTTATCTTAATACTGCCCAGCATTAGGTCTACTATTTTTCTTTCCTGATTTTTTTCAGACATTTACAATGTAAACACTAACATAACATTTAATTAAAGAAAATATTTGTAATGTTTTTTTGTATCTAGTGTAAATATCTGTGTTAAAAACTACATGATAAAGTGCCCCTGCTGTGCTGCTTGTCTGTAAGTTAGTGCACAGTAGTAAACCCAGTGTTGAATCATTAACTGTAGGAAATAGATCTTTAAAAGTTCAAAAGAGATCTAGGTTAAACTCACACACTGAACATTATACCCTTTAAAAAGTTAAAAGGCAGGAGGAAGAGGGCCGCAGAGTATGCATAGTCCAGTGAGCTGGCTACTGCCAGTGCCCTGGGGCAGCCATCCGAGCGTGTCCTCTGAAGACAAGCTGCTCAAGTTGGTCATTGACGACATTTACATTTTAAAACCTTCGCCTACACATTCAGACAGATGTGAGTTAGTTAGTGTTAGTGAGTGACCTCCAAGAGCAGCAAAAACTAATTTAAGCCAATCAGATGCAGCTACAGGAATAGCTTGGAAAAAGAAAACTGGTTCCTGGAAGACTCAGAAAATAAGCTATCAAAGATGGAAAGGAAACAAAAATAGAAAAAAAACTGTCAAGACAGCAATTTTTAAAGGATCATAATTTATTTCACAAACTACATGTCTTCGGATTTTCTGCAAAAAAAAAAAAAAAAAAAAAAAAATTCTGGTTAATCCATATACAGTACACCTGGTAAAAGATGTTCCGAAACTCTTAGTCTGTCACTTTAGAAGAGGTTTTTATTATAACATAACATTGCAGATCTGTTTGTATTGCGGTAATTAGAAAATTTGTGAGGATATTGTTTCACGATACATGCAGTTATACTAGAGATGGGCAATATGACAAATCATTTGTATCATGATTTTCCTGGAGTCAGATTACGATTATTTTCTCACTGCCTTAAATGCAACCATCTGCTTTTTCAAAAAGTTCCACTTCACTGTCTAAATAACATTCACCAGGGTTGCCAGATTTTCAGAAAGCAACAAACATCCAAGCTTAAAAAGTGAATTCATCCCTTCAATTAAAAAAGTTATTAAAATAATTGATTTTTAGAACATTGTGTTTTACTAACAATTTCTAACTTTAAAAATGACTTTTAAAAAAGGTAAAAATCCATGCTTCATCATAAATGAAAACAATTTTGTAAATCACAACTGACAAATTGTTGAAGTTCACTTCTTTTATGACTTGAAAGTGCAGCCCTAAAAAATCACAATCTTTAAAATTCATAAGAGACTTTGAATAAACATTTCACAGAGATGTCACAGAGATGATCTCATGATTCGATTTTTATCACTATGTTGTCCAGACCTTATATGTGGTATGTGGTATTTTTTTTCAAAGTGTGATAGTATTAATAGTTTGCCATGAAAAAGTGTACAAAAAGCATCGAAACCACCCACACTGTACCTGAAGTGGTCATAAATTAGAAGTGTTTATAGAATATACAGTGTTTTCCTCAACAGTGTCAAATGAACTGTCAAAAAGTTCATATCAAATTCTTAGACTTTTGACAACTTTTTATTTGCCTTCAGCGGAGTCTATTTTGCAGTCGGGGTCAGGCCATATTGACAAGATTGGAAATCATTGGCGCAGGGACAATATTAGCATGTAGCACAGCATGTCTTCATCCAGACATATTCTTTATGCTTCTTGTAAACAACAAACTGGACACAGAGTACAAGAATATTCTGTTCATTCACACTTTGACAGCTGAAACTACAATTTTAAAAGGCGCTGCAGATTACACCACCTCTGGGGAATCTGGCAAGTGTTTTGAGGCCCCTGTAATCTTCTAGTAATTGACCAGTGACAGGCAGAATACATTGGTGTCATTGTTAACACCAAGAAGATGAGCATAGTCAAATAATTGCATATAACAAAGCATTATATAGTATATTTATATTTATTAACTTTACACAACTTTTCTGAGGGATTCTGCAAGCTGTTTTTTAATGTTTTTTAAAATGAGCTAAGTTTTATATTCTTAATCTACAGGCCATCAGTGACAAATCAGCTAATCTGGAACAGAACTTTCAACTTCAGGGTAAATTGTGGCATCTCTGTTTATGGTGGTTATGCAAATGGCATCACAACATTTTAAGTATTAGTGGCAAAATGCACGAAGCCATTGGTAATAATTGATATTTTTCCTGTAAGAGGTCTTATCACAATTGAAACAGAAAAATAGCAACTACATTTGGATCAAAAGTACAAACTACAACTCTGCTGAATATTAAGCTTGTATCTGACATGTAAATAGTGGGAGAAAACCAACTAAACAACAGAAACACACAAGCTCCTCATATTTTTTCAGATCACATGTTACTTGCTATTCGCTGCTTAAATAAGATAAAACATATTTTTTAATCCATTTTGATGATTAAAATTATTTGCAACAGAGAAATCTCTGCACTAAATCTTCAACTGCCGTTAGCAAGCAGGATATCTAAGCGCTGGACAGTTGTACGTGTAAAAAATAAATAAATACAAATAAATATACAATTATGTCAGTCTGAGTGCATAACCTTTATAGGCCAGCAATACCACGACGCAAAGCACTTTGATGTTGTTTTCACAATTTTCTTTCTCATTATATAGTTCATTTTAATGTAGTTCGTCTTGTACATCTGACACACCACAGCCTTTAGCTACTTGATCTTTAAGGGAGTCACAAAGTCTCGCTGTGCGCTGCTGACATCACTCTGTCTCACAATGAATGACAAAGAAGGGAAATGTATTTATAGACCAAAGATTTACTCAACAACTGTCTGATTTCCTCCAGCGGTCATCAGTCTCATCAAAGCAGCCGTCTCACTGTCAGTCAAGCGCTTCATAAGAAATAATTGTCCCACTTGTAAGAGGGACTGTTCTTCATTGGTCACACAGTTCTCCCCGTTTTAGACTTTGCCCTGATGAAGGCTTTATTCCCATTTTAACTATTTCACTTTTCATTTCATAAACCTTAAAAATGTTATTTATATAGTCCAAAATTAAAAGTTATTTGGTGTATTATGTATTATGACATTCTTACCTTTTGAAGACATACTGTATATTTTTTTGTATACAGCAAAAAAAGACAGCTTATGCTATTAGAATGTTAAAAAACAACACATGTGAATTGTTATCACACGTTTTTATGTTACTTTAATTTTAGGAATGATTTGGAATAGTGCTATAGTAATCTGTAACCCTTTTTCCACTAAAACACAAAATATGTGCATTATAAATGAGACAGAGTTGTCAATACCGTCATTTTCTTGGCCAATATTAATCACCAGTAAAGGTACTGTATGATTGACATTCACTGACCGTAAGTTTAAACATTACCTGAAGCCAAACAGGCCCTGCGTAAGGCCACACATAAGACAAAAGTGAGGCCCTTTACACACATCATTTAAACACCGAGGAGTGAATCTCTGGTGTTTTCTTTGACCTTATGAGCCAACTACAAAAAGTGGAGCAATCGATGGCTCCCCTTTGAAGAAACAGAAATAATGTTTTGTTAGAAAAAATGGAAGTGTAGCCAGATGAACAGCTGTATTGAGATAAAGCGTCGCCCCATATGCTGAGGGAAAACAATCTCTGCACATTATGAAGATGAAAAAATACACTTAATCAACTAACATTGATATTACTTCTGGCAATTAGGAGCATGCTGGTAATGATATGAGTTTTCAGCTGTAAATAATTATGCTGCCTGGGGGCCACACTTTAATTCTCGGTTGTATCTATAAACAATAATCAAACCAACAGCGGGCTCAAAGTTGGAGATTTGTGGTGAGCTGAGGCGCGGTGAAGAGCGGCTTATTGGAGCCCTGTGGTGATGCCGGTGGTCAGGGTCACCTTCAGGTGCTCTCTCATCTCTGCCGCAGCGCTAATGCTAGGCTCCATTGATTAGACTGTGCACGGGAGCACAAAGCAGGTGCACACAACACACTGTAATGAGCTATTATGGAGAGGATTAACACATGGACTTATAGAATCATTTACACATAAGAATAATGCATGCAATGTACACATTAGGATTTACACCTACCTCTTTTATTGCAGAATTCACAAATGAATCACAGTGCCACTTCCAAGCTTGGATAAATCAGATGGATCAGAAAAGAAGCTCAACTTTGCTGACTGAAGGGAGGAAAATAATGGTGAGTACATTATCATGCAATTTAAGGATTAGTATTTATTTCTTCAGGCTTAATGGTTTGGGTTAGTTTACACATCTTGTTATGAGAAAAATATATATATATACAGATTTGGTAAATTCTGTTCAAGTACTTTACATTTCATAATCTTAAAAGCCTTATGTCTTTTAAGGAGAAAGAAAGTAAAACATATATTAGCCAGAGTGATTCCTGACAGCCAACTTTCCCTCACTGTCACACACAAAGTGGCAGCTTGCTGATGTGTAGGAACTAAGATGAAGTGCATAATTAAGAAAACGTATGAAAGCCGGCGCCTGGTCTGAGATTAATTAGGAGAGTGTCGATAGCCTCATCAATGTCCGATTAACTAATGACAGAGGGCCCAATGAGCTCTATTGATCTGCTCCAGGTCGGCTGCTGCTCTAAAAGCCTGAAGTCGCTTTTCATACGAGAGAGAGAGAGGAGTCGAGTCCATGAAGAAGGAGGTTCCTAAAGGTACGTTTAATGGACCTAAAAGTGTTGAAGTACTTGTCTTCCATCTAGTTAAGGTGGAATGGAAATTATTAAAGTGTGATTTCTATTACACTAACACAGCTGACCAAAGGGAGGAGTGGGTGGGTAAAGTGTCTGTATTTTGAGCCTCAAGTTGCATTAAATGACGAAATGTGAATTATGATACAACAATTTCACCCAAAAAAGGGTTAGGGTTAGATTATCTCATGGTCCACAGTTTCATTTTTTCTTTGTCATTTTGCCCATGCAGCCCTAGATCGATATGTAAACTGATGTATTTAAATAGCTAAATGTAATTGTGAACTTATTTAAACCAATCAATCATGTACTCTTGAAATGTGCCATTATAAAGACAACATTGTCCCAAACTGCTAAATAGCCTCCATCAGAAACATTCTTATCACATCTAACAGGCTCATGGGACTGCTGTGTGATTGCTGTGACCAACACTGAACTTCTCCAGATTTACTACAATTCCCATCTTCCAGTGATAATTAAAACTGACCCCAAAGGAGCCCCCTCCCCAAAAAGAAGAAAAAAAAAAAAGACTCAATCTAGATTAATATTGGAGAAATGGCCAACATCCTAAGTTAGCCTTTTACGATAATGATTGTAATGATAATAATGAACACTAGATGAGGGATGAAGCAGTCCCCTGTCCTGAAGTTGAGTCCCTATACAGGTTAATTAGGTAAGATAACATCATTATGCCTTGGCCGAGAATTAATTGGATAAGATGGAGATTTCGGTCTATATTTAATCGCATAAATGATCGGCGACAGCTTAGCCAAGAGACGAGGGTCAAAATTGGTGAGCATCATATTTGGTTCACATTTGCACAGTCTAATAAGCAACAAATGCCAGTGGTTTGGGCCAAAGTGTCTCGTGTGCAGTGGAATGTGCATTAATGAGTCATTATTCTGCCTTGGTAACTTTTGATTGCTTTGTTAGAATTTGTAGGTCTCGTATGGTGCAAAACAACACACAGAAAGTTGTAAATACAATTTTTTTTTCTTTTCTAAATGCAGTCCCAGTAATCGCTAGGTAAAACACAAATGTTTTCATGGAAATAGGGCTGTGAAATGCCAATAAAATCGTTTCTTTGATGAACTTTTTTTTTGTTAAATCACCATGTTGTTATTCACACATTAGTGTTGTAATGTAGTTTTATGCTCAATAACAGACTGTTATACTCACTCTCCTCATTTTAGTCAGACTTGATTATGCTTTGTAAATAAGTACAGAAATTCTAACATTTCTTAATACTCATTAATATTAGTATTAAGTCTATAGATACGTCGGGGTCAGACTGAAATTGTGATATGGTTCCAAGAAAGTTTTGGTAAAAGCATTCTGAAAGTTAAAGATGCAAGGGTCTCAAAGGATCTTGGATTTGAATCCCACTTGCAGCGTAAGTAAAGCAATCAGATACTCTGACCTACAAGTTGGCAGTTGAATTTCAGCCCCCTTCGGTGAATACAGCTGATGTGTCCTTCGGCAACACACATTGCCTCCAGTGAGTTTGTTCTTTTGAGTGCCTTGTAGGCAGAAAAATGCTGTAATTGAGACCATTTTACATTGCCATTGCAATGTCTGGAATGTTTCACAATAACCTCTTGAAATAATTTTCAATCTCAATCACATGAGATTTATTGTTCATAATACCTTAAATAACATGCATTCATATCCACTGATCTAGTCTGTAACTTGAACTAGCCATGTCATCTGCTTGTCTGCTTTGACACACATATGTTTATTGCCAAACTGCTAAACGTAGCATGCAAAAAAACAACAACACTAAATTATACTATAGACATACATTTCTGAATGTAGTTTTGTTCCTCCTATACTTATAATACTTTTGCATGTTCTCATTTGCTGTACTGTTTGAACAAAAACCACAGTGCAATGCAAATATAGTAAGAGATCGCTCATATTGTGTGGAAAAGGCCAGTGTTAGCCTGATGGCGTCATAAATAAAAGCAGGTGTGACCTGAACATTAGCGACATGGCATGCTCTGCTCTACAGGCGACACTATTGTTCATATGTCAAACTGCGGGGCACATCCTCTGGGGACTGAACACCTATTCTTCACTGCAGTTTGCACTCTCGTCTCAGGCTGAGAAATGCACTTGTTTCTCCTCTATAATGTATGAGGGCAACTTTTGTTTTAAGATCATATGATTAATATTTAAAATGTGTCGAGCTGTGTACTTTTACTTGAAAGTGGTGTGGGTTTACAACTTATACAAATCCACCAACTTATTGTACTTTATGTATTTGTCCTATATTCTAATCTGATACAATAATTTGAAACAGCTGCTGCCAATTTGTCATGGACACAGATCTCAAAGTCTATGATATGAGCACAATTTTGATCAAAGTATTTCTAGATACAAGAGGTGAGCCAGTATCAAGTTTTCTGATACCAGTATATGTTTTAAGCCACTTTTCTTTAATTATAATGTCTGGATATCATAGTTGAGATATACCAACACAAAAAAACCTCTCAGTATCACCTAATCCTGTTTGTGGGATTATGCTGATGACAAAATTCAGAAAATCTTATGGAAATCATTGACCACAATGTTCAAAGCAATTGCAAACTTTTGAAGCTTAGTTGTTATCTTGGCGATAAACACAACATTTTTTTGAGTAATCGATTATTTAAATAATTTTCGAAAAATGTAGTTATCATCAGTTGTTCTATGTTTATATACACATACATTTTGAGTTTTGATGAATGGAACTATTACTTTGTCTATAAATAAACACCTCCAGGACATTCTCAAGTGGCATTATTTTGTCTCGGTTAGTTAAATGATCGTTAGTTGCAGCACTTAAGTTCAAAATTCGAAATTCTCTATTCTACCTCGTGATTGATTATGCACTTTCAAATATTTTAGCCTCAGTTTAGCTTTTTTCATCACAATACACGTCTGAACTTTTGCTTTACCTCGTCTGTAGTTAAGATTGACACAGAAAGTCTCTAAATTATGTGTTTTACGATTCTATGTTTGTCTCAGGAAACATTGTAGCTGATGAGCAAAAGGGCCATATTATACTTTTAAGTCTCAAATATGATAATGACTAAGTTGTCTGTAATTTAAGATGCCTAAATGTAACTTTCTCCTGTGATCTTATTTCCTGTAGGTGAAAGTGAGCATGAGGCCGACACCTGAAACCTCGGTGTGTGCGTTGTTATGGCCTGTGTATCCCTGGCAACGTGCAGCGAGCCGGTCTTGTCGAGAACTTCAGCTCTTAAAGGTAACAGTTTTGTATATTTCTTTGTAGTTGAAAGCTTTATGGTGGATCTAAACATATATGGATTTGTTAGCACAGTTTTAGACGTGCTTTGCGAGTGCAGAATTCTTCTACGCTGAGCTAAAAGAACTGTTACACTTTTTGCCCTTTTCGTCAGCTTCGTGAACTCTTGTCTTTTGGGAGACGGACTGTTGTCAAACACTATATAAAAGGCTTCTGTCCACAAGCAAATAAAATATTCTTGTGTGCACGGCGCCCAGTCCCTAGGTGACTATAGAGTTACAGCTCATGCGTGTGTCCGACGGAAACGCTCCAGAATGTCATGTGAATATTTCAGGTCGCACTATGCCATAGAGAAACACAGAGCCCACTGTCGCTGTGGATTAGGCCTGCGCTGAGCTTAACTGAAGAGATGACAGAAGAGATGGTCATTCTCAGGGCAGCGGAGGCAAGTGCAAAAAGGGGCTCGGGTCAAGCATAGTGTAGGAGGGGTTTTAGGAAGGAAACAAGTAAGAGGTCACAAGTCCTGGTTCTGCATGTGCAATGACACGGCACATGGTGTCAATAACAGATTACAACAGGGTTCACCAGGGAAGTATTGAAAACTATATGCAAATATAGGGCTGTGCAATTAATCGAATTTCAATTTCAGTCATGATTATTGCTGTAGTCATATTCAAAAATTATGTAATCATGTCGAGTTATTGTGATTATCAAATGTACCTCATGAATGTGTTTGCAAGCGCTCATATACTGTATTTTTTTTAGTTGCAAAAGTAGATCGCAGACAGTTTCTTTACAATTGTAGAATACATTTACAGCAGTGTGTTTCTGTGAGAAGAAATGTCAGCTATTTCATTTAATCTTTTCACTCTCTGCATTTAAGAGGCACTAATGCTCTGCACTTATTCTAAGCAAATAATCGTGATTTCAGTTATGTATTAAACAATTGTGATTATTGTTTTCATCATAATCGAGCTGCCCTATACTAATGGGTAGTAAAAGTAGCAGGGTTCCCACGCGTCCTGGAAAACCTGGAAAATCTGGAAAACGATTAGCTCAATTTCCAGTCATGGAAAACACATGGAAAATGAGAAAAACAGCCAAATGTCATGGAAAATATAATGTTTTTCTGGAAAATTATTTGGAATAATAATAAAATGTATAACAGTGCGCAAACAAATAAACCAGATTTTTGCAATGTACAAACTTAGTAATATTTAAAAAAAAAAGCCTTTGTACTAATGTAAAACTGCTAAAAACCCAGATTGCAAAAACTTATATCCAAAATTTTATTCATTATTTTTTCACTTGGCTGCTTATCCAAATGTTTTAATTGGAGGCATACATTTTTACAAAAAAAGGTCAACAGTAGTTTGATTTTAGTTAAAAGGCCTGAGGTAAAAAGTGTCAAAAACCATGATTTTTTTCTCATGTTCTTCAGCCACTGGAAATCTGTAAAATGCATCAGGTTGCACCAAAATTAATTTTTCAAAAACCTCAGGGGGAAGACCCCCAGACCCCCCACTCATGTTTTTCTCCCTGCACCACTGCAAAAATACTGTAACTGTGATGCTCATGAAACACCTAAAAAAAGGCTATCAAAGCAAAATGCAGCTTTGCAAATTGCCCCGTCTGACAAAATCAAACTTTGACTGAGAACTGACCACACGACTGTTTTATATACTTTGATTGTCATAAATGTGGACAATTGGGCTCTCACAAACTTGGCAAAACAAGCTAAATTTTGGTGATGTAGATGTTGTGATTACATAAAATCCTTGTTGCGAATGTCCTGGAAATGTCCTGGAAAATGTTCTTGGGATATGAGTGGGAACACTGAGTAGGACTGAAACTAGAAAAAAATGCTTGAAATGTTTTACTTAACTTTTAAGCTTCACCAAAGATCAAACGTAAAGACAGTGTTAATAAATTAATTATGCATTGAATTCTAAATGTGTATTTTCTTTGGAGTATCAATAGTATCAAAATTATGTTTGACATTGCAGTTTTAATCAAATATTATTATTAACACAACCTCGAATAATAGGCTTTTAAAACATCTATAATATTCTCAAGCATTCACATCACAACAAAAAACAAAGATTATTGTTTTTTTCCCTACTATTCATAAGAGCATTGCTAACATTGCTAACAACATTGTTAATTGACACTTAAAGTGATACTGTGTTTCTTAGAGTGAAAAATCTAATGCATAATCTCAATGAAATAGAAAGCTAAAACATTAGTTTTAGCTTCATCACTATACATCAGTCTCATGCCATTATGATACTGTGGAAGAATATAGCTACAGTATATGAACAAGAAGACACACATTTTTTGGAGTGGTTTAGACTAATTTACTAAGTGGAGTGGTTTAGACTAATTTACTAATTTAGACTAATTTAACTAAACAGGTTAGTGAAAATACGGGCTATCCACAAATGGAATAAATATGTGCATTTGTAAACACACTCATGAGAAAATATTAATGGTCACAATTACTCTTACCGTACTCATACTGTGTTTGTAATCAATTATTAGAGTAATAATTTAAGTCATGATAAATTCCACAACTATTTTTGTTCTAATAATGGCAATACTGATGTTTGTTTTTTGTGTTTTATGCCTTGGTCAGAATAATGACTCCACCTTCATTTTGGCTAAGTTCATTGGCTTCATGGACTCCAAATTCATGATCTCATAGTTTATAGGGGGATTTACTGGGAAAGCTTATATAGACCATTTTGCAGAAGTTGGCCATGTTAGGTATGTTTGTTTAGTTTTTGCATGCATTCAGTAATACATGAGTCAGTTCTTTGTACGGTTAACAATAGAAATGGCAGCCTCATTGTTAGAAAGGCTGTGTTTGGCATGAAATGTATAGTTTTAACGAGAAACATAACCGTTTTACAGTCTGTTTAAAATGTTCAAATATAGTCATTCCACACCTGAAGTAGGTACAGTACAGTAGATCTCAAAAATACAAACTGAAAGCACACATGCCTTAGCTTCCTTAAATAGTTGCATGTAGGAAATGCTGCTTCTTATCTGATATTATTGGTCTTTCGAGAGCGCTGAAGTGATAAGCTCCATTGGACACAAATAGGAACAGCTGGAAACATAGTACCTAAAGTGCGTTGTTTGCCCAGTCAGGTTTTTAGCGCGGCGCGATAAGGAGCGTGGATATCCTGTGGTCTTTGCCTGGCTAATGCTCACGGACCGCACACTGGCTCGCCTTTCACTGGAGTTATTACGCCGGCTGTAATTTGAAACAATTACAAAAACACTGGCCCACTTGTTACAACACTCATTTTCCCCTCACATATACAAACCACAGATTCAATAGCTTTACATGTTTTTCAATCACACCCAGTGGAGCAGTGTTCGGTGTGAAAAAGTATAGCGTTTCATCCCAGCTCGCATGGTATGGGATAATCTTTCACATTTAGCCTGGGGTTTGTTTTGCTATTTCAGCAGAAACTTGTGCAAGCCATGAGAATTACCATAGGAACAGATGATAAAAATACCCAATGATATTGTATCAGATGTAAATTAATAAACAATTTGAATAATCAGTCAAATAATGTGTGATCAGTGATAATAAATGTATTTTTATAACACAAGATGCGTCACTAAGATAAGGTAAAACACTTCAGATGGAGAGATGACTGTGTGCTGCACAGTAAGCTGTAAAAACATATCACTTTGCAGGCTATTACAACACAAACAAACTTAAAAGATCTAAATGACACATTTTAGATTTCTGCTTGCATGTCTTTAAACAATGACGCTGGTGCAAATTGATAAACTTATAATGGAATGTGTGGTATAAATGGAATCTAGTAAAACTTTCAGACAGTAAATTAAATATGCGTGTGAAGCTTTGTTTAAGCTGCTTTTTAGATTATATGAGACTAAAATAAAAGCACATAATGTAACTTTGTAAAGGGCTTGATCAAATAACTATAATATTTGGGAAAAATAAATGTCAGTGATTCAATCAGATATATGGTCACAAGGTGAAATCACGTGAAATAGCAAATTCTGATAATAATGTCACTTCATGTTGTACAACTTTTCTGCAAATTCTCAGAAATTTCAAGTTAATACAAAAAGAAGTTAGACGTGGGAGGATCATCACACAATTCTCATATAACATTTTTGTCAAAGCTATGACTATTTTAAATATCTTGTGCTGTGATAAAACTTTTTACAACAAATGCGAGTGATTTTGATTCTAAAATACCAACAGTTATAAAGTCAAACTCAAAATGAGAGCTCAAGATGATTTCCAAAGAAAATAAATCAGATCTAAAATGAGATTTACCCATTAATAAAGCAATTAAAAAAAGCAAAAACACTGATAGATTTGCTTCTAAATAAACAAATAGTCAAACTGCAAAGGACTCCATGTACCACCAGCGTTACATGTACCACAGCTTGAGAAACACTGACCTAGCACATTGTTTACAATAAAAATGCTTAAAGGAGACCTATTACGTAAAATCCACTTTACTTGGTGTTCTCTCATTGTTCTACCCATGCTATAGTTTTATTCAAAAAATACATGGAAAAAAAGGTCTCTAAAAAAAGTTGGAATAAAACAGAGTCTTGCTTTGAACTGCAAGGTAATTTCATATGTTTGATAATTAAGTTTGAACTAATACATTTAGATATACAGCACATTTCTGTTGTATTTACATATTATTGTTTGAACGTTGATACTGCAGTTGTTTGTATAAGGAACATTGATACATAAAAACTAATTACACTGCTGCAATTATACATTCAAGCTCAAATAAAACATTCATTTTATTTTCAATTCTTTTCACAGATTATCCGTTTGCTCCTTTGCATCTCTGGACATGGACACCTTTGGCAGCGTGAGTACACTTTGCAAACGGTGCAGTTAAAACACAGTGAGGTCAGTCTGTGCACCTCCTCTCTCTCTGTGAAGGTGCTAGCGCGCGCTGACCATTGACATTTAGCATTCCTCTGTCCCGCCTCGGAGCCCACGATGGGGGAGACAGAAGAGTGCAGAGGCCAGCCCACGGTTCTCAGGGGCAAAGACAAAAAGGCTCTTGAAAATCCCCAAACGTTCCCATGATCCTGCGGAAGACCTTGATCCGACTTGAGTTAGATTTTCATTACATGGATTAGCATTTAGCAAGCACAAAACAAATCTAGTTTTTTAATTGTATATTTTGTCAGAGTTGCTTGGTATAAATGGTTGTGTTTTTGTTGTCTGGAACCAAAGATTGAGAATTTGGCAATATTTTCACTTTCTTATTTCGCCTTATTCATTATCATTCCAAGCATTCATTGACATTTCTGAGTACGCACATAAGCTTGTAGTGACATTTTATGGTAGAAAGTTTTCAAAGTCATCTTTCAAGGTTTTTTCCAGTAACATACATAATCTGTTAGCATCAAAGGAGCACACATGCATAAATAATTGACTAATTCACTTAAAGGGGGCCAGCGTAGATTAATTAAGCCTGAATACTAATTATGTTTTCTGTCTACACCAACTGCTGCGGATGTTGTTTAATAAGAAACTGTTTGGTGGGTCACAATTAACATGCGCGTATAAGGCCAATGTAAATTAAGAAATGGAGTAAACAGTTTTCAGGATTTTTGCAAGCTTCTGAAATTAACGGTAAAATTCATCTGACTTTGATGATAAAGTCTTTGTAATGACAGGAAACATGAATAGTTTAGAGAGGATTACATACTGTCCAATAGTCTAATATACGCCTGGATGACACAATATACTTACAATACAGCCTATAAATAGGATGTTTATGACGGCTATTTCGAATGATCATAACTTACAAATTAAACGTAATACTACTAAAGCAATAGCAGTTTTCTTGACGATATTGTTGGAAAACATGAATTAAAATAACTAGTACTAGCAATGTTAAATTGTGTATCATAAATTGTGACTTATACTAAATTGTGAAAAAATTTATATTTGAGTCGACAAGTCATTTCTCTCAGTTGCAAGGGAGGCAGACAGACATTGCAACCAATTCATTCAATTTCTATCTGATCATAAAGCCATGAACAAGGATGACCTTAACACAGACAGTGAAGGCTCTGCAGATGATAAAGACACTATTATTGAAATAAATAAGACATGGAAATGAAAGCTGCACTTACAACTTGCAACTATAACTTAAAATACAAAAATAATAATATATTATGAATCCATTTTGCAAAAGTAGTCTTTTGTATTGTGATAAAAATTTGACACCATGTTGCTCTGCTCTTATTCATATTATGCCTTATTTGTGGTATTTTACCCCCAAATGCAATATCAAACTAAATACTTAATCACACTTGTTTAATTCATCAATATCCTTTTCTTTGTAGATAGAAAATTGTATCTTGTGTATCGGTGTCTATTAGAACCAAAAGAATATAGTTTTCAAAAAGATGTCCTTATTTTTGTGTAAGTTTGTATGTAGCAAAAGTTGAAAATGCTAAATTTAAGTGACACTGGTGAGACAGAGAAGCCAAGCTGTCACAGATAAAAATCAGAATCAGAGGAACTTTAACAATGGTGTTAACTGGTAGACCACTGTTTTTGTAGAATCGTATGCGCCCCGCCACTGTCCTTGCCTGTTTATTCTAGTGTTGTCTACATAACAGCATCTCTCTCCTCCGACAGGCTTCTTGCTAACATCCCTTAGTAAGCGGCGCATACAGGGACAGAGGCAGACAGCTCCGAGCCTAGGCCCTTGTTTACAGCTGCGTGGGGAAGAAAACAGGCAGACGTAAATGAGGGTTGACGGTTTCATGAAGCACAATTGGTTGATGGCAGATCCAATGTGACTGCGCTGGACTGGGCGATGATCCGTACAGTATGCAAAATTCACTTTCTAGCTGGTCTGTGCCCACCAGCCCCTAGCAGTGAGCGGTCTTCCCCAAGCCCTTCTAGCTATTCCTTTGAATGCAACGCGAACTGAACAAGCAAAAGGCATTGTTGTGCTCAATTCTTTCTGACAACAATCACATTTAAAAAGAAAGGAATGAGAAATAAGGCAAGGATTTTCTTTGTCACCACATCGAAATCATTTCTCTGTGGTGTTGAGTGCACTGTAAGCGTTTTGCGTGTGGCAGAGGAGAGTGAGGACAGAAGTGCACGGATATATGAAAGAATCCTGGGCTATGTGGGTTCAGTGTGTGGCTTCATTAATTCAAATATCAGGCCAATTGTTTACATTCAAAGTGACATTCTAAATTGTAAACATGACAAACTATTAGTGACAATACTAATGGTGACTTTTGGCTGGAGAAGTAATACATTTCCTCTATTTGCATACAGACTAATGACCATGGTGTTACTATATTCAATAAAACAATCTTTATTGAAAATTTACAAAAAACAGCAAAAATGTAAATGCTTGATGTTTAGTGTGTGCTTTTAAATCTACACAAACCTTTACTGCTTGTCTATTGTTTTTATTGTTTGTTGTTTTGATTAAAATAAGCAAAAAAAAATAAAATAAATAAAGACATATAAACAAACAAACAAACAAATAATGTACCTTAAATTACCCACATAATCTGAACTAAGACAAACAAGTTTCATGTTTTTTCAAATTTACTTTGCAATTTAATGAATTTGAACTACTGTAATAGTAAACATTTACACAAATTTCTCTTTGGACCTTTGGTTGAAGATTATTTTCAATACAAATACACAAAACATGTTATTTTTATAAGTTATATTTTCAAGTGTGCATGCTTCTGGATACATATTATTTTTTTTATTATTATTATTATTATTTCATTCATTTGACTTTTTTTTAATTTATCATGAAATATTATTATTTTATTTATTATACTTCATTCTGCGCAAACAGTCTTCATCAAACAGAATCCCACCGTTTTAGTCCTTTTCTCTCATTTAACCCAAACTAAAACACTGCTGCTCAAAGTATAAAAATAATGCTGGAAGTCATCGCTATCAGATCCTCACCCTTGAACTGCGGGTTATTCGAGGCACCACAACGATGCATTTTATTTCCCCAGGATTGAATTGTTGTTTATTGTTTTGGAAATGCAACATCTGCATGTTCCATCCGGTTATGGCACATTAGAGCCCGGCCCCTGGATTACAAGGAACATGCTGTCAGTGTCAGTGCAGTCTGAGGAGAAGACGAGGAGCAGGCATTTGTCTTGGCTCACAGACACACCAGTGGATTAGATGTTTAGTGACAATGACCCACAGCGTTAGGCCTGGGGAGCAGACCCAGTGCTGCTTCTTCTGCCCCTCCAGTGTTTAGCACAGAAGATCAAGTCGACTACAATTGCAAGTACATCACAAGACTTATTGACATTTGCTGGTTATTGAGATACTTATGCATTGAGCTGCATAATGGTATGAAATTATTTTTAGTTCAGTATCCATCCAAATCAAGTTGACAGAATTTCAGTTGCATTTTTCTAACCTATATTTTACCCTTTCTCTGGGTAGGGGTATTATACTAGGGTATTTAGAGTTTATATGAACAATGTGACAATAGCTATCAAATCAATATTTTAGTTAGACTTTGAGTGGGTGATTGTTGATAATCAAGCCAGCCCAGTTATTTACTAAAACAAGTAATCATTATGCATAATACTAAAGTAAAGATACTTTTAGTTAATTATATACATCCTTTAATGACAAAGATCTAATAGATAGTTTTGATTTGGTTGAAGCAAGTTCATTAAAATGTATTTGTCAAGACACACACTGACGTCTCCAATTACTCAAATTTAAGCAGCCCATGCAATAAACAAATTACCTTTAGCCTTGGGCACAGAGTAATCATGCTAAAATGTAATAATTCTTTGTAGCCATATTTCACTCAGCCGTTACATGAAAACGTGGCATGAAATATCTGGAAAAATAAGTGAAAATATAATAATAAAGAGGCAACTGGGAGACCACTGGTGCTGATCTGATTCTCCATGTGAAGCTGTAAAAAGTGATTGGTACCCAGTCGCAAAGAAAATGGTTTTTAAATAAGTTACAATTAGATAAGCATTAATCTCAGTGGTATAAATGAATGTCTTGCTGTAGGGCTTGGTGAATGTAAAAACAGATCTACAAAAACTCATCTTAGCAGATTGGTCTGAAAGTAGTCCCCCTCCATTTTAATTGCTCTATCATTTAGAGTTGAAATAATCCCCCTCTTATTGTGCTCGCTGATTTAGCCTTTGAAATTAAATATTGTATACAAATACATGCTGTTCAAGAGCATGAGCGCAGTTCATCACCGAAATCTGCATAAAATGATGCTTAAAGAGCTCCATTTGCTTTGAGCAACACAAGCCTTTTGTATGGTGCGTCGTTATGTAAACATATCCATAACCAAAACGACTAGTTTGGCCTGTATTGTTTCGTGTGTCCGCAGAAACAGGAGAAATGGGGGACCGTAGACTGATTTCAAAGCTCCACATAAGGATCTCATATGTTCTTTTGCTGCCAGGCCATGCCAGTCTGGCCCTCCTCCTCATTAACAAACCTGCCTGCTATTGTTTAAGATAATTTCCTCTATATTTCCTAATCCTCATGCTCTTGTGTAAAAACACATTTCCAGGAGAGCATTTTTGTCCATTCATTTTCTAAACAAGGGAAGTATTTTAATGTGACCTTCATTACACATTCATGTCAACTTTTCTTATCTATTTATGATTAAATTCTTTTCCACTCCTGTTGTTCAATTAGTGCTTGACCCCTTTAGCGGCGATGTAAATTAAATGACATTTCAGTGTCGTCCCATATTTAAAATACTGCGTTAGTTGCGGATCATAAATGATGATCTTCATTCTGCAGCTAATTTATTCATTTAACAATTTCCCTCCAGAAGTTACAGCAGAAGGCTCTGCAGCAACCTAAGCAGAAGAAATCCAAGTCGGCTGAATTTCTGATGGGTGAGTCCTGCTTGATGAGTTATTGCTCATAATTTGTGTAAGGATTAATTAACTAATTACAGACAAATGGCTTTGGGCTAAATTTTGCTCTTGCTTGTCAGGGCGCAATTTGTAATTATTTTAATCATTTCTTCTTCTCTTTTTTTCTCCTCCTCCTGCAAGATTCTGATTTAATTTTAACCTAATTGTGTTTTAGTGTCATTTGAGGAGGATGCGCTAAGCATTTTGGGCTAGACAAATCACCAATAGAAACATTTGCTGTCGTTAAATATTCTTTTATGCTAATGAACGACTTTGACCTCCCTCTTGTCTGTCCCTTGTGTGGGACAATTTGTATTTTTATTTATGCTTCTGCTTTACTATCTTCTCAGGCAGTGAGGAGAGAACCACGACATGGGGCATTGAAAACCCGGCTTTTGATGGAGGCGGCAGCAGCACCGAACTCTCCTCCGTTCCTCCTGCTCGTCTGGGGAGAGAAATGCGAGGTGACAGGCCAGATAGCACCCTTGCAGCTCACCAAAAAAAACTGCAGCTGCAAGCCCCTGCCAGAGAGAGAGGTGAAGCTTCATTTTTCATTAGCTTCAAATTTGTTGACAGTGGATGTGTTCCTGATCTAACCTTTCTCTCACTCGCTCCTGTCTGCTGTATTCGGGGGGCTCTTGGTCCCTGCATTCCTATCTAGCGTGTCCTAACAAGCAACCCTCGTCTAACTTGGCGGCGCAGAAGAAGAGCTACTGTAGTGGGTGTTCTATCTCTATCTAGAAGTAGCCTCCGCACAATCAGCCTTGACTCCCACTCTGGGCTACATGCCTTGTGGTGGGCTGGAGTCATAGGAGAGTGCATTTACATACGCTACTACGCTACGAGCCGATCCGCTGTCTGTGTGGTGTACTCACAACGCCCCCGAAACACGGCTTTAGGCCAATCAGGCATACGAATATGGCCCCTTATAATTCAGTGTGTCAGGGAGAACTCTTGAGGAATGGGATGGTAAATTAGGATGCGTTCAAGGTTGTGAGCGTGCCAGTTTTTCTGCCGGATGAGTCACATGTTGGATTTCTGATTTAATGTAGTGTATTTTGTTGTAGCTGAGCAGTGCGTGGCTAGTAATTATCATTCATTATTGTCATCGTTTTGCACATGAGGTAGGCTAACACGTTAAAATGATATTTGGAAAATTTTCTAATTTTTCTGATTTTTTTTTAATCTTTTGGTTTTATTGATAAAATTTCATTTAACATTTTCATCTTGTAGGATGTACTTGTCAAATTGTGTAGTAATACTAGTTTGATGATTGAAATGCTTTTAAGTAAGCACAAAAAAGTGTTCTATGCAAGTAAAATTGGAGATCTTAAATTTTTCATTAGAGAGGAAGCCATACTATTTTTGAAGTAATTCTTTAGTAAGGGCAAACCTTTGGCACATTCCATTATGTAAATATGTATTTGAGAAATAACTTTCCTTTACCTTAGAGCTATTTTTAGATAAATTATTTGAATGTTAAATACTAACAATGAGTTGGACTTTGAACCGTCTGACCAAACTAAAATAGTAAAAAGTTCATTTGTAAATGGTTGTGGTTGTAGCCTAGTGAATTCCTGCTGGCCTTATGGAAACATTTTAGTTGTCCAAAGAATGATACCTGCAGCGCTCTATAAAGCTGATTCTTGTAGGACATATTACATGATTTAATGCAGTGTTTGCCTCAAAAGCTGAGAAATGGTAAAGCAATTTAGAGTGAATATTGAAGTGAGAATGATTGGAGGTTAGGAAAGCGGGTTGATGTGCCCTTAATAAGAGTAACCCGGGGCCATCAGACTCCCATAAACTGTGCAGCAGACTGATGCCTATAGGTCAGTGATTGCTAATAACAAGTCAATGGGACATGGGCCAGATATGTTTTCTTTGGGTCTACTCCTCCCAAAATGCCTGGTCCTCGAGGCCGCTGACCCCAGAGTATTTAGAAGGTATTGTCTTTGAAAGTCCAGGTACTTTTGAGCGTGTAGACTTTCTCATTAGTTCCTTTTGAACATGGCAAACATATGGCAGCCGTATTTAAGAGATTGCCTGCCATGACCTTTTGCAGCATGCTAATTAGGCCCCAGAGCACCGCGGGCCGTGGAGAGGTGCAGGGAGAGAGCTAGACTCTACTCTCTCTTACTCTGTCTCATCTTGGCTCTGCCTTATCTGGTAGCAGCCGCTGCCCCTGCCCTTCAACAGTGTGGGTTTCAAAATTAACATTTCGCTTCATGTGCTTCTAATAACCACTGACCTGAACCTGTACAACTCCCCTCTTTCCTCCCCTTTCTCTCACTTCTCTCACTTTCACAGGAAATGAACACTCTCAAAATTACTTTGACCCGCCGTCAGCGGAGCAGACAGACCCAAGGCAGAGCGTGATGACTGGGGTCAACGCTGAAGATGAGCTAGAATTAAGTATGCCATTCACTGTCATAATAGTTCTCCTTGGTTCATTAAAGTGAGGTGAGAAGATCACCAGTAGCAGGCTCCATTTGTGACAGGAGAATCTATGTAAATACACCAAGAGATGGTATCACTAGATTGGCTAGCCAAACTACTGTCATTGATGAAGGTCACATATGATTGGTCAGTTTTCATTTCTACATGGCTTTTCCAATCCTCTGTCAAATGACATGCAGAGCCACATCAATAGTTTGCAGCCCCCTGCTAAAGTAGGCCTATTAAAAGCAGACTCTTGGGAGCAAAGTAATATGCATGTTATAATGAAACATGGATATTAATGGAGAAGCCATTTCACCTGTATCTTTTGGATATCACTGCCGTGTAATATCAAAGGATTGGCCAAACTAAATCTCATCATATGATGACAAGCTGGGTAACAGGCATGTTAATGCTGCTATTTCATTACCCCCTGCACACACAATATTCACCCTCTAGAACCACAGCTTATATCTCTGGAGCATGTGATTTAGATTGACTCCTGATAAGAACAAAGTCATTTTTAAAGCTTGTAATTTTCACAGTTCTGAAAGGTGTTTTTATTGTGCTTTTAGTGATGCTGAATGCTGATGAAAGGAGGCTCTATCACAGAATGGCTGCTTTACTGGACGAAGACAATACATTTGTAGACATACCTGGTATGTGTCTGTGTAAAATTATATTTGGCTAAAGCTATAATTACTATTTCACATAAACATATTCTATTTAATATCTTTATGTTAATATACAGTACTAAGTACATTTTATTTATTTGAATCAAAGCAAATAACATCATATAAACCCAAAGTCTGCAACAACATTTTCAACAAAATTGTGACAGCAAAGGGACTTGTGCTTTCTAAGTAACATCCTGTTTCAAAGTCGCCTCACTCATATTCATTTATGAAGATACTCAAGCACTGTTTTTTTTTTTTTTTCGTTTTAAGCTTAGCTTTGTTTTAGAAAACAGTCGTACCAGATCCTGTTGACATGACGCACAACTCTCTTGTAATTCCTGCACAAAAGTGGTGGCTTGGCGGCCTGTTTCTGCACATTGAGCACGCACTGAGCTGCTCATATTATTTACCATTGTCTTGGATTTAGCTGTAGCACTCAGATTAGCAGTGCCATCCATTGTCTGGGAATGTTCATGAAAACCCACAGAAGCTAAAGAGGATCTGGGATTAACAGTTCCTCCATGCAATGGGATGAGACACAGGCGAAGAAGGAAAGCTAGAATGAAGAAGAGCTTGTACTTGTGCTGCTGGAGTCCAATAGTGATGCCAGAAAGCACTAGTTACAATGGACTTTTAGACAATCACCTTGCTGTTGTATGGGTGCCTCCCACTGGTATAGTGTGTTGAACTGACCCAGTCTATCGAGAACCGCCTTGACATTTTATACAAAAATATCCTTTGTTTTATCCGTTGCATCTTGCCACACAACGCAAAGAATGACACACGGTATTAATGATGTGGACACGGGCCAGGCCTGTGAATGTTTTCTGTGGTGGATCCAGACTTTCTAAGGTCTTTTTTACTTGGCTTCTGAGATAAAGAGTACAAAACAGCTATTCATTTTAACTCTTGCTGGCATTTATATGAGCTTCTATGAGAAAAGCATTAGGCAGCAGTAACAGTGCTGATGGGACTGCACACGATGAATGCACAGATGCTTACGGTAATACCTTACGCTTTCAACCAATGAGGCGCTGCTTTAATCTGAAAAGACTATAGCAGCAGGTAGTCTTCTAGAAATGTTTGCTTTCTAATGACCCCACACCAGTTTGAACATTTCACTGGTACAGTTTCTACCTTTCACTACATGATATCAAATTAAAACATTGTAAATAATACATTTAAACCAACACTATTCAGTTAATTAATTAATTAATTAATTAATCCATGCTATAGTTAAAATTGTTTTTTATGGAGTTATTGGGTTGGGTTATATACCAATAAAAACTGATTTGTGATTTGATCCCTGGACACTGCTTTTTCTGTAAAATTGTCATATTGTAATCTGTAATCTTCAATTTATTCATGGTCTGTGCTTAGACTTTTTTCCATACACTCTTTCGAATCGTCCTTCTATATCATGCCCAGAGAGACAGATGAAATTAGGTACAGTAAAAAAATTAGCTTTCAAAGGAAAAAAAATTAAATAAAAAAATTAAATAAAAATCAATATTTACCTTTAAGACAATATGCAATATGTAATAATCTGTGTACATGAATCACGGTATAATCTAAATCTTGAAATGCTCCACACTAACAAATGAAATTAAAAAAATCCCTCAACTGCTGCAGTTTTACCAATTGTAAAGATAAATTTATGGTCATACATTTTATTTTTCTAAATCAATAGCAAACTTTATTCACATATATTTTGAATACATAAAAACAGAGCTTGTTTGTGAAAGTGTGTCCACATTGGAGCAGGTTAGTATGCACATCCATCCATGCTGCGCGTGTGTCTGTGGCTGCTCACTGAGGCTTGTCTCTGCAGGTACGGTGCTCGCCTCCAGGGATGACGAGGTGTTGGAGGTGAAGGCGGGTGATCCGGTGCTTCAGCGGCGACTGCTGCTCCATGCCGGTGCCGCTGCCTCGGGCATCGGGCCCTCCCAGGTCCACAGCACTGCCAAAACTGCAGCTAAGACTGGTGATGGGCCGGGAGACAACACTGGGCTCCAAGCGGCGAGGATGGTAATGGGCAAGGAGAGCAGACTAAAAGGTAATCAGATTTTATTTTGTTTTTGTTACTTTTGCAAAGATTTGTGGTAAATTTTTCAAAATACAATCCAAATTGTTTTGGATTAGAACATTTAAATATGTTAGTATTTGATGTAAGTATAAGCTGTTTTTGCCAAAAGTTGGAATGCCAATAGTGACACTGAGCAAAGAGAGTAAATATGTTTCTATATTTTCAACAATTTGTGAAAAAACATCCTAACTAGTTGTGGAATTATTTTTTATTTATAATTTGAATTTTATCCTATTTGCAGCAGTCCACACATTTTTCTCACTTACTGTATGCATTCTGCGTTTCCTAATTATTCACCACAATAAGTTTAAAAGCGCTTTTCACTACTTTCACTTTTAACATGAGATTAGCCATCCCAAAAGCTAACGATAATTAGCCATGACGCAAAACAACAACAACAACTACTACTACTACTACTACAACAACAAGCTGCTTCCTGACTTTCAAGGAACAAATTACTCTGATGTTAAAATATTTTTTACCTGAGTATGCTTTGTGTTTACAGTAAGTCACATCTGATTTTACCCCAAAAAAACTACACAGCCTTGAATGGCATTGGGCAAAGAGAGCTCAGCACTAACTGATTTTATATAGTTAGTTTTGTGTGTATGTGTGTTCTTGAACATACATAAAAGTGAGGACCAAAATTCACATTCTACTATCAAAGTGAGGACATTTTTGGAAAGTGAGGACATTTTACCTAGTCCTCACTTTCTGAAGGGCCTGTTTTGGCCTGTTTGAGGATCAAGATGAGGTTTTAAGGTTAGGGTTAGAATTGGGTTAAGGTTAGGTTTAGGGTAAGTGTTAGGGTCAGGATGTTAGTTTGGATGGTTAAGGTTTTAACGGCCTGGGTAATACATTATGCCAATGAATGTCCTCACTTTTATGCATGTGCAAGAGTGTGTGTGTGTGTGTCTTTTTTTACTACTGCATATTGTTAGAGATTTGAAGGTTGTCAATTTCGTGTCTGTAACAGTGCGGACAGCGGAGGATGCGATACCCCACTACGCCCAGCAGCTGAGGGAGCGCGTGCGTCCTGACATGATCACGCTTGGCAGCCTTTCACTGCAGCAGGTCAGAGCTACAAAGAGGATATGTGTGTCACCATCCCATATTCACCAGCGCATCAGCCGCGTCCATTATGCTACCGGCTAATGGACAGTGTGTGCATGACTGTATGGACTTCATCTGTGTTTGTCTGCTCATATTACGTACATTTTTTTCTTTTTCTTTTCTGCACTTTTGAAGTTGTTTTTTGTGCCAGGCTTTTCAGAAAGTACAGTACGAGTGATATATTTTGAGAGGTTAGATAACTTGTTTATTCCCTTCTAAAGAAATGAATGCACGGATTTCCAATCTGTAATCTGGATGACATCCTTACACAATCATTTATTTTCAGCAAAAGCTTGAACTTTGGTGAGCGTTGTTATGTATATTTGTTCACAAGAATCTAATTTCTTTTTATTCTTTTCCAATTTTGCAGGCTTTTCAGGAAAAAATTAGAGCGTGACTATGACTTGCCAGTTGTGGAGAAGAGGGATTTTGTGTTGTAGATCTTCTTACCAAACAAATGCGGAATCTGAAAAGAAAAATGTGCTTTCTTGTGTGCACAAATCGAGATAAAACATTGACATAATGAGAATGAATAACTTCATCCACTGTATTTTTAGTCCTAATCTGTCTTGTAAAGCAAGTAGGCGTGTCTCCATATACAGATCATTTAAAAACTGGGAAACACTGCAACAGTTGACTCACCCATAATCAGTCTACTGTATCAAGATCTATGTTATGATATTCTCCTGTAATATGTATGCATTATCCATACTGTCTCCACACCCACTTCCCAAGGAAAGCATATTATCCACTAGAGATTTCCCTTCTATTTAAAAATAATAGTGTTTTTGTTCTCCCCTCTCTCCTGTGGCACAAAGCCCCGACTGGGTGAGACACTGTCACTTAGCAGTGTCAATGCGTCTGAAAGGAAGTGTGAATGTGCTGACTAAAAAGAAAAAAAAAAAGGCAGAAAGACTCATCAAACGCTGCATGTCTTTAGGGTCTGGCGCGTGTATTGATTGCCTGCAGATTGCATTACAGTTGCTCCTTGTGTTTAATTCTGCCATTATGATCTGCTTCATCCAAAGACTTTGTGCATGTGCTATTTATGCTCTTTTTCTGCTCAGAAAGGAGAGCAAAAGGAGAGCGAGTGGGAAAAGAGCAAGAAGAGACTGGCTGCCTTTTTCACTGGGAAAGATCAGGTACTCACATGCTGCCTTTGGTGTTCTTTTAGGCCCAATATTTCATCATTCTATATTCATTGACAAAATCCATACGACTATTTGACGACACTTGCTTACAAGGCACATACAGTTTTAAAAATGTTGATATACATAATTAAAGTACAAATCTTATAGATAACTTGTTATACATAATTTAGTCATTTTGTTGTTTACATAGCAGATATTTGTAAAATAAATACTTTTTGCATATATAAAATCTAAATATCTAGCTTTTTTAAGCCTGCTTAAGTCTTTTGCATATCATTACTAGCTTAGATGGTTCATTAAAAAGAGTCCATTAGATATTATTGCTAATGATCAATAACATATGAACTGGTTCTGCTTCCACATTATTTCCTCAAAGGCGCCTCGTTCACATAGCGACAGGGCTGATGGCATGAGACCGGTGCCCAGGCACAACACACTCTTCCAGGGGTAAGTCGTTTCATATTTCCTCATATGTACAATTGATGTCACACCGCTCTAATCATTAATTGTGCGAAAACCATTTGTATTCCCTCTGTCGTTCGAGGAGGCATGTAATTCATATGTCCTCTGCATGGCTTCGCTCGTCAGGCCGGGCGCAATGCATTGTGGGCAGAATGGCTCCGGGGCACCGAAAAATCTGTCCATGTCACAGGCTTGGAGGCGCATCAATTCCTGGTCCTTCCACTTTAGTCGGAGATCACACATCACGTCTCGTACAAAGAAGCCCCCTGGCCATGAGTTTAGCATGTTTAAGTTTTTAGTAATTACACTCAATTCTCCTGACTGGCGCGATAAAATCAAAACTCTGCTGTATCCACGTTTGGTTGTTTGTGGGTGGGTGGGAAGTTGGACACCGGCCCCTGTCAGATGAATGTGGCTGTGGAGTTTAGCGAGATGACCTCCTCTCGACAGCCTTGAACTCTGTAAATTCCTTCTGATATCAATGGTGGGTGGCTATTAGACATGGGAGACTTTCTATGCATCACCTAGGGCTACATCTGCCTGAAATTGAATGAGAAATGATTTCACTTTTCTCTCTCTCTTTCTCTCTTTACGCCTATAAAAGAAGAAAAAATAAAGCGGGGAGACGTGGCGCTGACTTGTGGTTTTGGTAACAAATGTGTAATTCATTTGTTTCCACTGTTTCTGATTTAATGGGGGTCGAGTAATTGCATTAGGAAGCGCATTGTGCCTTGTTGTGAAGTGATGAAAGCTTGTGTAATACTTTTGATAGGCGAACCAAATAAAGGAGAAGAGAGATGAGAAAATGAGGAAAAAAATATAACCCACTGTCTGCCTTTGATGCAAGCATTCATTTCAGAATTATCCTTCTCTTATCCACAGTCACGGGCTGGCCAGGGTCCTCGCGATATTGCCTTATTTTGAGGAATTAAGAGAGGTAGCAAGAAGACAGGGTGAAGAAAGCTTATTACATTACACTGATAAGATTGAAAGGCTGCAGCCAGGAGAGAGAGGAAAAAGGGGGGACAATGTGTGTGTATGTGTGTGTGAACCAAAGTGATTCAATTGCGCCCATGTTGATCATAGTGGAACAAAAATGCAGGTGGCTATTACAGCGTTAACTCCTGTGTGAGTTGTTGTTTTTGTCCCTGTTATTAGGACGACAGAATGCCCGTCACTCAGGGTGCTGGGGGAAGGCCAGGAGGAAGCGACAGCCAAATATGGGCGAATGACAGAAGAACGCCCACAATCCAACTCGTCATCTGTGCAGTCTTTGTGGCAGGTGAGAACTGTTAGCTGCTCTAAGTGGGATAAGAGAGACACGGGAAATTATAAACAGGAAGTGATATCAGGATGGGTGTGTGTTAACACAGAGAAAGTAGTTTGGGTTGTCAAAAGAAATCTATTTAATTTGTCTTCACGTGTAATGTAATTTGGTGAATCCCTGTGAAGTAAGCATAATTTATTATTTTTTCTTTCATTGTGGGGATTCCACAACAGTTAAGCAACTATATTGTACCGGTAAACAAGAATCAAAATCTATTCAGAATATTACACTTTGACACGTTGTAATATCTTTTAATTTGTTAAAGTCCTTGTTTATACTGAAAGATTGTATGTAAACGATCAAAATTAAAGTATGCTAAATATATAGTATTTACCACATGTAATGTCTTCCAGAAACTACAAAAAGTAATAACATACTGCCTCTGTATTTGCTTATTTTTCATTGGATCTCTAATGTTTTTATCTAGACATCAATAGACCTTTCTTTGACAAGTGAAGGAAATGTCAAGATGAACAGAATTTTCAAAAAAGTATGGATTTGATTAGAGAGCCAGATTATGATTTCAATTTTATCACAATTTCCCATTGTAGGACAAATAAAGTACATCTTATCTTTTCTTCAATTCAAGTTTATGGTATATTTATTATAAAATCATTTGTATCCAACTTTACTTTGGCCGGTTAAATCCAGCTGTCACTCAATCAGAAGAGATTGACCTATAGGAAGTGTAGGTGGTGTAGCATATTGTTGCAGAGCTCACATTTTGATTTTTATCACAATATTGCCCAACCCTAGCTTTCATATTCAAAATCCATAAAAAAGAAATGTTGAGTTTCTTTGTTGACAGTGTTTGGTCTTGAAGATCTAAGTAGGAGGCAAAGGAGGTGCTAGAGGAGAGCACATGCGGGCAGAGGAGAATCAGGCAGAGGTGGGAGAATGTGGAGCCGTAGCATCAGCAGCTGTGGGAGGAGAGCTGTTTGCTGCATCTGGAGATGAGGCTGCCATGCCACCATGCTGGCTTAAAGATGTAATGAATTTTCAGTCGGGGGCTTTCCTTCCAGGGTGACAACTGGCTTTGAGGAAGGTTGTAAATGCAGGGGAGATTGTGGTATAATTCCTCAGACTGGCGTTTGTGCCCCCAAGTCACCATTCGATTATCTCCCAAATTGCTGTGTTTCACTGAGATAAAGATTTTTTATGGCTTGCTGACTTGAAACAACCGGCACAGACAGAATAGGGGGCAAAAGAGGGAGAGAAGAAGAGAGAAAGGAAGAGAGAGACAGCAATGGCCAAACCTGCCACGCATAGTAATTTCCTTTGGTGAATGACAAAATCTTTGTTTATATGACATTTCTCTAAAATTACTGCGGCGAGATGAATCTAAAATATAAAATGTCACATTTGGCATGCAAAACTATGAAAATATATTTCTGTGCAAAATTCATAGAGGCATTTAATTTAGAACGTGTTTAATAACTAAGGCTGCCTGCATCAGTAATCCTGCCCGGAGGTTCCAAAAAGATTGTCATATTTATTCTCTGCTTTCTTCGCCCCCCCTCCTTCATTCCTAAGCCAAAAAATTTTAAGGGTAAACGTTCATTGTTAATTAAGATTTACTAATTAAAATGAAAATAATTAACGAGAAAGCTTAATCTCTGAATATTAGCCCATACTTAGAAAGAAAGGAAGTTTTGTATGTGGCATTTCCTGTCTCTATTAAGAGTGCATTTGTGTGATCCGTCAGTGTGTGAAAGACCTGAAAAGATAGAGCAGAGAGGGGACGGCCGCGTGCCAGAAACACCACGGAGGATCCACGCCGGCGCCTTTGATCTCATCTGTAGGAGTGCTGTAATGTTCTGCCACTTTAGGCACAACTCAGGCTCGCGGCAAACTAACCACCTCTGATGCGGAGACTTGGCGCGTTCACCTTCTGCCTTCTTCTTCCTCTCTTCAGCCATCTTCACAGTGTCTTTAGAAAACATACGTGAGCAGCTCTGAAAGACAGACACTCAGTAATTTGGACACTGATGTAATGTGCCTATTCTGTGGCTTTTCTTTCATTTCTCCTCCTTCTATTGCATTCCAATCTCTATTGTAGGTTTTTCTGCAGTAATGTTGCTACACAAGATTGCAATTCATAATTTAAATTATTCAGCTTCGAATCAACAGATGAAATATTGCATATAAACGCATGGAATAATGAAAACTCACAGACTGTTTATCTTACTTCTTTAAGTGAATTGTTTCATAAGAGCTAAATATATTTATTATACAAAAATGTACACTTTTTTGTTTTATCCTAAACTTGTTTCATTCCATTTTATATTTTCTTGAAAATGTTTATACTTTTTTATACCTTATTTAGAAGTGACTATTTGATTTTTTAAATTTTTTTAAATTATTATTATTATTGTTATTAGTATTATTTTTTGAAGAAATCATATTATTTACAGATACGTGGATGGGATAAAGGGTAGGTAGCATTTAAATCTTCGTTACAAGACAAAACAAGATTACTCAAACATTTTGGGGTCAGTCAAAATGTAGTTTGGTAAAACTTTTAGGAAACACCACTGAAACTCAGAAGCCCATTTAAGACGCTGTTTCACAATAATTAATTTCAATCTTGATTTTGATACAAAATATTATACTTGATTTTTAAAACTGCTTTTGTAACCACAATAATTGCAAAATGCAAGCTTTTAGAAAATATTCATTAATAAATATTGTGGTGGGAAATGTGGGGGATAGGGATGAGGGGAAAAAAAACAAACTTGCATCTCATACTAACTGTACGAAATAAAAAAAATAAAAATAAATACTGTGTTCCTATACAAGCCTTGATAAAACTCATTGTAATGATGTAATCTAAGTTCTTATTAAAGTATGTTTCAGTATCACTTTTAGTATCAAAGAGTATCTGATTTTCAGTATTTTTAATGATTCTAATTTAATACACTACTACTCTAGGCATAAATAGGGCCTCATTTTTTGGTGCTAAATTGCAAGTGCAAAATTAAAATAGTGCATATGGTTTTGGTAAACATTTTGTTCTCAGTTTTAAGAATTGAAAGACTATTGTCTGTGAAAGATAAAAAATTCAGTTATGTCAGGTGTTTTCTCCCTTGAACCTATTTTGCACTTGAGCAAATGCTTGATAAAAGAGTCCCTTATAAATGTAATTCTAACAGAACATTATATAAATTGGCGATTTTTCTTTCTTCAATTCTTTTAATTTGATGACAAACATCCAGCGAGTGGCAGATAGCACAGAGCAGCCTGAGTGCTGGGTGCTCCTGGTTTTAACCGTCTACTGTAAAAACAATGGGAGCACTCATAGGCTGTGGGCTGCGGTGGCATTGATTGGAATTGAGGGCCTTAATTGCCCAACACTCAAATTTGGCCCTAGGGACTGCGAGAACACTGTGTAAGTTCAAGTACATAAAACAAATGGGCATTTAGAGATGCGACGTGGATAATAGGAGAAAATAAATTCCTTCACTTAGAATAGAATTAAAATAGGCTTGACAAATAGTGGCGCTGGGATTGGATAATAAAGTATATGCCTTTTGGTGACAATAGAGTTACAGCCACAGTTCAGCAGCAGAAAAAGTAATATTTTAATGGTTTTGGGGGACAAGCAACAACTGAAATGAAGTTTTATAAACGTATGAACTGGAGCCACAGTTGTTTCTCTTAATCCAGATCGACTTTTCATTCATGGTTCTTCAAGAGTTGCCACAGGGGACAAAAGGCGGCAAATGCACGTATATTGTTTAGTGATTATTTTCATTAAAAAGTCAAACTGTCTCGCCAGCTTATCCCATTACTCATCTTAAGCCCTAAAAAGAGGCACATGTCACCAGAACAAACAAGCAAACAAGCAAGTGGGTTGTTGTAGCCTCAAGGATGGTGGAAGTTCGAACTGTCATTTAAATGGAAAAATACAATTATGTAGCATGGGTTGGTTGAATTGGTGGGATAATTACACTGTCTTGATTTTTGTATAATTTTAGATTTTTTATTTTTTTTTTGCAACAGTTTTGTAAATGTGTCTTATATAAAATAAGTAGAAGTAAAATAAGTTAAAAATATTAAAATTGTCTGAAAGTTTCCGTTGTGAAAAACTAGAAACAATATTTACTCTATAGTCTGAAGTGTGTACAGAAGTTGACAACTGATAAACATAAGTAACAGAAGCGTGAAAGTTGACTAAAAGTACATATTGACAGCAAACACGCTGCATTTGTTTAAGAAATGCAGTTGATAAAGTATTTGCTTTTCTCACCTTAATGTAAATATCTTGAACCAAAAAAACACTTTTTTATTTACAACGTCGTAATGTACAAAGTCAACAAGATGCAAAATTTCAAAACAAAATACATTTTCCTTACCATTTGCATATGGATCTGTTTTAAATTAGTTCATTTTTATGTTCTTTTATGTTTTATCCATAAACTAATGTGTGCAATTGTGCCTTATTTGTCAAAACATTTGGCAACATTCTTGTAGAGTTTTTTTTTCCTCACTCTATTGAGATGCGTGTGTTTGAGTGGTACTTTATCCTTGTACAAGTCAATTTCATTTGAAGTTGTAATAATTTATAAATATTTCTACTTGTATCTTTGTATGGCTTGTCTGGGACAATAATTCCCTTTAGGATTAAAATCTATTGTTATCAGTTGTGTTCAGGTGATGTTTTTCTCCCAGATAACTTTTCTTTGCCAGGCTAGTATTATCTGGTGCCTACCGGTCAGTTTCATTTAACCTTAACTAGGTCAGGTATTGCAGAACTGTTTCCGAAAACCAGGAAGTACAAGCGACCAGTGAACAGAGGTGAAGCCAGGTGTTTGCCAGAACAAACCTGAGTTGAGGTAGCAGGTTATATTACCTTAGAATTTGATTTGGTACCTTTAAGTCATAAGTTTACCACATAGAAACAGCAACAATTCATGACAAACACGTTTCACATCTTACTTGCTGGACTACACTGATGTGTTGGGTTAAAGCAAAAAAGTACCAGTCTTCTGTCAAGCAAACAAACCTGGTACAATGTCAGACGGGTTCTATGAGGTGAAATTAAACCGGCTGATCCATCAGGCTACACTTTTCTATGACTAAATTTGTATCTTTTCATCTAAGTTACATGGTTAGAAATCTAGAGCTTACTTTTTGACGTTAAGGTCCCAATGTAATACTATTATTAGTAACAGTTTAAACTGTTTTACTCCTAACAAACTAAATCGTTTTGTTCCAGGACAGTGTGGCCCCCCAGCTTGTGGAAGTGTGTGTGCGCTGCTTAAGAGCCACCAGAGACAAGGTTCCCAGAGGCCTGTACTCAGTCCGTGTGGGTCTGCACAGTCGACTGGGGGGTCCGCTTCTGACCTGCCCCGGGACAGAACAGGAACTGCAGGGCTCTGTGTCAACTGAACCTGTTCAACACCGCGGACAATACTTCAACACAGACCTTCAAATCAACCAGTGTCTGACAGTGGTAAGGTTTTTAAACTGCAATTTACACATTTTTGGTGTCATAAAGAGCAAAATTTGCAATTATATATCTAGAAAAACTCTCTGGAAAAAGTATATTATTCAAACTTAAGTAAATTTGAGCATATTTTGACAAGATTTGCCAGCTTGACAACCAAAACTTGAAAGTTTATATATAACAATCAGGAATGAATATGTCTTAAAACATACAAAATCAAAAATGTCTTGATAATTTTCTTCAGCTCAAAACAATCTTAAACTAAATATTTATTAATTTGTTTATTTATTTGTGGCTTTTTAAATCTGAATAATCCCCAAACTCTTCCCCACTTTCATCATTTGGCGACAAGACTGAGCAGACTGAAGATTGAGGAGGTTATGAGAAGTTATATTGCCGTAAAAGACAGCATATAAAAACAGCGCCTCTAGGTCTCACTCCGAGGATCTCCACATGAATAAAACAACAACTTTCACTCATGACATTTAATCCATGCATGTAAATCAAAGCAAGGATCAATAATTCATTTATATAAGGAAGTAATATTTTATTGGAATGAAAATTAAGTACAAATGGAGTGAAATTTACTGTCTTTCTCTACTGTCTTTGAGTAGCTTTGGCGTGGCTCTGCTTCGAGGGAAATAGACCTGAAAATATCGCATAGTTTGCAGAAAAAAAGTTTTGCATGTAGTGCTGAAAATGCAGCTGTTTTTAAGACAAACAATGTAACTTTTTAGGTTTTCAAAACCTGCTTGTCTCTATGGAGATGGTGATTTTTCTTGCAGTTATTCAGTTGTGTATGGTTTATTTAACCCAGCTTTAAAAAAAAAAAACATATCTGGGTTCACACAACTGAGATATCATTTATAAAACTTGGATTTATCATGAGAAAAATTTGAAACACAAACTCCTTTAAACTGGCAAAGTTCTGAGTTTTGGAACCGGTCTGCATATATTTCAATATAACTTTGCTCTGGCTTACCAATAAGAATAAGGAGATTGTGGGTTCAAATCCCACGTAGGACCAACTCATCATCTCACAATCTGTCTGGGGAGAGTTTGCATGTTCTCCTTGTGTTACCCTGGGCTTTCTCTGGGTACTCTGGCTCCCTCCCACCTCCAAAAACATACATGTAGCCTATAGGTCAATTGGCAACATTGAAATTACCCTAGTGTAACACTGAGAGAGTGAGTGATTTATCACTCATAGCTCAACATCTACAACAGCAAATGTTGACTTAAGGAAATATATGTCAAATATAGATACGAAGACATGGACATGAATAAAGTAATCCAACGGTCCAACTGTGTACATATTTCTAACAATGCTGATGGTAGATGCAAGCTAAATGCTAACGTGATGTAGCACAACTTCCCTGCTCAGCAGGCTATGCCTTCAAATACGATGCGTTTCCAATTGTATCTATATACTGTTATTATATAACATATTCATGGTAACAATCAGATGAGGAAACATCCACCAGAAAAGCAAAGATCACAATGGTTACTTTTTTATTTACTATATCCATGTTTTATTCCTTCCCAAATGACTGCCGATGTTTATTTCAACTCCCAATTCTGTAAGATGAAAATACTGCAAAACCTAATGGATATAAACACAGATTATTTCAGAGAAGATCCTTGCACATTTCAAAACAGTTTACCTAAATCTTCTGGTATGCAAAAACATCTTTTATAGACGCTAATCTTGAAAACCCACATAGTCATTTTGGATGTTTGATATTGACCAATGGATTTAGAATTCTTATCTCCTATAGAGTTTTTGCTCACTATTGGGAAAGCCACTCTAAAGGCCTGAGCTGGATTTTCGGCACATGTGGACACTGTCAATGCACTGTGGGCGTAATCACTCAGCTAGAGCATCCTGATAATATTGTCTGTATCCTCTTTAAAAATAAAAGATGGGGTAAAAGCAGGCTTAAACTGAATGGGGACCTGGGATCTGATTCAGAGTTCAAACAAAAATAAGGTTTAAATATGGCTTGGTGTAAATAGCTGGTGTCACTCTCCTCTTCTTCTCTAAACCCACAGCTGCAGACCTGTTGTTGTTGTCCTCTTGGTCGTGGTGGAAACGCTGATCAGATTTTCTGTCTGGGACTATCAGGATTGGTCCTGGATGTTTTTGTGTGCGCCCGCCTTGCCCACACTATAGCGTGCCGTTTCAGTAGTGCTCGCTCTGCTTTCTGAGAGGAAATGAGGAATTAGTGATGGTAGGAGGAAGCCAGGAGCTTATTTTCCCAGCCTGTCTCTTTTTTCATTCACCCTTTGGTTTGTGGGACTCAGTTTAGATTGAGACAGAGGGGATTTGGGAAAGTCATGCAGAGACTGTAAGGTGGACTCTGCAGAAAGTGGAAATAATTAGTTTAGTTTGTTTTCTGGAAGGAATTTAGTTATGTTGTTATGCCGATTTTGAACAATTGTTGTAATTTCGTATATTCGTATATTTGCAAAAACTAGGCAGCAAAGAACAGGATTAATATATTTTTCTAAAGATTTTGTCTGTTTGACAAACTTGGTGGTTTCTTCCGAGTTGTGCAGGAGAAGCAAATATGATAGTGATAATTCCATACCTTTTATCAACAACCAATATTGTAAACACGTCTAATAACATATTTATGATGTTAAAGGATAATTATGATTTTCTAGGTATTTTCTTTTAAGCATGCCCTATGAAACTTATTTTTATTCACTAAAACTTAAAAAAAAAGTGTAAAAACAAAGCAACCATGGCCGTCATATGTTTCAGGAATTGAATTAGAACTCCATCTGTTGTTTGCAAAGTAAATTACATTGAAGACATTCAAAACTATTATGGCTGATATGCTAATGCAAAAAAAAAAAAAAAAAAAAAAAAAAAAATGCTCAAAAGAGTCTGGATTAGTATATTGACAGTACAAAAGTTGGTGGTCTGCCTATGACATCACAAATTTGGGAAATTCAGAAAAGTTTTCTTTTTAATTATTTTCTTTTCTTTTTCTTTTTCTTTTCTTTTTCTTTTTCTTTTTCTTTTTCTTTTTCTTTTTTATAATTAATTTAACCATTTAGAGGTTCAGAGGTTCTAAGAATAGTATCTCTTAGATGGAATTCGCGTTGTGTTTTTGGTGAGAAAGCAATTTTAGAGCCTGTGTCCTTGTATAATAACTGTGTAAATCTTTATACAGTTCAATAATTTCTTGTGTATTCTGATGCACATTTGTTTAAAGTACATCTATAAATGCACGACTATTATACACATTTCTTCAAATCCTACTGTACTGTCAGCAGCTCACACAAAAGCCTCACACACAGAGTAAAGGACAGACTCTCACACAGCCACACAAATGACTATTTATGTGGGTCATTTTTCTTACAGTAAATGAAAAATATGAAATATCCTCAATATTCATAATCTGTAATATTATTCCATAAATTTGTGTCCTGGCTGTAGTCCCCATCATAACACAGGTGCATATCAAAAGCGTATTAGGGCCCGGGTGGGAGGCATACATGATTTATGTGTTAAAACAAGTCTGCTCTGTTTCCATTACAACTAATAAAAGGATAAAATATTTGCATTGGGTGATGGATGAAGTGGCCCACACCTCACTGTCAGTTCATTTTTAAAGCAAACCCACCATTCTCCGCGTAAATAAGACCGCGTGTGTTTATTATCTGCTGCTAACCGCTAACACTTTTAGCGTCATACAAGACTCTCTCACTTCATCACAGATTCACTAACTGTCAGATTACAATGTCCTCCTCCTCTCTGTATTTGGTGCCAACAGCCATTATCTCCCCTGCATCTCCTTTCAGGGGATGTTCTGTGTTGGACGGTGGAGACTGACAGTTGAATAAATGTGTGAGAAAAAATGGCAAAATACAGTTAATTAAAGTTAAAGGATTAAAGTCACGGATGTAGAGTAAGTGACTCCCTAAGGGGCTTCTGTTGTGTTTGCTACCTTTTGTGTACACTTGTCATTGGCTTTGCATTTGTAATGACCTAACACCATTATGTCTTTCCCTTACACAGAACAATGTCACATTTTAGCCAAAAACAGACTTTAAACAAATGCATTTTAATGTTTTATTGCACAAATAATGTATAAAAACCTGTATCCTCATGTGAGCTGGCCTTTATCTCCACAAACCTAACTCTACTATTGTCTAGAGCAGTGGTTCGACCCAGACATAATTTTTCCTACCTGAAATATTATTGTTAAAGAAAAAAATTATATTACACTTAATGAAACGGTTATAAATTATTTGCCATTCCCCAAATCCAATTCATCATTCAAAATCCTGTTTGGAATTCTTTTCTGACAAGACCTAGGAACTAAACCTTGAATTCCAGAACTTGAAAATATTCAGCCAAGTAAAACGTGGTGAACTTGCAGACCAAGTTTATACTATTGAAAACTAGTGAAATATTTTCCAAGTTGTTTCTTTTCAAAGTTGGAGTCTGACTGCAGTACCTTAAATATGGCTGCATTCTTTATTGTTTGTGTCCTTAGGCTTATGTGTTCACCCAAACTCTAGCTCCTGCACTTGTGTGCGTTTCTAGGTTGTTCCTGCGCTCGCTCAGGTGCTACCCTCCATGGTGCTTGTTTTCGAGCTGGTCGCGCTCCCTGGACTCAGCAGCCACGTTAGCTCTGTACTGGCCTGGGGGGCGTTTCCTGTCTGTGGCCCAAACTTCAGCCTCGTGCAGGGCAGGTGGGTCACTTTTGGAGAACACATTTCTACTGTGCATAAATATCAGTAGCTAAAGATAAACTTTGTGAATTCTCTGCTTTCTTGTCTCTGCCTTCGTCCTTCAGATTCAAAACCCCATTGTTACGAGGCGAGCCCGATTTTCGATTGGACCAGTTCGCCAAGATTGAATCACTGATTTCCTCTGATCTTGATCACTGGCTATGCAACTTATATTTTCAGGTATGGTAAAACACACTTTAATTTATTAAGAGGGATACAAAACTTATAGAATATTCCAATTAATGATGATGATAATGATGCATAGAAATATTCAAAATATAAATCTACAAATGTTTAAAGTCATCAGTATTATCGTAATTAGGCATTGGCTCCACAAACTTGTCCTATTACCACTTTAAGCCCCAAACTAGCAGTTCTACACCAAGCCATTTCAGACTCCCCATCTTCAGACTTCACAATTTTTACTTGATGCATTTCAGTAGCTTGATAAATACCAAGCTTAACACTCTACCAGTGGTTCAACAAGTGAATACAAAAATATCCGTTTGGATTGTTCAGGTTAAAGTTTGAGACTTTCTATTTACATAATTGTATTTCAACAGGAAAACTCCAGCGCCTAACGGGTTAATTTCATGGCATACAACCCATGTGGGATTGAAAAATAGCACCACTTTCTGAAGCTAATGTGAACAGTTTGTTTCACTTTTGTTTATTTATTCTGATAGTAGATGTTGAACTTGAACTTTGAACCCAAAATCATCTTGTTGAATTCTGACCTGCTCAATTACAATCACAATAGATATTTTAGAATGTTGTCCACTTAATAAAACCTATAAAGTAAATGTTTCTGATGTCTCATTTTTTTTCTTTGCCCCTTTCTGTCTGTTTTTCTGTCTGTCTTCTTTATTTGTTTGTCCATCTCTGATTACAACTCTTTAGAGGACACTTTAGCTGTAGGTGCAGGGGTCAGATTTGAGGATTTTTTTTAGATAAAAGCTTTTTACGGAGCAAATTAAAATGGCCCCCAGAGACCAAACAAGAACCACATCTCTACCCAGGGTTGCCGGATATATTTGGGCTGATGCATTGATTAGATTAGTAAACATCTTAATTGAATTAAAATCCACAACAAAGCTCGATTTAGAGCTCTCTCTTTCTGACTGTGACATGTTGTTTGTGTTACTGCCTTAGTGCCTTATCTTTACGCTGACTTAACCTTCAAATGGTTAAATGTATGTAATCACCATAACATTTGTAGATCAAATTAGACATATTTAAAAGATGCATATTATATAAAATCTACTGAGTTTAAAACATGTTATAGCAGTGTTATCTCATTTTTAGTTCGTTGACTTAAAGTTGTAATTAAATTGATTCATGCATGTTTGAGTAATTCCTGTATTGTCCCGCAGTTGATGCTCAAGTGCACACAAAATTCTTGTTTTCATCTACCCCCTATCCCTGTCCAACTGTAAAATCTGATTCCAAGTAAAACGGGGAGCTTCAAAAATGTCCTGCATTTACTTATTATTTAAGTAAAAGGCTACTATTTGTTAGTTCAATTTCACATTGAGGAAGCGATACTAATCAGTTCTGCAGTTTTGAACAGGAAGTCATTGAACCTGTTTATATTTCTAGTCAGTTTTTTTTTATATACATATTTCAAGTCATTTTGGATCAAATTTGTATTTTAGAAATAATAAAATGCAAATGAATAATCTATGTCATAGTTAGTTACTAAATACATGAAAATCGTACTTTTGGTGAAGAGCTACTTTGAGCTGGTTATGTCTGTTCTTCGATCACTAATGCCAAAAATATAATTAGACACATGTGTTGTGTTCGCATAAACAATAAAGGAATGATGATGCAATGGAAACATAACTGGGCAGACATTAATATACAGAGGTCATATTATGGCTTACTGAAGCCATGTGTAATTTGTGGACTCACACGATGCTGTTTTTGATGCTTTCAGGTGAAGAGGCTTCCTGCAGACACAAGCATACCACAGTGCTGTATCACTTTACCTCCATCAGCCACACCTCGCCCAGACCAGTCCTCCAAACACCAGTCCGACAGTCGCCCGGGTCACATGATCTCCCAACACCACCTGCACGTTGGCCCGAGCCAAAGGTATTTCCCAAAGTTTAATCATAAGACACTGTGATGGAATTTACAGACACAAACCAACATAGGAAGATATAATACAGTGTGTAATGGTGGCATCAAATTAGTTGCTGAAGTAAAATTTTGTGGATAAAATCTACTTTTGAGTAGTATGAAAAAACCCTCAATTTACATTTTTCAAATTAATTAACAATTAAAGCATTCACTTTTATTACAAAATAAATGCTTAATAGAAAAGAACTGATTAATCAATTAGGGAAATGTGATGTTTATGATTAATCTTCTAAAAACAGAAGCACAGCTTTCAACACTAAGATTATGTCCATGTCTTGTACTCAAACTGAACACAAAAAAACTCACAGGAGTTTATACAAACACATTTATGTATATATATATATATATATATATAATATATATATAATATATATATATATATATATATATATATATATATATATATATATATATATATATATATATATATATATATATATATATATATATATATATATAAAAAAATTAACATTAAATTGTTCTTATCAGTAAAAAGAAACAATTAACCTTTTAATTGCTGACAAATCTCTAGTTCACTCCATGCTTCTGTTCCATAGCCAACCACCAGTTAGCAAATAATCCACTAAACAACTAAGAACATAAATCATACTGGTTATGTGAAATTCAACAATCTAATATCTTAAGAAATTACAGTATATTATAACAGCCATTTACCATATGAAACCAATTCTACTATATATAAAACCATATAGACATCATAAAATGCATTATTATTAATTGTACAGTCCAGGTTAAAACATACATTGGAAAAAATACTCACTAAAAGAGTTAAAGTTACATTAATGTACTGGTAAAAATGTGTTGGCATAAATGTACTTTATTTACTTTTTTTTTGTAGTAAATGTATCTGATTGGTGTTCACCTTTGGCCCTCTCCACAGAGCAGGGGAGATCACAGAGGCTCTGTCTCACCATGGCTCCCCTCTTCTCCTGTCTGCGAACTCTGCGTGCTCCTCCTCGTCTTTACCAGGTAGGGGTTCAGTGTTCGGGGCCCCCGACTATGGCACAGTGGGGTGTAAATGTCACCCTAATGTCACCTGCTCCGAGACACTATGACTGGCAGACTTCCACTGTGGTTGTGCTGAAGGGCAGGGCTGGGCAAAATCTGCCACAAGCATCAAAAGAAGATCATTTTCTCATTTAAATTATGACAAATATTGAGCAGTTTTTATGAATCTGTAGATCTGACAACTACAAGCAAATATATACAAAATAATAGTTTCGCATCGACAAGTAGGTCCTGTATATGTATTTTTTATTTCTTTTTAAAATCTAGTTGGTATGACTTTTAATCAGGTATGCTCGATAGTGGTACCTGAGCTAAAAGCTAGTATGATAAAATGTTTTATTCAACATTTATGTTTAGCTATACACACTAAAGTAGCATGCATGTAACAACACAATATAAAAAGAGAAACGAATAGCAACTTATAGTAGTTGTAGTTAAGTAGTCGTAATATAGTCGGAAGGACCCAAATCAAGAGGTTTTCACAAGCACTTATGATCAAGTTTTGCCCTCTAAGCTTATGCCAATTTAAACTGAGGAAATTATATTCTTTGGTCATTTATTTTCTCAAATCTTGGTCTATTTCCCTTTGGAGGTGTGAACATGTTTATGTTTCTGTCAGGAGCTGTCACAGACCCTGAGAAAGTGCAAGGCCAATGACATTCCTCTTGTCAGGCAGTTCAGCTCAGGTCAAGCCACATGTAGGGTTAACTAATTATATATTTACCTATTAACCCATTTTAAAATAATGCTCATACCACAATGTAATGCTGCAGTTTTCCCTGCTAGAAATGAAAGACAGACTGACTTGGAACTACTACACAGATGACCAGTTCCTTTGTTATTAATATATCCCCCATATTTTCCCTGCATGGCTCATCTTTATTTAACAGTTCTCAAAAGTTTCTGGGGTGCGCTGCTTTAAACATCACACCAGCTTTTTAATTACAAATGAGTTGTGACAGGTCTGCTGGGTAGCACCCTGGCCCATTTTAAGCGTGATGCCGGCTGACAGCTCTGCACTGTTCTCTCAGCGCTAGAACATGTGGAAGAAATTGGTCTTTTACATTTCACAGCTTGTCGCTTCCTCCGCCGCCTGACCTATGACCCCCCACCGAGAGCCTAACGCCCACAAGGGAAGTGTCCCGGGCCGGTGCAGAGAGAGAAGGAGATTTATGTTTTGGCGTACAAGTCCAAAGGTACCTACAGGTCTCGTCAGCGCACATGACTGCGTCGGAACACATTGTTTGGAGCCAGGTGAAGCGGTTTTGCCTGGGAAGTGAACCCAAGCTTTGCGGAAAAAGCCCGGATCAAAAGGTGTCCCGCGCATAACACCTCACCCACACTGTTCTCTAAGCAAACCTGACATTTGAGCCGCATTTGCATACAGATCCGTTCACGTTGCATTACCTCTGGAGCGAATTATGGCATTCCGATGTGGGGAGATTACGTCAAGGTTGAGGGGAACAATCGGACGGACAACTTTAACCCAGCCAAAAATGGAAATCCAATTCAGCGAGGAAAAGAAGAACAAATTATACCCGCGTTTTGCAGTCTTCAGTCAAGTCTGGAGTTTGAGACATTTCCTTCCCATTTCATGCCTTTGCGGGTGTGATGTGCGCGCTGTAGAAATGACTAGTTTTTCTCCTCATTGTCTCTGAATGAGGACGAGTACATGGAGACCCCTGTCATCATTGGAACACGGTGGAGCCTGACGGAGAGACTGGAAGTTTGTATTCCTGAGGCCTTAAGTTAATTAATCCCTGTAGAAAAATCACAGTGCGCAGCGAGATGTCACTTACAGAACACAGTCTGACATCCCAGTCACAGATAAGAGCTACAACAAGTTTCAGACTGAATATGGGATAGAGTTTTCATAGTTTGAGTTTCAAATGTTATTATGGGTAACATACTGTAGCATACTACTATAGTGAAAAAATAATAATGCATGTATGTTGAAAAGAAAAGTGCATTGAACTTTGAGAAGAGTTAAGCTGTAATAAAGGACAAGTGAAATGTTCCTTGGCACTGAAAAACAGATCCTGCACAACAAAGGGACTATACACTTTTTTTTACATTAAAATTTCCCTTTAGCTCAAATATCTTGTTGATGTATCTTTTTAAGTGGAAATTCACCCACAATGTTCTGATTCGGTCTGATAATGTCCACTAAGTTAGTCTGTTGTTGTTGTTAGCATTGTGGCTACCTGCTATTAGCATACCGGCACATCTCACGCCTAACATCTGTGAAAAAAGCTTAAAACACATCGCTATGGACCATTTGGAGGCTCAGAATGCAGTCGTTAAACTAAATAGTTTCATTTTTAAGGAAACAAAAATCGAGTATAGCACCATTGACTCTAAAAAAAAGCTCCCCTCTTTAGCGATTCCTTTTAACTCTAATGTATACATGTACATAATGTATAATTGTATAATTGCTTAAACTTAATCACTAAGCTAATATGCTTTATTGTATATTTTTCTTTCTTTTCATTTTCATTTTCATATTCTATTTTTGTTTTTTGGCACATAATGTTACCACTCACCCAAATTATACAAACACTATTTGTTATTCTTCGTCTCTGGTATTGTTTTATAGATCCCTATCTATAAGTATTATATTCCTCATTCATAGAAAATAATTATGTGGCATTAGTCCCTTGGTGTGCATTGGACTTTTTAACCAGAGAGATTAGCTGAGGGCTCAATGGGTGAAGTGACCTTTACCATCAAGTGAACCATCCAGTTACTGTGGGTTTGTTTGAGCCCAAATGACTCATTACATTAGCGTCCTGCTCCATGATCGCCTTCAGTGAATCACAGATTTTTGAGATAACTATTAACATTTCATTAAAAACTACACATCATACTCAACATGCAGCCCCTTCAGTAATGTCCTGGTTGGATGTAGAGACGCCACACTGCGAGCTTCCTCCAGGCTGGTCCCATCATCTAGTCTCAGACCACAGTATTACATCAGCGCTCTCAATCAGTCGCACTGTGCTTCTGCTGATTGTAACATGACATTAGCCTTATTTACAAATGAGATTTTTAACTATGTCCAGGAATACAATGCAACAACGCACGGCGGCTGTGGTCAGAGCAGCCTAGAGGACAGAATGAGGTAGCTTTGTGCATCTTTTGGGTTTGTAATGGCATTCTGACTCTAAGATATACAGACTTTAAAATACAGGAAATGCAGGAGGACAAAGTAAAGTCATATAATTATCTGATGTATTCTTTCTTGTACTACAAAAAAAAAAAAAAAAAAAAAGCATTTCAGCAAAATTCACCCCAGCTGCTCCTCATATGTATTAAATATCATAAGCTTATTGATTTTTGTCACATCAGTTAATCAGTAGAACTTGTTTCGACCCTAAATATAAGTATAATATTATTTTGGCACTCTGTTAATCTTCTAAATGCTTGATACTGTCCTTTTGTGTAAAGTGACACCCAATTTGTTGATTAAACTGAGAAACTGGAGCACTGAATCTTCATATAGTCTCTAGGGTAATCTGTGAGGCAACGACCTCTGACCTTTGTGTAACTTTGTACTAGCGATCAAGTAATTAGGAACTTAGGTGGGCAAGAAGCCTCCATCTTGGTCATACATCAGCGCTAACTCTGTGATTAGGTCCTGACAAGTGCTACAACCCTCCGGCCTTTCTTTTTCCCTAGTCTTTTTGTGGACCGCTCATTTGAATTTCTCCCCTGAAAATGTTTGCATGCATGTGTCTCCATATTATTCTTGTTTTTTTTCGAGGTGTGTGTGGGTGCTTGTTTATGCAGGGTTGAGTACATGTGAGCAGCAGTCAGTACACGGCTCAGAGCAAAGGGGCTAACAGGGAGTTTGTTGTTGGCCTTGAGAGACGCAGAGGCTGGAGTTGTGGCCGCTCGACGCACACAGTTCACGGACGTAGCCCTCAGCTGTCCGAGTGTCGATGCTGCCTCCGCACTCATCCTGGTCACAACAAGTCCAGCATCACTGAAACAGACCCACTGTGATGTCCATGTGTATGTGCCGTGTAAACAAACATTGAAATGCTGCTCTATAGATGCTGGCTGTGGCTGCAAATGCTCAAGATTTGAACAAAATACCTGGATGTTGTAAAAAGATAACGCGAAATAAGAGAGTTTGATTCTTCTTATTTACTTTATTGATGACATGGTATAACTGTTTTATAACCCGAAACAATCACTGAGATCTCATGCTCTGACTTTTTGAAACTTAGCGTGGTTCTATGCGGTATGCTTATGACCAGTTATTATTCACTCCCGAATTATGAGTAGCTATAAGTCACTGCTGCTACATTAAGACAAGTATTTTATTCCCATTTTGAACTCTTGATACCCCTACATTAGAATTCCAATGTGCATAAACCTTTCTGTACTGAGAACCACCACAAGTAAACACTTTCAGATAATGTAATGGCAATTTATAAATTACATGACTAAAATACGTAGTTGTGTATGTTGGATTCTATTATTCTATTAATTTATCAATATTTAATATATTGGAAGATATTTAAGATTCACAACATACATTACACAAAAAGGTATTGAGTGTAAAACTGACGACATTGGTTACATGATAAACAACAGCAATGATTTGGGAATCAGTGTTGAAATTGAGATCAAAGTAAATAAAATATAAGTATCATATTTGGTTTAGCATCCACTGTCATGTTCAATACAATTCAATTTCACCTGGTTATTGGGCCTCCAATTACCTATATGCTACAAACACTTTGTAGTTGTATTAAAGCAAACATTTGTAAACCAGCAAAACAACTGATAAGACAGAAGAACATTTAGATGGACTAACCTAATATATGTTTTACAAAACACTTACACATTTAATTTGTTCATAATTTAACATACCAACATAATATATTCAAATATAGAATATACAATTACTTTTTTCAAATGTTTAGAATACCAAACTAATAATAGCAACATTTAAAAAAGTAAGCAAAATAAATAAAACTAAAGAATGACAATAGAGAAGAAAAAAAGAGGAGTGAAGAGACATAAGGAGCGTGTCAGTCTGGAAGTAGAGTTTTCAGTGATTTGCAGTACTCCATAAAAGATTGGTGTAGTAACCTTAAAACACTTACAAAATGTGCTGTTACATAATGTGTGAGAGTGCAAAAATGAATTATTTTAACATAATGTGATTAGCCTCTAACTGTAGGCACACCAAATGTTTACTACAGTGGTAATTAAAAACTTCATCTGTGTTTGGATGAAATCTGATTTAGACTCATGTAAAAATAGCAGTGACTGTATTTTTGCCATTTAAACACGCTGAGGCTGTCGTACGGATTTGAGCTGCATGTGGAGCCTATTTAAACTATTATTACAGATATATTTAATCCTGCTGCAAGACGCGAATTATATCATCTATATATTATATAGATGTGACTGGTTCCACGGGGAAAGTTTCACATGGCGAGTTTTTTTTACACGTATCAAGCTAAGGTTTACTTAATTACAACCTCCAGGCAATGCAGGAACCCTTTTTTAAATTCTGTGAATGTTAATATGCTAAATAATGCAGATCTTCAACTCTTCAAGCATGAGACACACATCTGGTGGCTTACCATTTAAATTACAGCAAAAACCAGGCAGACAGAAGGAGGGAAGGAAGCAAGGAGGAAAAAAATAAAAACAACTTTTTTCCAAAGAGGAGTCAAACTAGGAAATACATTACAGGAAATAAAAATATATTTCTTGTTTTTTTCTTAATTTCTAGTTTCTTTGGTGTATACCTTGGGTTTTGTAACAAAAGAATGACAACACTGGATCTTTTATTATAAACAATTTTATAATTGTTTATAAAATTGTTTGTATAGATTTTAGAATGCAATGAAAACATTATTTTTATAACCTAATTATTTCTCTTTTGGTTTCAGGGAAGAATTTGTCATATGGAGCTGTCTTGGAGAACGTGGCTGACAAAAGTGATCCCAGTGGAGAGAAAGCAGAGGGTGCTCCTCTGTATAAGGTACGACATACCCTCACTGCCTCCTCCTCCTTTGCTCCTCCTGCTCCCCACACATCCATCCAGCCTATTATCTGAGGTTTGTCAAAATACATTTCACACTAACAGGTATTTCTCAGCCTTCAAAGACAGTTTTGATGTGCTTGACAAGCCAAAGCAGCTCAAATTCTGTGAAATCAGCAATGCCAGCCCTCCTCCTTTTTCTCTGTGCCGCTCTAAACACACCTCTTCCTCTGGTACAGAGGACTTAAGCTAAATGAATCAAAGTGTGCATGTTAGCTGCCACACTTTGAAGTGGTAATGACAGAGTGACTGTGTGTGCTGATCTGGCACTGCAGCGCTGGTCCACTCCTGCCATTGTGTCTCCACTGAGGCCTTTTGTTCTTATTGTGTTGTTAGAAGTCAACAACATGTGCAACATATGAGAATGCACAGTCTTGTACCCTCTACATGCTTTACTCAACCTGTGCTGCTCCAGCACCACAGACTCCATTCATCAGGGATGACCTGTTAATAAATGTGTTTGCTAATGTGAGCTTTTATTTCTCTGCAGACTCTGTAGACTGTTTTTGCGTCTTCTTTTGGCCTTTTCTGGGAAAGCTCACTAACTCTGTCAGATGTCGTGCTGTAGAACCCAGTTGTCTAATGATTAAGTGGAGTGATCTCCAACCTGCCCCAGCCTGTGAGCGCGAGGATCAGATTTCAGCCCTTCAACCTGCAGTGCAGGCCTAATTAAAATGAATTTTCTCCAGGCGACCACTTTGCCCACAGGGCAGCAGTCCAGCTATAGACGGAATCCACTCTTAAGGTATTGCATTAAATTTATTGTGGGGAGACACTGGAGAACATTGTGCCTTATATATCCCGTGCATTTGCCCTGTGCTTTGTTTCCTGCTCTCTCCACCTTTTTATTGTGATCATCACTCTGGAATCCCTGCTTGCTTTGGCAAAGATTGCCCTGTGAAAACGGATGGAGGTTTTATAGGGCCCTGCCTATTTACTTCTTCCTGGGCCTAGTTTATCTGAGAGGAGGAGAGAGATGGAGGAAGACATGAAAAGAGGAATTGGGAAAGGTAAAGTGAGCCAGAGAAGGCAGCTTATTCCAATGGTAGATCTCATTAACATACATCAGTGAGTATTTCACAAGTTGAAGCAGAAAGGCACTAAGCCCACCCAAGGGCGACACAGGCAGGGCTGACAGGCCAGGAAAAGCCAGCCGTTAACATGCTGGCGGCTTAACAAATAATATGTGCTCCCAAGTACCTTGGTGAAATATTTAAAGCCCCACTTCCTAACTGCATTTGACTGTGTTTATGACGATGACAGTAAATGACTTGTATGGAGAAAACATTGCCAGCTGCTCTGCTCTCACATATTTAACAGAGGCAGCGTCACTGTACACACGCGTCCCAGATGAACTCCGACTGAATGATGGCGTGCCGTATGCGATTTTGCCGTCATTCTTGTCTCGTGTCAATTGAGGCGAGGTTGAGATATAGGAGAGGCTCCAAAGTGCCAGGCATACTGTCACTGTCACCGCGTGCATCCCCCAAGATAAATTCACAGGCCTGTTTCCTGCTTTGATTACAAATGACATCCGCATGTGTTCTCCCCGACTCCTGCTCCTCACAGAAGAAGCCAATCAAGAAGACAAATAGCATGAGCCCCAGCACGAGCGGCAGCAGCACAGCTCCTCGGCAGGCTCACAAACACAAGAAGCTCTCCCTGGACGACATGGAGGAGTATACATTCTCCCTACAGTAAGTCTCTCCACTCATTATCCTGCTGCTGCCTTCACACGTGAAGAACGCAAATGTACAGGCTGGCCAACTACTAGTGTCTGAGCCTAGCAGAACGCATCAGCAAAACTGGCACTGACAACATGTTGCTTGTCCAAACTCACTCAGCAATGTAAAGTTGTACAGTATTTTTACTAGAACAAATAAAAGTAATTGTTATATATTTTGTAAATCTTGTAGATAAATCAGACAGGAAGATGCTTTACTATTCTTTACTGTACACCTATCCAGTAGATGTTGTCACAGTAAATGCAGTTTCAATTCAAGGAAACAGATCTGCTAATCCACACAACAAAGATAACATGAAATTAAAGAAATCTGGTATAGTATTCAATTTGCAATCTAAAATATGAGTATATATTCCATTGGGATCCAGACACTTACAGGCCAAGTCACATGTAAGATCTATGGAGAAAACCTGGATCTGATTAAAGTTTATTGGCATACTGTGGTTCTTTTAAACCAATGACATCTCCATGCAAACAAGCACATGACAACACAGGATCAAAAAAGTGATTTCTTAATAAAGTCATATTGTAATACTAGTTGTAACATGTAAAATTCTACTCCTATGCTGTAGTACAGCCATTCCCAATTTTTTAATGCCGCTCCTTTCCTTTCGTTGGCCCAAAGATTCCACAAGGTCCCCAAATAATATTTCACACTCGACTTAAAATAAAATAGAATGTTGTTTTTTCTTTTAGAAAAAAGAGAAAAAAATATCCTGATGTCTATGGCTAATTTAAAGTAATAAATCAACCAATAATATGATGTTACATTAATTTCCATCTCAGTTTTTGTTGACGTTTGTTGTGTGCACAACCTTCGGAGACCTCTCCTCTGATGCTCCCAGACCTCACTTTGAGAATTACTACTGTAGTACATTATTGCATTTACACTATTGCACACAACATTGAAGGAATCTGTATGCTTTGCTTTTGCTTAAGTTGATTATGTTTTTTCCACCTTTGGCATCAGTACATAAGTTCCAGAAGTCAAATTAGTGGATGCAGAGTTTCTTTGTGGTTTACCATGAACGTTTGAAATAATATAGTTTTAGACAAAACTAACACTGCACAGGCACACATGTGGTTTCGCTGTTTCCTATTTAGCCGGACAACAAAAGAACTTTTTACATTTGGTTTTCTTTCTCAAAATGGCTCATAGCGACTGATTTTAATGAGAAAACAAGTTTGAATATAATACAAACACAGCACAGCACAGATTTCCACTCAATTTGGTCAAACGTGTTAAAAGCTCAAAGGTGCACAGTGTATTGTCATGGAGCATCAAAACAGGCTATGAGCAAAATAAGCTTATTTCAACAGAAAGTCTAAAGTATTTGTTTTTGTATGAACCTCAACTAAATTAAGGGGAGGGGATTACCACATAGGACTATAGACTAGAGGGTACAGAGGCAGAAAAAACATTATGTCCCCTGAGATTTAGAAGTACCCACATTTCCTCATTTCGGGGAGTTGGTAATTTATAGCTTTGGGTCACATATTAAACAAGATCAGAGCCTCGTCCCCGACATCTTGTGAATGTATACTGAGGGAATTCAAATGATTACCAGCGTATCCTGCCAACAAATGACGACACTTGGACTATCTGCCGGGAGAGCAAACACAAGAACGGCAAGCACAAAGGGACACAATTAAATGGTTTTACACAATTATATTCATAGCAGTGCTCCGTATACCTCTGAGCAGTGGCTGGGCGGTGCGTGATGCTCGTCAGTTTTAGGGATTGGGTGTGTAGCTCGTTCCCTGGCGCCCGGAGAAGGGATGCATGTATTGATTTCATCTTTACAAACAGTATCTCGTAAAGCTCAAGGCTGTCTATTTGCCCTCACCTAATCAGGACATTACAGAGATAGGCAGCTTGGCTTTAGCACTGACGTTAAAAGACTTCTCAAAGTCATGCCTTGCGTTTTGTGTTTTTTGGCATTCGTTACTCCAGTGATAGTCCAAATTCACATGTATTTTATAACTGTAATTGATGACTTCTTTATGGCTTCTGGCGCATCTGCTACTGTGTGCGTGAGCTTTATGTTGAGTTCTACTGTACAGAGTGAGGGATATTACTGCCATCTATTGAGCCACAGGAGACTCAACTCATGGATGTTTTTGAAACATGTCTCATCACAAATCAGGCTTGTGCATTATTAAAAAAATGACACATAGCATCACATTCAGATTAGGAGGTATATAATATCAAGATTTATCCCCACAACTTAAAATTATAAAGTTGTTTCTTGGCACAGTTAGTTCAGTATACACAATTGAAAGTGCAGTATATTCTAATATAAAGAAAAAGAAACATTTGATACATCCCACCAAGATAGAGAACCATAAAATATGATGTATTTTGCACAACAAATGAGTTTCTCTACTAGTTTTAGTTAATTTAATTTAATTTAATTCAATTTATTTTGTTAAGTATGTATCACATTATTTAGCAAGTCACACAAAATTGTTGATTTAACCAATAGAAAAATCAAGCCATGAAAATGTGTCTTTGGTCAATAATAGAGGAGCATTTACGGGGAATAAAGAATTGATTGAGGGGTTGTCCCATAACAGCCCCTGTCCCTAACACTTAAAAATAGACTAAAAAGTGAATGTGTGCTTAAAAAGGCATGCTATTATGTGAAAATAATTTTAAATACAAAAGTTCACATTATATCAAATAACAAGCAAACCTGGAAGGGCTCATCCTCAAATCTAAACCTCTATGAGTATTCAAATAGCTCAAACTGAGAAAAAAGTTTCACTTCTGGAAAAAAAACAAACAAACAAACAAACAAACAGACAAACAAACAAACAAATAAAAACCCCAAAACATTTTTTACAATTTTTTAACTGCAATTGCTTTAGAAGCCATAGCGCTGTGTATAAATAATAATGAAATAAATACATATAGTAACTTGACAGCATGTATAAAGGTAAAATTGGACAAAAGCTACAATTTACCCTCAAAACCAAAAACTAATTCTAAGCTATACATTAGCCAGAGTAAGTCAGCTTTAAATTACAATTTGGACAGTCTGCAAGTATTGACAAATATGGGTGAGCTACATGCAAATAGAGTTTTTGAAATTAAGCCAAAATACCTTTCCCCCACTTCAGTCTTTGGAGCAGAGTTAGTGTGATGCTGCTAATATCTGTCTGAACACGCATGAAAGAGGCCGACTCTCAATTTATTTGATGTATATTATGAAACACTTTTTCTCATGGAATACACAGCTTATTAATGCAGCCAATTATACACTTCACACTATTTCTCAGTGACAGGTCCTGTAGAAAACTTGCGTGCAACCTAGTGTAATCCAAGATTATCAAAACAAAATTAGTTCAAAATAAGTTCAAAAGTTTGGGTAGCCCTTTGGCATGTTTTGTAGTTAGTCCCAGCTTGATCACTTTGGTATAATTTTTAGTTGTTTATTTTTATTCGGAAAAGCAAAAAAAAAAAAAAGTGATTTTAAGTACAGAGATGTTTTCTGATTTCTGCATTGTTATTTCAATTCACATCACCTAACAATATTTTTCAGGAGAGAAACCTGTTTTAATCAAAGTCATTCTCTCCTAGCAATTAGATCTAATTAGCCCAATTATTGAGAGTCTAATTACATTGAAATATACCCCCTAAATCTCATATCAATTAAAGTATGTGTGACTTGTCCTGATCAGTAGACACAAGGAGACAGACAGGAGAAATCAAAAGTGTTTGAGATCTTTGTTCTCTGGAGAAACTGTGTCTGCTGCATTGACTCTGTCTTTCCCAAAGCTCTGAGTGAGAGAATTCAAGCGTTCGGGGACAAAATGTCACTTAACCTTTGCTCATTAGTTCATATTCCCACTCAGAATGATCGTGTTATGGGATATGGAATGATTAGTTACCATTCTGTGTTTCCCTTTACCTCCTTATTTGAGAGAAAAATATTTTAACAAGTTGTTTTTGTGTAACGGTAATTATAGTGTTGTTTAGTTTTTTACATAAAAAAATATTATCATATATTTACTGATATCAATGAGTCATTTATTTTGTTTAGCATAACATGTTTTGTTATTTGTACCATAAAAAGTGATGTCCAACCTCTCGAAAATGCGTTCACTCTCAGCATGTGGACAGAGCAAATGGACACAAACAGATAGTGACCTGCTCAGTATGTCACTTTAGTGCTGCAGAACGGGCTCAGTAGGTGCACTTCCTGTCTCTCTCTCCCTCTCTTTCTCTCTCTCTTTCTCTCTCTCTCACATGCACGCTCACACGTGCACGCCCGCTCTCATGCTGTTCTTGTTGTGGAGTCAGAGGGAACACACTGACCTAATTTCCCCCCGTTAACTCGCCTCGTTGGGGACCATGGTTCCTCTCCACCCGTTCCCCAGCCGAGCCTATCAGAGCACTGCGTCACTGTGTCTGTCTCTGTCAGTCTGTGCCCTCCATCTGCTAAGTTCCCTGTTCATGAGAATGTGTTGAATTTATAACAGAGAGTAAAATTATATTCACACAAATCCCATATTACCTGTGGAGTGTTCAGTAGGACAAAGCACCTTAAAGCCTGTCTCTCCTCCACACTGCAGCTCAGGGCAGGGTCACTCAGTGCTGATGTAATGCTGGCAGCAGAGGTGGGTGGAGATGGCAGTGTGCTCACCCTTGGGTCTCAGTGCTTTCTAGGCCCTTTCCTGTGTGAGGGCAGGGGGAGTATGTGTGCTCACCATGCACAGAAAGCCTCTGGCTACTGCACTACACTGCACATACGAGGCTCCTCAGTGACCAGACGTGCCCTGGGTCACTCTCTCACATCAGCATACGACTTTTTGTATATGGAAATCACAGCTGTCAGCTTCCTGACAGTCTAATGGTGCCTTGTGATTGGTTAATCTATGCTGATGCTGGTGTCAGTCAGAGCTGACTGTGGTCCCATTGGTGGTGTGGGTCAGATATGTGTTTTTCCCACACAGAGGTGGGAGCCGGGCAAAAGGGCGGTCACAGAGATGACAGAGTGACTGTAGGTGATTGTGCATGTGATTGACTGCTCTGTATACTGTATACAGGCCTGACTCCCCTCTCTTTATCTGTAATCACTTGTGCTCAAACTGACAGAAGTCATCTCACAAAGATGGCAAACATCAACAAACACAGCGCCGGAGTTTGAAATTGGACTGTCAGAGCCTTCTGTGAACAGACAGATTCTGACTAATGCAGCGTAGCACTAACGTACTCTAATGTGCAGCGCGCTGTGCAAATAAATATTACACTTTAAGAAAACATCTCTGACAGACTTGTAATAATAACAATACAAGAGGATTTGGGGGTAGCAGATGTATGCTTCATTTCCACATGTCAGTTTTTCTTATCAAAATAGTGGCATACTTGATAGCATATTCTTTCTCTCTTCTGTGCTTTTGGATGCTTCAGCTTACTTTTTACTGTAGACATACATTTATACATTGTTTTAACCTCACTCTCCTCTCTTTGGTAAATTAACATGTAACTTCTAACTGTGTTTTCATAATAATACCATCTTTTCAGATTTCCCTCTTATTTTCATCCTATCTGACTGTCCCTGTGTCTCTATCTCTCTGGTGACAATGTCCTGCAGTTATGAGGCAAGGTCAGAGAAGTGAAATCCATTTAAATACTGATGCAACCCTCCCGAGACCTGTGGTCCGTTTGTGCTGCGCTTCCTCCTCATACTTCTTGCCCAAATTGATGAATGGATAGCTCTTGTGAGAACGTTTTATTATTTGTCCTACATTAATCATTGGCACTATATTTTCACAATGCCCTGAAAAAGTTTATTGAGGAAAACAACCTGTACTTCATTGTTCAGTGCTGTGGTCTATATACGTGATTGTGTGGATTGCTTGCCTGGGAAGTCCCTCTTGTTGATCCCAGGTGCATGTGTATTTTGAAATGTTTCCACCCTTCTCTTTATAGCTCACCAAGGGACCTGCCATTTCCATTTTTTAATCCGGTTTTCGTGTTAAGTCCAACGCTCTATAAAAACGCCACATGTTGCAGTGAAACAGCTACCTCATGTATACAAGTAAACTACTACAAGGTGTGGGGAAAAGGGGAGGCCAAAACACTGATTTGTGAGAAGGTGGAGTTTATTTAATCATTAGGGTTGTGATGGTGGCAGTTTTGTTCAATTCAGGTATATGGAATTAAGTTAAAGGCCTAACATGTTACCTTTAAGTCAGATATGAACTTGAATAAAAGCATGTTTGTTGACTTGCATGGTCACAAAGTGGATTACAGGACACTTTCATGCTGCGGCTTGGCTAGTTCCTTTTGGAAAATACTTATGGATAGTCCATTCTCGTCTCATTTATTTATATCCTTATAGAAACGCCCTAAAATAATTAAATATGTACTTAACACAAAGCGAACAAAGAGTTACAATCAGATAACCATTTGCAGCATGTTAAGACCTTCACATACAATGTTTTTTTTTGTCAAATTGTTTACCTCATATTTACGTAAACGTATTTGTTAGCATTTAGCATTATCCCAAAAATGCGCACTTTTTTAAACACAGGCTTTCCCTTGTATGTGAACTTGCTGTCAGTGATGATCTAGTTGAAATCCGCTCTCTGCTTTGTGATTTTTAAATATTGATTCATTTTAAAGCATCTTGGCAGATTTTCTATAAAGAATGAATGTTTGTTTCCATAGGAAAGATATTCCTTTAGTTATTTTTTTTCACATTTTAGTAGTGCACACAATTGTCACTGTTAGCACAGTTTTATAGCATGGTTTTAACCTTCTACTGAATTGTGAAGCTGTTGTGTTTCATTTTCATGATTGTGAAACCCGCTCTGGCTTCTGAAAGTTGTGAAAGCAACTTATTAACTCATTGTGTTGAATACTTATGCTCAGAATACATATTGAGCAAAACATGATCAGCAATAAAAAAAAACAAAACAAAACAAAACAACATTACTTGAATATATATAAATATATATATGTAAAAATATGACAGATACTTGCCATTATTGCACAACTATTTGCCTCAAACTCCTGTGCAAATAGTTAACTTGCAACAATCATGTGTAAATGTATTTATGCACAAGATTACAATCAAAATCTATACTTTCCAACAATTAAAACAGCAATTATCATTTTCTTTACTCTTTTTATCATCTGCCAAGCCTGGAAATGCTCCTATATTATTTCACCTTCCTACGCATTTCAAGCCTACCATGTATAAATTACAACATGCACTAATTCTAATTGACCGAACATGGTATTGATCCTCGTTACACAACTTTATGCTCTGATCATAATGACCAACAAGCACACACAGCTTTTTCCACTGGCGTTAAATGCTTTGTGAAAATTACAGTATGTTGTAAAATGAGCAGCTGACTCTTAGCCAAGCAGTGATTCCTCATTATGGAGCATATTTATATTGCCACTGATTGCACCTCCCTTCTTTTCCTGTCAGCTGCAAATAATTGTGATTATTTATAGTTATCGGTGTAGTTTTAATTGGATGATGGTGGTGTCCAGTGCTTGTTCGTAACTCTTGCTTAGCTACATTGCTTCCTTTTGCTCATTGAAAGTTTGTTTTAGACTATTGAGATTGTGCATATAATATCATAGCATTCTAACAGCATAGCATTCTTTTAACATTGAGTGGCAAAAATGCATTAGAGTCACTGGTGAAAATTACATTGCCTCTGTAAAAGTTCTAAACACAACTAAAATAGGAAAAGGTGGCTACAGTTTGATAGATATAATGCTGCTGAACATAGCGCTTGTTTGTGACAAGAGAAAATAGTAGCAGAAAACCAGATAGGCAATAGGAACCTTGAAGCTTCTTTCACATGACATAGGAGATGAACTCTAATTTCAAGCATTTTGACAAGTTTAAGCTTGATCTATTGTGGACACCTAGATTTTTTTTCTTGTTTCAAACTGTTTGAGATTGATTTCAAGGCATTACTCAAAGGTCAAATTTATTTATTAAGCACGTTTCCATTGCACAATTAAATCCTGTCTAGTTAAAATGGCTTAAATCCAGATTAAAATTTTGATGTCATTTTAGGGAATTTTATTTTTGCAGTGTACACAAAAATACACATTCTCTAACAATCTTAATCATTACTAATCTGATAACTATATACTCACTCAGTTAATATTCTGATTTTGTTGTGGGTGTTATATGTAAATCTCCTTGATGTCATATAACATCACTTAAAACTAATTCATTTAGTGCTCTATTCTTTGAGACAAAAATGTAAATAAAGGAGTGATATCTTTAGCATTATCTCCTGACACCTTAGATAATCACACTTCCATAATCACCACAACATCGGTGCATCTGGGCCACTGGAAAACAATCACACTATCTGTCAATCTTTTAAGTCTATTTTCACACCCCATCTTCTGTGCTCCACTATTTCCCCAACAGCAACCTATTCTTTTTACTAGAGAGGGCATAATGTGTGGTTTTAGCGCAATTATAAACAATGCCCGTGGCCCAAATAAGAAAGTGACAGAAAATAACTTAATCCTCAAAAGCAGGGATAAGTCCTAAGTGGCCTTATAGCAGAAGGTTTAAGCCAATGGGGCTATTCACTGGGCTACCTTTTACAATCCCCCGCCCTGCAGTCTTCTCACTATAAATCTACTATTTAACATGTAACACACTGTCCATTTACTGCTCCGCATCCCCCTATTACCGTCTTAAAGCTTTAATACGCGCTATTTTAGGAGGACAGCTCATGTGGGCGTCGTGACAGTATAATATCAAGAAATGAAGCCATGAGAAAACTAGTCCAGGAGATGCGTTTTGGTTCCAGTGTGTGACAGATATATGCTAGTTAAATCTGATTTACTGGCCCTGGCACACTTTGGCAAAGGGTTAGAGAAGAAGATGAGTTCACAAAGTGCTTTGATGGCACGGGAGAAAGCAAATAAATAAATGAAAAATTTGGCTCATAATTCATAAAACATAACAGTGCAATTATAAAGTAGCATTTGTTGCCTGTGCGTGCATGTTAAGTGTTTCTTTACTATGCCACATACAAACAGTCTTTGTATGCACAGGAGTAAAAAAAAAAACATGCCATGTATTTTTATGTATTATTGGACTCATAAATGCAGTAAATTTATTGTTTGTTGACTTGTCTCTGACCCCTGATTTCCTTCTTATACTATTTAAACATCAGATTATTGGATGTGATGTGATGTAATAAAATTACATATACAGTATAATCAATCAGTTCACGTTAACAGTAACCTACATATGCTAACAGTGCACTTTCTTGGTTTCAGAAAATAATAGATAACAATTAAATTTAGACAGTCCAATGTGAACTAATTTTCTCCCGAGTAGATGTATTTACAGTATATCTATTCATGAAGCTGTTTTTAGGTTGCATAACCACTAATAACTCAAGATTTCACTTTATGTTACCAGATTTTTGTGGTAGACCCTGCTGCATGGGCATGTCTAAAAATACTCCTCTTTCATGCATCATCAATATCTTCATTATGAAAGATGGACGTCAGGTTTGGTTTTGTGTTTGGCGCTGATTTCACTTGACAAGGCAGCATCTTGCCTATGTCTGTGTGTCTACTCAGTAATTCCATTTTTACTTACACACATGGTGTTGGTTTATAGTGTGTTGAATTCAGATTTGGAAAAGCTTTGACCAAGATTATCTTAGGTTTGTTGTATTATGTTATACATTTCTATTTGAGAATTTATATAGATTGTGGATGCAGAAGTAACTTGAATGCCTCTCTATGCTTATGTTTGTGGATGTACCTGTATGTGCTCATCATGAGTGTCATGAAAGGCGTTACGTTATTTTTTTCATAATCTTTGTGCACAAATCTAAGGGCAATGTCTTATTTGTCTATATATGTCTTATCTTATTAAAAGTGTTATACATGTTGCAACATTTTGAACAAAACGCTCTATTTCTTATATTATTTCAATTCAGTTTATGTTTGTAGAGTCCAAACGAGTCGCCTCCGAAAACTTCACAAAATTGTTGATTTAGTAAACAGAAATGTTAGAAAATCAAATAGCGAAACATTGATTGGTCAATACCAAGCAGAATAATTAGAAAACAGAAAAAAGAAAAAGTCATTGGTCAAAAACAGCAAACAGGCAAATAGATAACTGTCCTTTGAGCCTCCTTCTAAAGTGTGGGTGGAGAAAAGTGTTTGTATTTAAGAATATACCAGAATTAACCAGATAATTAATGAATCACAACAGAATATTCTTACCAAAAACAGATCTCTGCTAAAATCTGATAAGGATTAGATTTGACTTATCACTGTATCACCAAACCCTAACTTCCTATAGAATCACAAAATGGCTGATAGACAACTTTTTGTTATGTTTCTGATGGTGTTTATAATTCAGCAGTGTTACCAACAGGAAGGAAGGCGCTGCTTTCATTTTGATGCAAGTCTGGCCTAATTATTTGGAGAAAAACTGGAAAAGCAATACAATTGATTCAGTTTTGTTCCAGTGGATCTGGTCTGGAGGCGCTGCATCCTGCTCCCTGGATGCACACTACAAAGTGAATTCCTACTGTGCTCTGGGACACAGTGTAGAGACATGGGGACGTCCACAGGCTAAAGCCCCAAGTCATGCTCTCATGCTAACCATAATAGTCTGTTTAACACTGCTCTAATCACACTATCCCTGAAAATAGGTTATTTACACTTGTCTAAATCAATACAGAAAATGCATTGTCCGCTACAACAAAGTCTTTCTCATGTATGGTGTTTAATTTCAAACCTCTATTATATATTTAGTACATTCTTACCTACGCTTGTTTCTCACTTTCTCTACTTGCTCTCATCTCGTTGCTACATCTGTGCTCTGGATATGAAAGAGAATAGTTGAGTAGGCCTGACATAGGGCGGCTCAGAGGTGTAGAGGGGAGCTGAGCACTGCTGAAGGCCTTTTTTGTGCTGCTGCGCCTATGTGTATGAGAGACTGCATTTGGATATGTGTGAATACTTTGAATAGATTTTCTTAACAATAGGCTTTACCTATACTAGTAGTAAAGGCCTATTTGAATGCTGTGTGCAATGTAAAGGCACAGGTGTGAAAAGCATAAGACCATTTAATACAGTGCATTCAGCCACCACCTTAATTTGCAACTGCTGAATTTTATCAATGGAAGTCCTTATAAGAGAAGTCTTTTTAACACAGTAAAATTATACTTAAATCTTTATAAATACTATGTCTCTGAAGCCAATTAAGACATTTGCAGGGTGTAATTTTAACATAATCACACACACGGTGACTAAACTTGTTGAAAAAGATCAAATTGTGATGTTAGTGATAGGCATGGTAGTGTTTGTGTTTTTTGTTTAAAAATCAGGACTATTTCATTGACTTTGCACATTTGAGATTGACATATAAGCCTATAATACAAGTCTTGTGTATTTTAACTGAACTTTGTAAAGGTCTAAACAACCAAAATAACAAGTCAAATAAAAACAAAGGATATATTTGTCAGGAGTTTATGCTCACTGATACTTGTTGATTTGCTGATTGTGAGCATTTATTTGCCTGTTGTGATTAACTAACATTTGCACCACTTGCTCATGTCCTCTCTTTAGGCCATCCCTGAGTAGGACTCCCTCGCTCTCCTCCCGCCTGTCGGACCGGAGCCGCCTCGCCCTCCGAATGCTGCCGTCCGAGCTGGGCTTCCCGTCGCCGTGGCAACTGCCAAGGAGCTGGCGTGGCTCCGTTCGGCAGCTCGGCCTCATTATGCTGCTGCTGGCTTTGATGTGGTTTGTGAGGCTCTACCTGCATTACTCCAGCCAGTGGCTCTACCTCCAGGCCATAGCAGTTCCTGTCAACAAGTGAGTTTGCTTCCTTTGATATCGCCTTGCACACACACATGCGCACACATAGGGGAGTATATAGACACACAGGGAAAAACTACTCTGAATACTGCTGACAGTGATTGCCGGGGCAAATAAGCAAATTAGGAGCCTATATGGGTTTAATATGTAAAACATTTGTGCACTAAAATGAATAGTAATAAGAGGCTGGCTTAGTATACAATAGGATTATAATAGGAGTGTGCAGTCTGTATTTGCACAATGGATTATGTACACACCCAAATCATCTGGTTGGAATCCCCCCATTAACAATTTAACAAGACTCCTTCAATAATAGCCAAGCATGCTCCAGGAGTTTTCAACACTGCTCTAAATCCCAGTAGGCTACACTATTTGGAAAGAATGTATTGATAGTATTTGGTGTAAGGCATAGATTCACTCATAAATCTAATATCTGTGGCATGTGTTGGTAATTTATTTTATGGCAATATGAAGGCAACAAGCTGCCAATACTCATGCATGGAGGTTTTATTGCCGTAACATAGGGTGCAAACATAACACATTAAAACATGGTAGGAGAGGACTACTAAAAGCCCATGTAATACTGTATGTAAAAACAGGGGGTCAGCATTTCATGACAACTTCCACATGTTCAAAACAGTGCAGCTTTGCCTTCTAGCTAATCGCTCTCCATGGACACCAGAGACCAGAGTGTCCCTGACAGAAAGAGCTCTGACAATTCATTTCTCTGTTAGAAGTGGCTGATATCCTGTAAACAAAACTATTTCTTTGCCCTTTGTCATGTGTGTTTTGATAAACTTTTATCAGTTCTGGCGCATTGGAATACATTCATGTGTTTCCCACACCAGGAATTCAGTTAGAGCTCCATCTAGTAGCCTCAAAGGAAATAACACAGAGGGAATAATCAAACAAATTTTTGCAGATGTGATAAGTCTGCATGAAAGAATAGTATCATATAGACAAAACTTTTTTGATGAGGAGTGCTTCCTCCTGTTTAAACAGGATTCATTACTCAAAAAAGTCAAATTAGTATAGTATGAATGTAAAAAAAAGTATAACTATAAACAACTAGAAACTTATTTGTTGTGAAGTAAGCGCTACAATTTCTTTGTCCAGTTTTAGAGTACAGAAAGATAAAATACTCCTTTGTTCAAATGATAAAAAATAGACATTAGGACAGTAGAATCCTGAACCCTATTAATAAATCTATAATTTCACAGAATTTACAGACACATTATAGAATATTTCTAAAATGATTTCTGATATGATATGACCTGATTACATTTTCACAAAAATATTAAGATTTTTCAATTTTTTTCTTATATTGACCACATTTATCCTCCTCTGTCAATCAAACAAGTTTCAAGATAAGATTGGTATGCACAAGGACTTGTTGAGGCATTCATTGTTTTTTCATATTCCAAATAACAAATGTACCTCAACTGGCAGATTAATGGACAGGATCTTCAGAGATGCTTGGCTTTTGGACCAAATCAGATGGAAACTAATGAGCAAAGACTGGGCCTCTCTTGGTTTGCCTCCTCCTGACTGACGGGAAGATTAGAGACCTTATGAGGCTTGATGTAAACGGGCCTAAGACTCATGTCAAAACACTCGACACTTTATTAGGTATACTTGCTGCCCTCTAGTCTTCAAATTTAGTAACTGATCAATAAATAAATACATAAAAAAAGAAAGAAAGTGATCAGTAGAATTAATAATATTTTTGTTCTTAAAGGTGGGGTTGCTGATTTTCACACCACAAAACCTGAATCAAGGTCCAGCTATTGTCTAACTCTCACAAATGCTTCAGCACATTTTTAATATTCACGCACATTGTTTTTTTTTTTTTTTGCAATAAACCTTAAAAACATTTTTTACGGACAGCAAATTGAAACAGAAGGTGACCAATCAAGCACAACCGATCAGAGCGCTGCATTTGGCTATTAAAGAGAAATAGAATGCCTTTTATTTTGATTTAGATAGTACACAGTGATCAGATTTTTTTGCCATCTGAAGCGTATGCAATATACTTTTTGGTAGTAAAGACAAAGTTTATTCATTTACAAATAAAAAAGTTAAGTACCCCACCTTTAATGAAATACTGTGCAATGACATGTGCATTGTCAAAATTTCTAGTGCGGCGAGCTGATGCGTCAACAACACTACTGTAAAAAATAATGATCTTTTAGAGCTGTTGAAATGAAGTAGCTTCAATGGTGTCAATGGTGAAAAACACAACATGCTCAAAAAATGTAGTTCAGAATGAAAGAGCAAGAGAATCTTTGAGAGTTAAATACACTAAAAGTTAAAAACTTATAGACGCTAAATGAAGTTTAATGTGGCATAGTACATTGTCTGCATTGTCTGTACTGTGTATAGTATTGTCAGCATTCAGTTATTTTGCATTGGCATACCACAATGACTTGGTCTGGCTTTTAAAAACACATTGTGGTCCAGAATTATGAGGCTTGTAAGTGAGCAAAACTTTACTCAGTTCTAGTGCCTTTAAAAGTGCATTATGCATTAGCTTTTTGACCACAAATAGACTTGAATAAATTTGTTAATTCGATTTCTTTGTTGCACTAAATACATCATAAAAAAAAAAAATTAAATATTTGCTTTGAACAGGCTTGGATGGTCACAAAGTTGACTGTTTTTGGATAAAGAAAAGCCTTTTTGTGTTTTTTGTATTATTTGTTTCAATCGAAAAGCTGCTCCTTTAGATGCATTTTTTTCACATATAGTATAAAATGTCATAATCCTTTACTCAGATTGCCTGAAATGTATAGTTTATTTTTTGCCTCCAGAAATTACTCAGTGTGCCTAAATGGTCAAAACTTATGGAAACTTTATCGAGATGAAACATGAAAAAGGTGCAAAGATAAATTTCAGTTCATGAGTTTGAAACTATTTGGCTAAAATCCAAGAGCAACTCAATGTCACTCAACAAAACATCAGATGCAGTTAAAAAAAGTTGTTCTTGAGAAATACCATATTCCAAAATAAAGTAATGAGTAGTTGATAGCTCTTATTGATTAAATGTTTATTCAATCATTATTTTTCCTCATGTATCCTGATCAATACCTTTTTTGACAGATTTGGCTTCCACGCGCACACAGTGGAGCTGGTCTACCAAAGCTCGCTGCTTCACACCCGGGAGGAGCTGGCCATGGTGGTGGTAGGACCGCTGACCTTGAACGCTGTAATGCTCCTGCTGGTTCTGATCAGATGGGCTTGTCAACACATATTTGGATCACTCCCTTCCTTCACGTCAAAGCTGATCATGGCGCAGGGAGTGTGGACAGTCCTGGACCCCCTGGCGGTCTTTGCAGTGGACGCCCTCCTCGGGGTAAGTCACTTAAAAATAACTTGGACACTTGTGCACTTTAAATAGGAGTTCACTTTATCTCGGCAAAGTGACTTTAGATTACAAAAAAGAGAGAGAGATGGGAGAGGGTGGGAATGAGCAAGGTTAGGTCTGCTTTGGGCTTTTGACAGTTGGTGGTGGATTGGGGTGACTGATAATAATTTTGTTTCTTCAAGATAATAAGATAATGGCTCAGAAATATTGACATTCATTTAGACGAATTATTATTTGCTATCCTAGATCTGGCATATTGATATTTGTTAATTACTTGACCCAATGTGGCATATAAGATTATTATTATTTATTTTTTTTTTTTTTGGACTCGGAAGAGCTAACACAGTATTGCATTTACTGTACAGTTGTTTTTCTTTTTTCCCTTAAGAATCTAGTGTACAGCCCGGAGACACCTGTAGGCGATGCTGCAAAGCTGTACTGGCACTTCTACCGATCCGACCAATCAGGAGTCGTGGGAGTGGTCCTCACTGTGTTCCTCTATGCAGTGCTGACCATCCTGTCCCTGACCATACTGTTTATTTATCTGCTCAGGTAGGACTTAAACTGTGATTTTGCACTGTTCTGTCGATTGTGTAGAATGCAAAAATCTGTATTGGCAACAAGACCTTTTTTATAATAATGCTGTAAGATATTGTGCCATTGTAATGCTTACCAATAATTGTAGTTTTGCCTATGCCCATGTGCAACAGGCACACTGACTGTAAAGTCTGGAATTACCATGTGGGTATTTTTAAATGTTCACAGCCTGTAGGGAAAGTCTGCCAATAAGAGAGGAATAGCCTTTCTTAAACAGCTCTGGCCCTCACCAGCCTACTACACTATTTCTAACACCCTTTTCTGAAATAACTATAATAAACCTCCACCCCCACAGCCTCACGCCTGTCTCTCCTTCCTGTGGACACGGAAAAAGCGCAAAAACAACGAAAAATGAAAACAAATGTTGATTTAATGCATTTTGATTTTATAGTCGGAAGGAATTACTTATGCCCTTATGCATCAGGCTCACACGTCTTTGCACAAGCGTTCTTGCACACAAACACTGCAGAACGCCTGGCTTTCTGAACGCACCACAGTCAGCAATTGGTCGGAAAAATGGAAAGCGTTTCTAATTCAAAAGTTAGATGTGTTTTGATACAGCGTGAACATGTAACCCCCCTGCATTATGCGATTAGGCTGAATGTTTTGCATGGTTGCTATCACTGCTGGTTTCATACATATTGAAATGGACGGCATGTACATGGTGGTGTGTTCCACTCATGTCTTGCAGATTGAGGTCAGCCATGCTGAAGAATTTTGTTGGTTGGTCTGTATTGTGGTGTAGACATCTCACTATTTTATGCTAAGCCTCTATGTCCTTTATAAGGGAGCTTACACAGAGGTGAGGATGAAAAGAAACTATATGGACCATGCACATTCAGTGAACAACTAAGTCTCTATAAAAAGATAAGAGCTGATGTTTACATAATAGGACACATTTTTGGTAAAGGAAAGGCTAAGATAAACTATGCATAATGTTCGTCTGTATTCAGCCAAGGTGTGTTGTCCTCCCTCATATTGAGCCAAATTCCATTACCGGCTCCAAATGTAAGAAAAGCCTTATTGAATTAATCAGTTGGAGATTGGCGGCCGAGGAGAGGGTGCCATCTAATTTCAGTAAGCGGGACGCTTATCGGGCTCCAGCTAAATGGACAATATTAAAACAGCAGCCGGGAATAATGACTTCTGCCACTCAAGCGCCACACGGTTTGTATTGAATGTAGGCCATGAGGCTGAAGCAAGGCTGATAATTTTATGGGTTACAGTTTCCTATTGGCTGCAAGGAAGGGCTCTGACACAGAGCGTGACCTATTTCTAAAGAAACCCTCAGGCTATATGTATAGATAGAATGGACTGTTATCCTTTTTTAATTACATTTTAGTCAGCCTTTATTCACTAGCTTCTAAAATACAGCAGTCATGTGACCTGCACCTCTGCATGTCAAAATTAGACACAGTATTATCACAATTAATTTTAGGCAGTTGATATTTGGACAGACGCATGTTGATGACACACTTCCACGTCAGTATTGAGGCATTTTAAGTTTGCTAACACTAACAAAAGATTGCAAAAGTTACTGCTGATGAAATTAACTGACAGTATGTTGATTATTGATCATAACTTTGAAGACATTAGAAGTTTTGCTAAAAGAACTTGAGAGTAAAATATAGTACCTGTTTTGATATGTTTATGGTTTTCTTGGTCAAACTCGAGAATACAAAACACATTCAGATTCGTAATTTTTAATTGTTTTTCCTTTTTGAATCTAACTGTTCAATGAAGTCTGTTTAGTCAAGTGCATTGTTTAATATGTATAAAGAATGCATAAAACACATATTTTTACATTCATACTCCATTCGAATTATTAATGAAAAACATATTATACAAAACAAGAATCATTAACAATGCTTACATCCTGGTCACGGTAAGGTCATACTGTGCATGCTAATCTCAATTTAGCACATCCACAACTCCATCAAGATCAACAAAATTAGCTTGCACTTTTAGACACACACTTGCAGATATAGAAAAGGAGAGCGAGTGCATAAATGAATGAGAACCGTATTTGAGATTGAGAGGGATAAAAATGAATGCAAGCTATTCCTGTGTCTGGGGTCAACATTTCACAAACATGCTTCTCCCAAGAGCGCTGGGGAATGATGCTGAGTTCAAAGCTCTGTACCCGCTCCTTGTACAAAGCCCTGTCTTCTTGATGTTGGTTTTATTTGAGAGTTGATTACCCTCTGACAGGCGAGAATCTCAGTGGAAGGGCACAAGGTCTGCTGGTTTTTGATGGTCAGCCAAAGCATTTGTTTACAGACATAGAGGAACTGCTGTTTGAGGTGGGCCGTCTGCTCGCACTGTGGTAACTATGGCAAAAGAGAAATCACACTTTGGAGATGTGGAGCTCATCTGGATCTCTGAATCGATAATCCTTCAGCTGTGACTCAGGCTGGTCTCTGTGGACACAGCCGGAGCGTCCGTTGTAGCGGCCATCTTTGAAGCTCGGTGTTAAAACGGCAGAATATCCCATTTCTTACTCCCACACATTAGCAGACACAAGCCCAACATAGACGCGGCTACTGTCAGCTCGTGTTAACAAAGTGCTTCCCACTCACAGGCCAATTTGTTTGATACCGTTTGCTCTTTAGTTCTGTTGGAACACATCTATCACTCTTTCATAGTCTTACACAGCAAACAGGCGTTGTCTAATCAATAAACAATTTTTGATGCAAGATGTGATCATTCAGCACCACATACAAGTGCATCATTATGTTTTATACACCAGTAGCTTTTTCTGAACAAGTCAGTCCTAATTTGACTGACATTGTGTGTTCTCATTAGGTTCCACAATGACGGCCGAATGCTGGATGTCTATCAGAGGCTCACGGCTAGTGAAGGAACCTATTTCTTGCCTCAAGACCTGGAGGTGTCCAATCAGGAGCTGAGTTACATAGTCAAGAAGGCTGAGCAGTGGAGAGGCTACAATGGAGAGAGGCGGAAGGTAATGTGATGCTTTCAAATGGAAAGAAAAGCTTTTTGGTCTGTCACAAAATAGCCATGGCAGAAATTTGTCTTTGGCCTGCTTTGTGTAGCTCCTTTGACTTATTTTAGATAACAGGGCATTCTATAGGCAAACACAATTCTTTTAGGTGGGATGAAGATAAAATTAACATCAGATGTTAGTACTTTAGTCATGAAGTTGGTTAATGTCTTGCATGTTTATTGTTTAACAAACCACCTAATTGCGATTATGAGGATTTACATGAACAAAATCTTACAGCAAGTTCTACCTTTTAGTGATTTTAAAATACCTTTACAACCACACTGTTATTCTTCACTGTGTGCATAGCTGTTATTTCATCTTTTAATTGGAATTTTTGATCAGCTATAGAGTCAGCTTATAGAGATACTAAATCGTTTTGAGAGTTTGTAACACACACACTTTAGTTGACTAATAAATGCACAAAGCAGGATTTATTTTATCATCTACTTTCTTTGATAAATCATGGATCTCATAATCAATTATCTTTTCCAAAGATATTGATTTATTATCAACACAGAAAAAAATGTCTTCAGAAACTGATATCATCATTCTTATTTTCACAAACCAACATGTCAGCCCTTACTACTTAGCATTTCTACATGTCATGTTTCTATTTAGTGTCTAAGTAAAATGCAGAAGATTAATAAGATATCACAAGAAGAACAAGATTATGTCACAATTAAAAGTACATTGTATAAGAGTTTTAATTTAATTTTTCCTTAGTGTTGGATATCCATTGCTTTGCCTATAGAGCTACAGTAACAGTATGCAATTCCAAATATATGTCTAATGTTGTACTAGTTTCAGTAACATCACTTTGGAGTCACGTATAAACTCTCTATAGAAATGTTCCACAGTGCACCATTAAGAGTAGGTTTGACAATGTGAACTAGCAATTCCGTCTTCTAGCCAAAAATATATGTTTCTTTTAGTTATTGGACATGGTTGTATTTAATTTTTCTTCATTAGGTCACATTTGCTTATTAGGTTAGAGGGGATATGTAAACTGCATCCATTTATTTATGCCATTCACTTTCTTTAGTTACATTTTACCAACCTGCCAATTCCTCTCACAGCTCCTTACTTCTTCTCTAATTGGTTCTAGATAATTACCCAAACAGAACTTCAGCTAGTGGGGTGCACGATTAGTCTGTGGAAACCAATTTTCAGAAATATTTCATTAAACAGACTGCTCAATCATCAGCATGCACACACACACGGCCACTATTTTACATTATGGACAAGTTGGTGTCAGAAAGTGCAGGATTCCAGTTTGCATAAATGTATTCCGCTCTGAAATTGCTATCGCGGGGAGAAGCTGTTGCATGTTTGATAGCCAGACGTAGGTCGATGGCGATGACACAGTGAGGGCCAGTGTATTAGTACCCAGCCTACAAAGTCTCTGCATAATGATTGAAAATGTGACTAGTTGAGATAAGGGGAAAGCAGGCAGCGATCAAACTGCAGCCCCTTTAATTTAGTCACTACAATGAGTTATTGGCACACATCGCTCCGTGTACGCCATCTTCATTAACTTCTCTGATCTTTGCTTGCATGGGTTCACAGGGGTGTGGTGGGAAAGTGAAACAAGAAAGTACAGTGCAGTTGCTTTTAAGGCCGAACACATGGACTGCGTATTAGTTTAGGCGGACAAGATCAACATGTGAAATGAATTTACAACTGCGGTTTCAGGACAAGTATTCAAACTTTGATTATTCCATCACTCAGTTGTGACAAGGAAATATAACTGTTGATAAGGATGAGGAAAATGCAGCAAAGTGCAGTTTTTACAGGGGGCTTATCGGTCACATTCTGGTCTACTGCGCATGTCGTCTGCAGAAAGATACGCAATATGTCTAGTAAGCGTAGTAATGACGATAACTGTGGTAGTTAGCTAACAACAGCTCTGGCGAGTGTTGCTTTCTCTGTATTCAGGCTGCTCACTCATACCTCATGTGAACAGAAACAAATAATCCCTCTATATTTATGAATTCCTATTACCTATATAATTACTTAATACTTACTTTTTCAATACCTAATAAAAAGTAGCCACTCATTTTTCAGTGGTACTGCTAAAGAGGGGCAGGTGAAAGTATTTTTCATAGTAGTTTTTTTTAAAACACATGTATTGTATTTCTCATAAATACAGCCAAATCTATGAAACTGATAATTAGTGCTGTAGTATTTCCCAAACGGGGGACCTCTCGGGGACCAAGCGCTTACTTTGGTCTACTTGGAATGGTTCTAGTCTTATAATGGTAGTGAAATTCAACATTAACTCGAAAAATAAAGATGTTATTTGTGGTCAGTTTTGAATCAATCAGTAGGATTTGAGATTTTTTTTCTTTAAACAAGAAAATGATGAGATTGGAAAATTTGATAATATGATGATACTTGATACTTTGAGTACAAAACTGAGCCTAAGAGGAGTGATGAGGGATTCAGCCTTTGTAAAGTATTGGGGGACATGTGTATTCCAGATCCCAGGCAACATAAGCATTACTTTAAATGCCATTTTTACTACTCGTCTTTTAAGCTTTAATGAAGAGCACTTCTTGATAGCAGAGGTGCTGTGCTGGTGCTAATGGCCTGGTGATGAACCTGTTAATGGGGGAAAATTGAACCTCCCATTGTTTGGAGACTTTAAGAGAAATTACACCCCCAAAGTTAGTGATTAAGCAAACGCTCCATTTAGCTGCTGATGGCCTCAGTCTGTGGTGGCACAGCTAAATCATACATGCATTCTCCATTTCTCCCTCCACGCAGCAACAATTATAGAATACTTCACATGTAATTTTACATTTTATTAAACAGATAGAATGCGAACACACTACACATACTGTATTCCCCAGAATGATGCTAATTTGGGCTTATTACATTTTATCTTTTTTGCATTATTCAACTTGTCAGTTTTTCTTCAGAGTCTGATAAGCTGCCCCATCACTCCATAATTATTGCACCATTTCTCCTCCAAAGGGGTCACTTTCCAAACTCAGCTCAGCCTTACACCTAAGAGACTAATTTGCCTACATGCAAATTTGTGTCATTTTTCGCTCATTAACTATTTATCACAGACAGGAAAAAATATATTCATGAAGGCACGCACAGGAGCAGCCGACAGAGCTGAAACTAATATTTTGCAACCCTAATGATTTTTTGCATCCTTAATTGGATAGAATAAGGTTGATATGATTAGGTCAGGATGTAGTGTTTTTCATTAAAAATACATTTCAGAAACTGTATTCCAAATGTGCCCTTGCAATTAAATAATGAATCCGACGCATTCCTTATTACGGACCCAATTAATATCAGAGGCAAGGGCGTAATTTTAATAACACTGGGCCACAAGGCCTTCATTAGCCGAGTGAGAAAGAGAGAGAGAGAGAGGAGGGATGGGAGAATGAAAACAAGACAGTTTTAGGAGCAGCAGGAGCATGATGATGTTGAAGCAAATTTAGGAAGCTATTGCAAAGGACATAATGCAAGATTGTACACAAGTATGTCCAGTACATGCAGTCCTTTGAAAAAAAATCTTCATCTTTTCAAACTCTGGCCCCAACCTTTTTGTTCACATATTAATTGTATGTTTTTATGTTGCTTGTTCTCTATACACTGCAAAACAAAAAAAAAAACAAAAGAAAAAACAAAACAAATCAAAACAAAAAAAACAAACAAACAAACAAACAAAAAAACGTCTCAGAAGTTATTTATGAAATAATAATAAACTTTTTTGTTTTTTGCTGCCACAACTCAATTTGTTGAAGTATAACAAACAAATATGAATAGACAGTTACAAATACTGGATCATCTAGGTTTTACCGTAAAGTTCTAATTTTGTATTTCTTCTAATTATAGTATATTCACATGGGTTTTCTTAGCCATTTCTTTATTGCATAGACCTCTAAGCAGGACATGCAGGATTCAGGAAATCGAAGTAGTGTTTCTAAATTGCCTTTGGAAACAGAAAGTGAAAGATAATCAAGGTTTGGACTAGTCCTTGTTCAGTCCTAGTTTAGTCCTTATTGAGACCTAGTTTAGTTCAGATTTATGTGGTGTGTGTGAAAAACTGGCCACTGTATACTGCATAGCTATAGTTGTGGGTATGGGCTCTTACTGAACTTTAATTTGCAATGAAGAGATGTAAAAAGCACCCTTGAAAATGTTAAAAGCAGGAAGCAATTTGCAGGTCGAATGTTTTAGGAAATCCTATAAAAATAATCACTTAAGCTTCACCTCTTAATTACTACTTTTGACTGTTTATACTATCAAATCTACAGGCTAAACAAGGCCATACTAAGTTATATCTGTAATCAGGAAGACTGGTTTTGGAAATGTGCTCACAGCTTATAACTCAAAATCTGACACTCGCTCTTTCCCTCCAGCACTCAAACAATAAAACCCAATCCACATTCAATAACCTACCTGCAAATGGCCTATTATTATCAAACTTGTAATTTTCACAAGGCAGTCATAAACCTTCATCTATTTTCTACTTTCTTGCTAATTAACTTTATATTATAGATTTCTTGATGCCATATGATAATTTGACTTGCTGTAAGGTTTAAATATTTCTGGCGGGCGAAGACGTCAGCAGCTTCCTGGTGTTGTAAAATAGGTGAATGAGTCTATGTGCGCCTATGTGGTCTTTAATTTAATCTCAGGAAGGAAGCAAAACCAATGATGTTGTGGTAGGTCATTACCCACAACTCATAGTCATTAATTATACACCTTTTCATAATCAGAGTTCTTGTCGTTCAGTGTCCTTTGTCATGTTTTAGGTATTTGAAAAGCTTTGAGCGAAGAACAGATACAACTTGACTAACAATTGTGGTGAATATAGAATCTGTTATATATATGAGGCTGAAGATTAAATTAACTGTACTACGTGTAAATCATAATGTGGATTAGGGCAAGGCATCTAACTGAAAAAATAAATAAATGGAGCTCAGCAGTAGAAGATTGCTCTTGTTCGGGAGGTAAGTTTCCCCATTGTAAACTCCCATAGGGATTTCAAAAAATATATTTTTTTAATTAAAATTAAGAGTAATAATATATATTTTTAAAGATTATTAAGAGTTTAGAGATTGCTAGTTCTAACTCAGATCCACAGCACAATTGCCTTCAGTGTTAAAAGCACATCTACAACTTAAAAAGTTGCAAAACATCTTAATAATAATAACAATAACATAGTTTATGAAGCTGCAAAACAAACATTTTTTAAAACAAAAATGTAGATTTTATGGCCATTACTCACCACAGAACTGAATAACTCATAACGTTTTCAACCTTTTAATATATTTGTATATTTCTATCTCTATGGGGATTTATAATGGGAGCCAACGAGTGGGCGGTCACTGTTGACCTCCACAAGTTGGACAGAGAATCCTCTACCAGAGGGGAAAAAGTGGTTTGGAGCAAACTTTGGGAAGCTAAATATGTAAACAAATACATATTTTTATCTAAATACAGTCGCAACCTACTCAGTTTTAGAATAAATGGTGTAACGTGCATACAGATAACAATATAATGTAGATATAATCTTTTTAATTCAAATTTTACTTATTTCTAAATATAATTCATTTTAAAGAGCGTCAATGAGCAGAGATAACATATAGGTGACAGTAGATATTTTCTAATCTTTTTAAATGTAGGACAATACAGGATTAGTTTAACATGCATAAATACAACTTTGAGTACACCATTGATGATGAAACAAATGTGCAACATCGTTTAAGTTTATATTTACTTCTAACATCCCTTAAAGAATAGTCCATGTGCTGTTTATTCTACCTTGTGTAATTTGGTTATATAAAAAGCTAATAGAATGTGAAAAGATGGGACTGAAATTGCCCTCAACTAAGCAGCTGAACAATTTGTACCAACCAACTTCATAAACATTGCCTTGTACGCTAAAAGCTCTGAGCTAAAGTGGCGAGAGTGCTAGCATGTTCAAACTCGTGTTTCTATAATGAGCCCCATTAATTATGTAAAGGCAGTGATGCAGATGGACCTAATTAATTGTCTCTCGTCACCCCCTTGATTACTGTACCTGGAAGGGAGGTGTTAATTTCTGTAATACTTAAGCAGGTATGCAAACTGTTTTGTCAGTGCTACTGCGATGACAATGACAGAGTAGAACGCCGGTTTACCCTCCTGCAAAGCCATTTTACCCAAAGTTTCCCGTGGTGGTGCTGGTGACATTGGGATAATTGAAGGAGAGAGGCAGAGATTAAAAGTAGCAGCGACAGAGGAAGAGGAGAAGTGAGGAGGGGGCATGTTGGTGGTGGTGTTGGCGGTGGCCCTGGAGATGTTTTCGCAACCTGATTGCATCAACATTTGCGTACCTTTGTGCTGTTCGTCTCCGTATGTCTAGGTAATGGGTTACCAGCGGGCGAGTTTGGGATCACCCAGGGTGCTTTGCAACAGCCGCTCGAGTGGTGGGGAGGAAACCTGTTGAGAGACAATCAGTGTAGACAGGAGCCATAATGATAACCCCAGTCTGCCTGTTAATCATATAGTGACAGAGCTGTGATTTCCATCTTAAACTACACTAGTTGGATTGTTCTCCACTGAGTAAGAATCAGGGTTCTTTGTTTAGCCTATTATTAAAGCAACAATGTGTCACTTTTTAGGGCTTAACAAATTGCACATACTCATGAGTGTTTTTCAAAACTATTAAAAAAATGTGAGAATAAAAATATATAATAAAAAAAAACAGATTGTAGCTATAAATAGAAGGAGATATTTAGCTTTTTTTTTTTTTTTTTAAATTCAAATTATGTCAGTGATTTACCTTTCCAAATGAATTTCAACCGTGAGGCTCATCTACGAAGGCTCATTTTATCACATGTTCAGTGGATGGTAAAAATGGTCTAGTTTATTTATGTTTACATTTCATTGGGACAGACATGGACCGACACAGAACACTGCAAAAAAAGTGAAATCTAACTTAGATAAAATGACTTGATTTAAACAACTCAACTCAACAACTCAGAGACTGCACCGACCTCACCGCTTTCAAGAAAAATCTGAAGACCCATCTGTTCAAATCTGCGTTTAATGTTTTGATCAATGTTTTAGTTAGTTTCCGTTTTTATATTGTGTACATATATTTATCTGCCTTTGTCTGTAAAGCGTCTTTAAGTGTCTGGAAAGGGCTATATAAATAAAATGTATTTTAAACAAACAAGTCTTAAAAGACAAATTTTAAGATTTTTTCTTTGACTCGTTTTAAGCAATTCTATTGTGATTTACCTTATCTAGACATAAAAACTTATTTTAAGCAAATTTCTATCTGTTTTAAGCCATAATTGCTTGAAAAAAGAATAGATTTGCTTAAAAATCTTGTCAAGAGTACTTGAAGCTAACATCCAATTTTCTTACTGCAATTTTCTATCTTTGAAAGGCATTTGTTGCAGTGCACTAGATAAATGTAAACACATCGGATTGTAGCCAACGTCTGATTTCAATCTGTTGTCCCTAAAACACAGGGTCACAGCAGGGCCGTCAAAAAAAACAACAATAAAGCAAATCACATTTTATATTTACACAGATAGATTACACAAATTGGCGTAATTGCACATTTACCACTACTGCACAAACATCATTGCACATTCTTAATCGTTGCACAATCTCTGCTGCTTGCTGTTTATATTCAAGACAAGAAATTCAAGACAATTTTGAATGTTTACTTTGTATTGTTAGACAATTCAAAATATTCAAATCATGTATACATTTTGCTAAGTATAGTGTTACGTTTAATTGTGTACTAGAGGGCCACCTGTGAAGCAAATAGAACTCCTGGGAAAATGGTCAACACTAAATAAAGTAAGATGGACAGAGAGGGCAGCAGGCCGTGACAGGACGCCCCGGAACCGCTGTCAGATAACAAAAGGACCCTCAGCTCAGGACAGGAACCCATAACAAGTGTATTGAGGTGGTTTGTGAATACTTAAGCAAGGCAAGAGGGGTCGTGAGGAGGCATCTGTGGTCACTAATCTCCTCTATAGACTAAATACAATGTCTATGAATGTGTGCGGTGCTGCTTGTGCATCACTTCACATGCACTGAATGTATTTCTACAGCAAATACAGGCATGCAAGTTTTAAGTGCACACGCCAACCTTTTTGTAAGCTGGCATCACGTCACATTAGAGTGGCTTCTTCAATTACAACCGATGCTTTTTTTAGTGGACAGCGCTGAAGGCACCAACACAGCCTGAGGGAAAGGGACAGAGGCAAGGACAGGAGCAATGTAGCAAGCACAGCAGCAGACCAACAGCATTAGGGTGCTCAATATGAGACATGACTGCCAGAGCTACATGGCTGTTCTGCTGAAAAGGTCACAGACTTTGCTGGGCAGTAATGTGTGAACGCTGTGTGCAGTGGTTAAGAACAGAGGGAAAAATAAAGATCAGACATATCAACGCTGCAAGAAATACATGTTTAGGTTTAAAGGGAAGGTAGCAGGCAGGATTGGAAAATATTTAGAAATGACATAAAAAGTATTCTTTTTCCTATACAAGATTATGTCGCACTTTATATTTATGTAATTGTAAGCACTTTACAGCTCTAGTGGGGGTCTGTTAATTGATGTGATGATCATAGCTAAAAAGAAGATTTTGTATTTAGCCATTGGCCATTAAAGGTCCTATTCCAGATTAGGAACTTTAATAGAAACAAACATACATTTTATGTATTTATTTTAAGCTTTCTACAACATGTTTTGCTGTTAGGAGCAAGACGTGCCAGTATGCTAGCAGCAGTTAGCCATAATGCTAACAACAACTACAGACAAACTTAGCAGATTTTGGTGAATAAACGGGATATTATTGCATGTAGACAGGACATTGTGGACTAATTTTCACCTAAATAGATAAATTAACAAGATATCTGTGTTGAGAACCTTGTGTACTAAATATATCATATCTAATCAAAATAATCAAATCACTTCTGATATCTTTTGCTTGTAATACTGTAATACTTGTTATACTTTTTTTTAGTTCAGTTTGTTCCATGAAGTACTTTTCACTATGTAGACAAACTGCCTTGATAATGTGTTTTAATGACATTTGGCTACAATTATTTAAAAAGAAAACTTGAAATGGGCTTTTTGATGCTTTGGTAAAAGACACTGGAGTGAGTATGAACTCGTCGGTGTGAACACTTTAATTACAGGGAGTGTCAGCCCCATTGCTTAATGTGTCCCTCACAATTAATCCAGAAGGAGGATGTCATTATCTACCAAAGAGTGGGCCTGGGCTGGCTTCACTGTCTGAAGGAGAGCGGTGGGTGAGGGAGGGGCCACAGCGTCCGCCAGTCAAACAGGGAAGTGTCTTTGCTCTGCTTCCCACAGTATGGCCGACACTCAAAAGGCCAAAATATTATATCCTCTCAGATCCCTCATCCATTAATCCACCTCAGAGGAAGAGCTTTTTGATGGCTAACATGAGGCATCTCACGTCAGCTGTCAAAACATGTTCAGATGGAAGAGGTTAAATTGACTCCAGGTTTTCCACTGCCTTTTAAAACATTTTTCTCTTCTCTTAACCCTCTGCGATCTCAATGTCCTCATTTCTCAAGGATCAGGCCAAGTCCTCTGGAGTCCTGGCGTGTTCCGTGGCCGTAGTGTAATGTGAAACAGAAGGCAAACAAATTAGACCGATTTGTTGAGTGTGAGTGAACAGAGATTTGCAGAAAATAAAAATGAACAGGACTCATCTTACCCACACCCTTCTGCTTTCTAATCAGTTGCCGGTCATTTAAATGTCATTTAAAATATGTCTTTTCAAAGATATCGAGATATATATTGCACATCGTGATAAGAAAAAATAGATTGAGATGCATTTGTTTCCATATCATCCAGCACTAGTGTCAGTTCATTCTTGCAGTCACACTTTAAAACAAGGTTTCTTAGGAAACTCTTTAAAATGCCTTAAAGAGGCTTTTATGACCTTCACAAGCATTTATTAATTGGTTGCTGAATACAGTTTAATAAGCATCTAATTAGCATTTTGTATATGATTTATTAACACTCATTGTTTGTCTTGTTTACTCACATTTATGAAGCATTAAAAGTCATTCACAAATGTTAGTGAATGTTTAACTTATGCATTTAAAATTTACAAAGACATCTTATTTTAAACTGTTGTCAAACAGTGTTTTTTTCAGCACACACTGCTCACATGTCCCACATTCATAAAGCTCCCTCCATCTTGAAGTGCTCAGATGTGATCCTCTGTGACTGTGTGTCGTTAGTCACTTCTTCCTCTCGTTGGTCTGAAGACTTTGACCTTGGCCGGTTCCCGCGGGCCGCAGGGTACAAGAGGAGGCTCTGCTGATGGTGACAGGTGTCGCCTCTTAACAGCCCTGCGTCACATCCCGAGGAGAGAGAGGGAGAGAGACGTTTTACACTCATAACCTTAAAGAGACAGCACATGATCCCTAGCTCTCATTTGGGGTTATTGGCTTGGATACTTATCACCTCCAGCCTCGCAGGCGTGATTAGTTTGAAGCTACTCCAAAGTCAAATTTTGGATATCAAAGGTACCACTCAACTTTGGCATCTGCGCAGCATCTTAAACCGGGTTTGCCGAAATACCTTTAAAATGACTACCTCATGCAATTTAGTATGAGAATTAGGTTTCCCCAATACAAAGGATTAACCTGAAGAAAGCTGGAGGGCTAATTTTGTGCTAAGAAAAGTATAGGTAGCTAAAAAATTTCAAGTAAAGTTGTACGGGAACAAACCTTGAAAAGTCAACCCCTCCAGGCCCACACTGAGTCACATGACAGTAAAGCTGCTATCCGAGTTGTTTACCATACAGTAGAATAGCTTTATTTGCTGCAAAGGAGATTAGTAACAGTGAATTATGCATATCTTATTTTGTGGATTATCTCGAGCACTCACAGATACCATCTTATTGGATAATCTCTTTAGTCTGTAAATATAGTTGTGCCATCACTTTTTTATTTATTTTCTTCAAGTCCAATTTAGAATGTCTCAAACTGGAATATTTATATGCGATCTTTGCTTCTCGGGCACAGTAATGAGGTAAAACTACTGTAGCGTATGTGCAAGTTTGTGGCTATGTTTGTGTGAATATGAATGGGTGGCCTGTCTTGTCCAGTGGTGCGTTTTACCGAGACACAGACCTTTACTTCAGCCAAATCAGACCCTTTGCAGACAGTGTGCTTCCGAGCCATTTTCAAGCTGCTCCAATTATACGTGCTGACTGTGTGCATATTGGAGAAATTTGCAATAATGGTGTATCTATTTCCGTTCTAATGGTTGACGTTGCTTGGCTTATCCATGCATGTATGTCGGCGGGCTTTCTGCTCTATGGTTTTGGTTTGTAGCCGTGTGCAGTGTGCTGTAGCTAGTTTGAGCCTTGTTTGTGGATGTGTAGCTTGCACCCACATTATTTCTGCAGCTCTCAGTGTGCTCATGGGGATAGCATTTGATTTGTCTTCAGTGAAAACCTTATACTCTAATATAGTGTGTGTTAACTACTTAACATATCAAATGTCTTTACATTTATAATTTTTTTTTTTTTTTTCATGTTTAGAAAAACAATGACAATCTTTAATCTGTCACTTTTTGAGTTGAGCTTCAGACTCATAGCGAGAAGATATTGGGTTTAACTCTTTGAACTCTCTTATGCCTGCATAAGTTTCTTCCAAATATTGTAGTTTCAATGACGATTAAAAATATTATAAACAAAACTAATATGAACTGGATTTGTTTTAAGCATAAGAAAATTTGTCATAAAGTGTTATGTACATGTATGTACTAACAACTCAACAAGTTTATGTGAATAACATTTTAATTATCATGAGATGTTCTGGATCAATGTCATTCAGTAAATTAGTCTTTTTATGTCCAATAGAAGGCAAATATCATGGCAGAAAGAATCAAAGTTGTCACCTGGACAAAGATGTTTTGATTCTCTTAAGAAAGTAATTTTCAGTCTGACAGAAGGGATCTGAGTAGTAGTTTGTATTTATGTGAGTTTTTGAGAATTTGACCAATTCACATGGTTTAGTGGGTCCTAGTTATGACAGACTTGTGAAACCTATACCCAATCCAACAAAATTTCAATATTTATCCATTAGATTGATGCATCCCTAATATAAACTAGGTTCCCTCAGTGGGACTATCAACACCGTTTCTCTAGTTTGCAATTATTGTTTGTTTACCATTCTCTACATTCACTTTGTTCATTCTAGCATTTAATAGGTTGTGTTCATGTTTAAGAATGTGATGATCAGGCTCAATGGTGATCAAGAGGGCAAGAGTTTTTCTTTTAAGCAGTATTGCACTTTGCATGAAAATATCTAAAAGGTCTTTATACACATTTTCTGTCTGATAACCTCTATTAGTGACTGGAATTGTTTATTACAATAGTTACATTTAAGCAATATTCATTTAGATTCCCTTTATCTTTTAAATTTGCCCATAGAATTTAGTGATTATAATGGTTTATTCAAAACATTCATTCAAGAAGGCAAACTTGTTTTATAGTAATTTTAAACCAATGCTATAACATAGAATTAACTGAAAGTAAAAGATTGATCACAGAGTTACAATTAAATAATAATAAAAAAAAAAAATCCATAATGTCTTCTTTAATATTTATATTCTGTATACGTAGCTTGTCCCTTTGCTGTGTTACGTGTGTGTGTGTAGACTGGGCAAACAGAAGTCTTGAACCAGGGCCAGCTCGGGCGCGGTGCCTCTGGAGTGGTGGGGTTGACCCTCGATAGCTTAGAGAGCCTCTGCACAGTGCACACTTCTCCTCTCTCCATCTCCCCCTCCTCCCCTCCTCCCTCTCCCCAGCCGCCTCCCTCCCTCCCCCTCTGCCTGCCTGCTGCCTAGCCCGAGTGCCCGCAGGCGCTGGAGATGCACGCATGCGTTTCCTCACTGTGTGGGGCTTTGTCTGTTTGGGAGCCAGGCCTGCACTATCTATGTGTGTGTGCATGTGTGCATGGATCGGGATCTGTGGACAAAAGAAGCAACCGTGTCTACGTTTTTTTTTTCCATTTGGCAATAATCAAAGATGCTCCAACATGATTTTAGTGTAAATTTTGAAGATTCTTTCACTATTTTCTGTGTTTGATTACTGATAACATGATAGCATCACATACACATATACAGCAGGTTCTAGCCAAATATAATAATAAACAAAAATGTTTGTTAGTTAAATTCTGTAAACATTTCATCATGTGGTTACGAGGGGAATCTTGACAGTACAGGCCTTGATACATGCATGAAGTAATTGGACTCAGCAATTATCCTAAGTGTAGTTTATTTTGCATATTGATATTTGATTGACTGATTATAATATTTATGTTTTTATAGCAGACCACATGTCAATTGCCATCTACCACAGTTGCAGTTAGTGTGGACCACATTATTCAAATTTGTTGCTGTCAGAACAATGTTGCTTGGCACCTCTTTGAAAATATTCAAAAGTCTCTGTTTTGAAAATGCTCGTGTAAGCTCTTCGTGAGATGCTGCCTTAATAAAACATGTTGGTGCTAGCCCATAACGCCCATCCCAAACACTGCGTTAACCAGCTTTCCTCCACACTTTTAATCTCCCTGTGAGTTGTCTTTCCCAATACCAGCTCAGTGCCAAAACACCCACAGTCCACAGTCACTCTCGTCTACTCTGCTCGTTTCACCAAAAACAGAATACAAAAAAACAAAACATCTCCATTCTCATCCCAAGTCTCAAGTCTGGTCCCATGCAGCCAGCCGGGTCCTCCATGTGCGACTGACACATAAATAAGCAGGGCTGTCGGCCACCCAGGCAAATTCAAATGCACCTGTCAAAGTGATGAAGCACCCGCCCGCAGGGAAGCATTGTTTACATTTTCACTCCACTCTTCACAAAAGTGAGATTCTAATTATTTTCTCCACTGTAAATTAAAGCCAAGTAGGACAGAACTACCAACCAACTGGATCATGACAATGACAAGAGAAAGACCTGTTCCTCTGTCTTGTGTGTGGAAACATATCTTGTGCATTGTAAACAGCAGTACAGATATATTCAATTGCTACATAGGTCACATGTGTTCAAACTGCAAAACTGCTAATCCTCATCAACAAATTTTACCACGTTGAGCAGTGAGTTTTCAATTATTAAAGCAAACATGTATGACTTGAAGTCTGTATTTGTTTGGAGCAGTAGGGGTATGTGAAAATTGACATTTCAAAGAACTTAAACCTCAGATAAAGAACAGGATTGCTTTTGAAATATGTAGAGCATTATGTAGTTACGTATATGCTTATAAATTTTACATATTAAGTGTCCCAAAATTACCAGGTTGATGCCAGTCAAAATTATTCTATGTGTAGATGAGCATTGTCTTATTTACATAGATAATTTAAAATACATTTAGCAGCTGTAGTTAAAATTATTCTAAAAGTCTCTTGCAATAAGATTTAATTTGCTAAATCTGTGGCTACATGAGCATTAATATCATTTGCAAACACCAGAATTCTCTATTCCTGTACATTTCTTATTGTCTGTCCATTTTTTTGCAGGCACCTATTTGTTTATACTCTATGTGTCTTTGTTTTAAAATTTATGATTTACCAAAAACATTGCAAAGTCGTAAGTCAGCGGGTTTGAAGGTAAAGGAATAATCGATAAACATATGTATATAGAGAAGACAAAGAGAGCCTCAAGTCCACTCTGTGCAATCATTACAGACAAGGTCTCCAGGACTGATCCAACTGAATACATTATACCCTCACATTTCATACATAATAATGTGCCAAAATGTGCTGCATTATTTTTCATACCAAAGGACGGCAAGTGAAAAGGATGGGTCGAGAAAGATAGTAAAGTAATAAAGAGAAATTTTAATTAGTCCATGGGAACATGCAAATGGAGCAGAATTAGACAGGGAGCTAGACCTGAGGAGGTAAAAGCATGAATGGTAATGATGGCTATCTACTTCTGATCAATGACTGAGGAAAGAAGGGACGGCAGCCTGGTGTGGCCCTGCCTTAGGCTCTGGAGCTGGACTAGTGCCAGTGGAGCTCAGCCTCCTCTGTGAACCTCATGTGTGCCTACAATGTACTCAAATGTCATCAAACCTTTCTCTATTTTCTCACACACTGGCTGACTGCCCCCTGGGTCCAAATTGCTCCGCCTCTTTTTTAAATATGTGTAAACATTAGTTAATTTGCCCTTTGTGGTCGTGTAGTTAGTTTCCTCTCTGACATGCTGTTATGATTTTTGGTCAAGGGAAATGGCAGTTTTCTTCCAAGTTAAGAGGTCGAGTTTGGGAAGTGTTTTTATTGTCAGTGGGGACACACAGTCGCGACAGAAATGTCTTTTTATAATGGTCAAATCCAGACTCCATGTTTATATCCAACATGTCACAAAGTGCAGAGAAAGGTCAGTGTGATATTTGTGACACACAAGGACAAAGTGTGAGACCAATACAAAACACAGTCTACCTCAGACAGAGCTATTACCCCACTGTCTGTCACTGTGCAAAACGACTGTCTCAGCTGCCCTCTTTTGGCTTTAGTTGTAAGTTTATATCCTAATTTAGTTTTGAATTTAGGTCAGTGTTTAAATATACCACACATGAATATCTTTTACAATGAGACTCATTTACTGTCTGTTTAAAACAGAAACATTCTTACAGATAACTAAACTTGAACATAGCAATTATTACTTTTTACATTTACATTGCTCATCTATATCGTATGCCTACTTTGAAATAATTTAGGTTTAATCACATTAGGTTTGTGTTAAACCACATCTCTTTTGAGTAAAGACAGTCTGGTGTATTTGTGAACAGCAGAGCCATCCTCACTTCCTGTGTGCCTGCCTCTCCCTCTTATTCTCTGTGCATTTGCGGTAATGTCTACAAATCCTTAAATTTATGTCCCTGCTGGAAAACATGGTTTGCCGTTTATAGTCCCCTCTAAAAGAAATAAGGGCCGTCTCTCCTGATGCAAGTCGAGGGACTGATCCAGACTCTATCAGATTTCTAAATACAGACCACAACAATAAATCCCGACTTGATTGGGTTGGAATTGGGTTAGCTCACTTGAATGCTATCTGCTTAACCCACAGCTGGCCTGCCTGCTCCGTGCAGCCATTGAACCTAAATCAGTCACTTAGTGCTATCAAATGGAACAATGGCGGAGTGGAGAGAGCACTCAGGCTAGGGCTAGGAGCCAGGCTAGCACTAAACGACAACACAACAGACCAGAACAAGGTAGTGTGGAGCAGGCGGGTTAGCGCTAATGCTCTTCCCTCTTTGTGCCGCTGAGGCTGCTGGGATGCGTCCTGAGAGCCATGGTGCGTTGCATGAAATGGCATCACCCTAACCAAATGCACAAACACCTTTTCAAGCCTTTGTCTCGTCTTGTCAAGAGAATTTCACAGGATAATTAGTGTAGGATGGCAGCATGGCTAACGTCTATTTTCATGCAAGTCAAATATCATACATATGCTAACTATGCAGAGCGATACAGCAGGTGTGTGAAGTCAGACTCTATCACAGCTCTGCACATGGTTTAAAGGTGCACTATAAGCTCTAAAGAAACATTGCCTTGTGATTCTGTACATATTGGTCGTAGGCTCTACACCTGTCCAAATGCTTGTTTTATACCCCACTTTAACACAAAAATTAGAAGGACTGTATGACGCTAACACGCTAAATTAACATAGTATGTGTGTACTCTCCAAACAGACTGATTGCAGCCTTATAAGTGCTGATTAATCATGAAATCAGTTAGCCCTCATATGGAGGCCAAACCGGAGGTAGAAACTGCCAAGAAAAACTGAAAGGATTAGATTAATATACAGTGTGTAAAAACTATTTAGATAGACAAATTTTCAATTAATGGCAACAGATTTTGCTGCTGTTGCTCAGTTGGGTAGAATTAAAAATAATAATTTTAGTTGAAGCCACGTGACGACATTTCTCTTGGGTTTAATGGGTAAATCTTAACCTACCCAAAGTCCCAGCCCTAAACTTACCCATTTTAGTAACTTGAAGCCTAAACTTACCTGTTAAACCCAAAGAAAAAGTCGCTGCGTGGCTTCAACTAAAATTTGTGGTTATTTTACGTTTTGGCTTTTCATAACATGTTGACGTTAAAAGAAGTGAAAACGTGCTTATCATACATTTTTGAAATTTTGTTATATGTCTGCGTTTTCTCCGGAGACTTGTTGATAAGTTTATGTGTTGCTTAAATGACTCTGCAGACTCAATCTTGGTGAATCTCTCTCAGTGCAGTCAGGCACTAGTCCTCTCTCTGTGGAAACACTGGTCCAGCTGTCTTTTATAACTTCTGTGTACTTTATCTGTTGTTTGTCGTGTACGTCTTTTTTAATAAACCTTAACCTAGAAATGAATAAAGATGATGACGAAAGTGCTTTATTAATGGAGGTTATTTATCATTTGATTGTGATAATGTTTGCGATTGTAATGAACAACTGTTTATAGATTTCTATAGTTTAGTCAGTTGTTTTATTTGCTTTTTATCTAACCAGGTAAACTGACTGAGTTTGAAAAGTTTTTTTAAGAATGACCTATGCCTGACTCTGTCTGTCTATGAGGGACTGTGGAAGCAATGGTGCGTTGTCCACCAGAGAATAAAGTTTACTCAATGAGGCAAAAGTTATCAAGTGGTTAAATGAAAAAGGAAACAACTATAACAGTAGAGCAACACAAATCTTAAAACTACTTTTATTTGCATTATGGATGCAACAAGTTATTAATTGCAACTAATCAATTATTGAATTATTTATCAACTTATTTAGTAATTGATTAACCGTTATCTGGTCTATAATAGCTTCCCAAACATGCATGAACTGAAAAAGCAGCAATAACATAGAAAATGTGTAAATTTACTGCTTTTACCTGAAAAAACACAGATTGTGTTTCAAGTAAATACAAATTTGATCTTGATTTGAGTAAATGTTAAGGGTGTCAAGTGATTCTGAAGATTTTTCAGTGTTTGAAGGAAAAAACAATTGTCAGTAAACATAGATCTCCAAATGTATCTATGTTTGGATACATTTATCAATAGATATATCGAAATTTGGGAAAAAATCTTATAGTCTTTGACTGTTATCTAAACAACTAATTGATTAATCGAAAGAATAATCGCCCACCTAATAGATTGGCAAAAAACTAATTGATTAGCCCTAATTTGCTTAAAGTTTTTTTTATAAATTGTGCACACTCAAAAGCACAGACAATGTATATAGAGTATTTTTTTTATATTAATAGATTGAATGTTTACTTCCCCCAGTGAGTTTACCCAAAAAAAACGTCGTCTATACTTATTTCTCTCGTCTAAGTCCATAAAACATATATATTAAACTTGAAATAATGTTATTCTGTGTCATTTATTGTCTGTCTGTGTTGTTTTGACTTGTGAGCAGCGGTCGCCTCCTCACACACTCGCTCTCCTCTGTCTGCAGCTCACACTGGCTCTAATTACACCAGTGGTAATGACTCTGTGTTTTCTTGGTGAAGTGCCTAAAGTTGTGTTTGGCTGAGCGTTTATGAGCGCGGGGTGACACCGATACAGCGCCAAATGAAAGCTCTCCTTCAGCTTGACCCTGCCACTCACGGCCCCCTTTTTCCCTCTCACAGTATTTTAGGAGAACCGTAATTACGCTGCCAATTAGGGGTCACCTTGAGTTTCACAAAGTATTGAAAAACTTCCTGCACTTAGAGACTTTGCGGGGATGTGCGTGTCTGTGTGTATGTGTATGTGTATGTGTGTGTGTGTCATTGGAATCTTGCTTATTTTGCCCACATAGTTCACAAACACCTTTTAAATGATAAAGACTTTGAGAAAACATGTCATTTAGCTTGAACAGCCAGACTTAAGCAACAAAAATCCCATCGTCTTTCTCAGTTTTTCTAATATTTTCCAACAAATAATTTACAGCGACCTCTGAGGAAACTAGGGCTGTCGTCGACCAAGAAATTTTTGGTCGACTAAAAACGTATCCCATCGACCGATTAATCGACTAAAAATTATGTTTTTGAACTGACCATTTAGCTGACTGAAAATGTTATAGTGTTCATACAAAAACAAACAATTTATGGAAGAAATTATTTGAAAACAGTGTATTTATTCAAAATTAGATTAGGGCAAAGATGTGGTCCCAAATCTTGAACTAACAGATTTCTTTTTGTTACTGTTCAATACAAATTCTTATATTCAAAATAAATCCTTGCTCGACTAATAAAATGTTGGTCGACCAAGATTCCAGCGACCGATTAATCGACTAAAGGACTACAGCCCTAGAGTAAACGCCCTCTTTTTATCACTCACTACTCAACAACTACAGCAGCAGATGTGGACCTAAGGACATATATTGTGTCAAATATAGATATGAAGACAGAAATGAAAAAAGTGATTCAACAGCGCAAGTTTGTAAATAGGATTTTCAACAGATCTGTTTACTTTTCTGAGATAACACCACTTCAACAACATCCATTATAACTTTTTGTTGTGACTTTACTTGAAATAGTTGTGCTCAAAATACACCTAAATAGCCAGGGAATGTCCTAAAGGGTGAGAAAGTTGCAGTTCCAAAAAAATTCTCATGGATCTTTATCCTGGAACTTCCCCCACGGCAGGCCACGCCCCTAAATATGACACGTTGCTGACTGTATGGCAAATCAATAACAGGCACAATCTTACATTTATTAGAGTTAATAACTTTGATGACTTTACTGTTTTATTTACGCTTTCAGAATCAGATAAATTCATTAGCTAGTTCATAAACTAAAAACTTGTCTGGTGTATTTCGATAATATTCACTCAAACAGTCCAACAGAAATGTGTTAAAACATGTTTCAAAAATATTATCAGACAAATGTGAACTTTCTGGTAATTAAATCCAGTTCATATGCAGGTCGTAAATTGTATGTTTGAAATACCTTTTACAAAAAAAAAAAAATTGAACTATTAATGACCTCACTTTCACAGGTTTCCTAGAGCTGGCGGAACTGTTTAGTAGCACTTGTTTTTTGAACCAACGTTTAACACCATAACTATAATTGTAAAAAACCTAAACTGTTATCCTTGGCCAGAGATATATTATTATTGAAACTACTTTTAAGAAGTTTAAAAATGTGATTAGAACAAGTATCTTAACAAGACTAAATACCTCCCAAAACGAATACCCATACATTTCTGATGAATTTATCAACTTTAAAACTTTTAAGACCCTGCAGATACTCTGTAATCACATGAGTGTAGAAATAGTACTTTGTAATTTGTTCTCATTTTCATGAATCTAACGGTCTTTGTAGCATTTTTAATAATGTGAAAACAACTTCGCTTTTAACTTTACAAAACAACATTCACTGTTTTATCTAAGTTTCAAAATATTGCCCACTTCCAAAAGAATATACAAGAAATATAAAAGGCACATAAGAACTTTTAAACAGATTTAGGATTCAAGTGTCAGTAATATTCCCAAATACTGTGTCTACAATAATTTGATCATTTAATTTCCCATAATGCCTGTGAGTAGCAGACATGAAAGGCTCACCAGCAGACAGTATGTAGGAGAGCGCCTGATGATCTTCACACATGGATGAGTCCGAGTTACATGACCTATATAACATGTTACACGCTCCGCTTGGTCCTGCGCCTCACCCCGGCAGAGGGGGGGCTTTACAGGTGTGTGGAGGGTTCATGGATACACACACAACACTCACAAACAACACAGGCACCAGGATTTGGACGTGTTTATGCATGACAGTAAACACAACCTGTCCCTTTACCTGCTGCTGATCCGGCCCCATAGGAATTAAGCTGTGATCTACTGTGTGTGACTGTCAAGCAGGGCAGATCTGTTCTACTGTTTGTTTTCTAGTACTGCATACAATAATACAATTAGGATGGAAAATATTTTGTATCACAAATTTTAGATTTTAGATTTGGTCATATATTATGTAAACATATCTATTTTTCCATTGCTTTTAAGAAGTAAAAATGTTGCATGCTTCTTCTGAACATTCACTCTTTATCCGGATTGGCTAAATACTATAGCAGTCACTCACTCAGAGCTGATCAATAGGAGAAGACTATTCACCAAAATAGCACATTTTCACAGGAATGAACTTGCAAATCAGTTTTTATTACTTTACTTCTCAGTTCTAAACACAACAAAGAAACATTTTTAGGTAATCATTATTAGTTTGTACATCTGTAAAACAAGTTTGAAAAAATCTATTTGGATTTTTATTTATTTATAGTGCGTGCCCTGTTTTTGAACAAAATAATATAACCAGAGGATAGGTATAACAATTGATGAAGTCAAAAATTGACTGCAATAGTAGAATGAAATACGTAAGTATTTGCTAGTTATGTTTTTTTTTTTTGTTTTTTTTTTCTTTTTAACCACTATTTTAAAAACATTTTGTGTGTTTACAGGTCGCAGTGTATGACCACATTTGGACTGAGGAGGAACCATTGGTTGTTTCCACTATCCCCATTGAGAGCCCACCAGCTGAGGGTGCTCCCACACCTAAGGGTGAAACCAGCACCCATGTGACTGTCCACACACTGTTTCTGAGTGGGCTGAAGCAGAAGTACAGACAGTTCCTGCGGCAGCCAGACGGAGCCATCACCGAGGTGGGTGTGTCAAGCCATTCAGAAAAATGTCATATCATTGCTATAGCTAATCATCATGTGTTTTTCTTTGCAAGTGCTTTGTTTGTAATAGCTTTTCAAAAATTATTAATTTGCCAATGACCTGCCTCTCTCTGCTGGTGCCAGTTTTATTGAGGGCCATGTATGTTGGTCCTTTCCCGATGACTACTAAATCCAGTTACATAAACTTAAATTTTGGGTGATATTTTGGGTGAAACTGCTTATTTGTACATAGATGTTATAGCTTTTTCTGGAATGTTGAATTTGGCAATGGAACTGACAAGTTTATTATATGATGCATCTTCAATAATCAAATATTTTCCTCCTTCTCTAAGTCACTATAAACTTGGACTCAAAAAACGAATAGTTAATATTCACTTAAAATGTTTAATTTACCAATACTGGGATAGATTATCAACACATATCCATGGAAATGTAGCTTTTGGTTCTGTTCCGTAATGAGTCTATTTACTGACTGATGTTGACCCTGAACATCTCATATATTATCCACATAAAGTAGTGAAGTTGTCACTAATTACCTAAATAGTAGCATAGCAATATACAACTTTTTTTTTATTGATTAATTATCAATTTCAAGGAGAAAGTAAACAATTTCAGTACATACATTTCAATATTGAACTGAAAAGGCCAGATCAGTGCCTCCTTTAGAGTAATTGAAACATTACACTGATATAGTATAATCTAGCTAAGCACATACGTAATAAATCACGTTATTTCTATTAATTTATAATAAAAGTTACATTCCTTTGTCTCGACACTTTACATTGTCACAAACGCGGCAGGTCAGAAAGTTACTCAAGGATTGTTCTCTAATTAAAAGTGGTGCTTTGTGACAAGTGCTGCCGTAAAATGAATTCACTCTTTTTTCAATCATTCTGACACTTCCCCAGGAGCGACCTCGATGGCTGCAACAAAATGAATATTAGAAGTTTGAATGTCATTTGAGTGAGCAGAGTTGTGGAGGGAGGGGTTATATGCGTTATAACAATTAGCTTTGAGGCTGTGCTCCTTCTAATGGCTCTCTGTCAATGTGTGAGTGATGGTGAGTTTATGTGAGTAAACACGCAGCATGCTATATTTATGACTTGTATCGGACTGTCAGTGCATACGTTGCCTCTAGACTTGGGCCCAGTGGATAAAACATCTGGGTACTAAGTTGTAGCCAAACAAACTGCATAAACACATCCACTTAATTTTATTTCTTTTTAAATGGGTCCTTGTGAAATGCCCAGCACTTTGTTTTTATTAAATCCATACATAAATGCAGATGTTGGCCCGTGTTTACACCTACTTAGCAGTTGTAAAATAATGGATTCCTGACATTTCAAGTGTGAAAAACAATCTCGACTTTGCAGCTTCCCTTTTCTTCTGACGAGACAAAGGCCACAGTGGGTTAGAACAGTAGAGCTACAGTAAGTATTAAGGCAGTTGACAAAATAAATGATTATCTCCGACTGCTGCATCCTCGACCAAGCCTCAAATAAGAATGTGATGGATAAGTAAAGTAAGTGAAGTATTAAGTATTAAAGCTTTTTTTTTTTTGTCTGGACTAAACATACTCTAAAATGTAAGCTCAAAGACATTTTATGTAATGCTGCTTTCAGATCGGACAGCGTCTTGGCGTATTTGCGTCCATTTTCAATGTTAAGTCAATGTAAACCCGCGTCTTGAGCGTTCAATACGCGCTAATTTTCCGCGCGTATTGACGTCTGGGCGTCAGTTGACGCGCGTTTTGGCTTCTGAAAACGCGGCGTCTTGCAAATTAGAAGCTCGAAGCTGCGGCCGCCGCGGCGGGAACATTTTTAAATGAATCTTTATTTAGTTTATATCAGTCTAGCCCTGTGACTGGTCAGGTATTCAAAACAATTGTTGCTTAGGCCTTTATGATTAAAATAAAGTTGACGAAATAGAAATAAATAAACTAATAAATAAATAAATATGCTGATACATTTGAATGTAATGTAGCAACAATTGATTCCAAAGTTAACTAAAAAAAAAATATTATTGCCGCTTTTATCAAATTTTAGTTAAAGTATTTTGTGTTGTCACAGCAATACAAAAATGTCACTCTCAAATTTGAAAGCAGTAAAATAATCAGTTCTAAAAAACAATATTGATACCACAATACATTAAAAATGCTTTTTGTTTGGTCACATTTTTACACACGTATCAACATTTTTAACACAAAATAGTACTTTTCTCTCTGTTTAACATTGTGGTCTAGATATTATAATTGTACTTCATTCTGAAACTGTACAGTAGCTGGCTCCGAAAGACCAAGTTGTATTCTGTTAGGGTTAGGGTTAGTAAGTATCTTTTTTAGTGTTGATTCATGCTCAAATGTGTATTTATTTAATGCTATTTTTTTTGTTGTTGTTGTTGAAAATGATCTGATTTTTGATAATTTTGACAACACTACAAATGAGCACTTTTTTTTCTTATCCTAAACTGACATGACTAGCAAAAAGCATTGTCATTAGAGTCTATGTAGCATAGCCTATAATGTATTCTTAATGACGTGTAATGCAGATTGTAATTATATGAGTATAAGTAAATAGTGTTCCTTTAGACGCCTATGGGTGCTTTCATATAACCCCCTCTGTCTCTCCCGCTGGTCGTCGTAAGCGATTAGACCCAGGACTGTTCCCGTTGCCTTACAGGACCTTTACATATTCACCACTAATCCTGCCCTGAATATATAGAGCGGTTTTATGTATAGACGAGATCCAAGAATAACCAAAGGGCACTCCCGGCTCTGCCAAGAACACTTGAGCTGATTTTATTAGTGCTTCATATAATTCCAATAGGATATAGACAAACTGGCCTTAAGATGGGAGGTGACAGGCCCTTAGAGAGAAATAACAGAGCCGCACCAGCACTGCAGAATTAAAGAGATCAAAATATATAACGTGAAATATGAGATGCAGTGGCCACAGTAATGCAGACTGTTTTTGATTGATGACATTTTAAAGCAATCGTATAGGTTCTCCAGCATGCTCTCAGTAGTTTATTCACTTAAAATCAAGAAGAATGGAGATGTGGTTGTTTTATGTGTGTTATGGTTGACTAGAGTTACGAAGATTCATTTACTATTAAACAGAATGAACATGTGACAGCTACTGTAGTCATCAAACATTACAGTACAACCAAAGTTTAAAATGAAAATCTGTCATCTGTTAAAAATGTTCACAAAAGCTGGGACAACTGAATTTCAAAATGTGAAAAAGAGGAATTTTGTGGCAGAAGGTAAAAACGATACTCAACACTGGAAGATGTGGAGTTTATTTAACGTCGCTAACATGCAAAAGTTTTCTAAGCACTGATAACACTAGACTAAATGTCCGAATATACTGTATAATGCCAAGAACAGACCACGCCCCCAAAACCACATTTTCGACTTTTCTAACTCATTTCTCACTCTCACAAATCCTTTAGTTTGAACATGGAGGGATATAGTATTTTTGACTATTAGCAAACGTTACACAAATAAGTTCTCATCTTATAAAGTGGCTCAAGTTTGAGAAGATAAAACATTCAATGCTATATGAAAAAAAAATGCAGAGAGTGAACAGGACAAACAAACAAAAATTACCTCACAGAAATACAATGTTGTAAATGTACTCAACAAGATACTCCTAATTTTTAAATCCAAGAATCAAATGAACATGACATACACATTATTAATTAGTTTCTCTTGTCACTGTTGCTTAATTACTCAATTCTTGTAATCAGCTAGGGCTTATACAATTTCATAAACATAAATAAATAAAAAAGTTTGTCAGGGCTATGAGCTCATGATTTGATTGATATCACAATATTACCCAGATCCATAATCCAACAATACATGCTAAGAATGCAGAAAGTTGTACTGAATGGCCTGCTAACAATAAGTAATTTGTTCCAAATATCTCATATGTGTAAATGCAATAAAACAAATTAGGGATTAGAGTGGATCTCTACTGTTTTGTGTTGCATAATGTTATTGCACAAATGTCCGCCCCACTTTGTAAAATGAATAATTGTGACCCTGCTACTTCAGAAGTCTGTTTCCATTTACTGCTGGAATATTGACGGATGCCTCATTTCCTTTGGAGCTGTGTTTTCTCAGGCAGTGTCTTCACTTCAGACTCCTCCCTTAGACTAACATGACCACAGCTGCAGGGCTTTGCATAATACTTACAACACACATTTAGTCCCAAATTAGTGTAGTATTAGCACAAAGAGAAACACCTTGAACAGGCAGTTGTAGCAGAGGTGCCTTTAGCTATAGACACTGTTAGGTAATGTTTGGATCACAGCAAACAATGAGGTGTGTCCTGTTTGATTTTGAGTGAGGAGAGTGCACAAGTCACTTGAAAGAAACTGAAACTGACTTTTTTGTATTTGTTCAAACATAATTGACCTAAGCTTGTCAGATGTTGCACTAAAATGTGATGTGACTATATTGTGAGTTTGTCTTATACACTCTTGTATGTTCCAGGTAACTCCCAGTGTTTTTACTTTAACCATCACAAATACTCAAGTACTTTATATTGCAAAATGGATAAATTGTCAAAATAATTATTGCAATTAAGTGAAGAAAGAACTGAAGAGTAGCTGTAAGAGCATTATGATTCACAAATAATGTTATAAACTTGTTATAACAATAGTGTAAAGCTGTTTTCATTGTATTGCATTGAGATTGTACCAGGAGTGATGCACATATTTAACAGTCTGACGCAGTAAGTTCAGTGGAACTGCTTAACTATCCGAGGGTGGATCAGTCTTTTACTGAAGCTGCTCTACAAAGCAGACAGGGTGTACTGCAGACAAGACCTTTCTATAGCTCCAAATGCCCTATGACCCAGAATCACAACAGGACATCTCAGAGGACAAGGTTAGCAAACAAAAACTCAACATTAGAAAATCAGAAACGGTCATAATTCTGAAATACAGAAATAGATTGTCCTACAACCAACAGGCAAATGAATAATTGTCCCAGACTGTCCCTGTCTTGGCAAGGAAATACAGCAGGAAAAAGAGAAACCTCGAGGAGGACCAGAGTGAAGGAGAAATCCACTCCCATCGAGGGACAGGCTGTAGATGTGTCCAGAACTAACACGTATCTGATGCAGTTAGAACTGTAAGTCATTGAAGCCAGAGTTCAATGCTAGAGGGAAACGATTCATCTGCAGGACAAGGACGACTAATCCAAGAGAGGGAAGTGGGGAGTAGTTCAAGTGGGAGGGGTCTAGGGAGCATCAAAAGTCCAGACTTTGACACTATCAATAAGTAACTATTACTTTATCATATTTTATCTTTACACATCACTTGCCTCTCATGTCATGAACACTTTTGATCCTGTGCTGTTTTGACTGTAGAACAGCAGTGGTGATTCTGAAGTTGTTTGTAGAAACATATCAGGATAATGAACTCTTTATTGACTCGCATATTGAATTGTGTTTAAAGAAAGTTAATATTAATGATCCATCATATGCCTCACATTCACTGTTTCGCCGAGGGCTCTCCGCCATCGACCACGTTGAGCAGATCTTATAGCCACTCGCAATGCAAAAAGTTTAGACAACGTTCCCACCAGCGCTCTCCAATAAAAGACATTAAAGGTAAAGTGAGGTGTAGCTTTTGCAACACTCATTACCTATAAACAGATGTTCTCCAGCTGTCAGCCCACACAAAACACTGCTGACAACAACTGTTAGGGCCGATATTGCACCGCCGTACAAGCTAAGGCCTTCAGAGCCGCTCTCATAACCACTCCGTCTGAAGAAACAAGATGGCTGATGAAGAAATTAATGCAGGCAAAGTCATTATCTCCTCTCCTGAAAGCGCAGTGGGTTTATGTCCCCCTGTGCCGTCTTTTCTCCGGGGCTAGCATTTAACTGTCGATGGACTTATAAAAAGATAGGACAAGCCAACTGTGCTCCTTTTGTCTGCCTCTCTCCATATGGGAGGCAGCGGCATATGCAGGAACTGGCTCGGCTTCTGTAAAACTTCCATTAAAGATGCACAACTAAGACTCCGCCAGCTTGAATATTACCTCGCCGCGCAAATTATTTATGGCTCGGAAAAAACGCTGATGATGAGCGTCTCCCGCGACGGGTAAAAATAAAAACACTTTTCTGCAATATCAGCTGGGTTTTATATTTTTGGCACAAGAAAAGGAGCTCTGGAGTTTATTCACAAACTAATCATTTTAGATATTGAAAGTTTTTCTTTTTCTTTATGGCAGAAGATTTGGCTTTATGATACGGCTTTGAAAAGTTGATGTGAGTAAAACTTAGCTTACCACCAGTAATATTTGACAGAAAAACTACTATATCTACATCTACAAGAATTTCTGAGCTGTAAAAATGTATAACTCACGATGTAAAATCCCTCAGAAATGACAGCTGTCATTTGGACTTTACATAAATAAAAAAAGTGAAATAATCTTTACCATACTTACACATTACAAAACACATTTACCTTTTTTACTTTTGGTATTGACGAAAACCTAGGTTTATGGATGCTCCACCTAATTGAAGGCCTAGTTTTGACCATAAGAAGACCTAGTTTTGACCATAAGAAGACCTAGTTTTGACCATAAGAAGACCTAGTTTTGACCATAAGAAGACCTAGTTTTGACCATAAGAAGACTTAGTTTTGACCATAAGACCTAGTTTTGACCATAAGAAGACCTTTTTGACCATAAGAAGATTTTTGACCATAAGAAGACTTAGTTTTGACCATAAGAAGACTTAGTTTTGACCATAAGAAGACTCAGTTTTTAACATAAGAAGATTTAGTTTTGACCATAAGACTCAGTTTTAACCATAAGAAGACTCAGTTTTGACCTTAAGAAGATTTGCTGAATTACAAATTACAAAGTCCTTTTCAGGTCGTTTAGAGCAACTATGCTTTCAATCTTTCAAATCAAAGTACTCGATGTACTCGACTGGGAAAGAGTCAAAATTTGGCAGGTTCGAATAAGTTGAGCATCCTTAATAAAATTGTAAAAACTTGTATTAGCTTTGATTTGCAAACATTAAACTGTAATGTACAATTCCTTTCATCTATTTTCATGACAGGCAAGATTTTGAGCTCAATCATGGCTTGATAGCATTTAGTGTCTCATTCATGTATAAAATAATATACATTCAAAGTTTCCGTGTGTATTAACATATCACTTGCCGATCTCTAAAAAACAGATCAGTAATTGTGAATGTATCACTGATAATGCGATAATTTGACATTTCTGAGGTCGTCATAGTTTCCATTTGATATTTACTGTAAATCTACATTTAGGCTTAAATGTCACTTTCGCCCTTTGGACTTTTGAGCTGCAGAAACGCTCTCATTACCACACAGCCTCACTCTCCTCTGACTCAAGCCTCGGTCCATCTCCTCACAACAATTACTCCTCATACCGGACCAATATTGACCTAATTTAGCATGCGGAGAATATGAAGAAGTTAACCTTTCCAAAAACACCTTGGAGCAACATTAATTGACAAACTGCATCAATCCGCCCCCCGCACGCAAGCACACTCGCCCCTCTTTTGTAATTACTCTAGCGCGCGTTTGATTGCCGCTGCGGAGCTCGGGACCCACGCTTCATTTGCCGTGAGGTCATCTCCAGCCCTCACAAATATGAATATGATTTAGACAGGAAGTGAGAGCCAGACTGGGGTGTCCTTGGCGTGCGTATGTATGTTCAGATTAATGCCTCCCCAGCAGCCATATCAGCTTAGCAGGAGGACTACTCCAAAGTACTCTGCATGCAATTATCTGGCAACTTTTCACCAGTTTGAGATAGAGAGGAACACTTGGGTACATTTGTCAACTTGGCACAATTGCTTTTATATTGCTGTAATTTGCAGCTCGTTATTGAGGAAAAATGTCACAGATGTAGTTTCTACTTCTGTTGGTTGTTACTATTAGTTTTAGAGTCTCAGTCCTAAAATCATGGTTGAGGTCTGTGCTGAACACTCATAAAAGTGCCGGTACTTATTTTTAGAAGTGGTGGAACTAAGTGCCGGTGCATTTTGGCCCACTTACAGCACTTCTTTTGGTCTTCCCAAATTTTTGAGGCTGGAACTCTGAATATAAGAAAGAAATTGACCTTCAGCCCCCACAGCTAAATTAAGTAGACGTCACTAATAATTTAAAGTTGTAAAACCATTTAGAAAAGGATACAATTTTTAAAATTTCTTACCCCGGGTCATTTAAACATTATCTTTTCCATTTTTTCAATATTGTGTTTACTGAATACACTATTACATCTTGAAATCATCTTGATTTTGTTTTTTGTTTTGTTTTTTCGACTGCCACGTTGGGAACTACTGACTCAAATAATAATGCTTCTATATGTCTGAAAAACTTAATACATTCTGAACAACAAAGCAAAATTCAGTTTTGAATAGATGTTTTTTGTCATTTCTCACAGACCTATTTGGACAAACTAAACATAGTGTTCCCCCATTGTAACAAATGCAACGGACCAAATTTCATACATATTTAGAAGATGACTGAAATGTTAAATTTGTTTTAATACATAACCAAATCAAAGCAAAAGAAGTGATAGATAAACAAATCAAGCAGCCCTGATAGAAAACTATTTCTGACTGGTAGCTACAAACTGTTCTAATTCTGACAATATGGTAAAACAAGACTGAATTTTGATCAGCTGTGTTTTCTTAACTAGAGCATAAAGTTTGACTTTTCTAGGTGTTTTAAGTTGCAATTATACATCTTGTTTAAATGAAAATGAAAAATTGTGCCATATCACCCGCACTGCAAAAAATGAATTTTAAAACAATTTAAATTGCTTGATTCTAGGATTTGAACCCTAATTTCAAGCATTTCGACAAATTTAACCTTTATTTATTGTAGAGACCTAGATTATTTTCCATGTTTCAAAGTGTTGAACCGATTTCTTTTTTCGAGTCAAACTGTTCTTACCCCATTGGCATTTTTTTTTTTTATCTTATATTAAGCCAAATTCTCTTATAATCATTTAAAAAATGTCTTGAAATCTGTGAAATATTCTACATTATATAAGCAATTAAATCTTCTCCAGTTAAAAAAGCTCATATCTGGATTCAAACTCTGATTCCAAGTCATTTTAAGCAAGTCTGGATATATAGTTTTTGCGGTGCAGCCCACATACAGTTTAAGGTACCCAAAAGTGAATTCCTCAAGGTATGTTGTTACAAATGTAAAGTATGACTTCCTATCCCAGCACAGATTTAACTATGGAGATTGAGCATGTTCATATTTGAGTTCAAAAGTAGGCCATCCCAGAGTTAGGAGAAGAGCGCTCGGCCCTATGGGAACACATGCAGTTCATATCTGTTCAGATTCCTTCCACAGGACAGATTCAGCCACTGTCGGCCTAAAGGAAACCTCTCAGTCCTTATTCTGTGGCTTTAACCTGTAGTTTGTGAATGCTGGATACATGACGCCCTGAAGGATGTTAGTTCTGTTCAAGTTTGTGTTGGGGGAAGCTGTAGTGTAATGCTCTGCTGTGTGGATTTTGCTGAAGGTGGCTGGTGACACTGAGGTCCTTGACAATGGGCTGAGGATGGAGCCCCCAGGACAGAGCTCAGCCAAACACAGAGAGGACAAGGAGGCGGCCCAGCAGCTACGCAAAAGAAAGGAAATATTTGGACGTAAGTGATTTTCTTGCTTGTGGAGGGTTAAAGTTTAGTCCATGTTTTTTGTTTGTCAACATGCAGTGATTTAAATGCTGTTAGGGCAAACTTTTTACTCAGAAAAACTTAGGACAGTGTCTCAGGACCCACTGTGGCCAAACTGATAAAGATAAACAATAGCTAAAATAGTGCACAAAGTGAATTTGTTTTTGCTAATTATCAAATAGTGGATACAGTTTAGACAAAGCTATCTTTGCCATGAAACATCATTTTAAAAAATTAAAATAACTTAAATCAGTTTCGCACTAGCAAAGATATATTGTGAAAGTATTTATGCAGGTAAAAATTGTCCTTCATCTAATAACTGTCCATTTTGTTCCTTAGCATCCAGGAAGTGCTTTAATTACTCTTTTTAGCATAGTGCTAGCTTCTGTTAGTATACAAACAATCATACTAGCACCTGAATTTTGTGAAAAGTGTTTCTAATCTCACTGTGAAGTGAAGAATTATCAGCCTAAGATTGCATTAGGTAAATTAGCAAAATATGGGTCTGCTGCTTTTAAAATAGCAACAAATAGCAACATAAATACATACTACATACAAATTAAAGACACATTTTTATAATAAAGTTACATTAAAAATGTGGGGTATAAAATGAAAAACATAAATTTGTATTTACATGTACAACTTCTGTGTAATAACTTGCTTAGTGCGTGCTACTTGTTGCAGATTTCAACCGTTTTTTGTGTTTTTTCCATATTATGCTGTTTGCACAAAGTGTGTCTTTTGTAATTAGGTATATTTCTTTCCCTCAGGCCTCCGTCGTGTTGAACCCGCAGGAAGAGGGTGTGGTTCCAGCTTTGCACTGCAAGATCTCAGCCAATGATAAAGAAGGAAAAGAGAATGTAAGTTTGGGACTGACAAACAAACTGTCAACAGTGAGTGATGACTTTATGTACACAGTTTAGTTCATTTAAATACCACTTGAACGTATATTTTGCACAATTTAATTTGACAGTAATAATGTATGTTGTTATTTTGAAAAACAATCCAGTAAATATATGGAGACTTGCACTTTGAGCATGGAGAATCTTTACTAATTTCTCTTCGTATTATTCTATACAACTGCTGGTACAGTGTTGAGTCAAGATTTTTCTATCCTATTGAAGCTTATCAGAAATTACAAACCTGGAGTCTGGAGACGACCTAGAATGACTTGGTGCTGAATTGCTACTTTGACATGTAAAGACATAGCCGGCTTTGTGGAATCCGTCTGACATCACATCATTGGGGCTTGTTTGCTTCACAATAGGCGGGGACTTTTTCTATTTAACTAATCATTGCTTTTTGGTCAGCTTGTCGTCCAAGAAGTTGAGCAGAAACGGGTGTGTGAGTCATTGTTGCCATTTTGTGTGGTAATCTTGCAAATTAAAAGGTATTCCAATTTTTGACACAAAATCATAAGAGGAGAACATAAACAGTCGGCTGTCTGGTTGTCCTCACTGATTTGATGACCGTACCTCCTGCTTTTTGGGAACTGTCTGCAGTCCTGCGATATGAACCGTCTGAAAAATGAAATTGAGTGGAGGAACTAGGTAAAGCCAGACTGGCTAGTTAAGATTTGCATTCCGGTTTGATAGGTTCAGCACAAGGACTAAACTGCTTTAAATTTCACACGGTTACACTACACTTAACCCATTTTTGTAATGTATATCTCTAAGACTTCAGTGCTTCCCCAACACCATGAAAAATGAAGAACCTAAAAGTCAGTCATCAGAATAGAGGTGATAAAATATCAATATTGGCCTCACATTAAGCAGGATACTATCGAGGGCAGCTTGATTTGTATTGAAGATGTGTCTGCTTGCCGGCGCTCGCTGTAATGAAGTGGCTCACAAATCAGCCCATAATGGCCGCCTACTTACACATATTGCTTAATTAAAGGTTGTGAGCTTATTAGCATGTGTCTCCAGAGCAGGACGCAGGGTGATTGGAAGAGGGGCTGCTGTCGTTGAAGGCGAACTTTTAAAGGTTTTATAGATAGCCAAGCTCTCGCACTAAAGCCATAGCCCACCTCTTAATATCCTGTCATTTTCATTGATGATGATTCTCTTTTATGGGCGCCCATTACAGATAAACTTCTTGGTCTGGTGGGATGGTGATGGCACTCATTCAGGTCCATCATTAACAGCTCTCGTGGGTTTGGCCTTGGCATCGGGCGTTATATTAGTTTAAACCAGCAGACCGTTTGGTGCTGCTGGTCACACTGTAGTATCAGGATTTGTAGCATTTAGCAAAGCATTTTGTATTGTTGCAAAAATGTATTGAAGAAAGTAGAAGTTGTCTATCGTTATTTTTTGGTTTCTGTTTGACTGACTCATTGCTCAAAACATGGTTAAGGGATTTATTTTACTCTGAAAGTATTTGTGTTAAAGAATTAATCTGCAAGCAGCATTCGTATGACTTTTGTTTAGAACCAAAAGTCATACGAATAGCCATGTGAGTAATTGCTTACAAAATTTAACCCAAATATTATAGTAATATTTACATATACTGTAACTGCAGATCAGTTAGCGATTATTTGATTAGTTGACAATTATTTTAGGAATTGATAAGTTGCAATTAAAGGTGGGGTTGCTGATTTTAACATTGCAAACACAATTTAGGTTTTAAATCTGACAACTTCCTCTCATAAATCCTTAGACACATGGTTAATATCAACATGTATTAATTTTGCTTGCATTTATGGCTTATAAACTTCTTTTTACAGACAACAAAGTGAAACTGGAGAGGACCACCCCAGAGCAGCCAATCAGAGCGCTTCATATGGCTCCTGATTAGAACTAAAATTCTTTATTATTCAGTTCAGACAGTACTCAGAGGTCTATTTTTTCACAAAGTGCTGTACCTGCTATTCACTTTTTAGTGGAAAGCACAAACTTTACCAATTTACAACTAATAAAGTTAGCTACTCCATCTTTAACCTCACATCACTTATTAAGAGCATTTTTCATTACTGCATGTGTGTAGAAGTCAAATGCCGCTTGGAAGTTTTTTGTCCCTGCTCCCCATCCAAAAGTCTGTGCAAAAATACATTTAGTATTGTCATCTATGAGAAAGGTAAACTAGGGTCTGCTGGTTAGGATAACTATGTGGATGACTTGTAAAAACATGTTTTAATGCATGCACAATAACTTCTTTCTTCTTTTCTTTTTTTATTTATTTTTCAGACAATATTCAAATACATTGGCAAATTGGATAAGCTAGGCTACTTAATATACCAAATGTATAAAATATGCGCAGAAATACATATCTCATCTACTACACTTATTTTTTAGTACTACATTTTCCTCCTGATCAGCCGCCCCACACTGTCTCCTGACACTCTCCAGAACACACAGGCCTAATGTGGTTCAATTAGAGATCACTCCATTAACAGTGACAGTGCTGCACCCTCAATTCAATCACACCTTAATGAACAATAAGCAGAGACACGGCAGTGCTCAGATGACATCCTACACCTCACCACCACTCTGCTTAGAGAACTACTATGTAACGCTATGGACCAGATTATTCACTTCATTGGAAGCTTTTGTAGTCTGTTATTTTATGTTAAGGTCAGACAAAACATTGTAATCCATAGTAAATGTAAGAGGTAATAGATTTAACTTTGGATATTCAGTTTTTCAGTAGAGTGACCAGATTTTCAAAATTGGTAATTTCTTAACACAATTTTCTTTTTGACTAAAGATGTTCCTGGAAAAAAATCTTGGGAAAAAATGTTAGGAGATGTACATGGGTCACTGGCTGGAAATTGGCCTAAAAATTACATTTTACCTCTTTTTCTAGACTAAACCTTTAATTAATCAGGCTTGGAATTAGATATCAACAAATCCAGCTACTATACATGAAAATCTTGTTCAGTTAAAGATTGATGTGTATTGGGCCTATTTTAAAAGGTGATCTGTATGTCTAAATGAGAGAAAAATGCAGTTTATGAAAATCTATGGAGGCAAATGCATTTAAATAAATACAAATAAAACAAACAAAAAAAACTCTTTAGGGGTAGATTGGAATATAGATTTTTTCACATTAAAGCGGACTAAGATCACTGTTGTAACAAATTCTTGCTATTATGAGCACATTTTTGAAAATATAGGCTGTTTAATGTTACTGTAGCTGTTGTCCTTTAGTCGTTTAGTCGATTAATCCGTCGATGGACTCTTGGTCGACCAAAATTGGTATTTGTCTAATAATTTGTTTATTAAGATTGCATTATTTGTGTTTTCATGCACAAAATTGGTCAGGGAATTGGTCAAAAAAAAAAAAAGATTCAGAACATTTGCCTTTGGTCGATCAAGAGATTCTTTGGTCAGCTATAGCTCTACTATCTATTAAGATACTTATGAAGAACACAATCGCAGACACAGCTAGGTGAATAAATAAAGAAATATAAATATTATCACTACACTATACACTACAAAAAACATGTCGTGGACCTCATTAAAACTGTTGGAGTTTGCCCAGGTCTGGTACATAACAGAGTAAACTGACTAAAAAACTAAAAATAACCAAAAATAAGTTGTGCATGGAGCGTGAAAGGGGATTATTAGCTTTGTTGCGTGTACTATACTGTATGTCTTCTACTATTTAAGCTGAAAAACATGTATTTATTTCAACTCAGGGCAAAAGTTGTAGATACAGAGAGGGTAGAGGTATTTCGCTGGTGCAAATATTTGATTACTAATGACAAACACAATTTCTCAACAATTTAAATTTCAAATCGAACCCTGGGAGCTAAATTCATTCTGGGGTGCGAGAAAGGCGCCGCTAGGTCCCACATTTGCTGATTTAAGTTAAAAGAGCAAAGAGCCTTTTTGCAGAGACAACTTTTTGAAGTACATGCGCTCACAGGCTCGCCGACCCGGGGATGTTACTGGAGAGTGAGGTGCAAAAATAAAACATGAAAAGAAAAAAAATAACACTTTGTCTAATTCTATATTTATGTAGCCGTGAGCTGGAGGTGCACATAAAACAGTTTGTATTGAGGAGTGCTGCGCTGATCATTATGTTGAGTTCACATCGGCCACACTTTAGGCACAGTTAACGGGAACAGAGCCGCCTGATTCTATTGAATTAAAGTTAAAATAAAAAAGGATTCTACATTTTGCTTGAGCAGCACCTTCACTATGTCTGCGAGGACAAATCCAAGGTGCTTGTATTGTATGTAATGAAGAAAATGTAAAAACAAGAATGCTTTTGATCGTAGCAGGGTTGTAATGGTTTTCAGAGTCAAAATAAGTCCATAGTCCAGTTAGAATACAATGGAACAAAATTCCATCTTATCTTAAACAACAAGTGGATAAATTCTATAGTCTTTATACAGCATATACATTTACTGTACATATTTAAGCTTAAAGGTGCAATGTGTCACTTTTAGACCAAAGTAGACTTTTACAAAAACTGATTTTTGGCGTTTTTGTTGAGCTAGATCAATAATACAAATCTACGTCTTTACTTTGAGTGGGCTTGCATACAATTATTCCTTTTCTAGATAAATTAATATTGTGACAAATCTTCTTCAATTGATTGAATGAAAGCTTGGATAATAAAAGGCTTCTTTTTTTTTTTTTTTCAAAAAGAGATGCATCATGGGAAAATCTTTACAGAGCATAATATATCACTGTGTATTTTTTATTGCCGTTGTCAGTGAACAAACACAATTCACAAACTAGGAACTTGCTACGACGCTAATGTGCCACATATAACACAGAAAATACAAATAAAGAATAAAAATCTGAAGAATAAAAAATATCAACTATAATAATAACATTTAGGATGTATTAAATCAAATATAAGGGCATGAAAAAATAGGCCAATAAAATTAGGCAATAAAAAATATACACAATAGTCACTGTTTTTGAGTTTAGAAAATAATTGAAAAAGGTTCTTATTAGTTGATATTTATCCCCTAAGTTGGCTGTTTTTTATTCAGAGTTGGCCGGTATATCTCTGCTTCTTTAATGGTAAAAAAAAAAAAAAATCTTCACCTCTGAAAGTCCAAATCAAAAACTTGTGCAAATCCTTAAAATGTATTTGTCTTTTGACCTGTATTTAACCACGAAAGTCTCACTGACATTGTAGTCTTTTTTTCGCTTGAGGGAAGAGAGATGCAGCCTATTTAAATATTTTTAACTCTATAGGAAACCATAGGACCTAGAAGAAAACTACACAGACACGAGAAGAACATGCAAACTCCACACAGAAAGACCCAGAGCCTCGCAAGAATCAAATCCAGGACCTTCTTGTTTTGAGACCAGAGCATTAACCGTGTATTTGTTACAGTGCTAAATATCTTTAAAATGGCTGTCTTCTAGTCAGTGTTTGAGTTGCCCTGACTGTGCGTAACCTGCTGCACCAGCCGAGCTCAGGATCAGATCAGTAATATGCAAAAGACAAGTCCCTCCTCAGCTTCTGTCAGCTTGTGCCCGGGCTGTATTCTTCTGCACTGACCCCGAACCTGATTCTGTGGTGCTTAAGCTGCGGAAAACACACGCACTCGCCCCGCACAGACATGTCAACATCGTGCCATATTTCGGTGGCATCTGGATGGATCATTTGCCTCCCTGCACACATATTTATTTATTTCTGCTCTTCCAGTGAGTAGTGTCAGCCAGGCAGATGTCCCGCTCACAGGAATAAAATCATTTGTGCCCAAGAAAAGAAAAGAGGGAGGTGGAAAGGGGGAAAATATATGAATATGCAAATCTTGTCACAGTGTGGAACCTTGTAATGAGTGGGAAGTGTTGGCGCCATCTTTCATTATGCAGAGGTCAATGCTTAATGCCAGGCAGCTGGGCCCAGCGCCGTCCTCCCTGTGTGTCTGTGTGTCTCACTGTCACATCGGCACAACTTCAGCCGCGCTACAGGCTGCCACCAAAAGCACACAGCAGCTAGGGCTTTTCAGGAGGACACAGGTTTACCTTCAATAGTTGTGTAACTCAAAGTAGTTCATACAGTTTCATAAACTATGTGAATTATAATGTGAAATGCATGGATCTATAGTTTAAATGCAAGATTCAAGAAATGTATTTGCCATTTGTGCATACACAGAAGTCCATACACATTAGAATTATTGTGCAGGGCTCTCAGGAATTCAAGTAAAAGCAGTTTCAAGCATAGAAATAATAAAAAAGACACATTTAAAAGTACACACTTGAACACAACAGTGAGTTCTGCTCGGCATGATCATCATAATAATAATAAATATCAAATATCAAATACAGGTTGCAATGCAGACTAAAAGTTTATGCAGTTGTTTAGGCTTCAGTTAGACTGGTTAAATAAATCTAATAATAACGAAAAACATCAGGAACATTTGCCCCATCAGAAATTTATTGTTAAATTATCTATTTGCAATGTCCCATCTATGTTTAGTAATGTACTGTTTGTTCACTATAGTGCACTTATGATGTTATCAATTGGCTAACCGCTGTTTGAATCTCGACAGTTCAGTTTGTGTTGGCTTTTAAAAGTGTTGAATAATTCTGTGGCACACAGTGCATGAGGTAAGTGAGCAAAACACATGGTTTGATGTCAAAAGCTTAAAATAAAACATTTATCTTTTCAACTAAAAAGCAATTGAACCGTTAACAAGTTCTAGCCAACATTTTAATATCAGGTCCCTTGACTTATAATTGTTTGTTTATTTGATAGAGACAATGCATATTATTGAACATCTGTTGTGAACAAATGTAAATATGCCGGATTATAGCTACAAAGCTAATTTATGTCCACAGTCCCTTGGCAGACAATATAAACAAGTAAAACAGATAGAACAATAGTACAACAGTTGAAAATGATGAGCTATTTGATAAGACAATACTAAGCACTAGTTATTTATGTAATTATTTATTTAAAGCATTCATCATTTGATTATTGAAAATATAAAGTCAGTTTTTTAATGCTCTTAAAAACATTTGTAGATGACTACAAGCATGTCTGTTTTTTCCCTAATCTGTTCTTGCTAATACTAATGTGTTTGATGTCATCTAAAAATGGAGAGCATTGTAAATAGTTTCCTTTGGGACATTAAATTTAAGATATTACAATAGTGTAGAACTGTTGAATAGTGATGCAGATTATATTCCACACATTTACCAGCTATTTACTTTTTAAAATATATTTTTGTTAGACCAGTGACCTTTTTTCATTTCTACTGACCCTTTGTTGGAAGTCAATGCAGTTCACTACAGATACAAGAACAAAAAAGCATATGTTGTGTCGAAAGTTGTATTCAAATTCACTCAAAAACCAGTGTGAAGGAAAAAAATGTAGTTCTTAATATTCAGCTGCATAATTCTGTCTTGACTCACGCTCACTGTAACATTCTAAAACTAGCGGCATGTTTATAAAACAGGAAAAGTCTTTTCACATGATTTTATATTGCAAGCGTAATTCTAGCTTTAACTGCTACATTACTCAATACACAACTCCTCATCTGTCTCTTTAAAGTGCGAGGTTCAAAGGTATCCCAGCATGCTCCTCTCTTCCTCATGTTGTTGTGCGTCTCCATCCTTTTGATCAACTCCCCATGTTCCTGCAGATTGCTGATGCAGCTCGCCTCTGTTTTTCCTATCTCTTTCCTCTTTGCACCAGCTTTTGCCCGAAATGTTCCGCTGGCGTGTTGTGTGCAGACATTGAGCTATGAGGCTAATCATTAGGTAAACCCGTCTCTCTCCTCTTCACGCACTCTTCAAATAATCCTGCGTTTGAATGCTAAAAATGTAATGAACTTCACGGTTCATTGTGTCTGACATTGCTTAATTAATGGGTGCATTTAAAGTACATAGGGCCCCGGTAATTGATTTATATGCATGATTTGCGCATACAGCTGTTGGTTCCTGTAGGAGAGTCATCACTCAAAAAATGGCGGCGCTGACGGGCTAGCTAGGTATTATCACCATGTTGTGTCGCCCAAGCCTCGGGAAAATATCATACTCATTTTTATGCTGCCACCTTTTTCCTTTGGGATTAGCAAGAGTGACATAAAATTTGGTTTGAGCAATTAAATCGTTTTCTGAAAAAGTTAGCTTTGCCATATTTAGGTTTTACAAACTTTATTTCCTCAAGGATTCAGTTGTTGATACTTGGACCTGCTTAGCGAAAACCTCACGATGCAATTAAAGTTGTTCTAGCCAGCGTAAGACTTCAGTTTTGGCCGGTTTCTCCACACTCCCTATCTCCGTCTGGGTTCCTTCCACATGGGCAGCTTGGACTACCGCACTTGCCATATAGGAATTAAACCAGCAGCCAAAATATTTATCTGCAAATCAGGAGAGATCTGATGCATTGGCTATTTTTCTTTAGAAAATGTTATCTTTTCTGGCAGTAAGCAGCGAGACAGGCAGACATGTTTGCTTACATTATTTGTTTTGATCTGTGTTTGTTTGTGATATATGATTTATATGATTTTAAGTAATAAACCACACTGTATAATTATGTAACAAATAAGCACTGTGAAAATACGTTTGTCATTCCTCTGACAAAAACATGAAAAACCTTCGCATTTCAAAGTAGTTAAATGCATGGCAAGCTTCCTAAGTAATTGTAGGTTTAAAGTCTGTAATAGCTAAATTGCACAGTAAACATACATACAGGTAAACAACTGTAATTTATACAATGATTATGCATTTACCAGTCGAACAGTAAATGTTTTATTGTTAGTTCAGTATTTACAACTTTGCAGCTTGTGAAGGAAATGTCCTAAAATGACCGTTACCATAGAATTCCACCATGTTTGCTGCAGATGAGCTAATACTGATGTGAACTCTAAGCCATGTACTCTAACTTTATTCAATATACCTGATTGTTTTCTCAGTATAAAGGACACACATTATGCAAAACTTTTCTTTTTGAGTTTTATTTTGCTCAAATATTGCTTCCTCATCAGCAACACAGTGGAGGTGTCATTCCCCTCTGAAAACATTGTTCTGAACGTCTATGATCTCTGAGATGTGCTATACTGTTTTAGAGTTTGTTTGGATTTGTTTTTCTTGGTGCTTTTTTTTCTTTGCAGCAAGTAGCTGTAGCGCTTACTCAGTTCCTGCTGAGGGAAACACATGACTTCTCTACCCTACTGCACTTACTTTTTCTTCGTTCTGGTGCATAGAATAATTGTATATATTGAGCAAAATGTACTCCTGTGAGATTTAAGTCATGTCAGATTGTCGTTCTCTCACACCAAAAACATAGTCAGAGTTGTGTTTTGAGTGTATACTGATTGACTTGCTCATTTGTGTAATCTTGCTTTTCAGAAAAATGGGTTGTTCCACCTTATGATGTCACTTGGAGGGTACCTGCTTTAGCCTCTACAGTGCAATTTTTGAAGTTTAATTTAATTGACCTTTATTTAACCAGGGAAGTCCCACTGAGATTCAGAATCTCTTTTGCAGGGGAGCCCTGGGGAAGAGTCAGGGGAGGCATTAATGGACATGTTTTTAGTTGTAGGAGGAAACCGGAGTAGCCGGAGGAAACCTATGCAGACACAGGGAGAACATGCAAACTCCACATAGAAATCCCCTGGGCGGCCCGGGAGGACCTTCTTGCTATGAGGCCGAAGCACTAACCGCTGCGCCACCGTGTCGCCAAAATACAATAAAATTATCTGTAAGTTTTCAGTGTCAGTCATTGTCACTTCAAGAAAATAATATTTATACAGAATTAGTGTGTATGTTTTTAATTAGTTAACTTAGACTTAAAAAAATATGGGTAACCTTTCATACAGCTAAAATGCATGCTTTTACAAACTTTAGAACATTCCAGGCAAGACAATAATTTACTTCCAAAAGATAAAACAAAACAATCACTTTTAGGTTTTTTTGGGGGGTGTTAAAGGAAGATTTTTTACTCCCTTGATAAGCTAATAATAGTTTTTGCTCTAATCAAACGTTAGTCTAAAGCGCTCTTGTGCAGAGTTAGCATCCTCCTTCACTGTGTCTCTACCCACACATACAGACCATTAAATGAGCTCTCTTATTATTTGTTCTAATTATTGTTTTGTGTGCAGGCTGGAGGTCGCTGGCCTCTAACCATTATTTGGTTTTGGACAGAGCCTCAGTGGAGCAGATCAATCTTTCACCTACACAACATTGAAGCATATTTCTATCACCAGAATATTGATTTTTCCATGAGCCGTCCTGCTTCCATTGTGCTTCATGCAACACACTAACTATTACAGACACAGCCGCACCTACTCCTTCATTTATTCATTTCTGCAGACAGCCATGGGCATTTTTTGGTGTGTAAAATGCATACATCGGCATATTTAGATGCTTTAGATGTCAAACACACACACTCGTACACAGTTTGGCCTTGTTAAAGAACCTACAGGCGGAGACATGGATAGTAGCCAGGAAATATCAAGCCTTTGAATACTGGAATTAGGGTCGTCAAAGTATAAAATATCAGATGCTAATCGATAGTAAAACTATTTTAAAATTAGATACTCATTTGAGAAAAGTAGCATTGCATAGTAAGATAAAGTAGGTATGTTTACTATCTAAAACATTGATCCAAAAGAGAACATTTTGAATTATTGTGTCATCAAAATTATTAAAATGGGGAATATTATTTATTTTTGAACTCTTGTATCACACATCTCCTGGAAATATTGTCTCTTTTCATTATGATCTAAGTGAAAATTATCAATAACATCTATGTCCAGGTTGTACCAAAAATTGCTGTGACAACATTAACATTATGGAATGCTTTGATTGTATCAGTTCACTTGAATTTGATTTAGAAATATCTCTTTTTACAAAGAAAATCTTAACTATAATCATTTTAATAATGCAGGGATGAAACACTCCTCAAAGGCTCATGTTTCACTCTAAATACGACTGTGAGGAGGTAAATGAGACAGGACACTGGTTAAAAACACAGTGCATTCTGCTTAAAGATTGAGCTCTGGCAAATAGTAAATTCTGTACTTGCCAGAAAGTGAAGGCAGAACTTCATGAAAAAAGCTTACGTCTTTCTTGGAGTGCCAACATTTTTTGTTTTGAACTTATAAAAAAGAGTCATGTGACTCTTTAGGTTAAAAGCTGATCGGTAGTGTAGAAGTTAGAGAGTACTAAGCCTCGTATAGGACTGGACAATATGATGATAAACATTGAATCCTGATCTTAGCCCTGCAACATTCTGAGATCAATCTTGTTATCAATGCATTTATTGCTTCTTTATTTTTTCAGTCTTCTTGATAATCTGTAGAGAAGATAGAGATGACCTCTTACAGGATTCATAAAATTACATGTCTACATGAGATCTAGCTCTAAATGAATTGTAAAGTCCAAGGATTCTTTTCTGTCCAAAAAGTTCGAAGTATATGAAGCTAAAGGTGCCAAAGGTACATCTCTAAAAATAAAAGAGGAGTTTGAAAAGTTGGAAGATACATCAGTACCTCAATTTTTGAAAATTAGGCTTCTTAGCTTTATTTTATGATTATTTATATTAATTATTTATATTTATTGTTTTTTCAGAACTTATACATCTACTGTATAAGAAAGAAGTAGGTGTTGTCAGCCCATCAAAGGCCTTCTTCCATCTACTTTTGCACACCTTACATTTCCCCTTTCTCCCATCTATTTCTTACCTTTCTTACTTTTTGGGCTTGTGACATCCAATAGATCCTTCCTCCAGCTCAGACAGAAAGAGTGAGAAGCTGCAATGTGAAAGGAAACAATGTGTGTTTGTGTGACATAGATGGAGAGAGAGAGAAATGAGTCCACGTTATTGTCATCTATAACATGGCCGGACAGGGGAGGCTGATTTGGATTTAAATAATGTATTAGTCTTTCACTGCTGCCACCATCCGCAATGCCTCACAATGTTACACGCAACATAATAACTTTAAGAAGGAGGGATAAAATTGCATGTCTTTTAAATGCAAATGAACTTGTAAAATGCTTCGGCGTTGACTGATCAAATTGTGTTGTTTGGCTGCAAAGAAACGAGTTGAAAATACAACAAAAGGCAAGTTGCTGGAGAAATGCAGGTATAAAATAAAATGAAAAAAATGTGTGTAAATTTGTCAAAAGCCAATAATTACTGCATTGGGGCTCTATATCAAAGCTTAAAATCAATATCACATTATGGGAGCATACAAGACTCATCAAATTGATTATTTTTGAGGCTACAATGGCAGTTTCATGTTCAATTATGGTAGAGCTTTGTGAATTTGGAGGGAAAATGTACACACAAGACAAATGGATATTTATTTGACTAAAATATAGCGCTGTCCAGAATAGATGAGGAATGGACCAGTATGTCACTGTTTGGTTAAAAGATGGCTGCTTTCATTGGACATTGAAATTTCATGAATATATTTTGCCAACGCCCAGGAAAACGGAATTTATCATCAAGTTTGTGCAGGCTCGTAATGTCATGCTGGAGATTAGTCAATGTCCCAGTGCATTGTGGGAACTATGGTATTGTTAGATCGGCTCAAATGTGTGATATCTCTGAGCAGAAGGCAAAGAAAGATGGACAGATGGAAATCATAACACAAAAGAATATAACTGACCAAAAGTGAGCCGGATATTTGTTTTGCGTTGTGAAATCAGAATGTTTTAAAAGTCATCCCCTTCAGTACAAGATCCATCCAACTGTTGCTAAGCCTGTCTTGTACGGGGGCTTTGCAGCTCCCATAATGGCTCTAAGTCTTCACTACGAGCCATCAGGAGAGACAAGGCGCGGCAGCTCCTTGGATGATTAAAAAGTCATTTCCTTAACTGTCCTCCCAGGATTTGCGAGGCCTTTTTTGTAAGAAAACATTAAATTGCTCCAATCAAGCATAAACGTCTCCTGCTCGTGGTGTAATTTGTACTGCCGTTCGCATGGTGGGTGCTTATTTGTCATCCTTTTCCTTTGGCGCTTTTCCCAACTGCCTTGATCAACAATTAATGGTTGAAATTGCTTCCCTGTTACTTATGGCTGTGGAGACAGATGCAGCAATGTAGACACAGAAATATGAGAAAGCTGTTTATTCAAATGGGTTTTATTCTCCAACTTTATGCAGTTCAACTTTCAGAGCACACTAGGACTGGTTTTTACCTTTTGTGGTATATGATTTTTATATTTTACATACAGGAAAGCTTGCATATGTTGACATATAGTTCTGTATTGTTCCAGCAGTATACATCTACAGTATATTCAGTTTCCTATGCTCCTGCCTCACCCCCTCTGCTCGCTCACACAATGACCTTTAGTGCTCTTTTCTTCATTGTGGGGACAGGCCGGGGCCTGGCATCTGATAGAATCAATATTCTATTATGATAGTGCGTGGAGCGTGTGGGCCTTTACAACTGGCCTGTAATAGTCTCTCTATTTCATCCTGTGGCAGCCATGGCCTGAGGGATCATCCAGGCTTCTCGGGGCTCTATGCTCCCAGCGTCGCCCCATTTCCATTAGCAGGGCAGCTCGGCACAGGGGACAATCTGTGACCGATGGATGGGGTGAGAGAGAGTCCAGCCGCACTGCAATGTGTGTCAATAGACTGTGTAATAGCCATGCCTGGCCCAAATGTAACTTCAATGGCTTTACAGTTAAAATGGTAGAACTACCTAAGCTATTCTTGTCACCCTCTTGGCCCAATTCTTACCATTCATCTTTTTCTTTTTTAATCAAATACAATTCAAGGTAAGCCCGTGCTTCTTTCACATATCTAAAAATTGTCACACTTATTTTTAGTCCCACACATACCAGACATAGGCAGGAATCAGTAGCATGTAAGTCGCTCTTAAAAATAAAATACAATGCTTAAATACAATGCTTACCACTGCATTTGCTTGAAGTGATGTTATAATAAAATATAATAAATGCATCACCTGCGTTAACAGATTAAAAGTGGTGCTTCCTCACCCTAACCTTTGCCTCTGGATCCTGAAATGTCAGACGGAGGTGATATTTTAAGCATATTCAGTGCACATGATTCAGATGGTGGTCAGGAGCCTTCGCCTCTCTGCCCCCGCACTCCAACATGTAAAACAGTTGTTGATTAGAAAAGTCATGGGTCGCCTGCACTTGTATGGGGTGAGTGCTAAAGTGAAATGTTAAGCTATTAGAGATCATAGCGCCAGGCAGACCTCCATAAAACATTTATACCATTACAGCTGCCTTTCGCGAATAATTAACTCATATTGAGCATTTCACTCAGCCAAACGCAGTCGAGGCTCTAAAAATCCTTGCATTTAAATGTCATTTGAGTTGTATTGTGAATTTTTAATCGGAGGCACTAAACATTATGAGGTTAGCAGGGCACGCTGGAGGAGGAAACGTGGCGTCGTCCTGAGAGCTTTCCATCAAAGGTTAGGATCTATTTCAGTCCAAAATGTCAACGTTAACTGTAAAATACATTATAATCCGACTCATCCTCGTAAAGCGGTGTGAATGCATAATGTTAGCCTCAGAAGTCAAGTGTAAAATCTGAAAGTTAACTGATAGAAAGTTTGACATTTTTGTTTAGACAAGGGACAGAAGTGAAAGATCAGAAACAAAAAGACAAATTCAATTTTTGTTTGATTGTAATGTGTCAGCAGTGTATTTTGTGAGCTTGTAATGAATAGTCTACACTCAAAAAAAATATATATATATAGTGCAAACTTTACAGTATGTAATTTATGTTATATTTACCTGTCTTAAAGGGGCAGAAAACCAGAAGGTTACAACTATTGAAACACTCTTCATGCATGTATATTTATTTATTCATTCATTATTTTTTAGAGGTTTTATTAAATGAAATCTAGGCCAGTGTTTCTCAGGCTGTGCTTTGTGAACCACACGGGCTGATGGCACATGCTCTCTTCCTTTTTTCATTTTAGCAAATACATTATAAGTCTTTTTTGCATAAGTTGTTAAAATAACTTACCACAAATATTCTTCATTTAAAATCTCATTTATGGAGCATTCTTAGCTGAAATGTAGACATGTTGAAGGCTAAGATTGAATCTTGTAATTCTTGGAAAATCAAATACTATTTTGTTGTGACAAGTTTGACAACCACTATGAACCAAATATTCAAGCTTTTTATTTTTACTAAAAACATGGTGGCAATTTGACTCGTGCCAGCTTGATATGTTTCACTCAGATACACATTATTAATCTGGAAAAATAAAAACAAAAGATTGTCATGGCATTATTTGAATCTGATTGGTTGCAACATTTGAACCTGGAAGAAGAAGTCATGTTTTTTCTCTTTCTCATCCAAAACATGAACAAATCTCCTCTGTGTGCACGTCTTAAAGTAAAAAAAAATGTTTGTAATTCTGTTAAAATAATCTGAAATACTACTGCCGGCGCATCTGTTTTGTTTTTTTTTTTTAATTCAAACTGTGTGCTGTGATTGATTTGCTGCTGCATTGTGATTGGTCCAGCTAACCTTGACCGTCTCTACCGTACAGTGGGGTCATTCCAGATTAATTTTTCAGATTTTGTAAAAATAAGAAATATGACAATCTACAGAGCCAGGTTAACATGGTGAGCTTTTAATATGCAAATTTAACCAATGAAGTAATTAAGTGGGGAAAGGTGACATAGTGTTTATTTCATTTCTATTACACTCTGCTTGGCCTCTCCTCACGAGAAAGTATAGTTCCAGCCCGAGCCCATTGAAAGTGCTGGCTTTTGTGCAGTAGTTGATGGAGAGTTTGTCGTTTGAGGTGTGTGATGAGGCCCATTCTGTTCAAATCCATCATGATGTAACCGTGAGCAACCCGGATCTAAATTACCTTCATCTGGCATTACTCCAGCACATGCTATAAATGAGCTAATCGTCCTTGACTATAAAATTTGCATTTTCAAGACTTAATTGCTATCATTACATTTTTTGCGTAATTCTATTAATTTAACAGAATGGGAGAACGGAGGCTCTTTTATGGTTATAATTTGCAGTAAAACAATGCATCTCCCAAAGTAGAAAAAACTCTCAAGAAGGAAGCTATATAAGAAGGAGAAGACGTCTTTGGCCTTCTGTCACCAATGTCCATTTAGATTTTAGTATAAAGACTCAGAATAGACTTTTTTGGTACCCTGTAAAAAGTAATCAAAACCTGGTCATTTGATTAATGTCTATGGACAAGTTGAACCTTATAGTGTCAAAAGAGGTCCTTTATTTGTGTAGTGGGACTGAATGTCAAAAACTGTTGGCAATGTAACAGATTTTTGCTGTCTTAAAAAGTGATAAACTGAGCTTTTGTATTGTAATATTTCTGCAGCAGCCTTCGTTCACTTACCATTCCATTCACCCTCCTAGTTGTGTAGTTCCATATGCACCCTCCTAGCATATGGAACTACACAAAAAACGTCTCGATTACTTAGTATCTGTTTCACTATTACAATGCGCTTTTATTATTTTATAATTTCATTATTAACATTCTAAAATCTCTATTGTTGCAGAATTGTGCTAGCTGTATATTCCACTAATTTGTTATGTATCTTAAGCCATAACACCTTTAATAAGGCAATACACAATAATTTTAGGCCTGTATAACATCAAACTGATTGTAGTTTAGAACAGAATTGTTCTAATTGGCAGTAGAAATGATTGTTTTTTGTAATTTAGCAGGAGGTCTGCGGTCCACCGAAAATGGTTCAAGGGCCGCATTTTCTCCCCGGAGCCACAGTTTGGACAATTATCAGAGACCAGATTAAAGCTTGCCATCATTGTAAAACAAAAACAATCAAGCCTGTTTTACAGCTCACATTTTTGAGAATATCATTAGATGTGGACAGAGCATTGCAAACTGATTCTCATTATTACTGTGTAAAGCTGATTTTATCCTAAATACAATTTGGTCTTGCCCTTTTAATAGTAGAAAATGTCCAAAAATAGTTCATCTTCAACTTTACATTGGTATATAAGCTTATTAAAAAATCATGTGAGCACACTCTGAAGCTCATATTATTTATTTTTAATTAAGCATGTGTTTTGTAAAGATTCTTCCGTCTTTGTTGAAAAGCACTTTAAGACCTTACGTATCTCAGGTCAGGAAATGCACCACTCACTCGCCCTCCCTGCATTGTGCCGGTTAAGTCAAGCTTATGTCTTAATAATACAGCCATGGCTTCTATTTTTGTCACCCTGTTTTAGCGTGGCCAGTTCTTTTGTGCGCCGGGGCTGTCAGCTGTGCTCACTAGTGCCGTTCCCAAATTGTCCATAGCAGCGCGGCGGAGGATGACACGGAACAAGGGAGCCATCAAGTCCCATTTGTGCCTCCTGTCGTGACCCTGCCGCAGACGTCTGTGAGGGTCACCGGTGCTGGAGACAAGTGCTACTACTGCTGCATGTTCACTCTTTCACTTTGAACTCAAAATGTTTACAATATTTATGTTGTTTATTAGGTTAATGTGCCAATTACTACGTTACTGATTTCTGAATCATTTATCACTTTAAAGGCCCTGTAAACCATTTATTTATATTTTTAACCACAGCACAGATTGTCAAAAGCATCTATTCTGGTCAAAATCAGTTTACAGTTTATCATCCAGATAGGGCGATGTGACGTACATTTTTAATATGATATAAAAGAGAACATTTGCGATAACAGTATAATTGACAATATCCAAGATGTTTTAACAATGGCCTTTATGATATAAGCACTTAATAGTTTCAGGCTATTGAAATTATAGTTGTATGTTTTGTTTCCAGTAGTACTTATATGTTTTTTTTTCTTGCATTATCAGAATTTTTAGCCTTTGCAGATAAGTTGTTCTTGCTCAAAGCTTTAGAACATTCAGACTGAAATTGTAATTAGCCACAATCATGTCCACTGCTGACCAAACAGTGTATGCGGGCAAATATATGATAATATAGGCTACTAAATTACAACTTTACCACATGTATATCATGATATATATTAGAGAATATATAGTACAATATTGTCCTGAATTTTGCCCAGAATACATTAACAAAATGAGCAAAACTTGTGGACTGCTGCAAAAATATTTCAAATAAATAATATAATTTGCTTTTAAAACACAGGTTAATACTATTATTACTATAATAATTTCTTTTGACAAGCCATTTACAGTAACCATGGCTTGTTGTCCTGGATCTCTTCTACAACTGTCTCTTTTCACTCTTACCACACTCAAGAAAGCTAATTGATAGAAGTGTCTTGCTCAAGGACACAATCTCAAACCGCTAATCATATAATAAAAACAAAAAAAAACTTAAGGTTAAGCTCAAAAAGTAACAGCCTATACAAAACAATTTCTTCCAAACAAAAGTGCACAATTTATAACTTATGACCTATTTAGACTTGTTTACTAGTAGTACTTTTTCTTCCATTAATATTCCTCGCACTTAAACAAAACGCATGCATTTGGTACAACTTGAATGATCAATAAGTTGTAGGCCGATACTCTGAATAAATTTTAAGTTTGTAACTTCTTAAAATGCACCAGCAGTCTCACTAAAAGATTCCCCGAAGGCATTACCATGTTTCTTAGCCTCGATGTGAAACAATTTGACAACTCTGAGAAAATGAATGAATTTACCTCCACTGTGACTCACTCCACTGCCTCCATAGAGGGAAGCAAAGGAGAATAATTTTCAATTTAAAGACGTAATATTCATTTATAATTAACAGCTTTTTCTAGTAAATGCCAGGTAAATAAGAATGAAATTATTGGAAACTCCAGGTTCTATAATTACTCTTGGCAAAGGCTGCTCATCTACATTGTATTAGGATAAGTGGAATACAATAACATGCATCAGTCAGGCTTAACATTATGACCACCAATACTGAATACAATTATGTTGTTAGAAGGACAAATACTATTTAAGCTTCACATTTAGAAAGAATCAAAGCTACTTGAGTGAATGTAATGTATTTAGTAGAAGTGTTGTGTCTTTTTCACTCACATTTTTAGGTTCGTCATTACAACATTCAATTTAGCATTTATTCAGTCATTACGCTGGTCCTATATTTTATACATTTGCTGACACTTTGCTTCTTCCTATCACTGCTAAAAGAGACCTATTGTGATTTGTCTCTATTTAGAAAGAAACTTTGGCATAAATAGAGTTATAGTTCACATTTTGTTCAATGTGAAGCACAAAAATTATCTTAAATGACTTAAAACAGAAACAGTTTCATTGACTTCCTGTTGAAAACTGTAGAACTGACAAGCCCGCATCTTCATTGTTAAAATGTAATTTTTATAAGCCACAAACTTAAAAATTACTGTTTTTGGATGTTGGAAATGGTTTACATGACAATTTTTTTTTTGACTAATTGCAAGAAAATACATGCAAAGGGGAGGGAATAGGTGGTAGGTGAAGACAGGGATTTTCTGAGCAGTCAATCATCAGTTGTAAGACAATATGAGATTACCCAAACATGCATGAATCAATTCAAATACAACTTTGGGTAAACTAATGCATAGAGAAAACTGGTATAACATAGTGAAAAACCCAGAAAAGTTGATTTTACATATTAGGTTCCTTTTAACAATATGATGTGAGGATATTTTTGTCCTTGAAGATCTCTCCTGAATGTTTTTGGTGCTAACCCTTAATGACAAAAGCCTATAAGGAAATGTATGTTAATAATGGCTGAATTATGCTTACGTTGATTGAATCACTTACACGCATTAGACATATTTGCTAGATGTAAAATGAAGTATTATCCAAACAGTTTATATTAAAGAAAATTCAGGTCTGTTTTTTTGAGAAATATTGAAATTTGACAGAGATCTGGTCTGTTGAACTCTATAATGAATCATCTATGACTTTTAAACTTTAAAAGTGTACCATATTTCTTCTCACTGTTGTTCTCCCTCTCAGCCTGACTTGCACTGACACTGACCAGGTGCTATAGTCACTCTGACTCTGACACAGGAGCAGGTACAGTGTGAGGCCTAACGTAGGGTGAACAAACGCACACGTAGGTTTGTTTTGAGCGTGTCAGAGGAGATCAGGCTGAGGTGGAGAGGACCATTACCTTCTCCAGTCTCTGTTTCAGTCTGCGAGGAGATAGGACACATGGGAGAAGCTGTCAGGAGCGGACAACATAGGCTTCACATCAGCAGTAGTGACAGTGGTGCTTAAGTGTGTTGCTATGACGATAAGGTGGGTTGACTCACCTTGGGACAATGCTTCATGGCTGCTTGCACTAAAGTGTACACAGAATGTTTGGAGATATTTGCCCAAATGTGCACTGTCCAAACATGGTAACGTGGTTCATATTGTGGTCAACAATGGTCCACTCACTGATTCTGACTTTTCCTGCAAAATGAAGGTTGCTTGTTTGTTTTGGCTTGCAAGTTGTACTACACATAGGCACGTATTATAGACCCCTGAAATATTAAAATAATATCATAGGAAATAAATAAAAATATGAAGCTTTAGTCAAAAATAAACCTGAATTAAATATCTATCATAAGCTTTTATTGCTTAATAATTTCTTGACAAACGTTAAAAAAAAAAAAAAAATACCTGGTTGGTTTTCATTTTCTTTCAAACGTAAGTCATTTGCATAAATACAACATTTCACGTAGGGCTGGGTGATGTGGGAAAAAATATAATTTTTTTTCTTATACTGATCGATTCAGTTTTGTTTAACCTTTTCAAAACCAAAAGAAAAATGCCATTCATGATCATAAACTACAAAAACTTTTATTATGCCCCTTTTTTTTTTCAACTATATATTCTACATCACAGTTTAGCTTTTGCCCCAAACTACACATTTTTTATGAACAAAAGATTGGTTTTCGATATTTTGATTCAAAACCCAACAATAAATAATTGACCATTCGGTTCGTTTTGGTCTCGATCTCTCATTTTTTAGATTAATGGTTCAGCCCTAATTTTACGTGTTTGGTACATTAACATTCATAGAGCTAAATCTAAGTATTTTTTAGAGCTAAATCTAATTATTTTATTCTTAATTTGCTATCACATTAGATACAAATCAGATTTTGTGTTAGGTATTGTAAAGTGTTGTTTGCTTATTTAATTGACAAACATGTCCCTATTGGAGAAAACACATATTTGCATTTGTAGTTGCAATGCTCTTTTTTTTTTTTTTTGTGATTAAGATGATTCAGTGAAATAATAAAATAGGACAGAAAGGTCTGTGTTGTTGTTTCCAAGTGAGAGAAAACCAAAGAAAGAAGTGAACATGTTTTCTTAATCTTAGCACACAGAAAATTCTTTGTTAAATGTAGAATATGTACTGTACAGTGTAGTTGCCCTAATCCTCTGCCTTACGTCTTGTGTGCCAGGTTCAGTCTGTATATAGCCTTCACAATAAGAGCAGTGCAGTGTAATCTGTGTCTAAATCTGTGTTAGGCTTAAGTCAATGTTAGCGCTGTTTGATTTTGGATTTGACTCCCACCTCTGGTGCTGAAAGCTGCCGCGCTCTCGTGCTCTTGTCTGTCAGCAGGCTCAGATCTCTGTGTTTGAGGAGCTCTCTCTGCCGTGTAAGAGTTTGTTTTACTCAAGCACTTAGTCAACAGGCCCTAACCACTTCTTCACATTAACAGTCGGCCGTGTCTGAGTGACTTTATAAACAATTCAGGTAAATATGAGGGCTTCTTTGGAGTATGATCAGCGTGGTACGAGCTTACTTCATAGAAATGTTTGTAAGCTACAGTATGTCAGTGGATTGAGCTCTGCTGATAGGTGTGTCTTTACATTTTTACACATATGCCTTAAAATCTGTCGCAGTACTATTCCTCATGAGCAACAAATCATATAACAAAGTTACAGAGTCAAATAGTACTTTACATCTGTCATAAATCAACTTTATTCATATATACTTTATTTATAGCACATTTAAAACCAAAGTGCTTCACAACAAGAATATATTTAACAGTGAAAAAAAACAACACTTTTTTTATTATAGATTGAATAAAAACCATAATATCAGCTCAAATCGTGTTAAAAGGAAGTAAAAAAAGTATGTTTTAAGTAGAGTCTTAAAATTGTCAATAGATTGTGCAGCTGTAATGTGGAGAGGAAATCTGTTCCAGGAAGCCTTGATTAATGAAAGCCTTCTAAGGCCCAATGTTCCTCTTCACAATTTTGTCCTAATATGTATAAAATAGCCATCCCACTTTGACCACAAAACTTTTTTAATTCTAAATTAATAAATCATCACATCACAACGAGTCAGCGTAACAAGCTTCTTTTCTCCAATGTGGCCTTTACAAGCTGTGTTGAATCCTCGTGCCTTTTATCGCTGTTGTTTCACTTTTATATGTAACAAAGCACGGGAAGACAACTCAAGCCACTTGCCTTGTGTATATATTTTCATTCGCAGAGGATTTATTGTATCGGCTTTGATCATCTCTGTCTTTGTCCTTCCTGCAACATGACTGTAAAATGTCCCTATGTCTGTGACTTGTACTTTTTGACATGACTGAAAATAGCTAAATACTTTGTTCTCCTTTAGTGTTCTATTTTGCAGTCTTGACATTATTAAATTATTACTGCGTAAAATCTGACAAGAAATAAAACTTTAGTGAATACAACAACAAAAACCCTCTTCTCAAGCTGTACATGCACAAAGTATGTATAAAATGTGATGTATTTAGTGACTTTGCTCCATTGCATCTTCATTAAACTGGAGTAAAACTTTAGAAACAGGAAGTTGATGAATATGTTTGGCAAAGACTGTTAATGCTAGAATCAAGCACTCTTTTATTTAGCTCTTTGCATACTCAAACAGAAGGACATTTTGTTGATGAAGCACTGTACTTGACATTCATCTGTTGTGCAAATTAACATTTAATAGCCATACGCATTTGAATATGTTCCTTCTTGACACAGAGGAAACCAGCACATATACATCCACGCGCAGCAGAGATGGTTTGGCCACAGGCGCTTTTGCCCACCACACAAATGCATTAATTGTTTTACAAAATATCGAAGTCTGTCGCACATTTTTCAACATTGTTTTGTTTGCTCCTGTAAACAAGTGGTGTCTCGCAGTTTGTTCATCATAACGCGACATCGCCAACACGGATTAACATTTGGTGTGCCCTGCAGAAATGCCCTGCTAAAAAGGCTAAGTAGAAGACTTGTGAGAGGATGCTGAAGAAGAGCATTTGTCAAACAATAGACTAAATGGATGTTGGTGAGGTATTGTTGTTTGATTAACAGATTGACATACAAGTCACTTTCCAATTAGTAAACCATGTTTTAAAAGCAAATTTAAATACACTGATCTAAAATCTAGGTCTATAACAAGAGTAAAACATGCATGTACAGGGCAGACTAAATTATTAACCCCAAAGATGACAGATATGTAAATATATTTGTATAAAGCAAATATTCAAACTTCTTATGTGTGCAGTGGTCATAGCAGCTTGCAAAAGCCTGATCCCGTCACTTCTCAAAAGCTAAGCATGTTGGGCCTCGACAGTACTTGGGTGGGAGACCGCTGAACCTCAGGTGCCACAGGTGAGACGACTGGGAGAGAAACTTGAGTCCTTAGTGTCAGAGCGGATAGGTTGCGGGTTTGATTCCCCCTTGTTGATTTTACTTCTTGTAATATCTTATCTGAGTTTTGAACATTTTATCTTTTTTTTGTGATGTACTTTGTGACAAGCCACTGACAGCTCTACCATGAATAGAGACTTTTTTTTAAAGGTGTTGCACTTTACCTGGCATCCCTGTGGATTTGCCCTTCTCTGTTTCTGCTCCAGCTCAGCAGCGTGACACCATCTGTCTGCTTCCTGTGTGTCTGTTTGTTTGTTTGGTGCTGTGTGACTTTAGCTTGTGAGGAACCTGCTCTCCCGCTCCTCAGGTGGTATGCAGAAGCCTTTACAGGAGCTGACGTGAAGCGTGCAGAAAACAGCCATAATAAGCCCGGCTGATGTCTCCAGGTGAAGTGACTAGAAAGTGTGGTTCAAGATCAGGTGTTCCCCTCCAAGACTGAATACTTAATGCTGTAGCCTCTTCGACCTGGGTGTTAAAATGGGTGAGCGTGGCGTGTCCTTATAAGAGAATAAGACTGATGTGTGGTGATTGCTGTTCAGGGCATGATCTGAGGGCAATGTCAGGAGAAAGGAGCTGTTGTTAACAAAAAAATCAGCCTCAGTTTGAAGATATTCATTAGAAGTAATACGCATCCGCCATGTTGGGCAGCAACTATAATAACAACCTTTATTTTATTGAATAATTGAAAGTGATTAAATACACAAAACTGAGCAGACCTCTGATGAAAAGGATTTGCTCTCCAATCCAAAAGTCAGTGGTTTGATTCCTGCATACAGTCAACCATTTTGTTATTTTCTATGGATGTGATGTTATTGAGTATTGATTGTGTTGACGGCCCACTTGCACGAATTGGCTTTCTTGCTTAGAGTTTAGAGTAAACAAGGTAGTCCACTGGCTCTTTAATTTTCTCAAAAAAGACCATTGAATGCATTGAATACTTGATTTGTAGAGTTGGGCTTATGTAACCGGTTCATTTTATCTAGTGTTATAATTACATTAAAATGTTGCTGTTTATTCTACATACCTGGCATCCAGTTACTGTCCGCCACGTTTCTACTTCGTGTGTCGTAACTTCCTCTTCCCTTTTGCAATATCCTGTGATGAAAAAGGTTGGTCATCCAATGTAATTCTGTGTTTATCATTATTTCACCTTTATTTTGATAATTGAACAAGCTATACTTGTATTTAAGTCAATAAGCCTTTGAGTTGTTCCGATGTTTTTATTTATTGATGAGAAGAAGTCTGGAAAAATACTGGCATGTCATTGTCTCTTCTTTGTAGTTTGGGCCAACTGTTAACAGCACACATTGACTCTGTTCACTTTTAATGTAATCCAGATAAAATGGAGACCGCCTCCAAGCGTTCGGCTGTATCCTGTGGTTCACTTCTGCACCAACAATCATAAACCAGAAAACACAACGCAGAAAGAAATACACCGACCACACTTGATTCTGGACCAATGGAACTCTAGGATTAAATCTTTTACAGAACTATTGTGTAATTTTTTTTATCAAAACATAGATTTACAATTTCTTTGCATAATGTATTTGTTGCACTTAATAAATAATAAAAATCAGGGTCTAAGCAGGCACACATGAGCACAAAGTGGTTATTTGGCCTTGAGGAGGGCCCCCTCATGTATGTTTCCATCGAAAAAGATTTTCCTTTCATTTTCTCTCATTATGACATAAAATACCTCCATTTATCCCTTTTGAATTAAATGTGTTTTATCTTCCGAAAGTTAGTGTTACATTAAGTTGGTTAATATTTGAAAGAAGTGAAATAGCAAACGTTTAGCAGTTACACCTTTTCAGACATTTTGAAAAAAAGTGAGGAAAAAAAGGTAGTTTTCTAAACTTGTAGAAAATCGGTCCGTGTTGGAGAAGTTTTACTGCAGAATAATGTATTCCAGAGGGAGCACAGTTATTAGAAAATAGAGTTACGTCTATGAAAATAAAACAGTTAGTGCAAAGACAGTCCAAATGCACATAAAAGTGAATGGCAGGCTCATTTTCAACACAAGGTCTAAAACCTTCGGACAAAGCTTTAGCAGAGGCAAAACTACAAGAGCATCCAGTGAGATCACAGCTGGCTGGCAGTCACTCAATATGTTGTCATATCGAATGTATGCCTTGTTTTGCTTCGGACGCATGTGCTGGTGCAGTTCTTGGATCTGAATCGGACACTTGTCTCTCGCTGGACACACAGTGGACAGTCCCTGTGCTCTGGCTTTGTTCCAGATCTTTCCTGGCATCAGACAAGCAGATTTCAACAGCCCAGGCCAACTCTGTCCAACTCTCTTCATACCCCTGTCTCTTCATTTCTTGATATTTTGATCTAATCCTATGCAATTATAACTTTGCATGCTTTGAATACATAATTTTCTACACCTTACACTTTAATTGGTTTCCTTCTAAAATCTTCTGAAGCTTCACTTGTGTACAGGACATAACCTGAGGATGAGTCACGCTTGTTGTGATCTCTGCCAAACTATTTCTGGTGGAGTGAACACATTAGAAATACATTGGAAATCTATCAAACCCCTGGTTTCCCAATGTGCCTCGACAAGCTGTTGTAACGCGTTATTTTTAAGATGAAAGTATGTTTTGTTCTTTGTAGAATAACATTTATGGCACATCTTTTGAACTATTGGTGCGTGTGTTGATTCTTCTGATCAAACCCATGACTTTGAACTGCAGTCCATTTGCCCTCATGCTAATCCAATGCTTTCACTTTAGGAGCTGCTACATAGCCACACTCATTAGAATTAGAGACATTAGTTACGACCAAAAGAACTCTATTTCACGCACATCTCCCGTCTAAATAAATGGAGCTTTGCGAATCCTCCACAGCTTTTAATAGCCGACGCTAATATCACAGGTCACAAATGATCGCACCCTCCGACTTGGATTTGGTTGATCAAACACAAGCCCAGATTATCAGTGTTATTTACGCCTGTGCATCACTCTGGCACAAACACGCACTTATGGAAATGCCACGTCTTTATGGTAATGTTCTTTTATCATGATTTATGTTGGAATAACGCAACAACACAGTGATTTTAGCTTGATTTCCCCCTTGTGTCTGAGGCAGGCCTAGCTCTCCAATCAAACTTGTGACATTCCCAGATACACCAAGACTGTGTGGCGTGAAAGTGCAATATATTAAAGTAACATGTTTGTGTATTGTTCTGTTGGGAACAATAAGGCAAATGTAAGACCAGTGCATAAGCAGTGGGATTGTGGGTCTAAGAAGGTGAAGCTAGATCTTATCGCATATTTTCTTGTTAGAGTCTGGATGTGGAATTCAATTCAATTTATTTGTATGGCCCAAAATCACAACAGCAGTTTTCTCAGAGGACTTCACATGATTGTTTATTTAGCAAACAAAATTTGTCAGAAGATCAAACAATGAAACATTTAGTCATCACCAACAGAAACATTGGAAAATCAGAAGCAGTCATTATGAGATAGATTGTTCAATACTGTATGTTCTCCATGTGTTACTATGGGTTCTCTTCTGGTACTTCAGCTTCCTCTTACCTCCAAAAACATGCAATTGGTAACACTGACGTGCCAATCCCACTACATGCAGCTCCGCTCCGCCCCACCAGCTCCGACCGTCGGAGTGGCTGCACAGAACTGTTGTCAATGAAACACAGTCGTCTTTGCTCCTGATATAGTTATTTTATCTTCAATAAGGACTTTTATTTGGCGCATGCTTTTGAGCTCCTCGGGGCAACGCAGCCCTGTGGAGCGGACTAGAGCGGAGACAGTGGGCGAGGGGTCTGCGGCAACTTTCGGAGGCGGACCGGGGCGGAGCGGAGCGCAGCTGCATGTAGTGGGATTGGCGCGTGAGAGAGTCTGTGTCTGTCCTAACTGATGAGATGGCCACTGCTTAAGGTGTTTCTCTGCCTGAGGCCCAAAGTCACTAAGATAGGCTCCAGTCACAGTCATCTTAAAACCACAACAGGGTTGTCAAACTAATTTTGACTAGAATACATACATTTTGACAAAATGTATGTATTCTAGTGCATCTTAGAGAATGTATAAACACATCTCAACTATATATTTGTTTAGCAGGCCACTATCAATAACATTCAGAAATCATCCTGGGGGCCACATTAAATCATCTCGAGGGCAACATTTGGCCCTCGGGCCATGAGTTTGAGACCCCTGGAGTAGATACAATTTTTCAAGCACTCAAAACTCTGTTGCAGAAAAACACAGGATAAACTCATACAGTATATACTCAAAACAATCCAATGAGAAAGCACTGTTGTAATAAGGTTACAAACTTTTTAAGTTGATTTAGTAAATTCCCCCTCTAACATTTATTCAGTCCCTTGTCTTCTTCAGATTTTCAAAATGACTGACTCTTTGTAGATGAACCCAACCTGTATGTTTATTTGGCATATTTAAAATATGATAGAAAATAGAGGAATGACTCAAGCTTTAAAAATCAATTATAAATAATGCATGCATGTCTAATTACCCAACAATCCAGAAACATTTGAGAACCTTGCCAAGAGTAAATTAAGATATAACCCTTACACATAAACAAACGTAGACTCCTTCTTACAGCAAACTGAAATAAGCATGCAGTCACAGGTACTCAATGTATCGACAAATTAAAATAAGGGATTACAGTATGTGTGTGTGTGTGGGCACGTATGCACACTGTCGGAGAGGGAGGCAAAGCAGGCCTTACATCGCCCACAGCTACCCGGCTAAGGATTCCCGATAAGGAGAATTAGTCAAAACTTGGGAGCTGCCAGTCAGCGCCAATTAAACTTTAATCTTAGGCTGAAACAGGCACAAATAAATTAAACCCTTGTGAACGGCAATGTGCGCTCTCCTGATAATAGGGGATTGAAGTCGTCTCGGAGCCATGGCTGCAATGTTCCCCGGCACACAAGCGGCTGCAGCAGTGGTGATGGTGCAGGGAACAGACTGAAGACACAAGAACCAAATGCAAGTCTGAAAAGTTCAACAGGAAGTAAACTTAACAAGGAGAGAAGATGTGGATCAGGCATTTGGACTCTGGAAGACAAGGATTAGACACATGGCAGAGGATAAAAGACTGTTTATCAAAGTAATATTGTACAGTAGCTTACCTTGTAGAGAATGCAAACCAAATATTTGCGTTATATGTTGAATTACGTCGTTGCTAACATTCAAAAAAATTCTCTACAAAAAATATTTTTTGTTGCATAGAAGCTATTTGGAATTGTAAGCTAGTTCTCCATGTCATCTCCAGGCTTGATTCAATGTGTTCAAACTGGAATTTTATGTTAAAAAATGATGATGAGATGATCACAGAAAATCTTTAAAGTAACATTTAAGACTAAACTTGAAGAGAAGCATTTGGGGGACAGTCATGTTTTTGTTAACTGATAACATGTGTGTCTTTACTCTGAGCAGGCTTGCGTCTCACTAAAATGTACTCTTTTGTGTCTTAGTAAAGGGTTTCCTCTTGTAAGTTTCCATGAAAATCTTGTTCTTTTAGCTGTAATATTTAACAATATGGATGAAACTGATGTGAATGCCCCCAACTAATGTTTTAACTTTCTGTTTCAGTGGATTTTTGCGTTTGATTTTTCACTCACAGAACGTTACACAGTGGCACTTTACCACAGGATTGAAGAAAGTTTTTAGTTTAAGAGAAGAAGACAGGCTGCAGATGTGGAACTGTAAGCAAACATAACTCCATGTATGTAATAAGTTAACAATAATCAAAAATGAGCATAATATAACCCCTTTAAGGAACATTAATTGATTCATTTTGCCGCATGACTTCTAAGAATATGTTGTGAAGATATCCACAACCATTACAGATTTAATAAAACTTAACTGTCGCTAATTTGTATTGCTTAAAGAATCACGTTTGTATCTTTGTGCTGCTATATGACAACCCAACCATGAAATAATGTTTCTGTTCTTGCCCAAACCTGGATTAGAAGTATCAGCAAACCTAACATTAAGAGTAAAGAGAGATGGAGGTCCACATCCGCCAGGGGAAAGACTATAATATCATAATATTCACAAGTATGGTTGTCTGCATATACGGCGTGTAGTGGGGGATATTTCATTTATATTTTTAATGAATTAGCAGTCTTATCTGTACTTTGTGTGCCTGACCTGTTCTAGCCTGGTATTTAATTCCAAAGTAATTTTCTTGCCATATGAGCATGCCGTTTATGTATTAATGTCATGAGCCTTGTCAGCCAGTGTGGTGATTTATTCCCAGTTTAGCGGTCACACACATCCCAAAGATCTTTTAAAAGGGAAGCCCCGGAGAATGGTCGTTTTAATGAGAAAACAATAACATTAACAATATTAGCCACAATAATGAAAATAATTGTCAGTGAAGCAACAATGGTAATCACAGATGGAGAAATACCTCCAACCAGAGCGTACACAATTATCATGCATGTGTATATAATATAATTAATTCTATGTCTGAGCCTGGTTGCCGCGGGCGATCGGCATAGAATCAGTTTTGTATGTATAATAGATCAGAGCGTAGTTCATGAATAAAAGAAACGCGGGGAGTGCGCACCAGTCACTGTACGAGTGTTTGTCTTTGGACGGCCCAATCAAAGTGAACATGTAATATTGTGATAATCCATACTTGATGAATTCAAGAGGCTGACTTGCCTTAGCTAAGTTCAGCTAATTTCCAGACACGGCTTGCCTCCGTAATTGAGTTTCCAATAACATTATGATTATTCCAGCCCACATCATAATTGAATTCAAGGTATTTTTTTCTTAACAGTGCAATATTGTAGATGTGTGATTATTATGCATTTGCATGTAGATTTCTGTGCCTTCCTCAAACTCATCACTTTCCTCCTAACTGGATTTTCTATATTGTAGCATACATTTGGCTCATAACAAATGACGGCATCCCCTCTCGTTATGAGCGCCGAGTCAATTATTCCAAAAAGTTCATTTTTATATCAATTTTAACCCCCGTAATGATATTTGGGATTATGATTTCTTTCCTCCTAAAAAAACTCTCCAAAAGTACCCAGCCTAGACCTGTTTGTCATTCTCATTATACGTGAAAAGTGAATATTTTTACTGTTGAACTCATCAAATTCACATCACTGCCAACTCTCCACCCACGCATCCAGTTTGATCCTGCTTAAGAAATGCTATCAAACTTAGACACCCTGGCCCAATGCTCATGTGTTGCATAATGTAGGCTGTATAGGCAGAAGTGGCGCTGCCGTGAATGTAATTTTCATTAGCTGTGGTGCCCCTGTAGATTTGCCTCAGTACAGTAGGGGCTCAATGCCTGAATACAGGAGTTGTATTTTCCACAATGCCCCAAATCCCCGTTCCTCTCAGCTCTAGGTGAACTAGCTGCCGTCTTGTGCTATTCCAATAAATGAATTTTTGAGAGGAGCTGGATGCATGCATAGTAACAAAAACCCAGCAGTGGGAAATTATTTAACATTTGCAGTTCGAACTAGAAAGCACAAACTTTAGAAGTGGAATGAAGTGAAACATGCATGTGTAGGCCTTAAGACTTTGACATGTTACTATTCAATAAAGTGTTAACAGGATAGTGTTTCCCACAGATTTATGTGATACTAAGGTGGCACAGGCAGTCTTACATAAAACATTGCTATAATGAGGGAAGAGTTTCATTTTCTTTGCCATTTGTTGGTAAACTCGATCTTAAACTATGGTATGCCACCATGATCTCCTCTATGAATCCTAAATGCTGCACCAATAGTCTGTAAACACATTTAGTTGGTTTGCTCTATAACAGCTTTATAGGTACACTATGTAGCTTTTTAGTAAGGCCATGTTCAAATGCAGTTGCTATTTTGCATTTTTTAATTACAAATGTTTTTGAAGCTCGGGAAATACCTATAAACACCTCTCCACAGATCTAAACTTTTGTTCACCTGCATTGTATCTACGGATTATAATAATGCATGCATTGTGCAATATACATTCTAAAGCAGTAAAAGTTACATAGTCCAACTTTAACATGACAACTAATAGAAAATACATGTATGCTTTTGTCTACGATAGGTAAAATCTATAACACAAATAAATCAGTAATACAAATGGAAATTTGATCAAAAACGACTTAAACAAGGAACAAGTTTGTTGACTTATAGTTGAAAATTGCTGTCTCAACATTGACAACTATTTCCTGTTGAATTCTATGCCAGATTATGAAAGAAGAAAATCTAAGAACGCCAAAAGTCATATATCGAAGATCATTGTCTTGGAATTTCTATGTAGCAATTGCATCTTGATTGCAGCAGAATAAAAATGACTGAAGCTTACGAATCATTCTGTTGTAAATACACATTTAAAAAGGAATGTTATAATGTACTATTTTGTGAATTGTTATCATTGTAGAAAGCAAAGTTAAAACTGTCTAGCTTATAGAAATGTAAAATTACAAACATCCTAAGCCTGCACAAGGACTACATACTTGTACTGTATGTAGAAGTTAGTTTAAAGGACTCTTCTCTATGATTCATCTTAGGAATTCATTCTCCTTCATAAATAAATAAATAAACAAATAAACACACACATAAATAAATACCTAAAAATACATAATTATTACTATTATTACTCAAAGGTCACAATTTTTCCAATGAATTTGTATTACCTGCAAGGTACATTGTATGCTTTATTATAACTACACATTGTTAGTTAGTGTCAGTAGTGTTTCTTTAGTGAATGACTGGGCAGCTCAGTTGAATGCTCGTAGCTGTATCTCGCTCTCATGATCACACTGCAGAGTAGCCACAGGGCCCTTTCTCTCTCTCACACTCACACTCACACTCAGGATGGCACCAGCCCAGACATTATGCCAGAGTAGAGCACTTGTTTTGCATAAATGTTGAATCATACCAGCGTCCTTTCAGTGTGTAACAACAGCCAGCACTTGATATTGATTTAATGCTCACTAATATTTAAACTGGCCTAAGGGATCGATGCAGCTGATTTAATATTGTCTACCAGTGCACACGCCACACCAACACATACGACTGATTATTGAGTGTTGGGTTTAGGTGAAAAGCCTATCAAATAAATACATCTTAGTGATAAAAACAATAACAGTTTCATAATGAAATTACACTATATTTCACACAAACATGGTTGCATGGTGGCAGAGTGGTTAGAGCTCTGGCTTCCCAAATAGAAGATCATGCAGAATCTGCCTGCCTGGTACCAAATGGTGCAAAATATCATTAAATAGATTTTTCAATTGCATATTTTGTTGGATTGAATCTCAGACCTGCCATCTTACTTTTTTCTGCGTCACCAATGTTCCACTTTGATCTTGATGGAACACTAAAGTTCTATTTACGGCAGCGTGAATTATTTTGTCCTTTTTCGCTTTGTTTTGTGTATTCAGAAGGCCAGCCTCCTTTAGCTTTGTCAACAGTACACCTGTGTTTCAGCGCCCTCTCCTCATCATCCGTCCTCTAAATCAGGATTCCTTCTCATGAGAAGAATGTGAAAAGAAAAAGGAAAGAAAGGTTGCAACAACTTTTAACAAAACATGACACACGACTGAGGGCTGACTTCTCATTTACATACGCTGACATTTTACTGAGAATATTTCAACGCTGTGCTGAGCTGTAATGAACTCCTGCCAGGGACCAGTCAAGGAATAATGTTTCCATAAAGGTAAGCTGTCCACCACGTGTGTGTGGGAGAGGATGTGGAAAAGGAAGGACATTTTTCTCCTCTCTCTTCTTTATGTCGGCTGTTTGGTAACAAAGGCCTATTTTTCTTTGGGCGCACTTCATCCATCTTGGCTGATACTGATTTAGTGTATTTTGCCAGCCTTTTTACAGGCTAATTGCACACAGAGACTGTGAATTTGTTAGTGGTGACACCTAGCCTACCCATTGGGAATGCATCTCATTACGGGCCACAATGTCCAGGAACATCAGATATTATTAGCTGTCATTAATCTGCCATATATAGTGAAGGGCAGCAGAGGACACACAGAGATAAATATGATGAGTGGAGAGGGCTCACAGTGAGGTCAAAGGTCACAGAGGTCAACATGCACCTGGTGAAAGGGGCAAGTGATGAAGTCTTAATCTGGCACCAAATTCGTCATTTGAATATTATAGCCCATGAATTTTCATGTGATTTATTTTAGGCAATTACAGCATAATGCATGTGAAAGTAACATTTAAAATGTACAGCCGAATAATGTTTGTTTATTCAAGTGCCATGTGTCAGAAACAGATCAAGTCTTTGGCCTGCTTTGTTCTCAAATCCCACTTGACTCAAATGGAAGTGACAACCATTTTCAGAATAAATTCATTCTGTTTGAATGTGCAGTGATTGTTGCCCATAAGTGTGTTCTCATCACACATATGTTTAATTTGATACAGCATCTTTGGCTGTTTTTCTTGCACAGCCCGCCTGAAGACTGCTACATGCACACTAGATAGGATTACACCTTCTAAGCAGATTTGATTGTAGAAGGCCTAACATAGATCCCTGCTCTGCTGAACAAACGCTCTCATTAACAGTCTTCTCAGAGCCTGAGTGGAAGAGCTCGCTGTGGCCTCCTGTCGTGCTGCCCGCTCTTTGAGGGGATGGCCTAATGACTAAAAGTTCCTCCATAAAAAGTATACAGAGCAGCTCCCTGCAAATTGAGTTTCCTCTTTGTGCCAATTGAGGGTGGTTTATGTAGGCTGTCGGAGCTCCTTTGAACTCACAGTCCAAAACTGCAGATTTCTGGGTCAGCCCTGCTCATCTTCTCAAGCTTCGCCCAGTAGTTGACCATTAGTGAGCTTGAACTGTGATGTGTGTGTGCTCAGGTTCACTTGGTTAAGTCTGAATAAGGTGGAGGTTTTGCAGATAAAAACAAAACTAACAAAATAGTTTGAATACAAACTCTCATTAAACTTGAGAACTATAACAAAACAATTCGTTTACGTGAACCATCTTTACCTAAACCTGGTTGGTGTCTTCAAGTCGAGTAACAATATTGTAATTTTTTTAAATAAAAGTATCCACCAGTTAAGAAGGCCTTTCTTACACATAAGATTTGCCAGGAGCTACTTGCTGCCTCTCTTTTGTCCCGAGCTATCTTTATTGCCAAAAGCGAATGTTGGCGCTGTCCCATGTGGAAGCAATGGGGGCCTAGCAGTATGCCCAGGACTCAGCCAAGTGGCAGCAATTGTCTTCTATGTCGGGGGCATAAAAGCTGGGCCTGTTCTACAGTAATCAGAACCCCCCAAAAGGTCTGCGAGTAAATCCACACACTTCTCCTGCGTGTCTTCTTCCCCACCCCGCCGTCCTCACAATTATGCACACACATTGCCATAAATCTAATGCGCTTTCATGATCTGTGGAAGCGGAGTACATAAAACATGTTTGCCGGATTTGCATACAAACATACTTATTCTAAATCCCCTCAGAAGTTGTAAATGATTGTCTTTTCCTGAAATACATCTCAGCAAATTGTATTTGGGCATGTTTATGAATCCTATTATGGCGTGGGCTTTATCATATTTTGTGGACAGTGATGGCTTCTCGGCGTCGCTCTGAGAAGAGGGAGAGGAGAGAGGGCCCTGGGCGATAGACTTTGTCATTTGTTTCAGATAGACGCAGGATTCCCCTTCAGTGCTTCATGACAGGTTCATGCGACAAAGACAGATCTGCTCAGACCTCATCAGAAGCCTCACTGATGCTGCAGGACCAGTCTCTGTGTAGACTTGGTTTGGTCTTGTTAGGATTGGTTAGTCCTTGTTTAGACGAGGTTTCTTTAGTCCCAGTGTCAGTTGTTTTGTTACTTTCATTAATAGTTTGCAACTTAACAGTATGAACAAATAATCCAAGGTAAAGATATTATTAAATTGCTTTGACGTGGAATGTACTACTTAATAGTGAAAGAAAATGTTTTTTTTGTGCCTGCATGTTGATCTAAAACCTTGAGTAAGAAGTTCTTTTTGATTTGTATTTGATTTAGACCCTACACTTCTGAATCTTGACTCGACACCAGCTCTTCTGAGAAACCTTGCCTTAATTTGATACTAAAATGGATTAAAATTAAGAAAAAAATGATTTGATAGCAAACTGTATTTACACAAGAGAGCTGTAAGGGGAACGCTGAAGTTCCTTTGTCCTGCTTTCAAGTTTTTCATAGCATTTTAGTAACCGCATAATCCAACAAAGTATAACTCTCACCCCAAAAACACAGTCATAGAGAAGCAAATCAGACCTAAAAACTTCCAATGTGCTGAAGGCTTAAAAGGAATTATTCTCTATTCTTCCACCAGTTTGTACCAACATGACTTCTCTGCAGTTCATGAGCACTTGTCCCTTGTCCCTGAGTGACGAGGTCATAAACATTTCAAGAGTTATAAAACTGTCATTAAGTTCTCACGATATGGCGGCAGTGAATGACCCTCATGTCTTTGTGTCCGTGTGGCGTTCGAGTGGAGAGGGCTGTGAATAAAGGATGTCTTTGTGGAGCGAGGAGCCTTTTTCAAACTGTCCCGGCCTCTCCACTCGTCCTAAGCCACAGATCAAGGCTCAGAGAAGTGGCAAAACAATGGTTCGATTTAATGAGATTGTAAAACAGGGAGAAGAAGGAGGGGAACGCGAAAAGCCTCACTGCCAGAGCTGGTCCCATTCAAAAGGTCTTTTCAGGATCTCTGCTAAGCCCTCTCAATATGGGCAAGAGAGAAGCGGCCGCACTATCAAAGGAGTCCAACGGGTTCTGACAGGACCGAGATGTGGATTTTTGTCTCCCTGCATTCCACCAGTGAAATTCATTACATGTTTTAGCAGATTAGTGCTAACAGTAATGACAAAATTACAAATCCTGCTTGTTAGCGATTTTTCATGACTTTCAGAAAGACCGAAACAACTTAAAATGCATTTGATTTTTAAAAATGCATTTATTTTATTTTAGTATTATTATTTATTTTTTGCTGCATATTAGGTGATAATATCACCTGTAACTGTTATTTATAGTTTTACACAAAATGTAGCCTATACATTTTACATTAATTTTAGCAATAGACAATTTATACACACATAAACACATTGTCTGTCATTTTAATTCAACAAAATAAGTATGATCTGATCTTTTTTAATCTGTCAACATACATTTCTGTCACTGTTTGGAACCAGTGTAAAACAAAGTATTTACTAGTGTGATGTTATCATTTAAAAACAAGAAATAAACATGTAAGCCAAAATGCTAAAACTGTAATAAAATTAGTTTTTTTCTGTTGTTTTCCTCTTTAAATACCACCTCAACATTGTAATCTAGAACCAATAAAAAGAGTGTAGTAAAACACACGTTACAGTCATGTGTTTCCCACATCAGGAATTGAGTCAGGGCTTTATCTACTGACTGAAAAGGAAATTTCACGGAGTAAGTTATCAAATCGTTTTTGCCTAATGTGTTATTGCTGCAGAAATGAATCTGGATGTTTTTTGGACTTAAAACACAGTGCAGAAGATCTCAGAGGTCTACTTATGACATCACAGATCAGGGGCATTCAGAATGGTCTTGTGAGAGGATCAAAAAATATCCAACAGACAAAACTTCAGCAGTGTTTTGATGAGGAAGAAATTTTAAAATGGCAATAAAACTTCAATAATAAGTAAACTTTGCACAGTATGTCCCTTTAAATTATAATTTCTGTGAAATAAAATAGTATAACGTGAATTTTCAGATTTTAGACCACTACATACTTACAGATAGACATTTTATTTACATTTTACATTACCTTTTGATCTGATGTTTGCTCACCACCTGACCTTCTATCATCACTGACTACAATGTGAACACAACCTTACTAAGCCAAGTGGTCAAGGTATTAAACTGAGGAGAACTAACTGTGAACAGTAACCTTGTGTCAAATTAGTTGTTTCTGAATTTTAAAGGCTACACAAATCCAATAAAAGGTTGCATTAACATTTAAAGTAGACTGAAAGAAAAGTGCCAAAGCCTGCTACTGTTTGAGAATGATTGAATTCTAACATTTGGGCCCTCCTCTGTTGACATTAGTGCTTGGGAACAGAACAGAGTGTAGAGGAGGAATGGAGGTAGATAACCATCATGGATCCTAAAGCCATTATGTGGCCTGTGTGCTGCTGCAGGAGTGTCAGGAGTCACACCCAGGCCTGAGTGAGCCTGGGGCGTTTGACCTGATTCTCTCCTCTGACATCTCCCATTCAGACAAATGGCTCTGCGCTGCATGCTAGGAAGTGTCCACTCTGGTACTTTGGTACTTTGACAAGGCACTATACATAATTTCACATGGCTTTACTGTTCATACAATTAGCTAATTTAATTGTGCAGACTTTTTTTTTTTTTTCTTTTTTATATCACCCAGCTTGTGAAATTTAAATATTTCACCTTTTCTGGAAAATGTTTCTCAAACTGTGGCACTATTTGTTTATTTTAGAAGCAATCTATTCAAATTTTGGTTAGATATTCACTTAGTCTTTTAGACTCATGTTAAACCAGTTTTCTCTATTTATATAGCACTTTTACACTTCAAAGTTCTAATTTTGACCTGATCTATGTGTATTTTAGATTTGAACTTTTGAGACTTTTGAGCTAAGTTTTTACGAGTTCGATTTAAGCCCATTTCTTGTTTACGCACACCAAATGTGGAATTCTCCTCCACAGGATCTAAAGTCTTAAGACAAGGCATAATATTTGTAAGTCTAAATTAAAAATCTATTTGAGGTTGCTTACGATTTAATGGTATTTGAACATGTACTTCTAAGTAAAATTTATTTTTTGTATTATTTTGATTTGTATATTATGTATTTTTGCTATGTAAGCCATACATATTGCACACTATCCTATGTTTCCTATTACTATTTTTATATATACTATATGTACACTTGTTTGCTATAGAAAGCACTTTGAGTTGCCTGTGTCATAGATCTCTGAGATATTCTGTTTTCAAGCACATAAACCATCCAAACGGTTTGAGCATTTCAGCAGCATTAGCATATTAGGCTACAACAATTTGGTTGCTTTCCTTGTGTAATTTTCTTTGCAGCTTGTAACTGGTCTTTTTAGTTCTGGTCCATGGGATTCCATAGTGGGAGGGCCCAGAACCCAAAGACAAGCATGACACAAAAAAATAAATCATATTTGTTCTTCAAGTGGTATTTGATTTGAAAAGAAGTTTTTGAAAATGTGTTTTTTTAATGAAATGCATAATGTCTACACCAATAAATAGTGAAAAAACAGGCTATTTAAATATAAAAAAGCAGTTCAACGAATAATAACTTTCCAAAGAATTGTAGCAGATTTAATAACTCATAAGTATCCCATTACTCATCCTATCCCATTACTTGTGGACAGAGTTAAAAAGCCTACAGCTTCCTTCCTGACACGGGCAGAGTAAATGGGCGCACTGCCATCCACAGCTGTTTCTTTTATGTTCTTTAATTCGCTCTGAGCCACAAGATAAAACAGGCCGCTGTCTTTAAGGAGGGCCTGGGCTGGAGAGACGAAATACCAAAAGGACCTTCATAGGTGGAGTGTAGTTAACCGCTGTAATTAACAGCAACACCAGTAATCAGTCCAGGGAAGTGTGTCATTAAACGGCATCTTCCCCTGAAGATTAATCTGCCCATCGTAATGACAAAATGAAGCTTTCTGTGTCCTCAATGACCCTGTGAGATCAGAGGAGAGGACAAGTACGCATGTATGACAGGAGAATAGCACTGGAATACCCATAGACATGTCCACAGTTATAGATATTTTTTGTTCGTTTGTTTGTTTTCTCATGTGTCTATAACTAGCAAACGGTGAGAGGTTTTTACAGGGTTTAACTGCCAGCACTATTCTCACATTGACAGGCCTTTTTGCAAATTTTAAATAATAATCACAGCTTCTCATGAAGCTTTTTGCAACTGGAATCATCAATCTAGTTTCATTTAAAAAAGAAAATAACAGAATTGTTATTCTTCATTAATGCGTTCTTTTTTTTGGGATCGGCTTTTTAAATTCCTTGTTTTTATTAGATCAATTCGATTTCAATGTCTGACAAGAAACTTATGAGAAAATGTCCTTTTTGTAAAACAAACTTTTTGTCAGTGTTATTTTTCTCTGTTCTACTTTTTGGTGAAAGAATATGTGCCACTACAATGAAACAATGTCTTTAGGATACAAATACAAGGTTTATATGATTAAATCAATGAAGATAAGTGTCTTTTTTATTTTAATCCAACAAAAACAGTGTTACAGACGAGAAGGTTGCATGTTAAAACAACAGAGTAAGTGGAGAGCGGATCTGGGCCACAAAATTGGCAACACAGTTTTCAGAAGAAAACGTATTTTGACAACAAAATGTATGATAAGCACATTTTTACCGTTTTTATGTCAGTATGTTACAAAAAATCAAAACGTAAATAACCACAATTTTTTGTTTAAGCCATGTGACAACATTTTCTTTGGGTTTAACAGATAAATTTAAGCTTAGGTTAAGATTTACCCGTTAAACCCAAGAAAAATGTTGCAGCGTAGCTTCAACCAAATTTCGTGGTTATGTCATGTTTTGGTTTTGGTTGCATATTGACATAAAAACTGCGTGAAAACATGCTTATCGTACATTTTTTTGAAGATCTACAACGAAATGTCTCCAGATTTTCTCTGGAGACTGGGATGAAAATTTAACACTAACTTCAATATAGCATTTGGTTGCACATTAAAATGCTTGATATTATTATTTTTAGGCCCGAGCCGAGAATCGGTCGGGGCTATTGTTTTTGCTCGGTTTCTTATTATTATATTTCTCGGTCAGAGATCGCAATTTTGAGACCTTGCTCACGGGGCGATTTTCGCAAAACTTGGCAGAGTGATCTGGACCGGTGAAAATCCCGTTCGAGTGGGCAAACTCGAGAAGGCGAAATCGAAATGGCTCGACAGCGCCCCCTGGAAGTTGAGTCAATGGGAATTTTGACAGGCTTTTTTGGAGTAGGTGAATGAAATTTGGTGGATTGATAGAGCATCCCGAGACAAACATAAAATATAATTGTAGCTCCGCCCTCAGACAAACAGGAAGTCGCCCATATTGGATTTAATTTGAAATTGAATTTGACAAGTCAATTGTTTTTACGAACTAGTCCTAGGTTTTTCACCCAAACAAGCTCAAACTTGGCCCAGACCATCGTGAGACATGAAATATTCAGAATCATCTGACATTTTTAGATACACTTTACGTTTTTTACGTAGCGACCCGGCAAAAAACATGCTTTTTTACGGTAACTTTGAGGAACTATCATTTGCACACAAAAACCTCAATCACTCTGAAATTTGACTGAGTTATGCACACTCCTATTCTGTACAGATTGTAGTAAATATTTTTAAAGTAGACTGTACTATAGCGCCACCTAGTAATACCTTGAAAGATGCACTTTTAATGATATGCACCAAATTTGGCAGATGCATTTAGCTCATGAATCCAGACAAAAAGTTCTATTGAAGCCATGTCATATTTTGTATGATGTGGGCGTGGCCAAGGAAAATCCTTGGACTATTGCGAAAAACTTGTTGTACATCGCTCATACTTTGTCTGACTACTTGAAATTTGAATTAGTTATACTTGGGATGACATTTCATACACCCGACTAACCATGTGAAAGAGCTATGCTATAGCGCCCCCTATATAAGTTCACAAACATTATGTCAGTTGAACACAGAAGCTTCAGTTTAACTTCATTTTGGAACACTTGTTTGCAGTGTCGGTTTGAATGTGGACTTGTTTCAAATACTACAGTAATCAATATTATAGCGCCACCTTTCAGTATCCTGAAAAAGTGCAGTTTTATTAATGCTTGCTTATTACTTACATTTGCATCACGCCCACTCGTGCCATTTGATTTTCAGCCTAAATACCTCTGCGCTGTTAGGACGACAGCAAGGTAGGGCGATTGCGAGGCAGGGCGGTTCGTGCCGGGGCGAGGGCCTTTATCGCCGCTTGCGGCTTTAATTTGTATTTTTTTTTTTTACTCTTTACGTTACTTGTTTTTAACCCTAACCCTTGTGCTGGATGCACCAATTTTTCAGGCCGTATTTTGAACACCGGCCACAGTGTGAACATGCCTACTGCAAAGGCGGGCAGACACTGTGCAATTTTTGACCCATTTTGGGAAATTTTGGAGATTCGTATTTTCAAACTTCAGATACATTGTAATCTTAGCCACCTCCCTATGCTTCTCCCTGTGCTTCTCTTCATCTATGCTTAAATATGACTGACAAAGTTCATTCTTCCTCCCACATACTGACCTGTCTTCAGCAGAGCAGGTCCAGCCTGAGACAGTGTAAAAGTAGCAATGCCAAACAGTTACACACAGGGATAAGAGCCCTATTATCTGCCCTGTTGCATTATTAAACACTCCGCTATGTAATCCATCCTTCCTGCGCACTACATATTTGTCTTGGTAATTTTTCTTAAGCCGTGATAAAGTGGAATTAAGCGTTTGAATTAATCATGGGAATGGCTGCTTTGATACTGGAGCAGGGCTTATAACGCACGGGCCAGCTGCACCGGTCTGGAGGCCTGCCTGCTTAACACCACAAGTGCCAAGCATATGCTACTGGGGCGGATCGGGGCGTCCCAGTGGAGCCCTCTACAATGAGACACAATATCCTTCTCCTCAGACGCGTGCAATGACTTAAACACTCCATTGTATTAAATATGAATGAGCTTCCCCATTGTCCGTGCGCGGGCGAGTGGAGAGACAGTGTTGTCGATTAGCCACATGATTAAGCAGACGACACGGTAGGGGCCGCAGAGGTAAATAAAGGACGCCTTCTGTCATTTCCTAGTCCCCAAGGGCCCAAAGCGAGGCCCTTCACAAAAGTTAGCACGGTTAAAGCCAATTGACTCAAAAAGTGATAATGTATGAGTGTGAAAACAGCTGAGTGATCGTGCGGAGGGAGAGAGGGAGGGGAGATTAGCAGAATGATAGACTCAAAGATAGAGTTAGAAGTGGAACAATAACAAGTGCAACAATAACAAACACTCCAAAAGGGTCACTGAAAACACACTGAAGGATTTAGTCTAATAAAAAAGAGCCATCTGTAGCTTATTCAGCTCTGTAAAGGAAATAACTACTCAAATCTGTAAAGGAAATAACTTTTCAGTAAAAGAAGAACAATGAGGAAAAATATGCTATCTTAAAAAGCAACAACGGAGCAAGTAAGCAACTGAAAATGCAGATAAAATAATATTCATAACTGAAAAAAGGTGCATGTAGCAATCATACAAAAATAATACTAAGTAATATTAAGTCTTAATAATGATGCACTGATCCAGCTTTTTCAGTCCCATTAACAGTTTCAATATGTTGGTTTTAAGTGTCTGCCGATACTCGATGTTAACCAATACTAGAGTACTGAAAATACCATTTTTTTTTTTCTCGACACTCGGGGTCTTATACAATTATTTGTGCAAAAACAAGGAAACAACCTGATGTGAATACAATTTAAAGCATTATCAGACGCTTTGGGTGTAGTTTTATATGTTTGATTAAAAGTACTATCAGGATATTGGCTGAATCAATGTCATAGGTTCGATACCCGATAAAGGAAAATTTCATGGATCAGCGCCGATATCTGATCCGACTGTCGGACTGTTTTCAAACTGTGACTCAGGGCCTAACCCATCAGATCATTTTTGTTGGCCCTCAGGCTCAGAAAGAGACCACTCACATTATAAACTGCCTATCCTGCCCATTGAAGGCCTTCTGTGCCCTCAACCTAAAACTGACTTTATCACCTGGATGATGGCCTCCTCCTGCTGCCTGTTTACTCAGAAATGTTTTATTTCCTTGACAATATTGAATCTATTTTATGGCCTAACTTATACTTACTGTATCTACATCCTGAGTAATGTTCCCGGGTATGTTTTTACTTCTCTATTTTAATGGAATTATGCAGGAGCTTTTATATTTCCAGAGAGATGCATGGTTGTCACAAACATTAGGAATCCAAATCCAACCTCAAATACATGATTCTTATTGACCAACAGTTTTCATCTCTGCTTCAATATGTGGTCCTCAAAAAAAAAAAAAAAAATGGGCACACTGATTTATGAATATATTTTAAGTAATAGAATTAGATAAATTAAAGAAATTCACTGAGGCCTCTTAAAATATACACACATTAGAGGAAGAGGGCCTATAAAAAGACTAATTGTGTTGAACCAGTGGGTAAACCGACCTAATAATTCAGTTCTGCTCCACGTCAGGTGTTTATTATCACATTGTATCATTTGCATGTGAAAAAGCTCTCTCCTCCCCACTGCCGTTTGTCCCGCCTCCCGATTGGTGGACAGGGGCATCTGCTAGTGTCCCATAGCCCCTCCCCCCTGTGTTAGGAGTGCATGAACCCAGTCACGCTTATTCACACTGAGCCCAAAATGTCAAACGCTTATTATTGGCAGCATTAGCCGTGAAAACAAATAGAAGCAGAGAGCCTCGTGATGAAAGAGAACCAACTGAGCTAATCATTTCACTGCATTAATCAATCTGAGGTGATGTGTCACTGTGGAGCAAGTCACTCAGGAAGTCACTCTGCTCTGCTCTTTAGTGCACTGACAGAGGGAGACATTTTTACTCATTTAGGCTCTATCATTATTGTTCACTGTTTTGTGTTAATGTAGGCCTCATGCAGGGCATTAGAACATATATTAGTTCTGTATTTTCTGGTATGATTTGAGGTTTGTACCTGTTTAGGCCTGGTTTGATTATGAGTTAGTTTTGGTTAAGGCCTGTTTAGTATCTAGTCTTTCCCAATGTATTATTGTGAAAGACTTTATTAAATAAATAGTAAAATATGTTGGGGATATTTTGTGTCAATCCAAATTGTGCTAAAAGTTATGACATGTTGTGCATTTCCGGCCCAGAGGTCAAATATGGCCTTCGGGAAAATAAAGTTGAAAAGCCCTGGCCTAGTGGTATCAGTTGCTTATTAAATACATAACATACTTTACATTCTTGGGCTGGGCACACAGACAACAGCCAATATTACAGATCTATGACTGAGCAATGTGGACATCTTGTTTTCAAATCATCTTTGATTTCAGACTCAATTTTAAATATTCCAAAATGTACTTACGTACAGCAGTGTGTAATTGGTTATATCCATGATCCTAGAGCTGGCATGGGCAAACTACGGCCCGGGGGCCACATGTTGTCCTTGATTTAATCAGGGCTCCAAAACGTTTTGGAAAATAAACTTTATATTGCTTTTTTCTTGACTGATTTAGTTGTTGTGGCCTTAGTACATTTGAAAATAAAGACACAAAATAACTAATTTGTCTATTTTCTATTTATTACATATACATTATTACAATAAGAAATTGGCTTGCAGTAATGACAATTTGTTACACCGGTGATCCCAGTCTGGCCCTCCACCACTTGTATGGATTCAAATATGACCCTTATGACAAAAGATTGCTCACCTCTGTCCTAGCGTAAATCTGCCTTATGGCCTGACCACTCTCAAAGAGGAGAAACGTACATCTAATTAGCAGTTTCAAAATGTCATTTTTCCCCCTCAATTCCAGCCCCACTAAGAGAAAACAATAGTACAAAACAATACAATTTACAATAATATTGACAATGTTATTATTATTATTATTATTATTATTATTATTATTATTATTATTATTATTATTATTATTATTATTATTATTTCTTCTTAGATTCGATTAGAATTTTGTTTGTTTGTTTGTTTCCTTGTACACATAAATGTTTGTTTTAATGTAAACTGCTGCCCTTCTTTGTTTGTTACCTGGGATAATTCCATACAGTCCTAAAATGCAGTCCCTTCCCCTCCGCACCCCCCATGTCTCTCTTCTATCCCATGGCGGGACATTCAGGTAACTAATCTGCCTTTAAATATGTCTCCAAGGAAGAGCGCCTAATTAGTATAGGAATTTACTGCCTTCACTTTTATTGACTTGTCCTACTTCTCCCATAATTAACTAATGACTAAAGTAATGAGCTATGTCGTTCAGTCGTGCTGTTCAATTAGGCTCCAGAATCAATTATTGAAAATAGTTTCTGATGTCGGAGCTGGGTGTAGGAGAAAGGGGGCTTGCAAATGATGGGACCTAAACTTACCACAACCACAATATTGTGTAAAAGAAGCTTTTACCTCAGACAAGGAAAAGGAAACTTGTTTGTGGCTAATTGTGAATGTAACTTAAAGTTCCTCGGAAAGGTTGGATTGCCAATTAAACTAAAATGTAATTAAGGTAAAAGTTTTACAAATTTCATCTCAGCTTAACCATCGGGACTGAGATTCACTAAAAGTTGTGCATTTTGTCCCAGGTCAGCACATTTATTTCATGTCTCTATATACTCATCTTAACTAAATGAATGGTTCTTTAAACCAACCTTATTCTGACCCTAATTTACTTTGTTTGTGAATTCATATATTGCATTCGACTCTCTTCAAAATGAAAAATACTATACCAGTATTCAATTTCATGTCCCAAGTCCTCATCCTTCCAAATAGCTGAATTAACAATCCCTAAAACTATTCCTAATCTAAATTATCTCATTGGGAGTGGAGGAAAATCAGGACAAGGGCCCTAAATTATATTTTTTATAATTTGGTTTTACTTCCTGATTATAAATTATGACACCACAATAGGAAAGTACCTACCAATATTTTACACTAGGCCAAAACTCCTCTAAAGTGCTCTTCTTTTATTTGACAATGACAATGTTATTATATGCAATCATTCATTTTGCTGAAATATTGTTTAAAATTATTATTTATTGAGTGCATCAAAGACATCTACATCACAAAAACAAGCTTTTATGCAAGTGGTCAAAAAGCTACTGAGTGCACCTTTAAATATCTATTCACGGCTGTTTTTTCCACAAAGTTAATAAATTGTACTGACTTATATCAGGACCATTCATTCTGTCCTTGGTTCACTATAAGAATCTTTCATAAGGACATACAGCACTTTTAGCTAATAGCATGTTTTGTCCTAACAGAACACAGTATGTTTTGACTCACGGTAGATTTGTTTGAAGGCCGATGAGAAGCACACGCTGGCTTAAACCCAGTGGAGTTGTGCTGAGGCCCGGCGTAAACATACTGTCATTGAGGTGTTTCTGAGCTTAACCAAAACATCGTCTTCATTATAGAAAATTAATTAGAAGAAGACATTCCCGAGTGTTTTGGCTCATAATGAACTCTCTATCACGTCAGGCCAATTTAGTCCCACATTTTTCGATAATTATGTTTACATCAAAATCAATGCTCCTTGTGATGAAGTTATAATGTGTAATGATATAAATTAAACACAGTGGATGCACACAGAAAAGTTACTTTTCAAATGCAAGAAGAAGCTCTACATTAATACTGCACTCTTACGGTTATTACTATGTTAGCCAGGAAGAAACAGCAATAGGGAAAAAGATCATTGGATGTTATATTTTTATATTAGTTGTGCCCAAGCTTGTTTCACCAAAAGTCACATACCGAATTACTAAAGACAAGGCAACTGTATTGTAAGAAAAATAATGTGAATGCTTTACAGAACTGTGAAAAAAAAAAAGTATTACAATACAAGCAATCAAAGGCAAATGGTAGCGTTTTAGAATTAATTGATTATCATCATGAATTAAAACTAAAATGGACCACAACAATGTTGCCACTGTTGAATTACTTTGTTCTGTCACTGGAAACATTTTAGTGCAAATGTCACAGAATTGTTGTACCTACGTATTGGGTTCTAATTGTGTTGTTTCTAACCCAAACCAATGGAGCTATAAAGGAAACCTTCAATTTAAAAACAAAAAAACAAAACCAGAAGCTCAAATGCAGCACAAAGGATTAACTAATAAAGAATTCATCATGAGCCCCAACTAGCTAACTGGAAGGCTAGATTATGTTTTGTTTGAATCTTTGGTGAAGAAAACTCAAGATGACTCATGATGTTCATGCAGGACTTTCAAAAGTCATGATTAATTACTATTTTTGATTCAATATCTTTAGAACATGTAAGTTCCTTGTATTCAAAGTCATGGTTAACTAACATTATTTCATGTTAGTTCATTGGATGAATTGATGGTGGAATTCATTCATGAATTCACAATAATTCATGGTGAATCCATGATAGTTCTTGATGACTCATGGTGAACTATTGCATGAATACATCATGAATTTACCATGAATTGATGCATTAATTGCTCATGAACATATGAATTCATGATGATAATCAGTGAATTCATGTCCCCTTATAGCAAAAAGTAACCAGGCAAACATTATGTAGAAAATATATTCAAAAGAAAAGTGTGAAGATGAATCTGTTCAGTCTTAAACATCGACAAACTTACAGTTTAATGCTTTAAACTGAAAATTGTTAGAGCACAGGCCTGTCTCACAGCTGTTTGAATATACAGTAGCTGCATTGCATAGACCACAGGATCTATCAAAAAGGCTTGGAACAATCATTTTAGATATGTCTCACAACGCAATGAGATGCTGTTGATTATGGTAAACTTACATAAGATTTAGATGGTACAGTTACACATTTAAATTACAAAGTACTGCCAATTATTTTGGTCAAGTCAAATGAACTGAAGGCCATCTTTGATCCCAGGGTCATAGTTTGAATATCTCTGGCACTGTGTTATAATGTGGAAAATGATACTTATAACTACATCTAAAGCAAAACATGGAAACAGACAGAAAGGAGGCACTCTTTCAAGTCAAGTAAGTGTCCAATTTGTATCCTTGCAAGTTCATTAATAAAGCCCCAAACCTCCTTTTTTACATTTGGCAAACCTCATTTCGATGTAATTTGGGATTTTACCATGACTTAAACATGACCTCAATCACCTCTTCATAATGTATTCTTGTATTTTAACTACATATAGAGATAGTTTATTTGATTTCCAAGTTTTTGACACATAACCAAACACTATAATGTCTACATATTATAATGTACATGATATGATTCACTGTTAACTACTGTAAATCAACATACTTTTTTTCCTCAAGTAAATACTTTGAGGTGTTTCTGGTACACTCACTTCTTCTGCATCTTAAAAAGAGAATGAGTAGAGAATTAAAACCATGTAAAATCTAAAAAGCTGGGAGGTACATTAGACAAAAGTGAGAAGAATCCCAGAGCAGCGTTTTAGTAGTATCAATATTCTTTTTCCTGGTGGAGGTCCCGGCTGGAGTGCACTTGCAGTCAGCTCTGAGCCCATGTGACAGGCTCCCAGAAACACACTTACGCCAAGGACACCAAATTCCCACTGACAGCAACCTTGGAGACCATCCCAGGCACGCATCACATGTGCGGCGCTAAATCAGAGAAATAAACTCAAAAGAACATAATGGAGTCGGCTCCTATCATTATTATGACAGGCAGGTTTATTCGGTGTACAGTTTGGCTCCGTGGTGAGAGAGAGAGAGAGGGCTGTGTACGTGCTTGCCTTGATTGGCCCTAACAAGACGAGCATAAGGATGACTGCTGAAAAGACCAGAAAGCCAAAGTGCTGTCAGCTTGTACAGGCAGTAAACCCGAGAGATAAGACCAAAGACACTGCAGGTTTATTAGAATATAAATAACATGCTGATATATTAAATGAACAGTGTCAACATTATGGGTACATACAGCAACATGCAAGTCTAAATTTCATACATTTGGATTCATCAAATCTGACAAGTGCAGCTAAAATGAATCATGAGGGCATGTTTTTCAACTACTTTGCTTCAAACTGCAGTGCTTAAAAATACCTGATGAAGGTGAAACATTAGAAGTCTAATTTGGAAACTTCTATTGCAGTCTCCTTAAATGTGCACTGTGAAGGTTTTTTGCTGAGGGTTCTGCAATTAAATCATCTGCATAGAGATGTACCGTAATTTCTGGATTATAAACCGCTACTTTTTTCTTCAGCTTTGAACTGTGCAGTTTATAAGGCAAAGCAGCAAAATGATAGATTCTCATAGACCTACTATTAACAAGTGCGGCCTATGTAAGTACTTTATCCTTTTTCTTACTTAAATCTAGTGGGTGAGGCTTATATTCAGGTGCGCTCAATAGGGCAGAAATTACAGTAATTGGTTTACCTGTAGAATGGTGCACACATTCTACAGGTAAACCACAGTATGGCTTTAAGCTTACATCTCCATAGAGACAAGCATGTGCCACTACCAGGCCAAGTAAAACATCACTTCTGTGGACAGGTGTCTGTGTTATGAAACCACTACTAGATAACATGTTTACTGATGCACTAGGGAACATTTAGAACAAAACAATGACATCATTGAGTCAAGCAAAGGGCGGAGTCTTGCTCTGAAAAGTATGAGGAAGGGCCTCCAATGGTTATTCAGGGGTCTCATTTTTTCACAAATTGCTGCACTTACCCTACTTTTGTTTTGTGGAAATCACAACATGTACTAATCTACAAGTAAAACAGTTAGTTACTCCAACTTTAAATGAAATAAGTAAATAAACAAAAAAAAAGTTTTATAAAACTGAACATGTTTTGCTTACATACTAAATATCAATTTAAAAGAAGACCCAGATTGCTCATATTTTGGCCACTATCAGAAATATTAAAAACACACAAAACCAGATGTAATTGTATTGCTTTATTATGTGGACATATAAGATAAAAAAAAATAGAGTAATTTTGTCATATTTATTTCTGTACGAGATCTTACCCAAAATTGGTGTATATCAGCAAACTCAGCAGTCCTGCTAAGGTTCGCCACCTGCTTGTTTCCATGGAGATGCTGCATTGTTTCAAATGTTCCACAACACGGCATTTAATTACCCTGTTTCTTTCTGCCTCATTTCTGAAACTTTATTCAGACATCTTTAATCAAACTGATTCTTTCAATATAAAGTTGTCTTTCTAAACATCGCAAACATACTGCGAAAAGTGACTTTTTTTAATTTACATGCACTAAAAATGTGTTATGAATAAAGTACATAATATTTTGAGCAAAACATACATTTGTAATTAAGAAAAATCAAGATAACATCATATACAAGACAATAACATTTGACAGACACGCCACCATGAAAAGTTATCGAGAACAAAACATGTTATTTGTGACCAACATGTTTGAAATGCATAAACCAAAACCCTGTCTATTCACCATATTGTATTTGCTCTTCACATTACGTTCACAAATGAGGAATAAAACAACAGCTTCTGGCGCCGCTGAGAGCCTGGAGGAAAGCGTTCTGGGGTCTTCAGTCTTGTGTCTGCCCATAGCAAAACCTTATCACCCATTTGAATAGTCTCCCATGGCGACGTGCAATAGAAACACCATCAAACATCCTATTGATTTTTCTTGCTAGTTGTCGTCATACATTAATATCATCAAATAATGATTCTTGCTTCTGTTTTCAGTGTTTTTTTTCCCGTGCCCTTCCCCCTTCGGTTTGTCAGAGCTGATTCTGGTGACGTTATCTTTCCGGTACAGCATGACTGATCCTTCTGCGTCTTGTCATAGAAGGCCTTTTTGACATGCACAGCCATCTTGCCGAGGGATTTGATGTGGCAAGTGTGGACTGTATTTCTAGACCAATCACACGGTATGGTTTGTGACTGTACATTGGCGTGTTTATCATAAGTCTGTGTTGTGATGTGCTGTAATGGCATGTTCACACCTCCCACAGACTGTCCCGGTGTTCACGTGCTTGTCCCTCATTGTAGTCGTTACATCTTTTTGTTGTAGTATCTTCAGGTGGGAACGATACGATGGACATTTTTTAAATACTTTTTTTTACCTTTTTCTTGCTTCACTATTTGTATCATTCTATCTACATGTATCTATGCACTTTATTTTATACATTAGCATCAGTAGTCTAAGAAAAGTTATCCAAGATTCGATACATGTCACTAGTTCTTTGGGACATTATGTTAAACAGCACGTAAAGCGTTAAATACATGTTTTAAAAATATAAAAATGAACATGGAAAGTGGACCGCCAATACATATCTTTAATTAAATCCTGTTGGAATGAAAATAAGTGACTCACACACACATTTTCATTATACAGTCTTACAAACAAGTTGTGACATTTTGTGTTACATGAATATCTTCAGAAAAGCAGAGTGGAGACAAGTAGAACTTAAAAAGCGCTGAGGCCTCTGAATTTGACCAGGAAATGTAAGGGTTGTCCTCCAGAAGGACTGGTACACACAGACCTGTGCCATGCTTTTGTGTGGTGTAGTGCACCATTAGCATGCTCGCTCAATCACCCATCAGGCTTTGGGGGCATATTTTGTAAACCTGGATTAGTTGACTCAACTCAAAAGCTTTTATGTTACCGATTACGTAACAACTTTTAAGTTAAATGACTTAAATTTTTAGTGTTCTATAAACCTAAAAATTTAAGTCAGTTAAATAAACTGTTTGAAGTCCAACCAAAATAGTTTTTTTCCTATTGAACTAAGATTTTTTTAAGTAAACTACAATTACAATTGTTCAGTATAAGAACTTACAAATTAATAGTTAAGTAAGATAGAACTAATGAACTATTAAGGCTACAGTTAATAACGCTCATAACATTTGACTTTTACTCACTCAGATAATGTGTGTTTAGTAAAATTAAATCTACCTTTAAAATGTCAATAAACTGCATACTAGTTATTCTAACTTGCTATTGAAACATATGAAAATACACAAGTTTGACTCATTACACACTAACTTGTTAAAAACTATTTAAAAATCAGTTGAACCACTTCATCTTTATTTATACCAATGTAGGTATAAAAATGAATGGAATGTAGGAGTATATAAAATGTTGTTGACTATTTTTGACTTATTTTCTGTACGTTAGGGTTGTGAAACAAACTACACTTGTTCTAGTGCTCGAGTGTCATTTCCCTTCCACGACAAAAATTTGGATTTTGTGGCTCATGATTCATGTACATGTTGTATTTTTGTTGCTTTTAAGAAGTATAAAAAGTCATCTTCTCTTTAAGTTCCTGTTTTACTGTGATTGGTCGAGTAACAGAGGATGACCAATAGAAGCAAGTGGTAAAAAGACATAATAAATAGACATAGTAAATCACGGTATAATAATTTCATCAAATAGGTATATTGTCAAAGCTCACAAGTCATTTTTTTTTTCCTGCCATATTGCCAAGGCCTCTTTTCAATAGTTGCACCTTATGTTTGTATGTTGTATGACCTAATGAATAAAAACATATCAGACATAAACACAGTTGGACTTCTATAACATACGCATGCATGTGAAAACTTGATCTTCTCAGCACCTTCACCAAACTCCGAAGAAACTCCTGACTCAATGAGAAGTCAGCACTAAAGTAAAAAACATGTTGAAACGGGGGTCAGCATATGTCTACTCTGGGCACAACACCTCAGCAGACAACCGGGCCTCCCATCATGCTTTGCTGTGGTGTTGTTGGCATGCTGTACAGTGTGTGTGTGTGTGTGCTGACCCGTGTCATATAGTGTAGTGGGCGAGTGAAGATGGGCCGGGGGAACAGGAGAGCTGCATGGGCACATTTGGGTGTAGCCTCGGGGTGTGACTCCAGACTGTTCTGCGGTCCACAAGTGCTAATAAGACCAGACCAGCCACATCTCACTTGTGTGTGGGCTTAGGCTGAAGAAGTGACAACATCTGAGAATCAATCCTAGAAACTAGCTTAAGGACAATTCATATTCTAGATGTCATATTCTCAGATGGTAAAGACTTATACAACGTGGAATAATTGCTGTTATTGAAATAAATATTAAAAATGTAAATCAGCAAATGTTCAACCTAATCACTTTTGGTTTAAATTGGCTCCACAATATTATTATTTTATTATAAAAAAAACACGGTATGTATGTTTTTTTTGTTTACTGAAAAAGAAAGACTTTCAATAGATACTGTGTTATGGTCATGAGCCAACCCTGACAATAAATCTGCAATCTGACCATGGTAGCCACCATAGCTCACCATAGCTCCAATACACTTGGATTGCATGCTTGTTTAGTTTTAGCGCAAAAGAATTTTCAAAGATGTTTCCCCCGTTTTGGTCGTGTTACTTTTATATTTTTGTTCATTGTAAATAGCATTCAAATTCATTGTAATGAATAACTTCTGCAGTTTGGTAAATGTGGTCGCTGAAACTGTAATCTTGTCATCTCATTTTATATCATGCTTTGGAAGTAAAAACATAAATCATTACGTCTTCTATGTACCATTGTAGTGTATCTTGTATTGTCTGAGTGATGTAGTCCATCTTCACATTGACCCACAAACAGACAGTTTCTCCTCTGAGCTTGTAACTGTGACTCTCTTATTGTTTGTGTTGTTCCTCCACAGCCACTGATCCATTCAGAGTTAATCACTCCAAACCGCATTACAATTAGTGCATTGGGGAGTCAAACATCCATCTCCTGCTCTATCTATCACACTTTTTTCCCTCTATGTGCTAATATTCCCCAATTAAAGCATTATTGTAGCCTACTTCATCAAGGGCTAAAGTAATCAAGATTAATCTCAGTGAGCTGACACGCGCTGTTTGCTAAGGAACACACAGAACAATTGCTCTGGGCGAGCATCATTAGGAAATGCAATAAAATTAGGCAAACTGATTATATTTCAGAACTGGGGAGCAAAATAAAAACACAATTTGGGGAGGGCTTCAATTATGGTGGCTGCGCTCGCTTGTTTGAACATTAGCTGTTAAACTAGTTTACTGTTGTGAGGCGTGAGCACAAGTTTGCTCTCATTAGATGCATCGGAGTTTGTGCAACTTCTCTCACATATTTAGCACAACAATTAGGACTCGTCGTAGACACTTTTCAACTGCTTAACATACTCAGCAGAGAAAAGTAACTGGTTACAAATACCCACAGTACTGGATTGGTTTGGGTAAGTGCGTTGTAATTGTAAGTTAGTTTAATTCTAGCCATTAGTTACTACAGTAGAAAGTACCAAATAGTCTCATTTTATGTCTTTGCTCCTGAGAATACACAAATTCAAATTTTTTGCAAGGTAATTCTGCTTTAATAATCACAATTTGTAAAAATTTCAGTTATAAAATGTACAATTAAAAATTGCCTAAAATGTTACTAAATGTGAATAGTGAACATTAATATACGTAGTTAAGATTTCATTAAACATTGTGCTTGTTTTCATAGTTCAACTGTTTTAATGAGGCTAATAATTATTTTTTGGCTAGCAAATATGGCATACTATGTAGAGATAATTTCCACAATTGCTACCTAGCTAAATGTCTGTTTAAACTGGACCCGTTGTGTGTAAATTCTCTTTGTATTGTGGTGCTTTTTGATGGCATACAGTATGTGAAAAGATAACTCAAATTACTTCGTGAGACTTTCTACTTTTATTTGTCGATTTCTTTATAGATTGCTACTTAACTGCAGTTAAACTATGACAAATACCACAAGGACTATCACACCAAAAACAATAATTTATCATTTATTTTAAAGTTCTTCCTTTTGATTTTGCAGTGTGAAAACTTAGCTTTATAATAGCCTATATGACAAATGCCAGTATCTCTTCCACACTGTCTTAAGCTTGCCGTGTGTGTGGCGAGTTTTCCTTCTCCATCTGATGGTGCTGGCGCTGTGGGCGGAGCCTGTAGCCACATCCCGACTGCGAGCCAACTATTGACACTGTTTCTACCCAACGGCTGCTCTCTGCATTTAGGCTCTGCTGTCAATTGGCATCTAATAGGGGTTAAGTGTTTTGAATCCCGTCTTTTTAAAGAACTGAAGCCACCGCAAGGCAATTTTCTATTTCACTTAATTAAATCCAAGATGGAAGATGAAATTTAAGCATTACTCTTGAATCCGTGCATTGTTTTTTCCTATAGGTGAAGCTCTGTGTTTCGCCTATAGACCTGCATTATGTCTCCTGTTTATTTATTTGCATTTTCCCAATAGCTTTCTGCAGCTGAGGTATAGCAGGGCAATCTCTTTATGTCATTCATGGCCACTCAGTAGTGAACAATACTCTGAGACACACTGTGATTTGCCGGTTAGCACTGAAACCGCTTTAAATGCTTATTAATCTTGCCTGAGGCCTAAGTTCTTCTCCTCCTCCACCCACCTGCTTCTTCCCCAAAATGAATGAAAATACATGGAAATATGAAAATACCTTATCTTATCAGTGTGCTGGGGTAATATTATGTGATCCCTGGATGAAATAACTGCAACGTTTCATGAATATATTTTGGATTTTCACATCACCTGCATTTGAATTGATGTACGGCAGGCCAAATGTGCTTTCATGTTGTCTGTCCCGTGTCAACATTTTACCCAATCTCCTATGACAAGACGGGGTGTTTTCATTCATTTAGACGGGCCTGTTCTCTCCACGTTATTGTACAAAGAGATGGATAAAAGTGACTGACATAACACAATAGTGATAGAAATGAATCCTCTGCTTATTGCCCTCAGGTGTGGTCCATAACATAGCTGCTGAATCTGCAAGAGCCCATGTATATGTATATGACTTGTATTATAGAGGTAAAGTGCTAATGTCTGCAGGAATCTGATTTCCAAACATATTTTGTCTATTATGAAGTGTACTGTATTATCACTCTCACAAAATCAGCAGTTGAATCTTTTCAGATATTAATAGAATTTGAATTAAAACATCATAAAAAATACCTTTTAAAACAACACAGCTTGTTTTTTTTTTTTGGTCCCAGCCATGCACATCTACAAACAACTTTAAATTATAATGATGCACAACAAAAATAAGTATTTTTGAACCACATATAATTACATACACTTTTATAACTTAAAGCTTCCCCCTACAAAACATAAGGTAGTTAAATCTATCCATCCCAAATTTAAATATCCCTATGCAATAGATTTTGGCTGCAGTTCCAGCTTTACAGACAACAAAGTAAAACTACAGTGGACCACCTAAGCACAGCCAATCAGAGCACTGGTTTTGGTTATCTATAAAATTTTACTGTAACTACATTATCATTTGATTCAGACACAACACAGAGGCAAAATGTACTTACTAAATGTTGCATTTGGGAATTAACTTCTTCTCTATTACACATGTTGACAAATAAGTTCAGCTTTTTTTATTCGCAGGTTGTGGCGCCAGGTGTTTAGGCTGCTTACTATTACTGAGTGGGGAGGGGAGTTGGTGTAAACCATCTCACTGTGAAGCCCTTTGTGACTCTGTCTGTGAAACGCGCTTTGCAAATAAAAGCTTACTTACTTAAGAGAAAACAGTTTGAATACTGCTCTCGAACCAGTGCAAGTGATCCATAATAGGGCATTTTCATGAATTTCTTGTCAAATCAAACTTCTCCATGCTAAAATGTGATTGTGTATTCTTGTGCAATAGCAGTACAGTGTAAGAATATAGATTGTGCTTCGCATAATGCCAATATCAAGCGCACTATTAAAATTCCTGCAGTGTTTCAGGAATAAATTGACAGACGGTAGTTGTGTATGTACTATGTCCAACTTTTCAGACATGTTTTTGAATATTGTATCAGTTCACTCATTGGGGTCAATTTGTATTTGGAAGGCCACATATGGACCAAAATTTACTGAATCGATGCAATAACACTCACATATGCCACAATGTGATATTCATTGTTCGGAAAGCAAAATCAATACTCTCATAAAAAATCAGGACGACCTCTTTGACGCGGCGTGACCCTCTCGCTTCTGATTAACCTTGTTCACATAGCACCACTGACCTGTGCCTATAGACCCTATGAATTATAAATGTCCTTCATTATCATACTGCAGTCGTTAAGGGAGATCGGACTCTGCATTTCCTCCGCGTCCCAACTGAGATGCGCTGTCTTGGTTATCTGTAATTTGTCCTCGCTCACTATTTCTCTCTACTCACTCTATCTCTCTTTTCGCATACTGTCGGCTCTGTGAGGATGGGGCAATCGAGGAGAAAAGCAGACGAGAAATAGTTAACAAACTCTGCAAGTGATTGATGGGCTAATTTCGAAGCCCTGAATAAAGCAGTTTCCTAAGTCTGTTGATTCTCCATTTATTAGGTAATAGAAACATTTATCAAAAAAGTCACATTTTTTGCTTAAGCAATAATTGCATTTTTAAGCCCTCATTAGGTCTTCCATGCATACATAATCCAATTGAATAAATACAGTGTTGGAGTGCAGAATTAATGCCGTGCCTATAGTAAACCAAAAGTTTGCGTCTGTGCTGCAGTGTCTTCTCCCAAGTCTTTCAAACTCCTTTGGGTGTTCACTTATTATTTCACACAAGACTTTCAGCTGTTTAAAATATGATCTACCCGCACGTGGTCAGAGCCAGATGCACTCTTAGCAAAGCAACCTCATCATTTTGTTCCCTAGTACGTAGAGGTTAGGCTATGTTGACACTAATCAAATTTTCAAATCAAATAAATGTGCTCGCAACAGTTGTTTAAGATGAAAGACGATGAAAATAATGTGCAAGTAGATTACGCTCATAATAGATATGATTGAATTGTATTTTCAATCAAATGTACAACTTGTGAAACACATACTGTAAACCTATCCTATGTTGAATAGCATGAATTGTTGTATTTTGAAGGATCAAATGATTAGCAAAGGGACCAAGTTCGAGTTGTCATCATTGGCAGGACTTTGTACACAGAACCTCTATAGTTTGCTTTTACAGATTAAATGACATACAATCAATTGTTTTGCTACTCAATGTTGTGTTTATAGCAAATCTACCATTTCAACTATATTTTGTTGTTAATTTTGGGCAAAGTTGGCTCACTTGAATAGCCAATTACATGTATTGCGTATGTACATGTGAGATTATACTGAACTGCCCTAAGTATTCGATTACACTGCAGATATCTGTTCTGACCAATCACACTGCTCCTTACACCTTCAAACTCTGCTCTCTCTCTCATTTCCACTGATTTTGTGGTTAGCGTTTCTTTTCCCCCTCTCTCTCTCTCTCTCTCTCTCTCTCTCTGAGTCTAATTACTCTTACCTGTCTCTGAAGCTTTTAAATTGCAAAACCAGATCAAAAACAACAATACAAATATATAATTAATATATAATTAAAGTACATGATTATAGCACTTCATTATAAGTATGACTAAGAACATAATGCACAACACAATAGAACAGAAGGCGTGTTTACCAGCTGTATTAGCTATTTGATCACATGACTATTACCTCTTTTAATCATGTGACCACATCAAAACAGTGCTATCATCTTGTTACCTGGCAACGGTCCCATGAGCCGACTCGTGCTCCCGTGCAGAGCCAGTTTTAATCACCAGTAAAACACCCCACACCACAAACAGACAGGCCTGCTCTAATCTGGTTAGCACTATGAGCCCGTTTTCACATATCACTGCTAATCAAATCATCCCAGCGGCTCTGAGCCCAGGGGAACTTTTCTCTTTTGGGTCGAGAATGTACAAGACAACAGGTTAGTGGCAAACATGAATATTTGTACAGACTCAGTCTAATCAAATCAGAGAACAGGATTCATAAAACATTTGTGCTATAGGCCCAAACTTACATGGAAGGCATTTATGTAAAAGCCACACTGTGGAACTAAAGGTGTAAAATCAACCGCTTATTATTTTGAAATAGAGAGTTAAAATTCTTCATAGCAATACATTTTTTGCATCTCCATAGAACCTAGCAGGTTGGGTGCAAACATTATTACATATAGACGCATTTTGAAATGGTTTAAGAAAAGACGCAGGTGAAGGTCGGGCCAATGGGCCGTCCTGGTGACAAGAGGGACAGGCTGAGAGAGTCAAATGTGGACCTTGAACGCTGGCACACTGCTGGAAAGAAGTCAGCTTTGGAGAAAACCTGCATGACTGGAGGACACCATGGCAGGAGGTCCAAGTGCCCATGGTGAGCTGAAGAGAGAGCAGTGTCAGATATGGGCACCGGGGGGCCAAGAAGATATTGGAGTACGCTGCCTTTACTAGATGGAGAGCTCACACAGCATCGGATCAATGCAGTGACACAAGGAACTTGTGATCATAATCATCAGTGTGATGGGAACAGATTCTCGTTAAGGACTACATACAGAGATGATCTGGTCTCTGGATGAAAACCCCCCCTTTATGCCTTTCAGGACAAGTTTTAACATTCTTTGAACCTTGTATGACTTTTAAAATACAATATTGCATTTGTAGTAACTTTTACTTCATTAGTTATTGGTCACACCTCAGTTAAAATATTGTTGCATACAAAACATTGCTTTCATTGACCACAGAATCATATCAGTATTCAATCTTAAAATAAAACTCCCACTAGTGACATTATCATTGCTGTCCAAACCTGCTAGGAGTGAATACTGCCCCAAATCTCCAGTAATATGAGATATACACAAGTGAAAAACAACCACATTTTAGTGAAAGCATCTAACTCTCACCTGTTTGTTTGAATGCAGGCTATAATGCTGAATTATGCAAATTCACTTGAAATAACAGTACATCTGAATGTACTGTATGTGTGCACATTACCATCTCCTCTCTCCCAAGCTGAGTTTTCTTTGGTCATGAGCTGCCTTCAGTTTGCTGCCTGTTTTCCCAGTAGATAACCTGAGTTTTTTAACAGCCCGGAGCCACTCACCAGCGCCCTCCGAGACTCCCCAACCCAGGGCCCAAGAGATCGGCACAACACAGACGGCAGTAGAACAAAGCCAACCTGCAAAGTCTCAAAAAGTTAAAACATGTACTTTGATAGCCTGGGCCTACCTATCACGGCGCGCTGATCCGGCCCAGGGGAGGCCCACAACACGGCGGAGAAGGAGGAGGAAGAGACGCTCTCAAGGATAAGAAAGTGAAGAAACTGTACAGCAGAAGTGGGCCACGCTAACCCCAAACTCTTCTTGTGCACGACTTAACAAAGATGGGGATTTTGCTGATGTTTTCCAATGCTGACAGTTTATTGTTGTAATGCAGGTGTTCAACGACTACTTTCTGCATATTTGAATACTTAAATATAGCGGAGAGGAGTTGGAATGTACAAAAGACATACGGATCTTAGGGAATAGTACATCTCCTGTACAATCAAAACAGTGATGCAAGGGCCCCCAGTGGATAAACCAGCTGCAATTTGGCATACTTCTTGGAATGAACTGTGTTTCTTTATATGTGGATGCTGTTATATTATACAGCATCCAATGACTGTACTTTAATAGCCTTAAAAAATGATTCACAATGAGCAAACAGTTGGATTAATTTTACTACTAGTACCTATAGTTGGCTCATACAACCTTAAGCCACCAACCAGAAATGTTTTAATGAATAAACATCTACAAAATGTTTGTAAAGGCATGAATAATCTATTTATTAAATAATTGTTATTTTCTCGTTATGGCTCAAAAAGTCGAAGGTCTCAGAGAAACACAGCGATAAAGACTAAACTTGGAACTGTTGTTCAGTCAAAGACAAGCTGAGATTGATATCATGTGATATTTGAACACTTCTGTAGCAGAGTGGGACCTCCTGTCTAGTATAAACAACAGCAGATCTAATGGCAGACAAGCTCTGCCATGAAGTTTTCATTATATTTTTATTTCATTTTCATTAGGTAATTTTTCTGAATGCTAAGCCACTAGCATGTAAATCTCGCTAGCTTTTAAAAGTCTAATAACTTTACCACAATGAGCTAAGAGCTTGATGTTCCCTAGAGTTACACTGTGTACTTTTAAAGTTCCTTAAACTGACAACATTCACGCTTTTGGAGTATAATAATGGAACTATTTCCAAGGTGTTGTGAATGAATATTTCACTTTTATACTAACAGAGAAGAAGCTGAACTAACCCTAAAATCACAAATTTAAATTAAACACAGGATTATATCAGAAATAAATAATTACTTTTTGAATCTAAGTGAGACTGAATGGGATTTATGAGAAGTATTTGGAGGGAAGTATTTTAACTGAGCAACTAAAAACCGTCATGTTTAAAAAAAAAAAACACTATCTGCTAAATGGATGCAATTAGAAGTGAATTTATTTTACACCAAGAGAGAATGATCATAAGCCGCTAATGTTAAATGATGTTTCTGGAAGGCATTGTTAAGTTAAAAATTAAAGTCAAAACAGATCCACGAGAAAGGTGCAGGGATTAATTACACAAATTATGCATTAATTATGATGATAAGAAAACATGCTGCTTCATAATAGCCATCGATAAATTGTACTGATAAAACAGGGTTCCATCATCTTGACTTAAATGCGGCATAAAGTGGAATGGCGCTGAATAAATCCTTGATCAGACGTCATCAAAGTTCCATTTGGAGAATCATCATTTATGACTGTCGTGAATAGTCCAATTAAAACCCACAGTGATGAACATGAGATGTGAAGTGGCAGTAGCTCTAAGTGCAGTGTCTGAAGCTACACCATGACCTTAAGTGTCAGAGAGGTCAGTGTGATGAGTGACAAGCAGTGACAAGCAGCTGGAGGTAAACCTCATGTCACACCATGAAAAGCTTTGTAGATGTTTTCTTCATCAGAATGTAATTGATTTAGAAGAATAAAAAAAAAGATAATTATTTATTGTGCAAAAACAAATACGTTATGTTTCTAAAGAAAAAAATGTCAAGAATCCATAGCACACAAAGATACAGCAACTCTGATTGGAAAACATCACATACGTTTTGTAATACCATCTAAATAGTCACAGAGATGATGCTGAGGAAGGATTTTCTTTTTATTGGGATTAATCCAAAGAAAATGAAAATGTGTATCTAAATGAATGCCTAAACATAATTTTGAAAATCCAGTGTAAGGTAGATAGATACATTGTGTTTGTGAAACCAGACATGCAGTTTCAACTTTTAAAAAGTTTGAATCATAAAAGGGTATGTGGTTCATTATGTGTTCAGTAAAAACTTGCTAGTGCTGCTGTTCAGATACTGTAAATGGGTGTGTGTGCCTCATTAAAGATGTGGTCAGTTGTTCTGACCGCACAACCCTGAATGTTCATGTTGTGAGCGATAATCAAACTGCCACCAGTGTTTGGATCTGAATACAAGCTTTATAAATATTGACTGGATTAATCTTGAACTTGTTCCGCAGTGTTTTCCTGGAGAACATGGGCTTTTTGCAATGTTTTTTTTTTCAAAATGACCATGCAACCATAACGTGCAATGCCACAAAGCTACTGTCAGACACAAAATATCACCTATGGATTTTATTTCCACAATGTGAAATACATTTAATCCAAATGTTGTTTCAGATATGTGCAGATTCAAGCCCTGCTCACTTCTTGTTTATTAAATGTTTCTGAATTTTTTTTTTTCTAAAGGTTTGCAGTAATTAATGAACCAGTTCAAAAAAGCATAGAAGACCTACTGCCTTTTGGATCTCTTTCTCTTTACGGTCACTCACAAGGGTCTCCTTGCTGCCCGCTGGTGTCCCCCTTTAACACTGGTGCTACCCCTTTGTCAGTCAAAGCAGCACCCTGGGATCAGCCCCTGTCTGTCAGCAGAGGAGTGACAGGAGCATGGAGGCAGGTACGGGGACGGCATCGAGGGGCTAGCGGCAACGGTTACCCCCGAGTGATGCGATTGTGCTCATTACTGCCCATTTACATTTCATCAGCAGGTTAGCTAGCCCCTCCGACTGTTAGCGCCACGGACTCATTAGCACCAAGCAGGGCGGGGGGGCGTAAAGAAGAGTGAGGTGTGCAAAGGCCCCGGGCATCCACTATCTAAAATATACCACAGGGAGGTTTTGAGAAGGACGCACAGAGAGAGAACAAGACAGAGAGAGAGAGAGAGGACTAGCACCCATGGTCAAGATAAAACCTCAGAAAAGGGGAGGGGCTGTGAATCGATATGTAATATTATCCAGTGCTGTCTCTGTGCCGGCCTTTTCCAGGACGAGGAAAAGCATTAGAGCTTCTGTGCACAAACATAAGATGTATTAACTCTTTAGGCAGTGCATTTCCCTATGCGTCCATACAAAACAATATAGACATGTGTTTTAAAAGCTGCGACGACAGTGTGTTTGGCCCCAGGTATGTACACAGCTGTACATTTGTGTGAGGGAATGGGAAGGATAATGCAATTCACAGACTCAAATTAAGTCGTTAAAACAGAATTATCTGTTTGAAATGTCTTTTGCTATCATTTGTTATTATATGTTTAATCATCTGTCTATGACATGCATAATGATTTGGCGTACAATAAGGATTGATGTCCTTTTAGCCACATTTAGCTGCCTAAATTCAAAAAGGATGGGCAGTGCTAAATTGTTTTTGAAACAAGTAATTTTTCTAATTGAAGAAGAGAAAATTCTTATCTATTCGTATCTTCAGTTAAAACAATATATCATATGTTTGTTCAAATGACAAATCTTGATTTATTACTTTAAAATATACCAAAAACTTATTATATTCATGGATTTACTCACTTAATAAGAATATTTCATTATTAATTGTAGACCTATAGCTGCTTTTTAAAAATTTGCTCAATCAAAACGACAAGGATCTTGGTTAAAAACTATAAGATTTCACAACATGATATGAAATGAATAAACCAAAAATATGTCTAAAACAATTTTTGTATATTCAGTTCTTAGCATGGTTTGTTTTGTGACCTAAAGGCATTCTTCATTCACTTGTCACAACAGTGTGAAAAGTCAGATTTCTGTATATCTGATACATTATCATAATTTCCAGTGTGTGCAGGCGGTATTCCAGGTGAATAGCGTTGGTGGTCACTGTGCAGAGAACAGAGTGCATTTTGGCCGGAGGGGTGAGGAGGTGGGAGGAGGGGTGAGGAGGTGGAAGGAAGGGGTCAGGAAGCCTCTTGAATCTCCCAGAATGAGCAGTGACACAGGAGGAGGAGGAGGGGGAGCAGAGACACACTGAGCAGTATCTGACACAATATGAGATTAAATACAGTATGCCTGCCCTCTTCTGGTCACCGCTGCCACCGTCCTCACATCCTCAGCGGGGGAGGGGCAGGAGTGTGTGAGAGAGGGATGAGGGTAGAGATGTGAGGGAGAGGTGAGGCAGGAGTGTGTGAGAGAGGGATGAGACTAGAGAGTGTGAGGGAGAGGTGAGGCAGGAGATGTAGAGAGTGTGTGAGAGAGGGATGAGACTAGAGAGGTGAGGCAATAGATGTAGGCAGGAGTGTGAGAGAGGGGTGAGGCTGGGGTGTGGGAGAGGGATGACGCTATAGAGAGTGTGAGAGAGAGGGGAGAGGCAGGAGTGTGTGAAAGATGGATGAGGGCAGACAGTGAGTGAGAGAAGGGTGAGGCAGGAGAGTGGGAGGGATGGGGTAGGGCAGGAATAGGAGTGGAAGAGGGTAAGTTATGTGTTTAAAAGAAATAAAAAGGGCACCTGACATTTGTCTAAAAATACCATCATTACTGTGGCTGCATTATCTGGTGTAATTCTCATCATAACAATTAAAATAGTTTATTTGTGAAGGTTATTATCCTATTCCCCAGTCAGACCAATAGAAAAAATATCATTTTATATTATGTACCTCATTTACTGTTAATATTAATGCAGTATCATAGGAAATGACATTTCCAAGTGACTAAAACTCCGTAATATTCAAAATGTAATTAAACAGTGCTGCCATATCCAGCTATTTTTATAATTATAAAACCAATGGCTTGATTACTCAGAAAAGAAAATAACAAAATGGAAATGATGTGCCACTGTTTCTTGACTGACAGAATTGTTTCTAATCTCATTAGCAACAGGAAATTGAGTGCAAATGATAAGTGCACATTCCTAATATTACTAATTTACTTTAGCGCGGCAGCGGTGCTGCTGTAGTGTGTGTGTTTGTCTGTAGTAATTGCCTGCTCTGACAAAAGGACAGTGAGTGTGTAGTGTCTTATAATTGTGCTTAGCCGAGTGTGTCTGTGCTTTATGCATATGTGCTCTCTCTCTCCGGGGGCGCGCACCTCTGCCTCAGGTGCCATGGGGCAGGTGTGTAGCCAACAGGCAGCAGTGAAGGCTAGTTAGCCCAGCGCAGCTAGTTAGTGCACAAGGATTAAGCCCTTTTATCAGCTGCACAGCGCTCTTTCTTCGTCTGTGTTTGCTTGGAAACAGTCAAAAATTGGTCCCAGTGAGGTTCACCTATTTCATACTTACATTCAAGCTCGAGGCTACAGTTCAACTCTAGCTGGGCTAAAGTGACGTATTTTACAGTGTTGTTTTTGGTTTTATTGGACAGCATTTTGCTTAAATAAAGTTACACAATGACCTGGATTTTCGGGATACATTTATGATTATTATTTATTTGTTTGTTATAACCAATATGCAAATTTGACTTTGAGTTTTTAATCCCTTTCTAATACTGCCATCAGAAATACAGCAGAAGTTTTATTTTTGTTTTTGGTTCACTTCTGAGCCTCAGAAAACACTGTGCTGAATGTCCCTAATCTATGATGTCATAGGTAGATCTCTGAAATCTTCTACTTTGTTTTTAAGTCCATAAATCATCCAAACACTTTTGACCAATTCTGAAGCATTAGCATATCTGGCCAGATCAGTTTCATTATATCCACTGTGCACTTTCCTTGCAGTCAGTTGTCAATTCCTGATGTGGGAAACAAGTGTCATGTGTGCTTTACTATACTTTTTATTCATTCTGGCTCATGGGGTTATCAAAATGATAACAATATTAACATAAAAAAACATTATTCATAATCATTTTAATACCAACAACCATACTAATACTAACAACAACAACAATAAAAAACAGCAAACAAATATAAAACATTAAGTTAAAATCAGGGTGTCCTAAACCCTGATTTATTGTCATAGCATCTATTCAAGTTTGCCTGTGTCCCGTATGTCTAACAATATAGTGTTTACTAAATAAATAAATGAAAAAATCTAGCTCTTGTTTATGTTATTACCATTGGACAAACTAGCTAGCATTCAGAAATAATGCAACAACTCAAACTGGCGTCTTAAAGTTTTGCAAAATACTGTTGAACCCATTGGGATCAAGAAGTATGAGGCTCAGATTTCAAGTGAGCAAAGCGTGCAGTTTTTATAATTATTATGATTACTATTGTTGTAATGAAATAGCTCTGTATGTTTACATTGTAAGTAGGTTTATCACAAACATAAACACGCAAACAAAAAAATATGTGACTTTTGCAGTATCTTCAGAACATGTTCAGCTGTGCTCACTGGTGTGTTGGTGTGGAGGGCCAAACCAAACCCAGAATATACGGCCCTGGATGCTGGCCACATCTGCTGCTCATATACTTGCATGGGCCTGTCTATTGTTCCCATTCATGCCTGCTTTTGCTTCGTAGTTCTTGGCCAACGTAAAAGAGATGTCAGGGCTGTTGTGACACATAAGTAAATAAAGATTAAATATGGACTAAGAGAGCAAACATATTGATTGGGTACAGGGTGTATTTCGGGGAGAAGTTTGATATGATTGAAAGATGCCGTGCCAAGGAGAACCGTGGACTTGACTTAAACTGTACTTTTGATTCGGTGCCAGTTTGTTTTGGTGTTTGCTGTGTGTGCCAGTGGATCCACCTGCTTCTTACTTACTGTACTGGGCTGCACTTGTGTTGTTGTGCTCTGCTTGCATGTGGGAATCCCTGGGCATATGGGAAAGCCTCATCATCATGTATCTAAGGCGTAGCTGTAGGGTGGGCCTCTTCTATTGGGATCCTGGGACACATTCAAGCAATACTGCTTCTAGCTGCGAGGGGGGAGACCAACATGTTTGAATGAAAAAGGGAAGAAAAATTGAGTGTATACATGTTTGGTTGTTGTTTTTATATATCAATTTAAGGTGCTTTGGATGCTTAAAGGTTCCATGCACATTTTGGATCTATATTATAATGTTATTTCTTTGTCAAACCTATCCCTGGAGTTGTGTTTTGCTTCTTTACATGTTAAACATACAAATCCTATATTTAGGCTGTTCAACCTTTTTTTATTTATTTATTTAGGAAAAAGGGGGAACAATGCATATTAATGAACATTCAAACAAATGTAAATATGCCAGATTATAGCCTAGGGCTAATTTCCATCTGCAGACCCCTGGCAGGTTGATGTTAAAAGAATAAAACACAGACTATTTTACAGCTGGACAAACACAAACAAGCAAGACAGTGTTAATGGAAACATTAGACAAAAAGTTAACTTACAAAGATAGAAAAGACAGTTCATCTGTATTGCACACGCTCCTCCTGCCCATACCTCCAAGTCACACAAAAACTATTTATATTGCACAGATCCCCATTGCACTAAGTTACATTGCACAAACGCCCATTGCACACCTCCCAATTGCACAGATTCCCATTGCACAGATTTCAATTGCACTAATTCCCATTACTCATTGCACCAGTTTCTATTGCACTACATCATATTGCACACATTTCATTGCACTACCCAACATTTGCACAAAATCCTATTGCACTACTTCATATTGCACAAATTCTCATTGCACAAAATATCACTGCACAGACTCATATTGCACAACCATTTTACACTAATCTTTTCAATCCAATTAGAGAAAAAACAAAACAAAAACAAAAACTTAATGATCACATGCTTGTGTGTTTCTCAGCCATAGTTTCAGATGCTTCTTAAAGGCAGTGAAACTTGTACTTTCCCTCACAGAAAGTGGGATACTGTTCCAAAAGGTGACCCCTGATATGACAGAACATTTTGAGAAAAAGACGTTCGCCTGAATGGAAGTTCACAGTCGCCTCTGACAGTGGCTCGAGTAACTCGGGATCCAGCTTCACTGACAGACTTTTGTTTAATAAAATCCTTCATTGGTGGAGGTGCCAAACCGTGTATAATTTTATAGATCAAACATGCAGCTTTAAATTGTTTGAAATTTGCAAAATTTAGCAAATTATATTTGTGATGTCAAACAGGATGTGTTACAATGGTTTTATTATCAAGCATTTGCTCGTGTGCAAAATAGGTTGAGGAAGCAAAAAACAAACATAACTGACCTTTGTGTCTCATACAGATGCTAAAAATGTACATTTTAACATGATACATATTGGTTTTATCGAAAATACAATTTCCAAATTTAAATTGAGGGCAACATGCTCACATAAAGCACATACATAAATGAGGCCCTGTGTTTTAAAATTCCATGCACATTCACTGAAAACATTTAAACAATTAGAACCTTATATTGTTTATTTTGATGCTATAGCTAATGCTCAGCCTTGTTTAAATGTATTTACTGCTGTGTGCACAAGAAGCTATTCACTTTACTCTGCCTGCACACTATTCCTGTTTAGCTCTCTTAAAGAAGAGCTAACATGTCAGGTTGTCTGTCATGCAGAGCATATATTGTATAATGACAGTTAAAAAAACAACAACTGCAACTGCAGCAACTGAATTCTGCAGGCTAACCACATCTAAACAGGAAGTACACTTTCAAAATAAGTGGGTGGGGAACAATAAAGTATTTTTTTTTTTTTGCACTTTTATCTCATCAAAACTGTTTTCAAATGTGGAGTGACTTAACTTGGCTCATGCCAGATATATGAACCCTGATTTGAATTCTTCCACAGTAACTTTACTCGCTGAAAGCGTTTGGGAAAAGGTGGGACGTTCAATAAAATGCATCGAGCTTATTGGGTATTCGGCCTACCTTATTTATGATTACAAACACTGTAAATACTACAAATATTTGCAGTGTAATAATAAACAAATATACAGATAATCCATCTGGCTGGCCAGGTTAGCAGTGAATTTATTTATTGTTTATTATTAATATTATTTTCCATATTCTAGAAGAAAGATGTTTCACAGAAAGCTGACATTACAACGTCAGGTGGAAAAAAGCATTTTGATCTTTGCTAATATAGTCAATCTAATAATGCAGGATTACTCAAATATTCACACAGCTCCAGTATATTTATTAGAACACAGCCTAAATATACAAGACTTGTGAGTTGAACATGTGTAAATATGAGACTTTGATGAGGTCCTTTCACAAGATACCAGCGCTATCACTTTGCACAAGAGAGTGTGTATGTGTCCAATTATCTGAGCTTAAGGGAATCATCTGTCAACACTTCCTCATCTGTGTGGTCACATGATCTGAACCTGTCGTGGTAGAACAGGCCTTTGCCAAATCTGAAACCCAGAAGATCGAGATAAAACGCAGCACCAACCACATTCATCAACAGTAGAAAGAAAAGAAAAACATGTTAATTGGCAACATAAGACGATGTTTTTATTCTCAACTTGTCGTATCAAATGGAGTGTGACATTTCAATCTAGACACTAATATCTCTGCCTGCGTTAAGCAATAAAAGAGGGGTTAACATGGGCATCAGACAATAAATATGCACAAAAATATGTCTGAAACTGGTTTAAAAATTAGCTTTCATAAACGAATGTATTAAAACCAGGGCCAAATGACTGTGCCATTTTGCCGTTCACATGCAAAACACTCAATTCTTCTATTTTTTTTTCTTGTACGCAGATTCCAGACGTCCCACTTAATCCAATGACTTCTTGATTAAATTAATTGTAATTTTGAAAGATTTGAGAGATTTTGTTTTTGCGTTTTTAACTTGAAATGCGTAAACAGTTGCTCCGTTTTCCATTTAACATTGTTTCCATGATTGCAGTTGTTTGTAAACAGATGTGCAAAACGTGGCTCGCCTCGGTCTGTGCACGAGAAGCAACTGTCGCCATGACGATGTCTCATGCAAACTCACGATAGAGCAGGTTAATCAGAGAATGCTTTTCTTTTAGTGCTATTTACTCAACACACTGCCACTCCAGGGGCAAGATTCAGCAAAAATAACAAAAGATTACAGGCAGTGGAGAAGTGAGCTTGAACTCTGCTGGGAATGTTCCTATTGAGAGAACCTTTGCTGTCATAAGTTTCATTTTAAAGGTAGGCTATACTTTCATCTGAATAAACATCTTTGCCAAAAACTCTTCCCACTCAAAAAAGCAGATGTGTGGAAACTGAATGCCCACAACAACATTTTTACTCATTATTGTGTTTCTCAAAAGTATTTCAGGAACTGGCAAATAGGTTTGCAACTAAGCATTATTGCACAATCACTCAATCTGTTTGCTTAATCAGATAGTTGTTTAAATTGCGAAAAAAAGTTATTATTCCTATTATAATTGTGATTAATAAATTACCTTTCAGTCCTAGATGCAAACCAAATGTGATAAAACGACCCCTTTTATCTGGACTGGGCAGATATAACAAAACATACAGTATATTCTCAGTAAAAAAAAAAAAAAACTACACTTAATACTGAAACCAGTATATTCCAAAATTAGGAAAACAATTTCAAACAAAGACTAAGCACACTAAAATCTCAAAGAAGACTTGAGCTAAACCCACTGACTCCTTGTTTGTGTTCCAATGATAGCACATGCACCACAGCTTGGGAAACCCTAGCTAATGTCACTTGTTCTGATTACCTCACACATTGTCCTGACACAAGACTGATTTGACGGCACGCTCATCACTTCTCCTTCTCTATGCCGCACCCTGTCGCTGTCACAAAAGTCTCCAAATCTGTCTGTGACTTCACCTGGATCATATGTCCAGTCCCATTCCCTCATCGGTTAGACAAGGCTGACCTTTGACCCCTGACAGGTGTCACGCAGGGCTGTGTTCAACTTCTGCATACTTTACCTAATACATGATTTGATCTTAATGATATGAAGCTCTTTGATGCAGGAAAATAATACATGCAACTCAACTGACAAGTCATAAAGTTAAATGGCTGAATAGCTGTCAAGTTAAATGTTGATATGTGAGTGTTTTTAAATGCATTAAAGGGGACGTATGACAGTGTTTTTTCAGCATTTTTTACTCTAAGTTTTATTTGGATTGATCCGTGCATGTTTGAGTAATTTTGTATTGTCCTGAAATTGATACAGCTGACCTATAGAGGGATTTTTGGTCGACGTCACTTTCTGCCCTACTGCGCAGGCGTTATGCAGAAAGAACTTTCCTCCATTTGTTTACATGGGGAAACATCTTTGATTTAAACAAGGAAATGGGACAACAGCTAGCTGTTTTAAACAGGTATGAATCAGTCTGACAGGCGTCTGTCTCCTGAAGCTTGAAACAATTTTTCTCCTCACCGTTTTTCACTCACCTGAATGTAATTTTAAAGGATTGTAGGATGGAATTTCATTCACAAATGTTGATTTAGCAGCATAACTTTTGTTTTCAGCACAGTGATAATCTCTTGACGTTAGCTGACATCGGAATTTTTTCGACTTGTTTCCACTGTTTGTGTCTATGAGTGGTGGCTCTTTCTACAGGCGGGGTGCGCGTGCATCACCCATGTTGATAAACCAAAAATCCTTCTATACAATTTATGACTAAGTAAATGGAAAAAAAAAACACAAAAGGTCTCCTTTAAAGGTGCACTATGCAAATTTTTGGACCCAAAAACCTTAAAGTGAGGCTAAACACACGTTCAGAGACTAACTCCGCCCACAACTGCACCTCAAACAGGCTCGCAAAAGTGGGAGATGCCCGGAGGCCTTTGAAGAGACGCCCAGTGGGTGTGAACAGACTTTGATTGACAGCACCAAATATGAACAGTGAGCTTGGCAAATGATGTGACGGAGCAGTCCGGGTCCTGACCACTGACAGTCTATCTGAGGGAAGCTGTACTAGTCTTTGCTTACTTGCACGTCAAGATATTTTTAACTTTACAAAACACATGTATTAAACCTTTGCTTTAGTCTACATAGGCACATGAGGTCATTATGTGGGTATTTTCTAAAAATGAATATGAAAAACACTTCCCTGACACGGGATTCGAACCAGCGCATAGTTGTACAAGCAGCTGCACTTCGCGCCACTCGCTCAACAAGCTGAGCCAAATGACGGCTGATATCAATGCGCAGCCAGTGATCGCTCTTCAACACTCCTCCTCCACAGCGGTGTCAGGGGGAGGAGTTTATTTATTCCCTCTGGGCGGCTCGTCTGCGCGTCAAGTCACTGTGACGTCAGAGGGTACTGAAAATGCACTGACAGCGTTTGCCCTGCGTGGCAGTACAGCCGCGGTTTTTACACACATAACTGCAAAATGAGCGAGTTTGCACAAAAATGTCCAAAAAAGGCCTGGAAACAGTAGATAATTCATTTTTCACCCCATATACACAGTTTAACAGTGAAAAAAAGTTGATTCTGAGTTTAGTTTCTTTTTAAATAAACACATATTTTTGTCATTTAGATGGCTTTTGTTACACTAAATAATTAATAAAATCTCAATTTTTTACTTTGAGCGGGCTTGCATGGCCACAAGTTCATTATTTTGCCTGGAGGAGGCCCGAACACATCTATTTCTGCAGAAAAGTGGTTCCTTTAGCTGATTTTTTTCCCATTTTATGGCGAAAAATGTATTCATCTCCATTTAGTCCCGAAGTATAGTTTTAACTTTCTAATTTTACTGAATTGTGTAGATGACCTCCTCACCTCCAGAAAATTCCTTTACTAAGAAACACTTATTATTCAACATCAATGCTAACACTAAAATAAAAAATGTTCAAGTTCTGTTTTGTCAATAGTAAATAAATCTCTCCGGGTACTTTGGTTTCCTCCTAACTCCAAACACATACATGTATAGATCAGTTGGGATAAGCTCCAGTCAATTAGGAAAAAAAAATAATGTAGTATGTTTTCCATCTCTTACAAATGAATACTTTGAACAAAACTCTAGCGTTTAACAATAAACCTTAAAACATAACGTGTCATGCTGCAGAGAAAGACGTGCCGCGAATGTCTTAAATCTTGAAAAGCCTTAACAGCTTCATGTGTCATAACTTCATGTGGATCTGGACAGAGTTGAAAAGCGGACAGACAAACCACATAGAGGCAGCTCAGAGATGATCAAAAACCCTGTGAAAACCAGGCCTCAGTCTGGACCCAAATTCAAACTGTCTCCATCTGCAGCCAGTTTGTTCTCATCACTGTCACTGTGCTCTGACATGACCTGGGACGAGACAAGAGAAGTACAAGCCTAGTTTTAGGATTTATACTACATAGCCTCACTCAGGACAATATTAGTCTCTCGTTCCACTTTATTTAATTCACCACACTCTTTAATCAACTCCCTCTTTTCCCTCCTGCGTGTGGGACTTTCTCTGCAGACAGGATGCTGTAAGCTGATGCCGTCTGTTGAGATGACACAACTCCTCTTTCACCTGATCCTGGGATCTGTGTCAGAGCTGTAGAATCAGTGTGGAAATCCCCGTCACAGATCCCAGTGTGGACATGATACCTGCAGCCACATCCTTTCACTCAAGCACCCACTCCTGCCCTATCGCTACTACATCTACAAGAGGCAGAAAGGGTGAGTGATCAGCAACTCTCAGAAAGAATAAAGATAACCAGTGAAACAGTGAAAATGAATAGAAGCAATTAATGTGAATAGAAATGAGTCAGTGTGCATAGATGAAACTAGAATAAGATTTAAAAATAGGAAAATGACCAAAGTATGGCATATAATCTAAATCTCATTATTACTTTCTTGGTTACGAGGTTATTTCCTAATAAAATTAACATAAAATGTACACATTTGTTCCATTAAACTTCTGCCCTACGGTAAATTTTCTGTAAAAAATCTCTTCACTACGCATGGTGTATAGGTAGGAAATGAAATTTTGATTCCTAAATTAGTCTATTATTTCAATAATTGAAAGCAAATAGTCAGCTGTTATTTCAAAACTAAATTTTACACTTTTTCTCTAAATCTCCTGGTCTAAAATAAAGAAAATTAGTTATGCTACATTTAATTACATAAATAATCTAGTGACTGATTTTATCTAAGATCCTACAATTGCTAACTTTCGTGTCATTGAGACACTTCAGTTAACCGACCTTGACTATGAACAGTGTTGGGAGTAACTCATTACAAAAGTAACTAGTTACAGTAATATATTGCCCTTTTCAGTAACTACTGCCTATGAATGTGAGCAAGTTTGACTAAAAGAAAAAAGAAAAATGTAGATTTGAGAAACCAATAGCGCTACACATTGAAGAAGAAAACCAAATGTGTGAAATGTAAATTCCAGCTCATGCACAGCCTAAAACAAACAACAGAGCAAAGCCTGCACCTCCACTGTCTCCTGTTAAACTCCAATCTGTTGTGAACTCAGCCAAGTACAAAGCAACCTGCTTGGACTCAGGCTGTTTAACTGAATCGCCTTTCAAGAGCAGATTTTCCACTTCTGATAGACACAGTCAATGGAGCGTGCTGCAATAATGAAGTGCTGTTTAGCATTAGCCATTCATAGCTCCAAGTGGAAAGCATAATATCCCACGGGTCGCCTTCACTCTTAAACCACATTAATGGCACTTTCATTTAACCCCTTAATATATGTTAATCCAAGGATGTCAATGGGTTCTCTTAACACTCCTGCACAGGCCATGGGGGCGAGAGGCCGCACTCATGCAGCCCAAAAGCAGACAAAAGCGGCTGAAAGACGCCTCTTATATTTGATCTAATGGAGACGCTTCCTTAAAACAAAGGCCCAGTGTTGGCTGCTGCCCAGAGTGTGATGGTGCAGTGCAGGGTGAGCGCTCTCTTCAAGTGCTTGTGATGGGATAGAGTTCAGAAGTGTGATCCACCCACTTGCTGGCCTGCCCTGGCTGCCTCTCCTCTCCTGCGTGCTAGTTTGGGAGCGCAGTGCCTCCAAACAGCCAGCAGAAGGGTTTAAAGAAAGACTGAGTAGAGAAGGGAAAGTGATGAATATTTAGGGCCTATTGAAATGAAAATCCCAGCAGCCCCTCGAGACCGGGGCTTAGAAGTCATAGCCGAAGGGATCTCCATCTGCTTGTACCTTGAAATTCTCCCTTCTATCTGTCTATCTGGCTGGCTATCCTTTATCTAGCAGATTTTTATTCTGCGTGGGGTCTCTTCATGTCAGATGTGTGCCTATACCTGCCCGTGCTGTTTGGCTCTGTTTGTATGTGTTTGTATGCCTTCGCTGCATGTATTACAGAGGCCCAAGTGTTGCCTGCTTTGACAGAGCGATCCCACAAATCAGGAGTAAATCACGACCCGGGGGCACGACGCTGCAGCGAGGGGGAAGTGAAACAGATTCAGAGCGACCCCGGTCTGCTTGGATTTGGCCTCAGAGAACACCACTGCACTGCTCTGACCGATACAAACCAACAAGACACTCATTATGTGCCAATGAGCTCATTAACTGCAATATACCAGAATGAATGAAAATGCTACATGGTTAGCTTGGCTTGCTAAGTGGCTTATTCAATTACGAAACCACAACATTCAGCATACAGACATAAATGATTACTTGTAATATTGTGAGGCAGAGATTTCCAGATAAGGTAGTACATTTTTAATATTTTGTTTGATATAAATATGTAGTTATTTAAGAGCATGCATATCTTGAATTTTGAAGGATAAAACATAATTTAATTCAAGCACTATGAAATATCTTGAAAATACTTTTTTAATAAAATACTGTATTAAGAAGGGTCAAAATCTGCAATGGAGATGAATAAAGGCAAAATTCAAACATTTCATTGATTCATATTCAATAATTCCAATAAAAATAAGCAATCTATTTAAATTTGTGTACACATAACCGATACAGCAAAGTTTTAAGGATCAGTGCCGAGGTACATTCCCCTCGCATCACTAGGGCATCGCTACATTACATCCTATTAAAATAATAATTATAATAATAATGCATATGCGGGCTCTGATATTACTCACATGTGTATGAGTGATTTTACTTTACACAATTATTTTATATTACAATATTCTGAGGTTAATTTAAGTTTCTCCACTGAAGTTATCCTCTAAAATGTGTTATATCCAGTTTTGTTTTGTAATAATTTATCACTGCCTACCCCTAAATTTAATATTACCCAACTTTATTATCTAGTTATCTTAAGTTAATAAACTTTTCTGGTATTAAGTAGCAGAAGTGTACCAGACCTATCACTACTTAGATGGAAGTAAACAAGAATTGTGTTTGCTGTGTATTATACTTTGTCTCTTTGAGTAACTCTTAAACTGTGAATTTTCACAACTTTTGGTCACCTATGACGGCGTCATTGAATGTAGCAGTATAATTTGGTTATAAAATGTTTCTGATGAAACAATTGCATGGTTTGATTTGGAATGGAGGATATATTGTGAAATTCCACATCCCTTTTGTCTCCAAATGCACAACAATTTAGAATGTTTTTGTAAACTTTTAATAAAAAAGTCTCTCTGCAGTAACAAGATTGCTTTAGGACTGTAACAAGAACATCTGAAAGTGTAAATTGTGCTGTATTTGTTGCAGCACTCCTATAAAACAGTTCTTACCTGCATTTTGAGCTTCTAACTCCCTCCTTCTTTAAAGTCCACATGGTTTTCTTAAAGGAAGTTGCAAACATTCCTATAAGAAGCTTTGGATTAACTATATGTTCTCCACCTGCGTCTTCTTGAGTGTGGAGGAGTTTTCAATGCCCACAGAAGCACTGACTGACGTCTTGGCTCATTCTGGGCTCCACTTGGGCCTACAGATTGGTTGTAAAGGAAAGAGAGGTGGATGGTGGGACACTGTCATATTTAGCAGCTTAGCACCACATTTTGACTGCCAACTGAACGGGCTCTCCGCTCCCATCCAGATGCTTTTGAGTTTTTTTGGCACCAAAGTATCAACATTTCACATCAAAACAATAACAGTCTTTCAAAGTAGATTGGTTTTCTTTAGCTGGCGATATTCACCATCTGCTTTCGGAGAATTCATGTTTACCCATAGCACATTATGAAATGATTGTATCCACTTAACACCAGCAAAGTTTTTACTAGAGAGCTTATAACAAATTTTATTTACTTACCACTTACTTTGAATGGTGGCAGTTATATCTGGATCAAACGATAGCCCATAGTTTGTTTATTATGGGAAGGACAAATACACATAGATCTACATTGATATTTTAAATAAATAAATGAGTGAGTAAAAGAAAGAAAGAAAGAAAGAAAGAAAGAACCAAAGGAAGAAAGAAAGAACTTTTATTTGCTCCCATTTAAAGCAATCCAATTTTTTTCAAATACCACATAGGATTAGCTATGGTAGCTACATTATTACTTATTTACCGTAATTTACAATTTGACATGACTAGATTGGGATTTCCTACTACTTTGCCTACTACTACTTTTTAAAATGTATTTTTTTAGACCAGAGGTCTCCAATCTGTGGCTCGCCACCGCCTGTCAAACAGCTCCCCAAAGGATTTTGGATTTTACAAATTAAGTTTAATTTCTCAAATTGTATTTATTACATATGTATTTCTACTGTAAATATATGTTTAGATTGTGTCCACTTCCAAATTATAATGATTAATTATTCATATATGCTCTGTTCCTCTTTTATGTTCAGGTTTGTGTAATTGCTAAAAGTAGTAGCTCACCGCTAGGGTTGATTTGCAAAAGTAGCTCTCCTATCGAATAAGGTTGGAGACTCCTGTTTTAGACAGTAAGAAGAAAACAAAACACTCACAGGAAACCTGCGTTACCTGCTTTGAAATTACTTCTTTGAAATCAACTTGCATTGTACCACTTTATGTTTACATTATCACACCTTGATTTCCCACTAAATGTTGTTTTTCTCGCTCCATACCAGTTTTATGCCTTTTTACCTTTCATAAATCTTTTACTCTTCAGCATCCTCCTTATTTTCCTTAAACATTCTGTCCAATCCAAACCCTTTACACAACTTGAATTCTGTTTATCCCTTTCACTTTCTCTCTCTCTCCCTATCCCTCCACTGTTCTCCTTACTCGCCCCTCTCCCCACATCAGAAAGTGTTGGATTTTGACATCTGCCTGCAGGACCAGTGACCCATGAAGTAATTAGAAGAAGGAATCTCGCCTCTCTCCTCCTCTCTCTCTCTCCCTCTCTCTCTCTCTTCTTCCATCTTCAGCGTTAGGAATGATATATGAAAAAAAAAAATGGTTATGTTTACTTCCAGATCCGGCTAATTTCTGTAACGATGGCCAAGCGGAGCCTCATCTCCTTAACCGTGCTTAAGCCAATGCGTCGGGGCTGGAGAGGATTGTTGCCGCGGGATACTGTGCCGCTTCAAGACTGGAACCTAACCGGATTATCTCCCGACCGGCACAGGTGGAAGGACCCTAAATCACATACACACTTATATCACGCAGCTTGCAAGTTTACACCGTTTAATAGATCATCAGAAAATACAAGGATGAGCTAAATATATGATGTCTGTAGCAAAAAAAAAACTTGAGTAATATGAGATGAGAGGACACAATTAGGAATGGCTCCAGAGCTTAAATCCACTGATAACTGGTAAGTACTCGGGTGTCCGAATCTGTAATTGAAGATATTTTGCCCTCTGGATTGCAAATGTAATACGGCAGGCTAAGTGTTGATGTATAATACAACAAAGTCAACTCTAAGGGGCCATAGCCAAACATGACAAGCTTCTAAAGTTTCACAGGGGATCATTAGCGTTTGTCCATGTCCTAATTTTCATGTTAAAAAGTCTTTAGGGATGGTTTGTTATCCTGACATATTTTTTGTAAACAACAATCTTCTGATCTTTGCAACTGAAGTGTGTGATCAAAACATATTTTCTGTTTTAGTGAAGATGTTATTAATGTTTTTGTTTTGCATAAAGCACTTATCGTGGTGCTTGGTTCAAACTGAAACTGTTTTTGAGCCCTTTGGATAAAGCAGTGACCAGGCCTCTGTCTGTTTTGGCCTCTGCTGTCTGATCCAGTTAGACGTTATGCGTAAACGAACATAGATTTTGAAATCACAGAGGTTGGATGTATTGTAAGGGTTTGTTTTGTCTTGACAGTTCTCATTTCAAAACTGAAATCAATGTCACTAATAAATAAATATTGGGCCTTTTTATATAAAGCAACAAAATCTATGAAAGGGCAAGTTTTCAAGTAAATTTATTTGTGACTTAAAAGTATAAACTGATCCAGAGTATTGTCTATGGTTGACTGAATGGAATGACTGTCAATAGTTTTCCCATTGTGCCATGTCTTCAGAACATATGGGGTTAAGAAATGGGGACCTCGGCCACTATCGATTTACCCATTTATTAAAACTCAAGGATGGCAGGAAGTGTCTTGCTGAAAAAAGTGTAAAACCTCTAAACATACGGCTGTCAAGCATCTAAAATTATTGCAGTCAGTGTACTCTTTGCAGCTCCCATAAGTTTGGAAAGACTACTAGAGGGAGGGCATCTGGTGTAAAATCAAAGTCACATCCCTGCATAAGAATGCATAATGTCTGTATTTTCCAGTGCTTCATTGTTGGTCCATGTGAGTCTCCACATGACACCTCAGGCCTCGGACACTGTCCAGAGCAAGGACACTCTAACCCAATTGCACCATCAATTACTCCTGATTAGCCTCAAAGTCACATCTGCATCAGGAAGCATTTAACCAATATATTTCCCATAGTGACATACGGCAACAGAATTAACTGTCATATGTCAATGCTGTTTAATAAGGTTATTGGATTTTTGACATGTTCAGAAGCTTAGGGTTTGGCTAATAAAAAGTCTGGCACAATCCCCTGGCCTCTTACAATCCTACGCGTCTGCTTTCTATTTACCAGAGAAAAGCAAAAATGTCTCCTCAACAGCTATGCAAGAAGAACAAAAATAGAGTAGTTTTACTTTGGCTAAAAGATTTAGCAGCTCTTAAGCGTTCCATATGAAAACTATAACATGATCCTTATTAAGTAAAGCACAGTCCCATTTTTGAGCCATAGTATTTACCTTGTAGAGCTGCAGCCGGGAGCATACCCAGGAGAGCTTGTGTCAGTCAAGCCTACGGAGTGGGTAAAACAATCTGTCAAAGCGATGTTTTGTGCTGGTGCGTGCTGCGTGTATGTTAGCATAAAGTGCATATTAGCGGGTTGTGTGCTGTGCGGTAAAACAATCCTCCGTGTTTTGACAGCCACGTCACACACCGGGGATCAGTCTCGAGGGATCCTGATGAGAAGTCCTGATTATCCCTGCGTGCCTGATTCCTATATTTAACCCCAGCTAAGTGTGACTTCCATACACCACGGATGACTGGCTGCGTGGCGGAAAATTGTTTTGATGCAGCAGGTGCGGCGGGTCGAACGGGGAAAGTTTTCAAGGTGACACGAGGCGTTTCTTTGCCATCTGTCTATCATTAAGAGAAGTTGTTTGGGAATGACTTTACATGAGCAGAGCAGTGGGAAAGTCGGGTTATGTTACTGAGCTGAAATATGCTACTTTTAATGCATTGGTTTAGGAAATGTGCAGTATCTGTCAAGTTAAATCATTGTGAAATTGCAAGCTTTTAGTGATTGTTTTTCTAAGAATTGAAAATTTGTTATTTGTTCATATACATATTGCAGGGGTGGTAAATGACTAAATAATTTCCCCCAAAGACCTGCACCATAATGACTGGTGTAAAAAAATTGCACTTATTGCAAGTAAATTTTTAGAACATTTTGGCGATTTCATCTGTTATTGTGACAATTATTAAATAATGTATTGGATTTATACAGTGCTTTTCATGACACCCAAAGAAGCTTCACATTATGCATTATTTTTTCATTCCATACTCGGTGGTGATAAAGTGCTATTGTAGCCACAGCTGCCCTGGGACAGACTGACAGAAGCAAGGCTGCCATTTTGCGCCATTAGCCAACATATACCCCATCACCAACCATTCACACACCAGGTCCACACTGGACAATGTGGGTGAAGTGTCTTGCCTAAGGACTAGGGCTGTCAAAGTTAACGCATTAATCATGCGATTAATCATAAAAAATTAACGCATTAATCATGAATTGTCGCAGATTAATCACACTATTTAATTTGACCGCTCAGTACGCGCTTCAGCGCGGAGGGAGCGCGTGCTGCGCGGAGGGATACCTGGAATGCGGCGGCGCAGGTTGTTATTAGGTCTGCATAGTAGCTCAAGTGAATGCATACGCGGTGTAAACATGAATGGAGAGACTGCGTGCGCTCGGCTCAGCGGAACTTCCCGACGGGACTCTAGATAAAACGAAGGTAGTGTGCATACGTATATTGCAGTGATGAACTCTCCTTTCAACGAAAAACAACAAGCTTGAAATACCACCTTGAAAACGGCGAACATGTTTGAGGCAGCGGCTGCAAGAGCGCTGCTACTAGACTAACTTACGTTAACACCAAGTCGAGCACGACAATGTTAGCAAAAGCATCACAGATAAGTTAAGCCACGCTTTTGCTTAATGGAGCCACAGCATGTAGTCCCGTCAACATCGTTAAAGACCAAGGGATGTAAAATATCAATGATAATGCATCTCCACATAGCCTACAAGTTACCTTCCAGAGGAACAATCACAACGAGAATAAACCAACTGTAGAGAGCAAATAATAATAATTGACATATTCAAGTAACAAATATTTGAATGTTAAGACATTCTAACACTCATTTTCAAAATGCTGTGGTCTTTTATAGAACATCTTTGAAAGTTTGCAATCAAGCAATTAACTGCGATTAATCGTGATTAATCAAAATTTGAAAGTGTGATTAATCTGATTTAAAAAATTAATCGTTTGACAGCACTACTAAGGACACAGCGTGTTTCTCCTCTGTTTGCCCCACTGTGGCACCTGGAGTTCCTCCAGAGATCTCCCATCCAAATACTGCCCAGGCCCAACATGCTTAGCATCTGAGATTTGCGGTGATCAGGCTTTGGAGAGCTGGAATGGCCACTTGTATTTGTAACATAAGTGCAAACACAAGTACAACAAAAGAAGAAATATAAAGAGTAATACTTATTCTCAAAAACGTGCCAGAGGTCTGATTAAAACAGGCTGAAGGCCACATCTGGCCCCCAGGCTGCAGTTTGCTCATGTCTGGTATATTTAAAAAAATTTTTTAACAACATATTACAGATCAATGAGTCCATACTTTGAAGATGCCCCAAAAATTAGAGCATTAGACAGTTATTTTCATACCAAAAAAGGGTTCTGTAATTAAAAAAGTTTGAGAATCACACATGCACAGTAAGGTCCAGAATAGACTCCAACAATCTGCAATTACCTCAAGATGGAGTTTATTTTTGTGTAAATACAAAATGCTTGTGACAAAATGAAATTTCCGTGTACACAGCTAAAAGTAAACTATTTTAGCTCACAGTTTCATGTTCATGTCTAAATGAAATGCCTAACACCCTGAGTATTAATGCTTTATTTATGAGTCCCAAGAACAAATTTAAAACATGCTTCCTCCTTTCTCGTTTTGACAGTCAGGTATCCCGGCTTTAATGCTCGCATTAGACAAAGTGATGAGTACATAACTAAACAGTGTCCTGGTTTTGGATTAATCTCATATACTTTTTAGCCAATGCCCCCCTTGTAGTTATTTATTCAACTATATGGCCAACCACCTCACTTAAGTCAATAGTAACAGTTGCAGAACTTTTGAACCTCCACACTGGGAGCCAAAAGGGGTTAGAGGCCAGTCTCTACTACGAGTCCCCCGATAAATAAAGTGCTAGTGAGCTTTTGCTTCAGACTTGCACCCACAACAGGGATAAACTTCTCCTATTTCACACTGCAGTAATGGTTCAGTTGGGGATGCACAGTAACATAAACCCTTAAAAATAATAAGAAAAAGAAATGCTTTTCTCTTGTGTGTTAATGGCAAAGGCAGGGTGACATAACAAGAGTCTTGATTTACAGAGTTAGAGGAAATGTCATTGGCTCGCAGGGCTGTAGGAGAGGAGACTGTGTTCTGTCTTTAGAGATGGGCTTATGCATTTCTGGGACTGTTGTATTCTTTAAGTCTCAAAGTATGCATTCATAAGGTTATTTTCATTTATCATTTTCAACCGCTTGTTCCTGTTTGGGTTTGGAAAAGACTGGAGTATATCCTAGTGACTTTGGACTTGGGGAGGGAGAATACCATGGGCAGTGGCCAACTTATCACAGAGTTAACACATAGAGGCAGAAATAGACACACAATCATTCACTTTCTCATTCATTTATTTGGTAGGGGAATTTGCAGTGCTGCCAACAGACCTATACATGCATGTTTTTAGATGTGGGAGGATACCAAGGAGGATGAAACAAACGAATGAAGATGAAATATGAATCCCAGATTCTGAAAATTGGGACTAATGCTTCAAAATCATCATGAGTAATTCAGAGATTCAGAATGCAAGTGAGCAAAACATGTTTTAAGTGAATATTTCTGTGCACCTTTTTAAGACAGCAGAAAAGTATTTAATACACAAGGCGATGTGCGTTCATAGTTTCTTGACTGTCAGATAATTATGGTTTTCTATGCATCCATATGTTTAAAACTTATTTCTGTAAGGGTTTGCAAGGGACTTGGGCCTTTCCCAGTGACTTTGGACCTTAGACCTGAACAATGGTCAACTCATTGTAGGGTTAACACATAGAAACAGAGACAGATAGTCTGTCAGTTACTTTCCCATTCATTCTCTTGGGGAATTTGACAGTGATGCTAATTAACATGGATGTTTTTGGAGGTGGAGAAAGCTGGTGTAACCGAAGAGAACCGGCATTCTCCACCCAAAGAAATTGTGAGATGTTGCCTTAGTCCACAATCTCCTCATTGGGAAGTTACAGCTGTAACCACTTAGCTACTGTGCACCCCTATATTCTAAAAACAGACATAAAGAACATCCATTGGACAAACACGCATGAACTTGTACATACAGTATATCTATGTGTACCTGTATGTGAAATGACTTGTATTTATTACCACAACAAATCTGCAAATGTCTTTGTCACAGGATCAAAACCAAGCCAGTCAAAACCAGGGCAATTAGTATAGAAAGATTGTAATTCCATTTGAGTATTATTGCTTTATTCTTTCTCCAATTCCATTTTAAAACATAAGTGGCGCTGAGGTCAAAGACTAAAGGTGTCTTCAGGTATGTGTGCAATCCAGAGCACACAGACACACACCTGTTCAGCCCTTAGGTCCAAAAACAGTGAAAGCAATCCGTTTAGAGCGCTCTATAATCAAGTGGTGCGCATTTGACTGCCCAGCGTGAGTTATACGTGCGCAGGTGTGCCGCCATGTCTCTGCGGTCGCTCCTCACAGACACATAGGGGATTTTAAAGTGACACTAGAGCACCTCCACAGTGTATAAAACAAAGGCCCAGGTGGGGTCAGCCTTTGTCAAACTCATAAGTGGACTCATACAATAGCTGTTTGCAAGTGTGTTCACATTACCAAAGACTATGGAGACCAACTGTTGTAACGCGATCAGTGAAAAATAGTGAGAAAGACAATAGAAGGCACAAGCAGGTTGGACAGGGTGGGAACAAGAGGCGCATGGGGGAATTCCTAAATGAAAGGCTATCCTCATGCGCTGTCAGTGTTGTCTGTTTACAAATGTTTGAAGAATGTTGCCACTGCGCATTGTTATTGTCAATAAGAAACCCAACGCTGCATTAAAAAGCAAAGGGGATATTAGTGAAGAAGAAAGCGTATCAGGGTATCAGTGCAGAGGAATGTGGCTGCTGAAAGAGAAATGATACACTTACACAAAAAGATTTAAATTCTGACTCAAGTCTCTATGGCAAGTGTGGTTTACATGTCAGTGGCAATTCCCTTCATATAAATCCTCTGACTATAGGCAATAAAAATTACAACAAAAATGATGTACAGTACAGATAAATAGCTTTGGGGTGTCTATAGCATTTAACGTATGTATATCATGCTCACCCTTGTGATTTTTATAATTTTTGAATGTTACTTCTTTACAAAAACATACCCAGAGTTTTGATTTGCTCTATCCTCAAACAGTTTTGCTCAAAATGCCCTATTCCACCTTCTGATGTAACAAAGTGTTTTGAAGTTAGCTTTCATTTTAACCAAAGATAAACTAAAATAGTTTTCTAACATTGCTTTTTAGATAACATAAACATTTTCTGTTGCAGAGTGAACTGGCACAGTTTAAAAAAGGCTAAATACAATTGCTGTAGCTTCAAAGTTGGACAGCAGTGATTAGATTAGATACTTTGTTTGATCTGGGGCAATTCATGCAACATAACAACAATCATTCAAGAACATCACACAAGTAAAAGACCAAGTATAAATAGACACACAAAAATAAAATTATTAAGTAAAATATAGTTTAAAAAACAGTGACAAGTCGTCAAGAGGAGGCTAGTGGCTGTTAAAATGAACAACACAGTCTCAGTGAAATACGTGTCTCTACTGAAAACATTAATACAATTTGTTTTGTAATTGAAAATAGCTGTTTTAAGCATAAGATTATAATAAAAAAATCATAAAAACTAATTCACATTTGTGGTATTCGTAACTGCATAGTGGTTACAAAAGTGTACAACTTTTTTCTCCAAGCTGTGACTTTTTTTTTCAAAAACTGATTATGTCATGTTGATGTTTCTAATGAGTTTATCTGACTCCAGTTTGACTGTCCTGTCATAAGTGGAGCATAAGTTATGCAATAAAGGGTTAATTGGGCATTACTGTAAATTTCCCTTAGAGAATGAGAGTGAATGGTTGTCTGTCTAACCCTGCGATGAGCTGGCCACTGTCCAGTGTGTTCCCCCGCCTAAGGCCCAAAGTCACTGAGATAGGCTCCAGTCACCCGCGACCCCTAACAGGATTAAGCAGTAGAAAATGAATGAATGAGTAAAATATCTAAGTGGTCATTCTAGAAACAGTATCTATGTTGCACAACAACTAAATGTTCTTTGAGCTCATAGAATACATACAGTGGACCAACCTAGAACACAAACACAAACAAAAGAAGCACGAGGAATACACTTTTGCATGTGTTGCTTTCAAACAAACTTCCTCTCTTTTTTAACATGAGTGCGACCATCCTCCTCTTTTTGTGATTTAAATATAGGCTATTCTTGGATGTAATTGTAACTACATTCTAATCTGTTACAGTAAGAATGTTATATGTTGTGAAATATCCTTGCGTTTCTTGGCTTGATTCCTGGCTCGTCCTAAGTAAACCTGTGGGAACTGCAGTGCCAGTGCAGAGTGAGTCACTATGAGCTGTTTGTGTGGTTTGGGTTAACTGCTCAGACCCAGCATCAGTCACCATCAGCTCAGGGACTGCTCCCATTTCATTGTTTCATACATAAACCTTATCTCCAAACCACCTCAATGGAAATATCTCTGTAAACAGCTGGGATTCTGAAGTAATAAAGGCAGGTGCATGCTTGTTTTATTGTTGTGAACAGGTTTTCCATCTTGGCCGTTTGTGGTAAGAATAAATCCGCACTTGAAAAAGGTCTGATGTAGTTTGATGTGCTACAGTCTATGCATTAGCGGATTAGGACAATGCAAACAAAGCACATCCTGGTTAAATATAGCGTCTCCCTGAGTCAGTAGTTCAGTGTTGTGACTCATGCTGTCTGGAAGGTAAAGTAGAAGTCACTGGAAGAAACTTTGTTAAAGGTTAAATTTCTTTGATGGAGCACAGATCTATAGTCTGCTGATCATTTTTGCTGCAGTCGAAAGATAAGCCACCGCTATTCTTTTTTGCTCTATAAAATATGCAACTATAGAATTAGTTGTTGTATTTATTATAATCATTAATTTCTTTAGGGGTGCACAGTAGCAGAGTAGTTGGAGCTCTGGCTGAAATCATTGGGGTCGAATCCAGGGTTAGACCAAATCAACATCTCATGGTCTCTGTGGAGTATGCACATTCTTTCCAGGTACTCCGGTTATCTCCCAAAAACATGTATAGATCAATTGGCAACAGGGTAAAATTCCCGATGTAATGAATAAATGCGAGGGTCAGGGTAATCCTTGGGTGGTAATCCTGTGATGAGTTGGTCTCTGTCCAGGATGTTCCACCATCTAAGGCTGAGATAGCATCGATTCTATTCTTAGCATTCTACTGCCTTACCTATGACACTTTGGGTCACTGTGCCTTTTAAGTCAGTCAGTCTTGACCCCTATGCTCTTTCTGTTTTACTACAAGCAAAAGCTTTAGCCACTGATCTATAGATGGATTATATCTACATCACTTTCCGCTATCTGTCAAGCTGGACGTCTGGCTCCTGAAGCTTGAGACAGTGTTTTCCTCTGCGTTTTTGTCACTCACTTGAATGTAATGTGTACAAGCCGTAAAGCTGAATTTCATTCACAAATGTTGATTATAGCAGCATAACTTTTGTTTTGTTTTTTTGTCCCTCAATAAAGATGGACTTTCGATGGTAGCTCCTCCCCAAAAAGAACAACCTTATGGAGCAAAGACAGACATAAAAAGATGAAATGAGGTATTTTGTCTTCCAAGTACAACACTTACTCTAAAAAAAAACACTAAAAAGCAAATCTCATTATTGGGTTTATTCATTGCAATTTTGAGATTTTTTCTGACCATGTAAATAAAAGCCATGTCTCAGCCAAATCAAGTATAGCATGCCAAAATCTGTCACCAAAGTTTGCCTAAAAATGGCAAATCACATATTTTACTGTATCTTAAATAAAAATTAAGTTTGAGAGAGCGTCATGGATGTGAAGGTGTGTCACAACAGGACACAGTCAGCTTCTCTGACTGGGTGATCGATGGAAAAATTCAGAATTGAAACTGTGCTTTTGAAATAAATCAGCCTTTTTTTTTCTACGTCTTGACAGACTTCAGTTTTCATGTCGTAATGTGTATTCTTGTTTGTTAGCCGTTTTCAAGTCTGAAATCCGCATAATGTAGCCCACACACTGCCGAGTACACATGTGACATCAGGTCTTGTGTACTAGCAGCAGTGAGTCCAGGACACTGGTATGGCAATGATTACAGGGCGGAGGGATGGAGGGAGGGTGCGTTTGGTCTTTTGGGGTCCTCTCGCTTGCCCGCTGCAGTCGTGTCGAGTCCAGATAGAGGAAATGCTGCAATAATAAGAACAGGAAGGGTAAATGGCCTATCAAACACACCCCTCTCTGACCTCCCCTGAGCCCTGCGTCCAGGATGAAAGATTCAGCCACTTTCTTCTCACTAATGGTTTCCTCGGTAATCAGCGCGGCGGAAGTGCACCAGTCCGGGGTGATTAGCCCGGCCTAGCATTCCTTAATCGTCCCGGCTAGTTCTCATGCTTTGAAAAAAAAAAAAAAAAACAAGAAACACACAGAGAAGGATAGATGAGGAAACAAGGGTGATAACAGGCCTGTAACTGTAAAGACATGGATGTTACACATGGAGAATATATGACATACACTCAACATAGTCTCCAAAGAAAACGTACAACCAAATGTCAAAAACGTTCAATAAGCATCTTTTCACACCTTTTTTACGGCAATATATTACAAAAACCTTAAACCACAAACATGGCGACATTTTCTTTGGGTTTAACAGGTAAATCAGGCTTCATTCAACTTAGGCGTGTTGGTGTGCTTACGACAGATAGCCACAATGCTAATAACAACAATATGATGATTTCCTGGATTTTACACAACACTTATAAGAATAACAAGCGGATTTCCCGGATTTTAGTAAACAAACGGTACATTCTTAGACACTCCAAACTAATTTTGACTTCAGCAGACACATTAACAATATATTTGTGCTAGAAGGTATGAATTTTCTTTAATATTAAAGTTGGGTATAATTAATTTTAAGTCCAAAAATAATTTGAGTCAGGGCCTATGCTAATATGAAATCTATGCCAAGTTAGTATAAATGAAATGTAAGTAGTGTGATGTTTAGAGAGGAACTCAATTTGACCCAATACTGGATATAATTAGACTTTTTTTATGTGTGTTCAAAATTATTATTATTATCTGCTCCTAAATTAAACCTGTCCAATATGGTTTGATCATGTTATAGTCCTTGTATCTCTTGTTCTGTCTACTGTACTTTCTGGTGTAGTTGTGGTTTTGTTCCAAGTTTGATGAATTGTAAATGCATATTCATAATTATATTATAATGCAACCATATGTCAATAACAGAAAGGCAAAATTTACAGATAATAAGCAGCTGCTACTCTGAACAAAGGGTCACCAACAGCAAGAGTGTGTGATTAAAATACTGTAGTCTGTAATTCAATCACGCAATACATTAAAAAATAAAAAATAATCATGATATGACAATTAGAGTAAAATAGCAGATAATCACATAAATGAGCTCACATTTTGATTTGCATCATCATATTTCCCAGCCCTAATACAAATCATTCAAATTCTTATCTCAAACACAGAAAACCTTATAGTTCTGTTTCTTTCATTCGTACTGAGTCTTGTTGAGCAGCAATGACCCCACAAACATCACATAGAAGCACAAGTGTTGTCTCTTTCTGCACAAACCAAAGCGGGGCATATTTGTGCGCACCAGGGCCTCATGGGTACTGTCACAGATGGTGCTAATGGCGTGTGTAGCCCCGGCAGAGGCGGCGCCCTGTTTTTCCACCAGACTGGTGACATATGCTGAGCCTTAGTGTCCGAGAGAATCCCCCGTAACCTCTCCGCCACAATGACAACCCGCCCCTAAACAAATACAAGAGCCTCTTCTCTGCTCCATTGTGGTTCAATCTGTGTCTTTAACTGCCCACTGCCCCGGCCTGTCCATCCTGTTACCTCTTGTCCCGCCCCCTGTATGTTGTTCATCCCTCCTCTAATGTCCCCACTGAGCCTAACATGATGGATGACCCCTGTGTGCTGCCGATTAGGGCTTCCCGTGGGGGCCCTTCTCTGTCGGAATCTGGGTGAGTGAGGCGGGAACGCGAAAGAAAGACATGTAGGGGAAAAGCAGTAAGTGTGAGTGTGTACGGACATATCAGAAGGATTTGTGTGGAACAGTGACAGAATGTATCAGCTGAGAGGACGCTTACTGTAGGCAATGGAACTGTGTCTATGGTCTCAATAAAACATCCACATTATGTACAGTAAAAAAGCAGACACAGAACTGCATGAACAAGTTTTCATAGAGTGATTTCACAGATATAATTCAGTTTGAAAAAATAGTACACCATTCATACACCAAAAATAAATGCAACACTTACAGTATACCTCAACCTGCTAAATAGTCTGAATTACCTTCAGGGGCGACTCATAGTAGATAAATGAACTTTCACTGCAGCGCAGATATGGTGAACTTTGCACACTTAGCCAAAACTTGTATCATTATGCTGTGCTAAAGATGAACATTTCCTGTGTCCTTTTATTGTGGCCAGATAAAGGACACCTGGGCAATGTTCTGTGAAACTGTGGGATGGATTATCTTAACAAGACTGTTTTTATTATGTGTTAGAAAATGATTTAAAAACGGAAGCAAAAAAAAAAAAGTTTTTCCATTTTGTTAAACTATAATTAGTCGTAGTTAATTAACATTAGCAATACAGACAAGAGAAAGTAGCACAAAATCTGCAGATTAAAAAAATCTCAATTTTGCGTAAAATTAACAACATTGACAAATACATTTGTTGTGAATATGACAAAAAACAAGACACCAGTTATGAAATGTAAAAGGACAATAAGGAGTGTGAGAAATGACTTTGGGACATTCCCATGTAGTGTCACAGGCTGAGGTCAGAGCAGATGTGATACTTAGCTGTGATTTTCTCCAGGCGTGATACGAGCTTCACAAAGGAATCAAAAACATTGCATTTGCATTTGGACCTCAATCTCACTATCTTATTCTAAAGGAGTTTCAGTGCATTGCAATACAATATATTGTTATGAGATCCAAAGGTTGCAACAATAAGTGAAGGGGAATTCCTCCAACATGACCAGAAGACCACTGGCTGTCATTATCAGGTAACACAAGCTGTCCACAGTGTACTGTAACTACACACTCTATGAATGAATGGGACCTGCAGACCTGTTAGCACAATGTCTAATGATCACCACACCAGCTCATTGTACTGCTACATTCCTGCACAAAGTTGTAAAAATCCTAAAAGGTAGCCGTGGACAAATTACCAAATTACCCTGTTGCCCCCGGGGACCGCAATCTGGACTGAGGAAAGTGCAGGAGTAAAAACACTGTGTCATGTTTCGGTAAAAGAAGATGTAAGCGGAGAGTCTTTTGTTCTACATGAAGCCAAAAGCCAAACTGTCTCTGTCATTGTTTTAGGGGATGTTTGCTTTATGAGCTCATGACATTGACTTTTCAATCTGAATCGCCAACGATTAAAGATGGTTTACAGGATTACACATAGTACCCATATAATATAAAACATGAAACTTCTGATAGAGTGAACACTAAAATTATTATGAAAAGTCTACAGTATCTGAGGTCATGAAAGAGCGCAACTTTCAGTACAAAAAAAAAAAATGCTTTGCCTAAAACAATGTCAGGAATGTAAAAACAAAAAACACACCAATGTCATACGTTGGTATTTTGAGAAGCGTTGTTTTGATCTATTATATTTGATATTCAATACAAATTCCATGCAGCTGTTGCAGTAAGTCCCAATCTGTCTGCTAAACACTTCAATTTTAAAGTGATTAACTCTGAATAAAACACTCAGTCTGAAATATCACCGCTTTAAAGCAGTCTGCGTTTTTGTTTTAAGTACCCCACTCCAAGGATTTGAGTGCTAGGCAAAATATTACTTTTATGTTTTCTTGTTTTATTAATAATGCCAAAATGGTCCAAGACATTCTTACCGATGTACACTTTTCTACAAAGTTCTGATTTCCAACACTATCAATTTTCACAAACTTTTTCAATCTAAATGTGATTCTCAGTACCCCCTGGTAGGTGCCCATCCCAGCAGGCTCTGATTGGGAAACAGTGCTCTAAAAAGTGCCCAAATGCACTGTAGATTAAATAAATAAAATAGAAAGATCAGACCAAAAGTGTATACTAACACAATTTATTACAATATGTACTGTAAAAGTCAGTGTCATCTGACCATACTGGACAAGAGGATCCTTTACCCCCAGAGAAATCAAAGTGATTAACTATGATAAATTATACTGTCTAGACTACGGTGTGTGATTATAGTAATCCTGGAAAATGATTCACACTGAGTTTAATGTACAAGATTTGAGATAGGGCAGATGAATGTTTATAGTCTTATGCACTATGCCTTTGAAATAAAATTAGACTAATGCAATAGTCATGCATGTCTTATTTCTTAACATTTAAAAAATAAAAACTAAACATTTTGAATTTCTTACACAATATTAACCCAGTGAAACCCCTCACTTTCATTTCATCTCATTCCCACACTAGTCACATGTCACTGATCCTGTGGTGTGTGTGAACTCTCTGAGCAGACAGCAGTGGCTCCAGTGTCCAGTCATTTTTCACCTGACCACTGACACTGTGTGAGAGGTGCATGAATGAGAGAAGAAAAGCACACCTGGAGATGTCCTACGCTTGACCCCGCCCCCATCACCTCTGCCCCGCCTCCGTATGGCATACCTCTGTCTCTTCTCCTCCCCTGTCTCTCTCTCTCCCCTGTCCACCCCACGGCCTGAGGGGAGAGACTGAACTGGTGATGTCACTTTAGGAAGTCTCAGAGTTCAGACCAAAGGTTATTGTGATGTGTTTACTAAGTAGATTCATCTTATAATGTCAGAGAATTAATCAATTAAAGAGGAATATTTATAATATGTAAAGATTAGTCTAGAACAGGGGTTCTAGACTTTTCAGCCTGTGACCACCAAAATAACTGTGCCACCAACTTGCGACCCCCACACCCCAAAAAATATACTTTTATATTAATTTTAAGTAAAAAAAAAAAAAACATTTAAATTAGGTTTAATTGTGTTTATTTTGTGTTTTGTGATAGATTGAATAAGGGCTACTCATTTATTTTATTTGATTGATTTAGCTTTGGAGCATGTGTCTTTGCTTGATGTCCTAATATTTATCATAATAAATGGTCAGAATAGGAGAATAAGAAACTTGTTTTACAAAAAATGTGCTTATAATAATGATAATTTGTAACACCAATGACTGCGGTCCAGCCTGCCACCATTTGTCTGGGTTCAAATATGGCCCTTCTTGAAAAATAAGTGCCCACCCCTGTCTAGAATATAAAAATTCAAGAAACCACATGTGAAAAAAGAATAAAGATATGGCATGGTATGGTATGGTTCCTGTCTTACCCTGCCAATGGAACATGCCAAGAACACCTCTCTGGGTATCATCTATCTTCCAGCTTAACCGAGCTCACTTATATAACTGGTTCTGTATATGTTTATTAAAACTATGTATAACTACATTAAGCATAATGACAGAGATACTTGTATCAGATTCAAGCTTTTGCAGATATTTTCCATCTGTTATCCTGGGGGAAGGGAGAGGGAAGGAGCTACTACTGTACATGTTTTTAGAAATAGGGGAAACCGGAGCACAGGGAGGAAACCTACACAGACACAGGGAAAACATGGGTGATTTATGGCAAACAGTACAGAAGATCTCTGTGATTTACATACACATCTGGGACGTTAAAAACTGTTTTTGAATCTCAGAGAGGAAAGAATAGTGTCTCATAGACAGACAGAACTCCAGCTGTGTTTTGATAAGGAAGTAATAATAGACATGATTAAAAACAGTACAGTTTGCATAGAGTATGTGTCCTTTAAGATTGTAAATGACAACAAAAACAACAACTGGAGTTTAGTTTGTTTTTATAGTCTTAACATTTGTGCTTCAGAGGTTGACAGATTTAAAACATGTTGACAATGTTCTTTAATTTGCAGGACACTTTGGCCTACATTTCTTTTTGAACTCAGAACTTGTCTTGGAACATCTCTGACATTTTTAGCCGTTCTGTGGAAGTGTCAGCAGCACCTCAGCATATCAGAGCTGGTTCACGTTTGCGTCTGTGAAGTGCATTGACAAACACTCCCTTCTCACTGTCAGATAAAAGCATGAAAAATGGTACAGCGTTTTGAGAAAGGGCGTCTCCGTTTGCCAGCCGTAGCTTCGGTTATCTGATCCATACCGTGCAATTATGGAGATTTATGTGTCCAAACATTCCAGGCAGAGTTCTTCTCCAGCACCTGTGGAAATGTGATCTGTTTTGAACTCGTCTCTAACACTGGGTTCAGGAACAGCCAGGTAATGGGACCAAAAGGTGGATATGAAGTCTTTCCACTATAAATATGTCTAAGTAGTTGCAACATAATCACACTACACGATGCCAACCAGCGAGGACTGCTAAAATAACATATAATTACACAGTGATTGATAGTGTGCCTTCTGTTTGGGTGCCGTTTGATTCAAGTGTGAGAGTAGTATTATTAGCTGAAACCTTACATTGTGTATGGTAAGTATTGGCCTCACAGTCGCTGACACAACACATTTTATTGGTACTATTCTTGACACTTAAAGCTGCTTTACAAGTTGATCCATCATTCATTCACTCCTGATACAGCAACCCAATTCAGTTGTTGTGATGCATATACATATTGTTGCAACATGAATTCTGATTTTGTTTTAGCCATTTAGGCCAACCATTTATATTTATGAAACTATGATATGTCATTCGTATCCTGTAACAGGATATGAATGACTTTTCAATATCTTAGACCTAAATAATTACATAAGATTTTATAAGAGGATTTTTTTTTCTTACAGAAAAACACTAAATGTTGACTAGAGAAAAAGTTTTAAATGTTTCGATATCCATCAAAAAGTCTCAGACAAGCCTATGGTAAGTCACTGCCCTGACAATCGAAATGAAGAATATAATCAAATGATTATTCACTCTTAAAACATGTGTTCCAGGGAGACAAGATTCAAGTTTCTTTTAGAACCATACTTGGATACCTCAGGAATTGCACAAAACATCTCCTCCTGCAGTGATCTAAGGCTATGATGTTGAGCAGATCTGCAGTGTCTTAAAGCTCACTGAGTGAAGCACTAGCTGCTCTGTGTGGGGCAGCAGCAGCAGAGGTCCTGGTCACAGATGATGGGCTCTGGAGGAGGCACATGTCTGTACAACTGCATCTTAAAGATGTGCTGTGAAGGTCGGAGAAATGGAGTGATGTCCACCATCAAGATCAAGTACTTTTAAATATGTATTGGCAAAATTCACGGCAAACATGAACAATTATCTCAGAGCACCTCTGTTCTTAGACCCTCCTCCACAGCATCCCCTGTCCTCCTGAAGAGCACTGCCCTTACACCCCCCCCCCTTCTGTCCCAAAGCACTGTTCTTGAGCACGCCTTCTGTCAAAGATCACTGTCCTAGTCACGGCTTCTTTCATTCTCTCAAATCCTTTTTCTTGGCACGGAAAATCTCCGAAAACTCCAACGGGACAAACTACTGTGTTCAGTGACCAAGACTGATGCACATCCATTTACAGCTAAAAGAATATGCTGCATTGATAAAAGGTTTAAAAATTGTAGCTTCAACTATGGGCCAAAGCCTAAAAAATGTGCAATGAAAGGCCAAATATTACATATAATGCTTGTTTTGAGCTGGGTCCATGAGGTAACACAGATGCCGACTTACTTCATCTTAAGTGAATGACCTTGTCATTAAAGTTGTATTTTTAGCCCTTCTTAAAAATATATTGATTTAGATTTACTGAATTTTGGTTGTTGTAACAACGGTAAAGTCAAATAAAGTTGGGTAAAAATGAGGCACGAAATATATTGAATCATTTTACTAAACTGTTGCACAACCTCAGCCTAACCTGTGGCCATGTTTGGGACCCTACGAGTGGAAAATTTTACTGTAATAAATAACCTTTGCTGACACGTTAAAAGCCTTTGTGAGTCTGTCATATTGCCACATTTCATCAGACAATAGCGCCGGGTACATGATGACACAGCTTAGGTCAAATCATTCCAGACCTAGTAACCGTAGCTCCCATTTTCTCTCCCCTCGGAGCTTCTAAGTAGATTTACTGCAACGTGATACACCAGCCAGCATGGACTCTGTGTTTGTGTGCAGCACGTTGTAGGATGAGATCAGATGCCCGGCCTGGTCCATCTCTGAGGAGTGAAGGATTCTGGGAAATACAACTGGGCCTAAGGGGAGATCCTCTTCTCCTTGTGCTGAATGGAATTGAGGAATGCCATCGTAGACAAACAGGCTGCGAGCTATGAAACAACTGCAGTACATCTGAAACCGGCGCTACACCGCTCTCCGCTCGCAGGACAAAGGAGAAGTCAATCCAAGATACAGAAGTGAGAGAAGGCCAGAAAGAGGAGAGAAAAACAAACATTACATACAGCCTCACTTCAGCCCATAGGGAGTTTCAATGAGTGTCACTCTGTTGATGTAATCCTAACATATGGGTTTTGGTTATGATTATTTGATATCCTGCTTTGCTCAGACCAGGGCTGCTACTGTGCAATACACACACGGCCATGTTTTATTCAGTAATTTGTGTAAGTTAAAGAAACATTATTGCATCTTTGAGATTTAATGTATAGATATATACCTTTCTTTTATGTTATTTCAAAATCTGAAGTAGTCATAATTACAAGCCTACACTGACATCTTATGTGTCTTTGGACCAAACAATTGAATCTTCATTGGCTTTTACCGATACTGTATAGCATACGTTATATATGATAGTAATAAAAGTCAAATCTAAAACAATCTTTATTCTACCAAAAAAAAAAAAAAATCATCGATTTGAACAATAGTTACAAAGTTTTTCTTACTTTGCCGGTCATTATGGTGATAAAAGTTTGAAGTTTTTAGCAGTTTTTTTTTTTCAAACAAAATGAAAATTGCTAAAGTAGTTCCAATCTTCAAAAGTGGCGATGAACACATTACAGGCCAATATATCTTTGGCAGAACTTTCAAAAATACTTGAAAAAAATATTTCCTAGATTAGACAGTTATACTGATAAATACAACTTACTTATTGAATACCAGTATGGCTTCAGCTGCAAAAGATCTACCTCAATAGCTGTTATGAAGCTCATAGAGGAAATGTCAACTGCAACAGACAATAAACAATATGCAGTTGGTGTCTTTGTGGACCTAAGCAAGGCTTTCGACACTATTGATCATAAGGTACTAGAAGTAGAAAGGGGAACAGCTCTTGCCTGGCTTAAAAGTTATCTTGAAGAAAGACATCAATTTGTGCAAATTAATAATATTGATTCAAAATGTAAAATAGTAACCCATGGAAATCCACAAGGCTCTGTCTTGGGGCCTAAAGTATTTATCATGTATGTTATTGATGTTTGTAAGGTTATAGATAATCTGACTTTATTGCTCTTTAAACCCAAGAACAAAATTACAAGAGTTTTTATTCCACTCAAACATCATTATATTATTCAATCTGCCCTATTGCCCACCCTGGTCCTGACCCCTAAAAGCTGGATCTCGCTGTCTATATGTCGACATATTTACAAGATTTAGTTTTCAGCATTTGAAAATCCAAAATCTGCCTTTCCCAGATGATCCATAAATCTAGTGTTTCAGGAACCCACAGTGAGAAAGAATCCTCCTTCCCTCATGCAGTGCCTTCTCATTCAGACTCCTTCCAAACCACACATGCTGATCCACTGCGCTGGCTGACAATTGTCACCTATGTCGTCTCTAATAATTTGGCACGCTTATGGTCACAGGAGACGAAATGATTTCAACTCGCGTTAGAAGGCTTGCATGCGTGCGGGAACGTAATTGATTTATTTTATTTTTATGACGAGGAATTCAAAGCGAGATTTGTGACAGTAATACGGCTTGGGAGACAGACTGGGAGTGGAATAAAGGTGGGGGAAGCTGGGCCGTTCTCTCTGTCTCTCTTTTTTTTTTGCAAATCTTCCAAGAACGTTGATAAGCAGATCCCTCAAATGAAATCTTCGCTTCTGCACACGGCTGGATGTTCCTCCTAATCGTTTTATTTACAGTCGCTATGAAAGACGCCTCCCTTTAACGCCGCAGTCAAATAATAGGCATCTGAGGAACAATTGGTACAGTCCTAAGCGCATTCCCCGTCTTCCCATTTTCACATTAGGCTAATCGTGGCAAAGGGGAAGCATATAAAGACATCAGTTGGATGAAATGAGCGTAATTGGAGAATAATGTAGTTAGTTTGCTCTAATCTTCTGCATAATATTAAAATGTTCTCCAAAGCACCTCCAGCTGCAAGCAATCACCCAGCGCTGCGCAACGGAGCGGGGAAAACCTGGGTGATGATGGTGGAGATGGAGGAAGAGATATGGCAAAAAGGCAAAGCCGCAGAAACAACTGGGAGCTCTGCGAGGAAGTCCACCAGGGTTTTCCAACTGGATCAAACAAGCTTTCCTTTATTTTTGCGATGGGAAAGCGATCACCACAGTCTGGCTGCAGTAGGCTGGATAATTTGTGGTGTGACGCTTTGCCAAGACCGGCGATGGCACTGCGTGGTGGAAGCAGGAACAGTAGGGACCAAAACTGTCAGCATGGGTTTCAGAGGTTCATTTTCTCCATGCTGAGTGCAGCCTGCCACTTTCTCTTTCTGTTTTTTTCAGTTTGCGCCGCAGCCAAAAGGCACACCAGCTAGTGCACCAGCTTGTACTGTTTTAGCAATGAGTTTTTGTGGTAAGTGTGCCAGAATCAAAGGTGGATGGGGTGGCCAAAGGTTGTGTCCAAGGAAGTTTGTTGTGGATACAAAGTAAAAGTAAAAAGTATGGTTTATGTAAAAGCACATTTAGACGGGAATGACAAACTTGCAGAATAAGTGTCCAGAAGTAATCTATTGTAGAAAAAAGCATTGTCAGATATAAATGGAAATGTCTTCACCAATTCTGTTTGTGTCTAATCACTAATGCTGTTTTTACACTATGAAGCTGGTTCTGTCCTTATCTAGAATATGAAAGCAACCTAAAAAAGCTCAAGGCATAACAAAACTACTGTTCAGGTGATATCCCAACAATCTAGAATCCTTGTGTCGTGTTCACATCGCCCATCAGTTTACCTGTTGCGTTAGTTACGTTGATTTGAGCACTTTGTCATCCAGCATTCAACTCTTAAACATGTCAACTATCTGCAAAATTTGTGTCACGTCAATCTATCAGAAGCTCACTCCAGAGCGGCAGGCTTTCTTACAAACAACAATCATTGCACAGAACAGCAAAGTAAATTTGACAACTGCCTGGTGAATATATTCAGTCTATAAGTTTAATGCTCTCTCTGGAAATGAAATAATCATCCACCTATTACTCCTCGCTTTCTTTTTTTGGTAGTGCACTTCCTGTTTAGCAGTGGTTAGCCGGTGTAATATCAATTTGAGATATCTTCACGTGACTCACAAATTAACGTGTTAGCTAGCTTAACAGAAGTGCCCTGCCTATGGAGTTGCAGTATTGGGCTACGATTATTGTGTCATATTCAAATGTCAATTGAAATTAGGAGCAAATACATGCCTCTTTGGACTTAATGACGAACTGCCTCCAGGTTTTAAAATGTAAGGGGCTACTACACATACTGTTGCACTGTGCCCGAAATACATAATGGTGCAGTGGATTTCAGATGAACCACCTTCTTTTCATCAGTGGTTACAAACTGTTATCAACATTGTCCCAATGGAGGCCTTTTCCACTCTTTTGAAGGATAAACACTTTAAATTTCACAAAGTTTGGGATCCTTTCTTCGACTGTCTTGACATCTCATCTGCACAAAGATTGTGCTCTGGATTATTTACTTTGGCCTGGCAAAAAGACTCTTGAAAATACAGCTGTTGTTGTTTTTTTTTCTCTTTTAAAACACCTAATCTAATCTTCTAATACACCTATTGTTTGAATACTCTGCTTTGCAAAAATGTTTGTGATTCCATTATTCAACTGAAGAAGCATGACAGGTCTGTTAAAAATGTTGACGTTAATATTGGAGGTTCGTTTTTTTTTTCAGTACTGTACCACATTATTATAAAACTGTTTATACTGAGAATGGAATATCCAGCTTGTTTCACATTCACAACTGTTATATCCAAAGTTGAAGTTACTTAAATACAAAATACTTGTACTCTCCACTGCTTCACATCTGTCTGAAACGCCTTGCCTTGTGAACACCATTATTTGAAATGATTAAAGATCAAGTCGAGGAGTGAAAACATCTTCTATTAAATTTGGTGCAACTTTAATGGCGGTGAGATTGAAAATTGAGAGGTCATCAGTCACTTGGTTCAATATGGCGTTCTTAGACCTCTTTAGATGAAAAGAATGACTGGTGCAGACGGCAAGAGGCTAAACTAAATGAAGTTTTGATCATCCCTTATATGCAATTAGCCAAGTAGCAGCAGTAGCATAGTAGCCTCTCTGCCGAATTAGGACTGTGTTATTAGCCCCCCTTGGCTTGTAGCCCTTGTCTGCAATTTCAAGGCAAAAAAAAAAAACTTGCTCTAAGGCAGCTCTTTAAGTAATGTTATTGTGCGGGAAAATTGTCATTAGACAGTGGAACAAATAACCTCGAAACGTCATGGCTGTCTTCACTGGGGATCTGTGCAAACAACGGAGAATTAATCAAATTAAAAGGGGGAGTCTCGTTGTTATGCATTTTCAATTTCATTTCCACAAGCAAACAAAACCTAAAAAAGGACAAGTCACACTTTAAAGGGCTCGCTAACAGTTTTATATTAGTAGAGAATTATCAATCCGTTAAGCTAATTTGGCTAAGTTGTGGAGCCATATAAAGTGGGCTAAGGAAACGGAGTAGCCTATTTGTTAAGCTGCCGCCCCCTGCACAGTTTTAATGCACTAATACACTTTTGTTTTCCCTTGTTGATCATCGCTATTTAAGACACATTAAATCCTGGAAATTAATATAAATCTATGAAAGCTATTAGTGATGTGTTGTGTGTGTATTAGGCGCCCACACAAGCCGGGATCCAAGGCCCGTATACAGTCAGCTCTTTGTTTACGGATCTCTCTGCCCTTTTTAGAAGCCCACCTTGACTTCGCTGCTGCCAAACGAAATATGCAAGAACATGATAGTTCACCCAAGACAGCACTTACGACATTATAGGCATTAAAGGAGACATGTTACTCTGTAAGTACCATACCACACTTTTGGGTGCAACTGAGAATAAACTGCATCAACTAGATTTAAAAAGAACATACAGATGAATTCCATATAGTAAGTCGATGGGAATCTGTTAATTAACTGCATTACATAAGCCACAGAGAAAAAAAAAAGTTTCTGAAAAAGTAGCGGCTGATAGTCCCGAAGCTCATTTGATCAACTAAAATCTTTGAAAATTACAATATTGATATAAAAAGTATTCATAGCAGCTGTTTATAAATAATAATATTACTATTATTGACCCTTATTTCACTAGAACAGTCCTATTTAGAATGTAATCTTGTTTTCAGATAAGTCACAGGGGAGGGGAGAGAATGTTTTTAAGGGAAACCAGAGTACCCAGAGGAAACCGGAGAGGACATGAGGAAAACATGCAAACTTAACATAGAAAGACCCTGAGCTGTACCTAATTGTTGCACAACCTTATCAACAATATCAAATATGCTGAACCAAATTTTTATCCTAATACAATAACCAAATAAAACTTTTTTTTTTTTTTCCACATGTCACATGTTTTGCTCACTTACACGGTGCATTCAGGGACTGTGAGTTCAGGGTTATGGGCAAAGATTGATGTTAATGTCTTTGCATTTTATTAAAGGTTGTTACATAATATGCAGCTCATTGGACAAACAAGAATACAAAACAGAATGAGTCATGCATAAGTTGGACATGTTTTCTATACAGCTCTGCTTTTACAGCTGCACCATTGACAAGAGCTGGTCTTCTTCCCATTCGTTTTTTTATCACAATAGTTAAAGCTTGCAAAAAAATATGTTTTAATGTTAAATTATCCATCCAATTGTACATCCCCATATTGTTTCACCACCACCCTCACTTCCCGCCTTAGTTTCACAGTTTTCCTCCTAGCCAAGCAGTTTCGGCGCGTGCCATATGCCCTGATTAAAGCTAGCGGCAGGCCAAGGAGCACAGGGAGGCTGTTTTGTCATTAGCCCCTCGCGCGGCTGAGGTGGAAACTCATTTAGCCCCATGCTGGACCTTCATTATGATAGACTTGTATCAGATGGCATCTCTGGCTGGGAACTCTGGCTCCTGGCTAACGGATGAAGAGATGCGGCGCTCCGGCCCCACTCCAGAACCAGGCAGTGGAGGAGAAGGGGCTTCAGAGTGGCTCGGGCTGGATAAAGGGGAGAGAGTTAGGGCAAAGAGGGCGAGAGCAGTCAGACAGGTTAGAGAAAAGACAGAGGAGGCTGTAAATGTCACACTTAAATACTTAGAAGGTTAAAAGGAACTCATTTTTAGTCTTTTATGTCATAATAAAGAACAAATGTGAGAACACAAAGCCAAGTTAAGTAAATGTTAACATTATTTGCGGAGATGCACCAATCCAGATTTTTCAGTTCCAAAACAACTTTTGATACGTTGGCCTTAAGTATCTGCTTATACAAGATATCAACCAATAGTTGTAGGAATTGAAATAGCTTTTCTTTCTCTTATTAAAACATAAAAATTTGGTCATATCGTTATGTAGCTGTTATTTATTGTGCAAGTAACAAACTTCATTAGAATAAAAGTTCTAAGAGCTTCTGGGTCAACATCAGGCAGTAAATTTGTTTCACTATGTCCACATAAATGCTCAATTATGAGATCAGCTGAAGAGACATGGAGCCGATACTCAGTCCAACAATTTTTGATGGATTTTGATTCCAGTATCGGGTCGATGCAATCCTATTTAGTTGAATCAATCTTTTTGAGTCACTTAATAAATTCAAAACATTTTTTTTTTTTTTTTCAAAATCGTATGTTATCCATCCTTTCACTATGGCAGAAAAAGGCTGAGAATGCTGACTAGGATGTGTCATCTAACAGCTCAGTGAAGGTATAGACAAAAGACATCCACAGGCCTAAGGACACTGTGGTTGTCCCAGCTCCGGTGTGTGAATGTTGGGCTGTGAATGTGGGTCTGGTGCCTCTCTGACTGGAAGAGTGGACCACCTGACAGCGCTGGAGGCTAATGCTAAACCACCTCTGTCTTCTTGATCTAGTCTCTTCCTCTCTTTTGGCTCATTGTTACTGTACCTATTTCATAAAAATCCATAGAGCAAAAACATGCCTGCTGACACGCTCAAAAACAGCCCCACATAGGACACAGAATACAAAAATGATCAGCTTCAAATGTTCCAAAGCAAATGGCTGCAACACATTTCTCTCTATTTGCTGACAGTTGTGCAACCTCCTGTAATAAAAAGTCAATGAACCAAGTGCAGTCAATATATTCCAATAACAAAGACTGAGATTTCCCTCTCCCTGCTTTTTTATGGGAACATGCTTTTCTTCTTTAGCCTGTGATGGATGGGGGATGGGGGTACAAACAAACACCAGCACACTGTCTCCTAAAAAACAGAGATATGTCAGTTAAGAAACGTGCACACAGCCTCCCACCAAACGCAACCTGAAGAGAAGGCATCTGAGTGTGACAAAGCAAACATGCTCCTTAATAGAATTCTGCATCTGAAAAACTGATAAGAGACACAACAGCAGCAGCAGCAGCAGCGAGTGGTAGATCTGTCTGAGGAGGTGATTCCAAAGAACAACAGAGAGTGACTTCTTACATAAATATGCCGTTAAGCAAAATGATGTATTATTATTACCTGAGAACATGCTATGAGCCGGGGAAGGCGGCATATGAGGCGCGCCTGAGCTCCCCAAAGGAGATTGTCTCGACACCACATATCAGCGAGTGCTATTGGATTCCCTGACTTTTAACTGGGTTAACCCACTTCCTGGTGAATACAAATTCAATTTAAACTGCTGCAGTTTTTTATTTGCCATGCCTGCCCCTCCTTTCGCTTTCACTTGCTTCGCTCTCAATAGACTACCATAACCGCATAGAAACAATTTTCCTATTGAGTATACACAAACTATAAAATTAAAATGAAGTGCAATAACACATGTGCTAAAGGAGAGGGAGGTCTGAAATCCTCCCAGCGCTGAACAAGGGCCCATCTCCTTTTATTTGTCCCATTTATCTGGAGCTGCCTGTAGCTTTGCTCTGTCAGATGTGACGACCGAGAATGACGCAGGGACCATCAGCTACAATACACATTTGTTAACTTTACACTGTTAAATTTGACTTAAATATGACTTCAAAAGAAAATATGATGATTTTATTGGTATTTACACAATCTATGCATTGTATCAAGAGCAGAAGATCAATCTTTAACCACACAACATCATCCAGGACTATTTGTCTAGTGATATCAACATCTTGTAGCAAATTTTTTTCACTTCTGATTACCTACCAAGGTTCCTTTTTTACATGACATTTATTGAGAGTAAAGTTTAAAGCTCTTGGGCCTAATTTTCAAACTAGGTAGGGTTAGGATTAAGGTTAGGGTTCAGGGCTACGCATAGGCTTTTGTGAAGAGGTCATAAATTTTAAGGCTGCAGTTAAGAACACAATATCATGTTTTTACAGATTTCAAAGTGCAACTGCATTGGCCCACCCAAGCTCAACCAATCAGAGCACAGCAGACAGCACATAGATTAACAAATTGCTGCATTTACAATACATTTTTAGAGGAAAAGACAAGGTTTACTACTAAAATCAAAAGGTGACGTTTTCCAACTTTAATAGAAAATGTTCAAACAATCCTTGAATACAATTTGGTCCCAGTCCAGTCTGCCTGTGTGACTGTCTCCTCAATGAGCTAATGGCCTTCCTCTGCAGTTGGGGGGTGGAGGGGTGGGGGGCTGTGGGGGTGCGCCGGGGCCTAAACAAAGCCAGATGAGGGAGTCAGGAAGCCTTTCAGGACTTCATTAGATCTTCATTCGGAGAGGGGAGGTTAAGAGCCCGGCAAGCTGGTACTGCTTAGCCCGCTTAACGTCAACAGGAATGCTCATGCAGCTGCCCATGGGCTCCACGACCAACGCACACCAGACCAGTAACACACACTTTAGCATAGGTGAACACACGCATACACACACACAGTTCTGTCCCCGTGTAGCCTCCGCGTCAGGCAGCATCCACAGCTAAACGCAGGCTAGTTAGCATGAGAAACAGCCAGGCCACACAGGGACTCTTCTCTCGGTTCAATCAGGCTCTCGCTACAGGCTCCAACCACACACCGACTCACACGCAACTCTGGGGAAGGGGGACTTTGTTTAGCATGTCCTGGGTTTACCTTCGCCACAATGGTGCGCAATGGACACCGTGTTCTGGATGTACAGTTGAGTTGTGTTTCTATTGCTCAGGTTTGATTTTTGCTACAGGACACTTCAACAGATTTCACCAAATTCTTCCCCTAAAGCAAAACACTGTTTTTCTAGACTTAGGAAAGGGTTGCTAATAATGTTGAAAATCAGATACAAATGCAGTTTTAGTATGATTTTGAACTTTATTAGAACTGTTTGATATACCAGTTTAAATTAAAAATGAACAATTATTTAGTGAAAGTCTAATATCTAAAGATAAAAGAAAGAAAAATTATCAAAATGATTGATACTGAGTATGCACTTTTTTAGTATTGAAATCAAGACATTTAGAAATGCTCGTTTCTGTTTGACATGTTCTCTTTTGTACAGTATGTGTAGACACTTTGTCAGCCTGCAGCAGACTTAATATACCTGCAGGAAGTCCAAAGTTTCATCAAGTGACATATTTTGCAATATAAATACATAAACTTCTTGTTTTTATTCAGGTGTGTAACTTAAATATTTGTTCTGCCTTAGGTGAATAGCTTCTTTAAAACATGCAAAAATTGAACATTGAGTTTTTGGTCTAAATACAAAATTTAGAATTTGAAAAGCTATGTTGCCAAACTTCAAATAAAGATAAAAAGCTGATGTTTGGAATTGTGTGTTGAATTTTACAGATGTTTTACTATTTGCAAATATAAGGACATATTTCAACACTATTGTCAATATCAATGTTAAGTTAAAACATCGCGTGAGTATAAAGAGAAGATTTGACTACACTAATTTGTGCCAGTTCATTAAGTGATACCGTCACTCCTCCCGCCTGTGATTCAGGCTGCTTTTAGATCAACTCCACAACCAGGCAATCAGATTGGTTTATTTGCATGAAACAAAGGAGCTGATAGGTTGTCTGCCATTTAAACCAAAACCTTTTCTCACCTTACATAAAATAAAATGTCTAGCTTCTGGCATTGATTCTGCAGAAATCCACACTGTTTTTCAGTTCCACGTGATATGCTGCCATGTTGGTTTTTATATGAGAGACGATGCATGTCCCTGATTGGCTAATTATTCTGTCAATCATGCCCACTGAAATTTGGGACACTCTATCCAGACGATATATTTATATACATCATCTGGACTTTCTAGACAATATTTGGACACCCCTGTACACAATGAAAAGTAATGTGTGTAAAAAAAAAAAAAACTTTATTTCATGTTATAAGCAATTATTGTTATTTTGAGGTTAAAACTTTATATTCCAAACCCCTTCTTAATATCTTAAAACTATTACATGTATTATTAAAGCTGCCTTTTCAGATCAAGTTGACTGTAAAGTCTCAGAGCATTTGAAAACAATACAGTATGTGTCCATTGAAAGTGGTGTTGCGTTGCAGCCGCTGTCCTGCTCCTGAAACGCTGAGCTCTGCACTGTAGTCGTCCTGAAAGAGAGGAGAGGAGAAAAGGCCCAATGATTAGATGGATATCACAGCTCTGACACGTGTAGCGCTCACACTAAAGGGACAGTTTGTAAAAGTGAGGAGGGGAGGGAAAGAAAGAGGACCTGGAGTGGATCAGATGAACACAGAAAACATGTAAGGTGAGCTGCGCATCTTTTGGGCCTGTTCCCTCTGTATGTGTGTGGGGGGTGGGGGGTTCGGGGGGGTCTGTGTGATTGAATAGAGCAGGAGTGTGTGGGGCGGTGTGTGTGAAAGAGGTGTGTTAATGTGGAAGAGTCAGGGCTGTGTTCAAGCACCACCTAGTGCCCAACAGAGGCACCTCACCTGAGACACAGGTTTGAACAAAGCATGTGGAGCTAAGAGAACCTAGAGATTTTTTTTTTTTGGATTGCTAATGAAATTTAATATATATTTTGAAGGGACAAAGCTGTGTTTTAGCAATGTTTTTATGCAACGTTTTGAGTGCTTTTGCTGCATTTAAACGATACAATGTTTTTGTAAATGTGTTAATTGCTATAGCAACGGTCCTAATTTTTGCCTCACCATAAACCCTTGGGTACATAATATATACAGCTAACAAACAAACCAGCAACTGCTCCATTAATGGGTTAATTTACAATAACTAGAAGAATATACAAAAGAAACTGCCACAACTTTTCACCACATTGACTTATAGGATTTGATTTGGTCTATAGTTTCAGTTTCAGAACAAATTTTGCGCAATTTTCAAAAAGTGTGTGCAATACATTGGAGCCTACACTTTCATTAACCTTAATAATCCACCATTCACTCTCTGTAACTGTGACCACGGTGAAACTTTTTAAGCTAAAAAATATATACTAGAAACAAATGTTTAACCTTTTTTTAAGGGAATGTGTTTTTTCAACCCCAGAAAGTCGCACAAGATAAAACAAGCAATAAACAATATGATTTGCTTACTAGAAACAAGTGTGCTTAAGACTAAAGTGTAGTTATTTCCTCATTATTCCCTTGTCCTTTTACAAGTACAAGCAGCACTTCCAGACAAATTACATATTTCCTCATAATCTGCAGCATTAGTTCAGTGTCAGTGCCAATCCTTCACTCTACTTTCCCCTACATTATCACCGCACACGCACACACGACTTACAAACTTTCCCTTATTTGTCTGTCTCATCTCAATGTGCCCTTGAATACAGTATAGGCTGTCAGCACACATCTATTCCGTCAGCACGCGGCCCCTCCGAACAAGCGGGTGACAGTGATGGGTGCCTGTCGCGCTGCATCAAGGTAATTCAGTGTGAGAACCCCGCCCGCCCGTCCCGTCCCACACCCCCCTCCTCCCCCCCAAACGTCAACCAAGCGCGCCTACCATGACCCTGGGGCCTGCAGATTTAGCTCCCCAGACCTGTTTATTTTTATCACAACAATAGAAATTAGCATGATGCCGAACGCCCCTGCATGCTGCTACCCCTTCCAGGCTTGTGTGTGTGTGTTAGAGGCGAGAGTGACACCTTCTTATCACAGGGCCACTGTTTTGTGTAGATTTGGTGAAGATGGAAGACAGTTACAATGCTGCGTGTGTGGCAGGTGGCATGTGAGGATTATATCAGAGTAAATTCTAACACACTGTCGTTGTGATGGAAAGAGCCAGCGGCGTTACACTGACAAAAGTTAAAATGTGTCATCAGACGTCATATTGTTTTCAATGTCGAGAAATAAGTCATTTTGTTTAGTTAGGTGCAACTTTCTTGATGACTGCATATATTTTCTTTTAACCTTTTTTGGACTCTAGTCATAGCTCCTATAATGTCATAATCAATATAGTTCAATCATAGTTGCTTTAAATGTTGTCTCTATTCAAGCAAAAGCTTATGTTACCTCTGTCATATGACATGTCATATTAATTGTCTAAGTGGAGGAGAATTTGAATTATTTGGTTGTGCATTGAAAACAGTGTAAAAAAAAGTGGATTAATTTAGTTTTATGTTGCTTCCTAGTCTGCTGCATTTGGTGCATACATTTTCTATCACATTTGTGTGTCAATTTTAAAACTTGCGAGAAAAAAAAGTTATGAATTAAATGCCAATTGCTTTAAATTTGTACAAAGCAATAAAACAATTTTGGACAAAGAGGTATACTGTTTCCATAATGAGTTATAAAAAAATAAAATAAGTGATGGGCATTCAGCCGAAACCATTTCTTAGTTCAAGCTTTAGTATTGAACTTGATGTTGTTAAAATTTAAATTATGTTATAGAGTTTTGCATTGTGCTCATTGTCAATAAATTTCCTAAATTTTTATAAGCATTCACAATGTTCTCTTTGTTTTGTTCACATGTAGTTTTTTTTTCTATTACAAACAAAATTAATTCACAGAATTGTGAAATAAATATACTTTAAAGTATTTCTTTAAAATTTCTATTAATGTCATGCTAATTTGTTCAGTATCAATCATATCAAAATGTGGAATACATGGCAAATAAAAATTGTAAAGATCTCTTAGAACTTAAAAAATAAATAAAAATTACATCTTTAAAACGCATCTTTTATACACAGAGCAATACACATTAAACTATACATTAAACAGGCACTGTGTACTTTTTCTGTCCACTTGGACAGGTCAGTGCATAGATCTGTAATGTTCCACATTATGACATTAAACGCAGCCCTGCATTTTTTCAATATTATGTGTTTTTACTGTTGGAAGGTGTCCTCTGTCTATAGATCACTTGAAGGCCTTGTTGTAGAGTTTTCAAAGCAAAGCAATACCATTTCTATCAGTAAAAAGTGGACCTTTAACTAAATAATGAGTTCATATAATACATTTGAACTATAATCCTTTAAATTAGTCAGTGCAAAACTACTTCACATTTTACTCCAAAACTACATGACATTGTTCTGAACAGTACATACCTTATTTTATGATTCTAAAAATGGTTGAAATCTGTTTTCAGTGTCATGTTTCCATCTAAAATATTCAGTCCGTCAGCCTCTCGGTGTGATTGAAGTCCCGACAGATGTTTGATGCTGGGCCTGTCTGCACTCACAGCTGACCGTGAATACAGATGTACAAGTGTCCGTGTGGTGACTGCTTTGATGGGCTCAGGATAAGTCTGATGAATGTGGAGATGGAAGAAGGACCACTGGGAGCTCACACACACAGCTCTGCACAGCCCCAGTGGATTGTGGGAGAACGCTCAGACATATGTCAAAATACTCTGTGTGTTTGATAGATGTGACACATTACATATGTGTTCATAATAATGTGTTGATTTAAAGTTTAGGTTTCATGTAGAAGTAACAATACTTTTTAATTCAAACAGTGACTGACAACTGTAGCCCAGGCATCATGCAAGGTCTTCTGCAGAAAGGTGTTTGTACTCATCTGTGAAGCACTTTATCGTCTTCCTTTTGGTTAGTCCTGTAAATCAGGCCATGTTTAGATGTAGTGGTCTGTTGGGCACATATAGGGCAAATAAAATCTCATTGTGCATTTTGTTTTGTGTCTTTGTATTGGCTTTGCATTAACTGTGTTTCATTTTTCAAAGACGTAGTCATGCAAAGTTCACTCCAAACAGACATTTTTGTTGTAATTTGGTATTCCTCTTTTTAAACACTAGGTTTTTATCTGTGATACGTTGATATATATTTTCGACAAAGGTCAGCTGTGTTTTTGCTTCCCTTTTAGTGATGTTTATTATTTTAAATGCTTAATAAATGAGGTCCATATTTTCGTAGCTGATTTGAAAACTGCTGAATTAGAAGAAGCTTTTTTGATAAACATGGCCGTTGTGTGATCCTTGGTAATTGACCTATCATTGTACGATACTTGCTCTTTCACTTTTAATTTGATTTTTGACTTTCAAGACTGGAACTGATTCAGATTTCAAAAAGAAAAAAGCAATGTTGGACTAACATGTTGATCAATGTGACACGTTCCTTACAAAAAAAGAATCTCTTCATAGATAATTTTGCATCGTTGTCAAAAATTATAAATGTAAATGCCAAAGAATGACACAATTAGTAATCAGTATTGATACCATGAATGGCCAACAGCAAACATATAGATTTGTACATCTCTAATCTTTAGCCACTGCTGCCCTGGGGCACTTTCATGGCACTGTGTCTGCCCTTCTCTGCCATCAAATGCTCACTCACAGTCACACACCAGCCCAAGGACAAAGTGACAAAAACGCTCTGCCAATATTTGGGTTAGTTTTGCCTAATTTCTGTTTACATAACTTTCTTAACTCAGTGTTCCCATGATATCTTTACTATTATTAAACCCTCAAACTATAAACTTCTCCAAGCGTGCTGCAGCCAAACCAGGTCAGTACTAAATCAATCAGCAGTATTAAAAACTTCCTTTTGTCGTGTGCTTTTACGACTTCCTGAACCAACTGTGAGAGCGCTCAATCAAAACCCCGTCTGTGGACAGAAATGGCAGAGCGCTGACGATCTTTTCAAATATGATTATAAGTGAATTAATAGACATTGACGTTTGTGTTTGTTCCAATGCGGTGAACGGCATGGAGCTTCCTGCCAATGGGCCTATATCTATGACACTAATACCTCCTAATCAAAGGAACTGTGTGCAGCTCCACAAGCATTACATTCAGATTTCGTCTCCTCCTTCACTCTTGTTTGTCCCACTCTAATGCACATCAGTTATGGGTTTATTTTCTACCCTCAAAGCTCAAATCTTTTTTTATTTGATTTGCGGTAGAAAAAAAAATCCAGTTGAAATTACATCCACATGGCAAAGCTGCTTGTACTGTAGCCCATATATTGTTGGCATTGTTCATGATGTACTGATGACAAGGAACAAGCGAACAGTTGTCCAAAAAACATTTAAGCTTCTATTTTGGGCGATTATCAGTCTTATGTTGTAAATATAGGAGTATCAGCGAGTGCAGAGGAGGCTGATTCATTAATCCAGTCAGGACTGCTCCAGCTGCTGTTATGGACGTCAAACAACAACACAAACATCAAGATGACATCAAGTTGGAATGTCCACAGAGTGCAAAGTGTCAGTTTAAATGTGCTTCTGTAACTATGTGTAAGGAGATTTTTTTAATGAGTGAGTATTAAATATGTTCTATCTTTAACACAGGTCTTTTATGTAACACAACATTTAATTTTTGTTAACAGTGATACATGTAGGATTCTGCTTTGTAGTGAAGCTATCTTGGTACTGTAGCTTTTTATAGAACAAAATTGTGCATTTTTCAATAAAGAGAAGAAGAAAACTCCAGCACGCTGTCTCACCCTTGCACAATTTGTTTGCAAAACGTTTCGGTCCTTGAACCATCTTCAGGTAAGCAGACAGCCCCATCCGTTCACTTTTTCTAGGTTAAGGCAGCGCCCATCAGTCCAGGTTTCCAATCACAACGCAAGAAAGATTTACAAATACATTGTCGTGCAAATAACCTGTGCAAGAGTGAATCAGTGTGAGGGAATTTTCTTCTTTTCAAGTGCATTGCACGCAGAAATGAGTGGACTTGTTTTTTATTCAGTTGTTTAGAGAGATAGAGTTTAAAAACGTGAACATTACTATTCATTTGTCTGCATTTGACCCATCCTTTAGTACAGCTGGGGCATCGGTCAGAAGCACTGAGCTGCTGAGACCTTCTCCATGAAAACCTTGGTTAGCTCAGGACCTTAGATAGACATCTGTTTGATGACAAAGTAATGCTTCATTCGTGTCATAAATCACAACAAAAGCAGACGATAAAAGAACCAAAACAGTCTTCTTTCAAATTTAGAGCCTTCGAGTGGGACTGAAACACTTTTTTTTGGATAATATGAGCATTCCTTGACCAAAAATCATACTTTTATTAGGAGGTGTAGGAGTCCCACCTATTGTACATGTTTTTAGTGGTAGTGGAAACCGGAGTGGATACTCTTTTCCTTATGCAAAAAGGGCTGTCTTTTTAAGGACATGGCAATTTAGTTAGTTATACAGCATATCCTAAATCATGGTGGTGCAATTCACCCAACTCTGTGCTTTTCTTGGCCTGGCCTGACAAGTCTAAGTGATCACATTTTCTTTTTCTTTTAGATGTTTTTTGCCTTACAATGTTTCAGCAGCAAAGAAAAAGAAACCATCTTCATACAGTGGATTTAACCAGCAGAGAGGTTAAGTGGTAGGTCGACATTATAGCTTCACAGCACAATGACGCAAACCTTTATTATTGCTCTATAGCTTTAGCTGAAAAAAATAAACGAGGAATAATTCGTCCTAATTCGATCACAAATTATCTTTTCACATCCAGGTTTTAACAATTAAGCTATTCTATCACTGTCAGTGTATAGCTCTTAATCACACAGAGAAGCCCTCAGGATAATGTTGCTGAAAATTATTTTGTGTAAGCAACAGCAAGTGAGAGCGTCATAGTAAATGTGTCAGACTATACCTCTTTAATGGAGAGATTTTGAAGCCGCAGCCAACATTGTGGACATTTTAGTGGATTACCTTACAACTTAAACCAAACAAAACATGCTGAGCACTTAATCCCCGCGCACACATGGTCCGATTCAAAGTGCTCTGTGATATTACTAATATTTACCATACAGGATGCAATGTAAGCCTCAATAAATTAGACTCTGTGCTGTTAATATTGACTAAGTCACGAAAGCGAAGATGCACATGTCCATCTGGATTCTGTTAGAACATATAAAAGAAGAAGTAAAAGTGGTTTTGCCATTGGATAACAAATATTGTTTGTTTTATTTCCTCTTGATGAAGGAAGTGTTTATAGATGCTATGCTAACTGCCAGTCTCAATGTACGTTTGAGCGTCTGTTTATCAATAACCAAATCTGCTTTAGTTCTGACCAAAGCCACGGCAGAATCATTTTCAACAGGCCTTCATATGCTGCCAACTTTTTAAATCCCAGCATGCAACTGGGCTTAGCAGGTGTCTATTATTTTTCAGTGTAAACAAACTGAGCTGAATTGTAAACTAGGGACATGTGGCGGGACAAAGGACAGCTCCATCAATGATAAAAACAAAATCAGACTCTAAGTTCTTTGTTCATTCAGTGGCCCCTCGTGGATGAAAATAAATGTTGCAAACACGATCTCACAATAAATACTTACAGTTACATGTAGATTATCTTCTCTATTCTTTCTTGTCTTGACCTCTAAATACAATCCTGTTATTATTATTTGTTTGTATCTTTCCAAGTTTCTTGATGTCCGCCACTTTATAAGTGATTGCAGTATTACAAGCCTGTTCACCTTAAGGCCCTTGGACCAAATCAGTCCTCCAAAAATTTGCTTTGGTCCTCATCCCATTTTTCCAATATTACACAAAGATGCTTTCTCTTGCTTGTCGATTTAAAACTGGGCTACTGTACTTTCGACTTGATTGGGTCCTCTTTTAGTTTTGGTTTGATTCTGCTTTAGACATTGTTTGGTCCTAGTTTTGTCCTGGTTTACAAACTGAGATATGGTCCTTGTTAAATTGTTGTTCAGCGCTGTTTTAGAAGTCTGGCAGAGCATTCAAATCAAACATAGACTATAGCAATGTTATTTTCCTTACTGAAACAGATATAGTGCTGTGGATATTTGGCATAACCCTAAATTGTGTCAAAAGTGGTGATGTTTTGTGCAACAATCCGGCCCTGAAATCTTGGTCTTCGGAAAAATCTGGCCCTCGAGAAAAAATGTTGAATAGCCCTGAAGTAATACAATGACAAAGCTATTCACTTAAATTTGATAGAGGGTTTCTTTGGATTGTAGCTTCCTGCAGGTTTTCGAGTTTCCATTGTACTGACCAACACATCCTCTAATCCTAGGCGCTGGTGTTCATGACCAAGCCAACTAGAAGAACAGAAGATTGGGTCAAAAATGGAGAATGAATTTCCCTCATGATGGAATTAATAAAATACACCTTCATAGATCTCCAGTATATATGTTTGGCAGATTAAGTCAGATAAATCCTTTCTCTTTCCAAACACCACAACAATTGCAATGCTCAAATTCTTTTAAAATCCCAACAGAGAGAAGGGAAAACTTTACAAGGCTTTTTATGTCGCCGCCCTAGTTTGAGTTTGCACAGTCGATCTGCTCTGCTCCATCGTCAGCCGAAGACACTTGTACTCCATTACCTTCTCGCTGTCGAACATAGCTCATTAAATCTCACTTTTCCATACCACTTGTCCCAGTAAATAAAGTTGTTGTTCAGTCTTCCATCATAATCACGCTTCCTCCGGAGTGTGCGCGCCGGTCTCTGTCTCACAGCCGGTAATTGAAAATGTGATCCATGAAGTCACAAGTGCAATTTAACTCAAAGCCAAACCCGTGTTAGCGCCTCCACTCGCAGCAGGTCAAAGAAGGAAATTAATTTTTAAAAAGGCGACCCATGAAATTGTGCTTGTGATAGATGAGGTGTAAAAGCAATATTTTAATGCATTTATGGCAATATATTTTACAGCACCGTTGATGTGCCACTTGGTTAAAGATTAAGTGTGTTTTGAATCCATTTTGGGCAAGAGGGGTGTCATTCATTCACTTAAAGGGCACATTATGCAACATTTAGTTTAGAATTCTGTTTTAACATTAAACTCAGCTGGAGTTTTGTCTGCAAAGGTTGTGAAAATGCTGTTCAAACATGGATTCAAACCAGGTCTAGGTGAATATCATTTCTCAAACTCATAGTGGGACTATTGAGGTCCTAATAGAGGCCAGCTGTCATTCACTGTGATTGATTACATTAAACATATTCAATTCCTCAGACATTATTATAGTGTGTTCTTGGCAATCGCATGTTGAATTAGTAAAGTGGATTGACAGATGCAAGTAAAAAAAATCTAAAACCTAAGATACTTTTTTGGAAAAAGGGAAATTTAGTACGTAAGACAAAAAGGTCTGTGAATACATAACTTGGCATTCAATTCATTCCCATACTATACAAAATACAACATGAATCACAACGCATTAATCTCTTCTTGGACTGCTCTCTGGGTGTTGGCACTGGTTGGTACAGTATGGAGGTATCATGCAGTCTTTGGGCTTTGTGGAGGTCCCTCACCAACTGTCCCGTCCAGCCCTCAGAGACTGCCTGTGCCCGGGCTGGTTCTGCTGGAGCAGGGGCTGGAGCTGAAGGGGCAGCTGTCCTCGCTTCGGTCCGAGTCCTCTGACCTATTTTCTTCACCTCTCCCACCACTCCCTGTCTCCCCAGCGCTCTGTACGCACCTGCATTCTCACCCAAGATTAATGGTGTGGACCTGAACTTGCTGGCACGCTGAGGATGTACGGAAGATGTCTGAGGGAAGGAGGGACAGAAGTTAGGGAAATGGCCAATCTTATGTACAGTATAGAAAGCATTATTATGTCTATGTATGTCTAATACTGACCTTATTGTGAAAAAATATTACCGTATTTTTCACCCTATTGAGCGCGCCTGAATATAAGCCGCACCAACTAGATTTAAAAGAGAAAAGTGACAAAGTACATACATAGGCCGCACTTGTTAATAGTAAGTCTATGAGAATCTATATTTTGCTGCATAGGCTAGGTACTTTGCGTGTAGGCTATCTCTGGAGTGTTTGTGAAACACGGAGATGCATTGCATTTATTGCAGGTCTGTTATAAGCTGTTATAATTGTGTGGTTCAATGCAAAAAGTGTTGCACTGCTTAATGAGTGCTTTCTACAGCAGTGTTTCTCAACCTTTTTCTGTTGTGACCCTAAATAAAAACCATAGCCATTTGGGAGCCTTAAACACAAAATAGGCTACCTGAAAAGTGATAAAGTATAGTCTTTAGACTGTGTTGGACATATAGACATAAGCCTGGATAAATTCATCTTGTAGGCTAACATAAAGGCTTATACATCTCTCACTGTATTTGAAGTTGTCAAGTCTTGTTCATGAACTTATAATGTTCAACTTCATATGATCAGTGGAATCCCAGAAATCACAGGTTGAGAACCACTGTTCTAGTCTACCACCTGCTTGTCTCTGTAGATGTGACAAGTCAACACAGTTACCAGGCTAAGCTACTAGCTAGTACAGTGGAGAAAATGAGTCCAATCATAATGTATTTTTGGTAGCACTTTAAAAGACCTCCACGGTACCTACCAGTTAAGTACCGTGTCAGTTACTAGTAACTAACAGTGACACTTACTAGTACTTACTCTGGTACTTACTGTGGTACTTACACTGGTACCTAGAGTGGTACTTTGAGTGGTACTTGTACCAGCAGTTACTGGTACATACCAGTGGTAGTTACTGTGGTACTTACTGTGGTACTTACACTGGTACCTACAGTGGTACTTTGAGTGGTACTTGTACGAGCAGTTACTAGTACATACCACTGGTAGTTACTGGTACTTACTGTGGTACTTACACTGGTACCTACAGTGGTACTTTGAGTGGTACTTGTACCAGCAGTTACTAGTACATACCACTGGTAGTTACTGGTACTTACTGTGGTACTTACACTGGTACCTACAGTGGTACTTTGAGTGGTACTTGTACCAGCAGTTACTAGTACATACCACTGGTAGTTACTGGTACTTACTGTGGTACTTACACTGGTACCTACAGTGGTACTTTGAGTGGTACTTGTACCAGCAGTTACTAGTACATACCACTGGTAGTTACTGGTACTTACTGTGGTACTTACACTGGTACCTACAGTGGTACTTTGAGTGGTACTTGTACCAGCAGTTACTGGTACATACCACTGGTAGTAACTGGTACTTACTGTGGTACTTACACTGGTACCTACAGTGGTACTTTTACCACCAGTATTGGCATGCTGGTATGGTCGTAGCCATACCAGCATGCCAAAGCCTGATCCAGTCAGATCTCAGAAGCTAAGCAGGGTTGGGCCTCGGCAGTACTCGGATGGGAGACCACAGAAGAACCTCAGGTGCCACAGTGGGGCAACTTCAGTGGTACTTACTACAGTAGTTGACAGTCAACTACTGTAGTAAGTACCACTGAAGTACCAGCATGTGTCACTTTAGAACAGGTCCCGTTGTTACTAGTACTTAACTGTCAACTACTGTAGTAAGTACCACTGAAGTACCAGTATGTGTCACTTTAGAACAGGTCCCGTTGTTACTAGTACTTAACTGTCAACTACTGTAGTAAGTACCACTCAAGTACCAGTATGTGTCACTTTAGAACAGGTCCCGTTGTTACTAGTAGTTGACTGTCAACTACTGTAATAAGTACCATTGTAGTACCACTATTTACCATTATGTATCATGGTATTTATCAATAAATGTTGGAATTAAGCTAAGATTGTTGTAAATTGTTTTCTGTTGTTTTGTTTACTGAAACAAATAATTACTTTGGTATTTGTCAATACCCAATATTGTTGTGACATAAATAAAGACAGTTGTGCTTTTTTAACATTTGCATTTTATTGTTATTCTTAATTTATAAGCTCTACTTTTTAATTTAGTACCAATTATACCACCACTGAAACATATGTGTGTGCCACAAATTATTAAAAGTGGTAAGTGTACTAATAGTTACCACTGTAAGTACCAGTCACTGATGACACAAGTACCACCTTAAGTATCAGTGTAAGTACTACAGTAAGTACCACAGTAAGTACCAGTAACTATCAGTGTTATGTACCAGTAACTGCTGGTACAAGTACCACTATAGGTACCAGTGTAAGTACCGCAGTAAGTACCACAGTAACTACCAGTGGTATGTACCAGTAACTGCTGGTACAAGTACCACTCAAAGTACCACTGTAGGTACCAGTGTATGTACCACAGTAAGTACCAGTAACTACCAGTGGTATGTACCAGTAACTGCTGGTACAAGTACCACTCAAAGTACCACTGTAGGTACCAGTGTAAGTACCAGTGTATGTACCACAGTAAGTACCAGTAACTACCAGTGGTATGTACCAGTAACTGCTGTTGCAAGTACCACTGTAGGTACCAGTGTAAGTACCAGTGTAAATACCACAGTAAGTACCAGTGGTATGTACCAGTAACTGCTGGTACAAGTACCACTCAAAGTACCACTCTAGGTACCAGTGTAAGTACCACAGTAAGTACCAGAGTAAGTACTAGTAAGTGTCACTGTTAGTTACTAGTAACTGACATGGTACTTAACTGGTAGGTACCGTGGAGGTCTTTTAAAGTGCTACCGTATTTTTAAGAATACAAAAATAATAATTCTAGATGGTAACAGTTTAGATGGAGACTACATCTTGTTTCCATTGCAAAGGCTTTAAAATATAATATTTTCATACTTATGTTCTATTGAAGAAGCCACGTGCTCGGTCTAAATATGGAAAGTCTGCCTTTAGAGTCAGTGTACCACAAGAGTAGAATCAGCTGCAAGAATCCCTCAACTTCGCTTCACTGCCCACAGTTAGTTCAACTAACTTTTGAAAAACCATTTACCGTAGTTCTAATTTAGCACAAGTAGTTTGACTTTTATTTATGTCATAGTATTTTTTTTTATCTATTACATGCTGCTCATCTTTATTGCCTGGAAGAAGAGATATTACTTTATATCTCAATCAGACATGGGTCGAAGCATAGTATATCAAATTAAACAAAAGTAGAATAGTCCAGGTAAAACAGTATCATCTCCATGGAAACAAGCATGAGGTGAACCTAAGCAGTTAGTGCATGTTTAAGCATCATGAGCTATGACAACAGCACTGGCATATCTACTCTTTTTAATAGCTTTATGTTTCTCTTTTTTGCATTATTGCATATTCGCCAGCATTGACACACCTTTCTTTGTCCTTAAGGAATCTCCCATCGACTTCTGCACAGAGCTGTACATGGAAGACATCATGTTGAAGGCGCCAAAACCCTAACTCTCATCTCATGTTTCACTTTCCGAGATGCAGAGTCTTCACGTCTTTCACTCTTTCTGTCTTCCTGCCTCTGTGCCTTCGGGCTGAAAAGGCAAATTCCCAAGGCCTGCGAAGTATGTGAGAAGACTTGGTCGGACAGAAGTTCAAGATGTCATAGAGGAGAAGTTGTGTTTCGACACGAAGCCTTGTTTGCGCTCATCAGCAAACCTGTCAGGGAGTGCGTTTGATGTCGCATTTGGGTAATATCCTGGGGCGCCCTGTTTGTGTTAGCTTCCATATGGATTAGCCTCATATAACTTGGCCTTGCCGGAGATTATCCATCAGTGGAAAATAAGACCGTGCCATCTCCTTTATTCTCCCGTTTGACTTAAAAAGGTGGCCTCATCTCGGCTAATGACAAGGTCCAAGAGGTATCTGTCAATATAATTACTTGGGGTGAAAAAAAAAAGTTTTCAACAGCCCAGAAATTTCCTTAAATCACCAGCGTACCTCCACCTGCATAATTGATAGAGTCTTTGTGATTAACCTAATGAGGCTCAGAGCTTTAGTCCTATCCACCAGGCCCTAATTAGAAATATGTAATATGCCCCCTCTGCCGCAATTAGCATTAGAACAGAAGGTTAAGAATCATTCAATATTTATGGTGATGGCAAGTCTCAAGGTTAAGGAGACTGGTCATTTAACCCCAGCGTTAAAAATAAAAGTCATTTTCTTTAATTGTCCCCGACGAGGGGCCACTAACCATAGTTAAGTCAAATTTACAAAGAATTGCCTTTTGCTCATGAGATTGTAAATTTAATCTACTTTTACCTGCTTGAAATTGTTGTAAATTTAAAGAACAATTCTGATGGATTTATTTATTTTATTTATTTATTTGACAGGGATAGTGTGCATTAATAAACATTACTGTAAAATGCACCAGAATTAGCCAAAAGGCTATTTTTCATCCGTTGTCCCTGGACAGCTGTTCAAATGGTCTCAATGGATATGGATAATTTGCAATGTTCCTGTTTTTACTTTATAGAAAATATGAAAAAGGCAAAGATAACAGTTAGGTGTTTCTCACATCAGGAAGTGAGTTAGACCTCCATTGAATGTGTGCAAAAGAAATGACACAAAGTAAATAATCTAGCCATTCTGGCCTATCATGCTAATGCTGCAAAATGCTATTTAGAGAAATCTAAAGAGCTTTATGCTTTTTTGTTGTTTTAAAAACTAAATGGCATGGCAATATATTTGTGCTGAGTGTATCTATTTACAAATGTCTGTATGGGTTAAAACAAGGTACCTCAGTTAAAAATTATATTTGTACAACCATGTTATGCTTGGTGATATGAACGTTACTGTTTTTTACTATTATCTTATGAATTTAGAAAATATCCCAATTTCTACATAATGCTTTTTTATTATTATGCTAGAGCAGCTGTGCGCCTTCAGTTCATTTATTCGACCAAAAAATATTAGATGACTAGTTATTTATTTAGAATATACATGTTTCTATGGGACAAAGTTAAATAGCAAAACATTTGGGAACTTTGACATTGTTTCTTGGCATATTTTAGCACACATGACGTTTTTTTGTGTGTGTGTGTTTGAATGCATTTCATCGCTGGTACATGCTTGAATTGGAGAGCCATGGCCTTTTTTTTTTTTTTTTTTGTTAACTAATCAAGCTTGTGTTTTTTTGTTTTTTTTTTGGTCGATTACAGCCTAATACATGCAAACAGTTACTAACTCTTACTTTAATTCCACGAATCAGTTATAAAGTAATCTTGCTGTTTCTTGTCCCCCTCCTCTGCTTTCCTGCCCTTCCTCCTCTGACCTGTGAGTCGCACTGTGATAAAACAGAAGTTATTAGCTCTTTTATGATCATGCAGGTGCAACACTAGACTAGTTTTTCTCTCTTATCTCGAGCTGACACTTCTGGACATACCTGAGCCAGGTGTGTGACGTAGACTGGCTTTATGTCAGAGTTGAGGAGAGACACTTGTGACTGACAGCGCTGCAGGCGCTAGTTGGACTGGTGCATCATGGGAAACCTCTCCGCAGACTTGTAAGAAACATGTCCGTGTGATGAAGGGTTGATGAAAAGAGATCACGCAGCGAGAAGTGACTGTGTTTTGGGAAAATAAAACAATTTGTAATTAATAGGGTGTATTTTTGTGTGTATTTATTGTTGCTAAGCATTAATCAAAAGAAAGTCTGGCTAACCACTGACTTCTTAGGTTAATGTTTACAGTAAGAAATAGTTTGGTTAAAATTCCAACAATAACACAAAGTTTATTATAGAGCAAATAACCACCTTTGCACTACACATTACAAAATATTTTGTCATTGTAAAAGTCAAGTAATAATGCTATTTTTTAATATTAAATAGATTTCTTTCATATGACATGACAACATTCTACAGTCGAAGAGGGGCAGCTAAAAACAAATATAGTTTTAATTCAGGTCATGTTATTATTAGAAAAAAAATGGCTCTGACTTGAAGACTTGAAGTTTGACCTAAATACTGCAATCAAAATAGTTTTCAAAACTCTGCTTAGATATACAGTATATACAGTATGTATTTACTTAATTAGTGCATACAATTATATTGTATCTGGTTCACATATTGAAAAAATTGAAAAAAAAAACTGAAAAAATTGGGAATTTTGTTCCAATTTGCAGGAAAAAAAATTTAAAAGTCATATTCTGTTTAGAGTTTACAGTATATTTGTAATTGAGACAAAATTTAATAACTAACAAATTAATAAAATAATCACATGTATTTTGAAAACTTGTACATATGTAAGGCAGAATAACAAAAGATACTTTGGATGAACCCATACTCCCTTTAAGATTTACCTATCAAGTTTACTCATTGCAATTTTGATTGGATTTTGTAATCTTGCAGCCCTCGTATTGCATATGCAAAGATTTCCAAAGAGCTGCACAGAATGACATGAAAACTCGAAGACAACAAATACGTCAATGCCATGATATTGCAGGACATTTAGTAAACAGATTTGCATATTTTTTGGGTTGCCTTGCTGCAGTGCGTCCGCTCGCTGACTGGGCTTTGACAGGAGACTACCTTGGCCTAGTGTTAGCACACCGAGCAGAGAGTACTACTGCTGCTGCTGCTGTGTGGAGACTGGGCCTAGAGCCATAGCCAGAGGCAGAGTATAGGCCCAGCTCTGCTCTACACCCACCAGCCCGGACCAGAGCAGCACCTCTCTCTCCCCCTCTCTGTGGCCTCGGCGCACCTCCACCAGCTGCGCTTTCCTGGCTCCAGCTGATATGACTGTGTCTATCCCGAGTATATCCCACACTTTTGTTTTGTTTTTTCTCTTCTATTTCAGTTTTCTGCTCCGTCCTGCTCAGTTCCCTCCCTTCACTAGACACAGGGGTTGTAAAAGTGCCCAGCAATTACTGAGTTGGCATGTGCTGCATTGTTTACTCACAGTCCTATTCCTACTGGACTTTATTAAAACACCATCTGCCGTCAGCACTGGAATGGCAGAGGAGGTTTTGGAGGAGGAGATGGAGATGGAGAGGAAGGCGAGGGGAGGAGAGCCCAATATTTGGCTGCAAAACCAACCAGGAATGGCAGGACTCATGTTGGGTGCACAGGCTGCCGCAGTGGTCTCCTGTCAGAGGGACACTGACAGTACATGAAACCAAAGAAGCTAAATTAGATTTTTGGTGCAAATGACGGAGCTGGTAATGAGGACATAGTAAATGATAGTACAAAACCAGGTCCAACCAAGCCTGTTATGACAAAATGAAAAAACATCTCCAATCACTGTATGGGAACACATCTGCCAATAGCACAGGTGCAGGCTAGCGTGTGGGAATCTAAGAGCTAGCACAAAAAGCACTCATGCTAATATGGAGTCACGCTGGGTAATAATAGCATCAGCCTGCTCATTTAATGGCACTGTGATGGTTATTTCATTAGCTGTAATTGCTGTGGGACGTGTCACTCCGGACAAGAGCCTGTGTTGATTGAATAGTCATTGGAAAGAGGTGGAGGAGGTGGCCCGGCCTCATAAAAGCAGGATCAATTAGTCAATTATTGGAAGTGACACAAAACACACTGCTTTTCTTTTTCCTCATGTGAAAGCCAGAAGCACGGAGCACTTTTCATTTCAGGGAGTGTGTAAGTGCTATATTTAAAACCAGAACCATAGGAAATCATTTGTGTGGACTTTGTGTGGCTGCAATGGCTTGATGGTGGAGTATTTACTTGTATTTAAGCTACAAATATAAATATATAGTTGTAGACTTTTCAATGACATAAAGTGTTCTTTATACAGTGTAATAGAAATGTAATAAATGCATGTTTTAGGAAGACAATAACATGACTTTGATAATAACATCCTCTTTGTGGTTTAAATAAAAGGTCTGATAAGAAGAAAACTGATGAGTCCTCTATTGGGGTGGAGGAGATCGGCTTTTGATGAACATGGCAACCCAGTGGCTGGAGTTGAGCAAAATAAAAATGAGGAAAGACTTCGAGTGCCAAAGCGCCATTCATATTTTAGGCATTTCTAAACATTAATACTGCATGTTTTCTCCCATAAGATTGCTAAATTTTCCTGACATATAGATTTGATCTCAGATACCATTCCAACAGCAATATTAAAGGTGCATTGCACGAGTGGCAAAGTGTTTGAACAAGGGCGCCAGGCACAGCTTAACAGACTCCTGCTGACATATTGTTATGTTCTGCAAAATGTTGTCTGAGGTAAAGAAACATAGTCATTAGTAAGAAAATGTAGAAACTGACCATTTTATTTGTTTTTTTTAAATGACCTATTAAGCAGCAAACTCTCAAAAGAAATAGGTTCTTAAGAGCTAATTTCTAATAAACAAAATTCTAATTAATTACTGTAGGTACTAAAATATTAACTTTACCAAGCAAAACGGCTAACAAAGTAAAGCTAAATCAACAAAATAATGATAATAATACAGTGCAGTGCAAAAGGATTTGCTCGAGAGAATGCAACTCGAGTCACTCACATTCAACAGGCTGAGGAAACCTTGGTGAATTTACAAAACATCATGGCGCACATCCAGTTGCCAATGGACTGTATTCTGATATATCACAACTTTGATCATCTTAACTTACACAATGCACCTTCAACTTTACATTCACTGCTCATACCCACACATGCCACATTTCAGTTAGAATTTCCAGTTTTTGCATTTGTGCCTTGGACATGTACACTGTTCAACGAGGTGGAAGTCACAAGCCCAGAATCACAAATATGTCACAAATGTGTTTGAAAATGCGCAGTCACCAAGGCCTTGTGTAACACTGTGTAACACTCTGCTCCCCTCGCCTCACACTCATAATTAGACACAGTCAGTGAGGGAGAGCTGTTGTACTTGTTAAGAAATCTGTGAATCTGTGAAGGCAACACAAGCTCCTCTTTGACCATGTGGCTTGGGGTTGGAGCTTAGATGTTGTTCTTGGCAGAATTAGGAAGCAAAAGCAACACTGAACGCCTGATTTTATTTATTGTAAGAGTGAAGTGGAGAGAATATAGTGTGAAATATCTTGGCCTTTGCAGGAGTATATGCAGTGGTTCATTGTTGTGAAATATGCACAGTTCATATTTACCGATGTGGACTGGTTGCTTATTTATGTATTGACTTGTAAATGAAGTAAAACAAATGCAGTGAATCCAGTCTCATCTGATAAGACTAACGCAGCAGTCGTGAGTTATTCATGCATCATAGATAGCAGAGACTGACAGCAGCATTATGTCAGGGTGGTTACACATCAGCGGCCATGTCAAGCCCCCGATGGACTGCTCTATACATAAACAACAGAACGGGCTGGAGTTAACCCCAGAATCTAACAGGCTTATAAACAATTACATTAGCCAACTGCATCTGTAGAATATCAAATAGTGCAGTTAGACAAAGAAGAAATTACAGTCTAAAACATTAAATACATTCTTTGTAATCTTCATAATCAAAGCCAGTGGTTCTCAAACTTTATTATCATCAACAAACAGATTAGTAAGTAAGTAAACCTGATCCATAACTGTACTATTCCAGGTCTAAATTAGGAATAAATGAGGTCAACCAAGCCTTTTTTCAAAGGCTTGTGTGCTTGTTGCTCTCTGAAAATCTGGCAACACTCCCTCTCTCTCTCTCTCTCTCTCTCTCTCTCTCTCTCTCTCTCTCTCTCTTGCAAAAAAGCTTGAACGCACAAAATTGCATTGAGGCGAAAGTGTCCTGGTCTCCGCAATGTTGGGGAATTTAGGTGTGTTGAGGTGTGTCTGCTTCATAAATTAAAAAAAAATACTTCTTTATTCAATATTTATTCAATCAAATTCTTCAACATACAACACGCAGTCTGGTCCGAACACAGAATAAAAAAAGGCTCACAAAATGCATGATACTCCTATAAGAAGTGTCACCTTTACTCTTTCCTGATTCTTTCATGTTTATACTAATAATTTGCTTTTTATCTTGCTCTCTAACCGTTTTTGTTACTAGCATAAATAAAACACAAGCACTTCCTGTCATTGTCAGGGATTGGGTTTGGGAAACTATAAGATTCACATTTGCAGAATATTGTGACGCCTTGCCACACAAGCAGACTCTGTGGGCGCCTTCAGCTGGCGATGTAGTCGGGGGTAAAAGGTCAAAAGTCAGCTCAAAGTTCACTGTGGGTTGCCATCTTTCAGCCTCTGCAGACGCCAGCACCCCACAGTCTGTGGCATAAAGGATTCATTGACTTTTTAAAACAAAGTGTTTGGGGGTTTCTGAAAATGACACCATGGTGATATGAAGAATAGGTTCACCTGCCATGCCGCCTTCATGGCTGATAAAAGTTTTCCAGCCTAAATGGGGACATAAGTGTGCCGTTAAGTGCAGAGGTGTCACAGACTGGGCGCAGTACAGTCTATAGTTATGTTTAATGGGAGTGAAGTCACTGTCTCTTAAAGCTGCTCCTACTGTTTTACTGGTCACATCAGAGCTCTGTTTACAGCAAACATCCAACACGCCACAGGACAGGCGCAGGGACACTTCCTCCTGCACGTTATTCCACTTCCTCTGTTAAAGTCTGCTTAGATTCAGGTAAACAGGGATAGAACACAGTATCCAGGCCCAACACTTGGACTATTCAGTTTACACTACTGGGTTGAGTGTCACTTTATCCTGCATCAGAATTGATAAATTCCCCACAATGTTTTCAGATAACACAGCCCTGAGTGAGAAGTGACAGAAATGTACTTTAAAGGGAACTGTGCAAGACTGAGAGGAATTTTATTTATCACATATAGTCCACAAACATTTAAATCATATTTATTCTTTACAACATGAATACTTAAGAGAGCACTGTTAACCAATCCACATCAATTGTGATACATTTATATGTATTCGAAATGTTTTATTATGGAATGTGATGATTGACGCTAGTTAGGCAAACTGCACTTGAAATGTGCACCCTGGTGTTCAAAAGTGGACATTACTTGGATCACTTTATTTTTTATTACACAGTGCCCCTTTAAGGACTTCTATTGGACTGTATTTTAATTGCCATTGAGCATGTTTTTGACTTTATAGCTGTGCTTGAAATACTTCACGTTGGAACTCCATCTACTGGCAGCAGAGTAATTCAGCAAGGGGAAAAAGAATAACAAACAAACAACAAACATGCTAATGCAGGCAGGTGATTTATGCACAGCTCAATTGACCTCTGAAGCTCTGTCTAGGTTTCCTTTTTCTGAAAATTTGGAATATAGTGTTTTCTGAAGCTCAGAGAGAAGAAATCTCATCAAACAAGATTCATAAAACAAGTATGAATGTAGTTAAATATTAGTCTCAGTGCTTTTAGCTCAAAATAAGTTAGTTTTGCAAAATCCATATTCTTTAAACTCAGTGAGCTTAATATTTCCGCCTGATTTTTATTAGAGCTCTGATATTTTGTACTATTGTTTGTTTCATGGTGTCGGTTTGACGTTCTAGACAGTTTTTGCATCTTTTTGTACCTTCCTATTTACATTAAATGAACATGATGGCAGCAGCTGGGTGTACTTGGTAAATGCATAAAGATCTGCTCATTACAAAACTGATAAATTGAAGTAAATCCAGCAACATATTTAGCTGTAAAGTAAGTTGCTCCCAGTCTGTTTGGTAAACGCGCATATGTTATGAACACACATTTATGAGAAGTCAAGCTGTGTGTGTCCACAGCTCTGCCGCTCACTCAGCACTTCTGTGAACCAGCTGGGCCTCGCTTTCTGATACATTTGTATTTAACTGTAACGTGGCAGACACATTCAAAACAAATACACAGATTCAATTATCACTCTTTGCCAGTGTGAAACATTACCATGGCGTCTAGCACTGTCACTGTGTCTCTATCGTGGTGATGGAGAGGCCAGCTGAGGACGGTCTCTCGCTGCTCGGGACATGTCCGCTCACACCCCTCCCCTCCCCTCGTCCCACACGGCCCGGCCTCCTACAAGCACCTTTTGTGTGGGCTAAATGGAGCTGGATGCACCCCTTTAACTTGCATTTCCATTTTCCATTGTGCCCCCATTGACGACGAGGGTGACTCCATCTGTGCTTGCCTCGCGTGGTGCCACTCTTTCAAAAGGCATATGCTGCACATGTAAGAGCCCCAAACATGCAAGAGAATAGGCAGAAGCAATAATGATATACAAGACGGGCCTCTCACTATATAATGAACACGTCCCATTCATCAGTTTATTGTAAGGCTTTATGACTGAAGAGGCTAGATTTAACCAATGTCCCGCTAGACTGATGATGTTTTAAATCGTGTTCAAGCTGCTTCTCTCACCTCCATGAACTGCCCTGAAAGTCTTTTTGCAAATAGGGAAGAAATGGCATTGCATTTCATTTTGAAAATGTCCAGTCATCCAGTTGTCCACTGCACGGCTTTGACTGTCTGCAATGAGAGAGAGAAATTTTTTACCTTAATCTTATAGCTCGTAGAACTGAGTCATGGACCAGAGGAACTCCAACTGATATTAAACTTGTCCGATATTTTGAACTCTTGATTCCAAAGTTGGATGTTCTGACACTACATTTACGTATATCTTTATTCTGAACAATAATTCACCTTAACAACAGATGAGCTCCACTGTAAACAGAACATGATTTTCCTTTTCCTCTTCCAGTTATTGATTTTTCTAATGCAAAAACACTGCAAACAATGTGTTGTGGGCTTTCTATAGGCAAACTTCTGAGAAATACATTCATAAATATCAACAAAAATAATTATATTTATTGAACACTTACAAATAATGATTTTAAAAAATTTAATTTTGGCCTGTGCATGCGTAGTTGCGCTAAAAGGTACAAAGTGGGCAGAGATACAAAGTGGGCACTGACAGTTTTCTCAGACAAACTTGCAAAAACACTTCTAGCATGTCTTACCAGCCTCAGCTAACAGGTAAAACTCTAGTGACTTGAAAACACAGAGCCTAGAGAGCTAATCCAAAACATACTGCAGAGTGAGACTGTAGTTGTTTTAAGATTTATAACTCCTTGTTCTGTGCCAGTTAGAAAATGTAATTGTTTTTATTGCAGAAAGACAAAACTGTGGCGGCTATAAGTTGAAAGAAGAACAGGTCCTTTTAGCTCTCCCCTATCAGATCTTATCAGTGCAACGGATAACACCACTTAAGATCCCATACAGTAACACACATTAAGTCATTTCCCTTCGCAAACAAGCCACGGGAAAAATAATAAGTAAAATTTGCTATGATTTTGTTACTAGGCAGCTCCTGAGTTTTATCTCTAAGACTGATTTCTGATTTGATCTAAGTTTGTTTTTGAAGGCTTAAACTGGGTGGGAAGAGAGAAGGCCCGCTCAGTCACTAAATCATTCATTGCCTGTTCCTCATCCTTATCCTAATCTCTCTTTATCCGTCCCCTCCCACTCTTTCCTTGACACTCAGGCTGCCCCAACTCTCACCCCAAATCCGCCTGGCTCCACCCCTGCACCTCCCGCCTGCTCCGTAAGAAGGCTCTATCGATTACAAGCCTGTCAGACAAAACGGCCTAATGGTGGGTCAGCTTTAATGTGAGTGCCAGGATCGAGGAAGAAGGGGGCGTCCACCTTGTTCCTCTCTTTTTCTTGCATTGGAGAGCGGGGGCCGTGAAAAATCAACAGGCCCCCACCTCGCTGTGTCTCTTTACAAGCCGGCTGGAGCGGTTGCCCATGTGCGAGGGTATTTAGTACGGGCCGGAGAGCTGAAAGGAGAAGGCCCGGGAGAGCAAGGGGGGCAAGGGAACAGAAGGAGCTCTCTCAGGAGGGGTTCTGAGGCCCCCGACACGTTTTATAGACTCCCCTGAAAGAACGTGATTACAGATCATTATCCAATTGAAGCAGATTGATGGGCCGGGGTCAAAGTAATATAGCTCATAGTGGGCCGTCGTAGAGGGGAGGGGTGACAGGCCAGTGCAGGAGAAGGGGGGGAGTGAGTAGACAGGCTGAAGATGGTATAATGATTTGATTGTGGGACAGAACAGGGCAAAAAAGGAGGAGTGGTGCTGAAGTGCTGATGTAGATGAGAGCTTGTGCGCTGTCACTTCAAGAGGCCAAAGAAAGAGGCCTTTGTGGAGCAGGCAACAGGGTTTGTCCAGGCAATTGGCTCCATGTCTTATGTCTTCCTTCTGACGCTGTTGTGGGACCACAGTGTTCTGCTGACACTGGCTTGTTCTAACAGGTGGAGAGTGTGTGTCTAGAAGAGTTGATTGTGTATGGGTAAGAAAAAGAAAAGTACCCTGGCACAATGAGATAATATTAGTTTATACTTTGAAGCAATAAAATTTTCTCTTGGATAGTTATCTTTGTGCAAGACACCTCACTCACACCAAGAAGTATTTTTGCAGTACATAGAGCTCAGAAATGTGTCATCACTCAATAGAATTTTCAATGGCCTAATGTTAAACAAATGGAGATTTTGAATTGCTAAATACTGAAAGTGTAGATAAATTTACCAGTATTGACCCAGCAGTTTTTGAGGTTGTTCCATGGCTTGTTTATTCTAATAAAAATTGTGCAAACCTGTATTTATGTGGCTTTCTGAGTTCCATTGCGCATCAACATTGATTCTATTGTCATTATTGCCTATGCAAACATCTAAAATGTGCACTATATACTATTGGTAAGGTAGAGACAAGCTTGTCTTAATGGAGTTGTTTTGTCTATAAAACAATACTGTTTGACCAACACAGTCTCACAAGAAGGCGTACATATAGCACGATATCAGTCCTGTTTTGCGTACTTATGTTACGCCGTGCATATAGCACAATATGAAAAAGCGTAAAAATGACACGAGATTTCACAGCGTAAAAATGCCACAAGTTTTGGTTGAAGCCACGTGGAGATGTTTTCTTCTGGTGAAACGGCAAAAGTTACTAAAATGGTTAACATTAGGGTTGGGGCTTGGGGTAGGTTAAGATTAGATGTAGGATTTTGTTTATTTTCATAAATAAGAACACGTCTTAACAACCACATTGAAATGAACGGGGACTGTGACGCGTATAATTACGCAAAAGAGCCTTAAACTCGTGCTAATCATACGCAATTTACATGTTGCGTTATGTCGTGGTATATGTACGCTTTCTTGTGAGATCGGGCTGGTTTGATATAAAGATACACACATTTTATTGTCAGATCAAGATCTTAAAACTCTATCTTCAATGGGTTAAATGTACAAAAAATGGTTTGTGCTATATGGTTTGGGTATTGTGCAAATTATTTAAGATTTTCTCAGCACAAAATAAACGTAAACCTAGTCAATTACTGTCATCCGCTCCTGCCCGATCTCTGTTTTATGAGACCTTAATTGCTTTTACATAATAAGCAGCACAATGCATGTTGCTCTGCCCTTTACACTGCTCTGCAAAGGTTGCCTACAAAACAAATATCAGGTGGAATCTATATCTCTGACTGTTAGCATCTTTTAATAATTATGTAATTCCTTCTTTGCATTTTCTATTAAGCGGCCTTGCTTTGTTTGTACATACACTGCCCTTTACATGGACCCGTTTCAGGACTTACAGAATTTACTTTGAGAACCAGTTATCATTTTCAGCTTCTCCACAAAACACAAAGCTAAGGTGTAAAGCCCATATACTTATAGGATCAAATTGGCCCATCCTTCTGATCAAGTGCCATGTTGAAGCCTTCTCCATGCCTCTTTGTGGTATGTCATAGGCTGATTGATTCATTCATCAGTGCTTTGTAACACATTGTGGTTCAGTGATGGAGCCACTGCTCACTGATCTTGTGACAGCGAGCGTCTTCATCCACAATAGAGGGTTTATAGTTAATAGCTGTGATGGTGAATAGCCTTTTGATATCGGCTGAGAAAAGGGATTCTAAATCAGACGGCTTCAAAGATTTGCATGGTGAAAAACACTGCTTGAGAACAGATTGAGCGTGCCGCAGATCAAACTTGACATTTCATTTTTGTGCATGCTATTTTCATCAAAACCTAAAAGATAGAGAAGTTTGGGAGTAATGGGATTTGACAGATGCACAATCCTGTCCACGTTCAGTCAGCGTGCAACGACTGGCACAGGGCAATTATGTGGAATGAGCGAGGGCATGCACGGCACATCTGAGAGCCTCACCATGAAGCTGTGTGCAGTCTTTAAGTCATTATTGGATTATTAAAGAATGCACTCTGCACACTGACGCATAGGCAGGGAACAGACTGTACATTTAGGCACCACTTTACATGGGTCCTGCTCTTTTAACATGATGTGAAAGGCCAAGGCAGACAGGAGCAGAGGCAATATGCTTCAACACACATCTATGACTGCATAACATACATGTAATGAATAAGCTTTACTAACATGTCCGTACACATATTTCAGTGGAGTTGACAGCTTGGTCCAGTTTGTAAATTGATTGACAGAAAAAAGAAGACACAACTGTTTTGAGATATAGAAAGAGATGGCGAGCCACAAAATCAAAGTGATCCATAATTTGAGATCGACAATAGAAAAATATTATTCTAATTTTCATCACGTTCTCAAACAATATTCTGAATGTCTCTCTATTTTTGAGTTCATTTGTCATCCTTGTTTGGAACATTTCTGTACCATTAGTGACTAGATGGAGTTCAAACTTTTAAATATCAAGAAGAATGCAAATGCAAATAATAGTGGTACATCATGTGTGTCTTTTGAAGGTCCTTTGCTCTACGAAGTCGACATCTCAAAGTGTTTAGTTAAATAACTGACTTACAAAAGCTGGAGTTAGTTTTGTTCACACATGTTTGAGTAAACATGCGGTATTATCTTGTCTACATTTCTAATGCTCTAAGCCAGGGGTCCCCAACCACTGGTCCTGGGTCCAAAACCAACAGGCAACAAGCCATCTGCTATTGGGCCCCAGAAGATCTTTTAAATGCATTTTATTTTTATTTTCTAGTCTATCACTACTTCCTTGTGCTTTACAATGAAATACAGTCATATTTCCTAAATAAAAAGCAAATTAAAACAACAGGAGAGCTAAAAATTTACACAATAATCAGTTGTATGTTTTTTACGTTGTTGTTATTGGCGTTATACAAGAAAATTGTGGCTGCACCGGTCCTTACAATAAAAAGGTTGGGGACCACTGCCCTGTGATGTCATGAAGTTGTGTTCAGTTGAGATTGGCGTGTATACGGCATGTACTGATATGAAAGGATTGAACTAGAAAGGTTAAACATCAAAGAAAATGCAACTACAGGTACATGTTTTTGATTTAGAAACAATAATTTAACGTAAATTGAAAATGTGTGCCTATGAGCAACAAACTCTTTTTTTTGTGCGGGTTCCATAGAATAGTATTAAAATCACTTTTAATAGGAGGAAACGCTTAGGTCAGTGAAGAGATGACATCACTTCTATTTATCGACATATAGATTCACATTTTTACATATTATTTTTGTGGTATTTTTGTGCAGTGAACACACTTTTCACTGGTCTCAACCTCAAATAAATAGTGAGTATGTTCTCTATTTTTCACATTATTGCAAATTAGAAAAGTAAACAAATTACAAGTTGCATGATGCCAGAGAAATGAGAGGGATGATTTAAACTCAAATTACACATATTGTATCATAGCAACAACATCCATTTAATGTGTTTATAGTAGATAGGAACACATTAATCCTCATTAGTCTTTTTGCCAGGTTAAAAAACAAGTCTAAATGTAATAAAAAGTTAATCAGAGTGGTAAGTCAATTAAAGCATTGCATAAACAAGTTGTCTTTGAAGACGCCACACACTACAGCTGGGCTCTGCGACCTGCATGCTAAACCCAGTTACAGGCAACAGCAGCAGCCTCTCTGCCTATGTGTTACACTTAGTCAGATAATTGGAAATGTGAGGGCATTAACTCCAACGGGATTAAGAAGGGGAATTAAATATGTTAATCCCCAAAATAGGTAAATAGCCTCGGTGATACAATAACCAATTTCTAGGGTTTTCCTCCCCTAAGGACACGTCTGCCTTTGAACGCATCACGCTCTCACAATCCCGCACATGTACACACTGGTGGAGCAACAAAGCACACATCCACATGGCTCCGAGACATGTCTTCCGAGTTTAGCCGATCTTCCGAGTGTTCCCGTAAAAGTTGTCCAAGGTCAGGCCTGTGGTGAACCTGCCTGTGCCGGGTCGACTCTCCTGCCCCAAAGATCATTACCTCTGCCCCTCCTGAGAGACAGAGAGAACCATGTGTTCAGGCGCCTTGTAATTACGCCACAGTCCTGCATGTCACGGTTTAGGGGCTTCGTGTCGCGAGACCAGAGTGTGTGCTAAGTTCAAGTGTGTATCCATCCTTTTTTTTCTTTTGAATTTTTACTGGTTTTGTCAGTTACTGAAAATATGTTTTGAAACTAATACTGTGTGTCCAACCGTGTGTCAACAACTGATGGCTTTTTTCTAATCCCCAGTCCTTACATGGTGCCTTATATGGCTGTTTTCTGCTTGTCAAAATATGGTATTGTACATAATATAATTAAAAGAGCACTATTTAATCCAAAATGTTCTTCAGTTCACTTTTTAAAACTTTGCAATGCATTCTGGAGCTACATATTAGTACTTCTCAAAAGTTTTAGCAGCCAACGTGACTTGAAATGTGTCACTATGCTAACTTAACGCTAACAACATAAAAAAAAAGGGCGCTTCTCTGATTTGGGGAACAAAACACTATTATATTATACACTGCAGTAAGAAAATGAGACTAACTTTGTTGTTTTGAGAAGAAAATGCTAGTTTCAAGTACCCTTGACGAGATTTTAAGCAAATCTATTCTTGATTCAAGCAATTATGGCTTAAAACAAATACAAATGTGTTTAAAATAAGTTTTTAGATCCAGATAAGCCTAAATATTTCAGAACGACTAAAACTTTATAATTCAAATGGGAAATTAGGTTAAAGGTTTGTTTGTGCAGTTGACATCTTTATAACCTGAAGGCATGGAAAAGTCAAATACATGTTACTTATATGCAGTGTGGTTTTAACTTTGAGCTACTGAATCCATTGTAAGTGGATGTGTGCGTAAAAACAGCTAGAAAATTGAATAAAGTGCAATTTCTCAAACGGCGGCACTGCCTTTGGAGATGAACGGGTTTTGATGAGCTACTGTACTTGTGTAGGAGACATGAAACAACCAAATAAAAGTGTATATTGAAAAAAAATCACTATAAGGCAGACTGTTGGGGGGATCAGTTTTAGGCTAAAATCAAGTTAAAGTTCCCAACTGGGTTCAAAGTACTTTTTATACACAATTAGAGGAGTACAATTTCTGTTGCAAGTGAAGCATAGCATAGAAAGCCTAAGGTCAATAGCTTATGGCCTATGAAGAAACGTTATTTTTATGTCCAAAGATGAATGTCTAGAGGGGCGGGGAGAAGAAAAGAAAACATTCAAAGAGAAAAGTCAATCATTCAAGAATGCAAGAGTGTAATGCGCCGCAGTCAAATTCAATAAAGTCATTATTCTTGGCTTAGCTGTAGCACTAGTATTTTCCCTGGATATTCTACACCGCTGCTGCTTGATTCTCGTCGCTCTGTGTTCTCACCATTTCTCTTCTCCTCTCTGGCTACAGGGCATGTTAGGATGGCATCAATACGCTCATTTTGCAACACGAAACCGGCTATTTACTCGAAAAGATTCATCAGCTGTGGGTGTCTTTCTGCGATGGCTACCTTTACAAATGAACAAAAGTAGCTGCTCTATGCCAAAGCCTTAAGTATTACCCTGCCATATTCTATTAGGACGATTACACATAATGATGCCAAATAAGCAGCCAATGACAAACTCCGGAGTTATCGCTGCCCCCAATGGAAAGGAAAAATGTTTCCAAGCTAAGTTTCTTATCTCAGTGCAGCTTAAGGAAGAACCACACACACACAACACCCGAGCTACACTTATCAGTCATTAGGCGTTTAAATGCTTGCCCAAAGACGAATTAGATTTGGAGTGTGTTAAGAAGATAACCAGCTCATAAAAAGGATGGAGCACTTTCAGCTGAAGAAAGGAGAAGTGGGATGTGGAAAATCGTACCTTACACACACTAAGGTATAGGTTTGATCATTAGGACTGGCTCGTCTAATGCAGAACATTTGTACGGCCTATTTGTCAATGTCGTAGTTATTCATCCACCAATTTTGACTTGAATACAGGCACTTATTATTTCAGGTAATTGTTTTGAGTAATCATTAGTTAGTCATTTATTACCCAGGAGCTTCTGTCATAGCAACCCAGTCTCACAAGAATATCACGACATAGCAGAACTGTGATTAGCACGATGTTATAACTTTTTTGTGTATGTCGTTGCAGTTCATTTCTTTGGTGGTTGTAAAGTTGTATTATTGTTTATGAATTTGAACAAAATCCCTTTTCTAATTTCAACCCACTCCAAGCTCCAGCCCTAAACTCACCCATTAAACGTGAAGCTAAAATTTACCCATGAAAGATAATGTCGCCATGTCCCCAAATTGTGCTCATCATACACTATTTATGTATTGCGGTATACACTTTCTTGGAATACTGTGTTGCATATAGACATGTATATATTTACTGTACAATACCCAGCCAACAGCGCCAAATGTGTAGTCTTTTTGTAACAAATTAGTAACAAGTATAGTTTTTACAAAAGGTATAAGTTTTATTTTAAAAAATGCATGAATCAACAGAACAACTTATTATTAAACTATTTGTCTAGAAAAAGTTTTACAACATGTTGTTCCATGATTTATAATTCAATCTCTTCATTTATTTGTTTGAAGCAATTGTTCCTGAGCAGGGCTGCTGCTAGCTTTTAGGGTGCCCTAGGCAAAATGTCAGAATGGTGCCCCTCATGTTTTGTGTGTCTTATGAAATCATTCAACAGAAATGTACAAAAATCGGATGTATTTCGCTGCAGTATTTGCCTGATTAAATTTGCAGATATATTTGTTATGTGCTTGCAATAGGCGAATATTCGTCCTGTTGACTCAAAATAAAGATTGGCTATCAGCTTTTGAGTGGTAGAACATGTTCTTTTTCTGAACATTTTTCTAAGTCTCTGATTTTGTGTTCTCTACAGTGAATGATCAGACTCATGCATCCAGACTTGTGTCACTCTTCAGCAGGTCTGACAGAGGATGGATGTGCCTCTTTTGTCACTAAACTGAGATGCCTACTCTCTCTACATTATGTGTGTAATGAGTGCAGCAGCACTGTTTATGGGTTAAGTTAGTTCTTTAATATTACCAGTAGTTGATTTTGAAAAGGATTAGGGCATCCTGACAACAAGGCAAATGATGTGGGATTTTGGGACTAAAGATCAGATCCATATAGTAATTGTAAGAAACTGGATTTTTAGAGTAACTTATAATAAACAATACGTTTGACTTTTCATTACTGCAGGCAGACATTTTTACAGTGAGTCTGAACAACTATTGTGGATGTTGTAGCTAGTGCAACAAATTGCTCTGTACTTAGCAAACTTTTATTAGCTTCCCCTCCGAAACATCCCGGGCCTAGATGTGGGCGACGGGTATTAATGTGGGGAAATGAGCCCAGGGTAAATAAAGTCTGTCTGGTTGCGGTCCTAACAGGAAATGCTATGCAGGGGACCAAGACAGGGCAGTAGGAAGGGGGGTGAGAGGGGTACAATTATGACCTCATTTAATAGTCTCACTCTGCGTCCATCCCAGGCCGGCGAGGAATGCCCATTCGGGAAAACCACAAGTCACCTTTGTACATGGGAGCGTTTGGCCTAAGTGTTTCCTGTTGCAATAAAAGTGTATGTCAAGTATGTGAGCCGCAGTTCCTGTTGGCGGAGAGCTGCTGGAGTTAGAGGTTTACGGGACAAATATGAAGTCCACGGCCAAAACAAGACCACAACTGTGTGTGTAAAGCAAGCAGAGCATGTTTGAGGAGTGACTGCTGGGACACTCCGTCAGGATTATGGTAACAGCTTTGTACATAAACTGGATTTACTTATTTCATGAAGTTTGACTAAATATTTACGCTTCTTATATTTTTAACATTCTTATTTTGAAAATGTAGTGATTGTGTTTTATTTGTTTTCAACCAAACTATGCCACACAACGTCACTTTACGTACATTGGTGGCTATCCCCGCAAATGTTTTCATTTACAATTTTTATTTCTAAAGGTACCATCAATTATAATATTAGGTAGAGGAACAGGTAATTTCATTACGTTTCAGGCTTTGATAAAGTTAGGCTGTCTGGGTCAGGAGACAACTACATTGGAGGGAAGAATGCAAATTTAATGAGGACCTTACCCCATTCAGAAAGTATAATATTTAGATTTGAATTGTACTTTTGCAATTAAATCAAGAAGAAACCATATGCTAAAAACACATGTATAGTGCTCTATACGCAATGAATACAGAGCGTTATAAACAAAAAACAAGATTTTGTATTATGTTTATTTAGTCATTTTGCAGCTCTGTTTATATTATATTTGTACTGATTTCTTTTCCTCAGTGCATTAAATACATGTAATGGATTATGTGAGTACTGAAGTTTACCTTTAATATATTTTAAATGCATCCTTTCTTGTGCTGTGCTGACTGTGTTTTTCCCAAATATTTTCCAGTCTTTCTGTTGTACAACATAATGAAATAAGCCCATTTATACAGACACAAACACACACACACAGAAATCATATTATAATAATAAAAATACATTTATTTAAGTTGTTCATAAAATGTCACTCAAAATGCAAACTGAACTTTTATAGACACATTTATCAAGGTAAAAGTAAATGTATATGTTCTTGAGATACACGTCCCATTTAACTGGCTGTACTGTTTTATAAATGACCCAAAATATACTAATAGTAAGCATTTTATGTCATGTAATAATTTGCACTCAGCAACAACCTTTAAGAACAATCGACAAAGAATGAAATCTGGGGAACTTAAGTGGTTAAAATACACACTTGTTTTATATATCAATAAAAGTGTGATTCCAAAAGGTGAAAAGAACATTTTAGTAGTAGCTACAATTGGGACATAAGTCAGTGAGAGCAATCCTGAATGGTATGAAGCAGCACTAACCACTCAGGCATGCTCCCGTGGCTCTTTTGCCCTCCTCTGCTAACCCTAGTGTGGCTGAAGCCGACTGTAGAGACACTGCAAAGGTAAAAATAATATGAATGAGTTGTGCAGCTTAAAAAGGGTGCACACTCAGTCAGTCAGTCAGTCAGTCGGTCAGAGAGGTGCAGTGTACGGCGACGTGCTGGAGTCACAGCAGTCGGGACAGGAGAGGAGAGCAGTGCAGCGTGAAATAAGGGAGAGCAGCAGCTGAACCATGAGAGAAGAGAGGCAGCTCATTACAATAGGCCCAGGCTCTACTAGACCCTGTGTGCACGCTTACAACGCACAGGCATGCACACAGATCTCACCCCACGCCTTTATGCTACGCTGTACAGTAACTAGAAGAAGGGACGCTCGTGCAGTCCAAGTGCAATGTAGTGACTGTTTGGGCCAAAGGTTATATTCACAATCTAGAATGCGTAGATCTGATCTGACCAGATAGTGGGGAAAAGACAGCTTTATCTGTTTTTAATAATGCTGGACTTTGCCATGAAACAACTAAAATATAATTTCAGACATTTTCAATCTGTTGATTTCTATTTGTGACTAAACATGTTCACTTTTTGCATTACAGTAAAAACATGCATTTAAACAATATTTTTTTAAGCATCCTATAGTCACGTGGACTTATACATTTTTTGCATGCATAGTTCTCTATGCTGTTAATTATTTCTTGTAGTCCTGTGGTTAAATTGAACTCCTAAAACTCCTTATCCTAAAATGTAAGTACATTTTTCTAGGAAAATTTATATTGAATTCAAAGCTATTCAAAGCTTAGCATGGAGAGCTTTTAACATTAACTTTGATTTTCTAGTTTGCAAAAAAACATAGTGACAATTTGCTTGACTGTGTTTCATCGGTTGATGCTCACACATAACAACTCATTGTAATAATATTATTTACAGTATAAAAACAATTTAAAATTCAAAAAGACACAAACCAATACAAACATAAAAATGACTATCATCAACACATTTGGCCTAAAGTCTTAAAATAATTGTCAATGTTTATGTATGTTTATTATAAAGTTGTATGTGATTTCAAAGAGAGTTTTACATTGTTCGGTGTTTTTAGCTTTTTTAATTTGTGTTCTAATTATTAAATTATGTTCTGATATACTTTTCATTTAGTCTTAACTGTATGTAACTGCATAATGTTCTATATTTATGCCAAATACAAAGTCATCAATGTAACCTCGTCAGCACAAAACAATTAATCAGAATCAGTTCATGTCACTGTCAGAGAAAACGACTCGAACGTACGTCTGCCTTTTCTCACAACAAAATGTGAAACAATATTAGGCATTGTCGTGTGGACTGTAAACACAACTCCCAGTAAATAACTAATCACTTTGTCAACATTTACAGCTCTTTAAAGTGGGAACGCGGGCACTCGGGGCAGTGTTGGAATCAGCTGGGACCAGCACATTACAAAGGGAAGAATCAAGATGAAACAAAGCAGGGGAGATTAATGTGCTCCTCACATATTCCTTTACAAGTTCTCAAAAGAGTTTTTTTTTTTTTCTTTCTTTATACAGACTCTGCACAGGAGGTTGGGAAAGCAAAGCTGGAAAGTGGCATGTTCTGGGAAATACTGCCATCTATTGGTGATGATAATTACTTCAGTCAGTGGACGGATTCTATCATGAGTTCTAAAAGAAAATAGAAGAAAAACAATGTGATGTTTCAAATCTGAATAATTGTATTTGTACAAGAAAATGTATTTATTGGTTTGAATGTGCATGTGTTTTTGTCTGTGGACTTCTATTTTGTTCACTTTTTTCATTTTTTTTACTCATGAGGAAAAAGTAGAAAATCTTGTGAACATTTTGGTATATTACATGAATAAAGCAGACACTATTATTTTAACTGCAACACTACAATGTGTTATAGGGCATTTTTTTCACACTTTCTAATAACTACCACAAACCTTAATGATGTATTACATGAAATTCAGTTTTTATTGATGATACAGCAGTCTTCTCTCATCATCAGTTTACTCAAAGTTATTTGGATTGATTAATATTGCAGCTGATGCTCCAGTAATAGGAAAATCCCTGTTGTAACCTTCCTGCCTCTTATAATTTACATTCAAGAGTAAATTATAATTTGCAGATTCTCACACTTAAATTTTACATTGAAGAGGTGGAGCTTATCAAAAACAGTTTATGAACCTGTTTGTATTTATATGCAGATGTATGTCATACTTTGTTGCTAAATGCAGGGAAAACACAACATGGCTGCTTTAGATAATAAGAAATTTGTAACAAAAGGTGTCATAACTAAACAATTAAAGGTTTAGAGTAAATTAAAATTTTCTAAAATGTTGTTTGTTATTTTAGTTTTCATTTAACCACAATAAAAACTCATTGAGATAAAAATCTCCTTTGCAAGAGTGCCCTGTGTAAGAGACAACAACACACAAACACCAAAACACACAACTTTTCACATTTTATACTGCAAGTATGCAGAAGGTCAAAAACATAGGCAAAGACTGAATGGTGCTACTTTAGAAGTCTTTTTAAAAAAGACAAATGAAACTGGCTTTTTAAAATTTTCATTAGATTTAATTATCATTATTTAAGTCTTTATTCAGGTTTGTTTTATGCATGAGTAAGTGTAGTTATATAATATTGTGTCAGTCAAATGATACAAAAAAAAATAATTCTCCCCACTTTTGTAATAACCACACTGAAAATACCTAAACGCAAAAACTTATCCGACATGATTTTTCCAAGCGTCTAAGAATCCCAGTTGATGGTGTAAAACAGTGAAAAGCTGTCACAATATGACGGTACTTTTCAGCTCATTCAGCAGCTGTTGGAGATAAAACGCCTGTATTTTTTGTGTGGAGGATTTGTAGATCAAAGTGACATCTCCCGTACGAGGCGCAGTGAGCTGGAGTGCGTTTTGGAGCTGCTCTGACTCACTAGTCCCCAGTCAGTGCTTCTCTACACGCCACTGTTATGTTTCACCAAATGTATTTCCACCAACAAACAGGTTGTTCATCACAGGCTGTTGATTTTAAACACACAGCTCTCTCACTGGGGTTTGGGAGCTTTATGGGGACGTTACATTCACTTACATTCATTTCTTGGACACTTATCTTAACTTTAACCAAATAGAATCTTGCCTGAGCTGAACCTGTAACTCTAGTCAGCTCACCAATGGAACTCTTTCCTGGAAATCTGAGTCTTCAAACAAAGCATCATTTTACCAAGTCTTAAATTTATGAATTAACAAAGCGATAAATTTGTACTTTTAAGAAGAAATTGTTTCTTTCTTCTTTCTTGTTCTGATGCATGAGCTGGTTTCATTTCACTTTTCGTCTGACATTGCATGATTGGAGTTTGTAGGTGGGTACTTTTTTGCTTTGAGCAACCGCTGTGCCTGAACAAAGTGTGTGGATCAGGAAGTCACTTAAACATGTGTATCAGCGATTGTTTCTTTTACGATGTTCATCTTGTCTTCACTAGTATTAGCGGTAACCAAATTATTCTATTCAGACAACTTTTTAGTGAGTTGTATTTACCTTTTTGACATGTGGATTGGGTTGACCACGCCTCCATGAATTAACATCTAATAAACAACACCAAATACAACTCACTAAAAAGTTGTCTGAAGAGAAGAAATCAATTACTGCTAATTAGAGATTGTTGCTGTTTCTGTGAAGAAAACTAAAAAATAAAGGTAAACATCAAATTTATAAGTTAGTGTTTGACATGAGGTCAAAGGAGAAGAGCATATATAGTTGGTTATTTTAACTTAGGCCAACCCACTGCTTCACCTCTGTTGGCTGATTGGTCGATTGTACTTCCTCGTTCTCTGCAAACTGTCTGCAGTTCTGCAAAACTTTACCTAGTAAAATCTAGCCTAGCATGCACATTGAGTCGTCTGTTTGCTTAAAAGTTTCTAAATAAAATTGCCTTAACTTGATGTTTTTTTGCACAAGATTACTGCGATGTTCAAATACAAGTAAACAACTGTTGACTAAACACTGCTTAACAAGACTTGAAAACCACTGAAGTAGATTTTTCATGATGCCCCTTGTAAAAACATGAAAGCTAACTACTGTTATGTTTGTGTATACCTAATGCATTCCTCACCACAATGGTTTTATGAGGCCTTTTCACAACATAGCGTGCAAATAAACTTCCTGGCTTTTGAAGAATAGAAAAAGTCCTATATTTACTTATTTACATAATTTGTTTTTGTGAGATAAATTTTTGATTGTTTCTTTTGGGTCCCCACAAAGCAGAAGTGTGTGTCTATAGAGAGATTTTACACGACACAGAAATAGAAGGGAAAACTAAACATCTCAACCTCACTTCCAATCCAAACCCTCGTCATTCTCACCAAACTTATGAACATCATTTATTATTTTTGGTTCAATTTGTCCTTGTTTGTTTTTTTAGCACATGGCTTCTGCTTTGTACAAATGTCCAATCTCTACTTTCTTCTTGTAGTATTTCAGCAGTTTCGAACGTCTGTGTAAGGTAAAAGCTTCAAAATGAGTATAGAATGTGTCGTTTTCAAAGCCAAACTCCCCTGAGGACTCATTTGTTACACAATTACCTCTCACTACCACCTCCCAAATGGTCCCAACGCAAAAAGAGCAATGCAATTAAAGTGATTTTTCCTGTTTATTTTAGGGGTAGGAGAAGGGTGCTTGGAGGAGGTCATAGTTTGATTAGGTGCTGTTTAGGACCAATAACGCAGTATTAATTGCCATGAAGAAAGAATAGTTTTGTGGAAGTGAAAACGCTTAATTACAGTTCCGTCTTTGAAGTTGGGGTCATTTTAAACTTTTTAAACTGGTAGAATGAAAGTCTAGTGTATTAATTGGCAGCTGGAAAGTTGAACTAAACAATTTATATTTCAGTTATTTCAAAGGTTGAAAAGCTGGAGAAAACGGAAATGCAAAGATTTTTTTTTTTCTGCAGTAAGATGTTTTCCTCACTTATATAATGCATTCTCAGCCTCTTTCATAAGCCAGAGTGTATTGAGCTTTGTCAGAATGCAGAAGTCACTTGCTGACAACATAAACAAGCACACTGTCTGGGTTTAGGTGACAAACACTTGAAATATTGTACATCAGTGCTGTGGTCTAATGTGCATGTGCATCTAGCAAAAGAGCATATTGTTCCCTGAAATCCAGGACGCATGCTTGTTATTGTTGTTATCATGAATAGTTTGTTACCCTATATTGACATGTGATTGAGTTCTACACATTATAAATCTAAACAGACTCTTGTTGAAAGCAGTCAGGAGAACTCAAAACATCATGGCGAATATTTGAAGCCGATTGGTCCACTGCTGCGCTGTGATTGGTCCACACACATAGATGCCATTTTGAATCAAACAATAAGGGTCTAAAATCAGAAATAACACAAGAATCCATTTTACAGACATGGGTTAATATGATATACTAGTTCTGATGATGCTCAAGTGTATTCATTTCGAAGTTAATTCATCTTAGATATGTTTGACAATAAGTACACAATTAAAACCAAACTGAAACATATTATTCTTCACAATATATTCTTGATCTCTACCTCTATATTTCTCCTGGCAGAATGATCTTTTTCCTCATCAGTAATATGTAGGTCAGAGTTAACTGGGATGGTTGTTTGCACATATTTCTCCTCTTAACCTCCTGCCTGTCACTTCCTGCCTCCTGCACGCTGCTGTCATTGCTGAGCACTAAGTAAATACATTCTCTTCATGTTCGTTGCCTCTCAGTATTTGTCAGCGAGGCAGCGGGGGATCTGAACGTGTGTGTGTCTGCTAAATGTCAAACGGGCAAAGGGGCGGAGTTTAGAAGGCACACTCCACAATGCACCTGCACCCACAAGTGTGAGCAGAGAGAACAGAAAAAGCTTTTGGATAACAGAGATCACAGGTCAATCTCAAAACAGTGCATCATAACAACAGCTTTAATACTCATTGCTCAACAACTACAGCAGCAAATGTGAACCTAAGAAAATATACTTTGCCAAATACGAAGACATGGAGATGAATAAAGCGATCCAAGGGTCCAACTGTGTAAATATATTTAACATGGGGTGACCACACATCCTTATTTACCTGGGACAGTCCCTATTTTAAGCCCTGTGTCCGATGTCCTAGCAAATGTATCCAAAAACATTGTATTTTACAGTAGTCATGTCCAAGTTGTTCTGATTTGTGACCACTTTGACACTTTCCAACAATGAAGTAAAGAATATATTGCTTTTCAATGAGTCAAACCTCATAAATAACCAGAACATGACAAAAAATGTATTAATTTGCACTGACAAAGATTTTAGAGAACACATATGAGTGTGAATGAGCCCCGAATGGACTAAAAGGATAAGCATTTACTCTTTTATTTTGAAAATCTGGTCACCTCAATCTAACATTGCTAACGAAAGCTACTAGCTAAATGCTAACGTGATGTATTTTAGCATCTTTCTTTGACTTTCTGTTTACTCTGCTGAGATAACGCAATGTCAACAGCCTCCATATAAACTTGGTTATGACTTGACTTGAATTTGCTGTGCCAAAAATACACTTAATTCACTAGAAAATGTTTAAGCCAGGTAAAAAAATATGGCTTCCAATAACCTTAACATAGGTCTTTCCCTATGACTTTACCCCACAGCAGGCCACACCCCCAAAATATGACATGCTGCTGACATTGTCTCTGTATATACCTCAAGAATCCTGGATCCTTAGTAGAAGAAAACTCCTTAACATACAAGGTTCTAAAGTGCTGACAGGACACAGTGCAAATTACATGAGTCATGATGCATTACTAAATATTACTGACAAAGCTCAATATATCTTGATATATGAAAAAAACAGAAGCATGCATGTTGGAAAAATTCTGTAAAACCATTATTTTGTATTGTAAGACACAAAAAAAGTTATGAAACGTAGAAGATACTAGAATGACAAATGAAGTGATATATTGCGTGACATCCTTATTGGAGCCTGTTATGTGCATTAGTCTGGAGGAGCGTGACCAGCCATGGGAAGTCTCTTCTTTAGCCCCGAGGGACTGAAAACCGACAGGAAGCCCTGAAGAGCCACTGCGGGCCATTCTGCTGCTCCTCTGTGCCACTTGGCCTTTGTCTCTGTCTGGCCCCAGTTTGTGTGTGTGTGTATCTGTGTGTGTGCATCCTCCCTGTCCCTGCCTGCACCGTCGGAGGCAGCTGATGCTATCTCGTGGCTGCATTGTGGTAACCCTTGTGGTAATAATCAAAGGCAGATGTTTGGAAAATACCAGAGATGCCAAATAGGAAGCACTGGATTCACTCTTCACCACGGCTGCCATCTCTAATGCACGCCATCACAAATAATAAGAACGTTTAAACCACTTCCCACAATGCAGTGAAATTCATTTGCTACACAAACACTGTGTCACAGCCCAGCAATGTTAAAGGGGCTTATAAAATAGTCTGTAACCACGTTTCATCATTAGCTTACTTTAAATTGAGGATTGATTTATTAAAGTCCGAGTAATCTTTTACACCAGCCATTAACAACTTTTGTTTCAATCATGGCTTCTGCTTTGTACAAATGTCAGATCCCTGGTTTCACGTTGTATCTCTATCCTCTAAGCGCATTATATCAGCAATTTTGAGCAGGAAGTAAATTGATCCATTGACTGAACCCTTTTAAATACACTTTATAACTAACTAAATGTAGATTAGGTATCTTCTCTTTTGAGTTTATAATCTTGTTGCTTCCTCATTTAAAACACAGCCTAAGTCCCCTCTCAGCCTCCAAAAACATTATTCTGAAAGTCCCATATATAGAGTAATTTCCTTACCAGATAGCAGATGGAGCACTTAGTCAATTCCTGATCTGGTAAATTCTGTCATTTGTGCTTAAGTACAATTTTTATTTCTTTGTTTTGGCGTTTGGAATTCCACATCGGGGGTGCAGCTAAAATGCATAGTTGTCAATTAAATATATTATCTCCATTTCTTTGTTTTTGTTATCCTCTTTTAGAGATAATACCAATGTTTTTTTTTCTCCTCAAGAAGGGTTTAAACTGTATGTATTGTAATGTAATAGATTTGTTTTTTTTTTATCAGCACTGCAATGAAAAGACTGAACTATTGTACAGTTTGACATTGGTGACTTTTCACGGTACATTTCTCTTGTAACTGTTTAAGTGTTTCTGCATATACTGAATACAAGGAGACTGTAAGGTTCTAGGACAAAACTAGAACTCTGACAAGTCTTATGCAGGTTTTGTCAGAGTGAGCTAAACCAAAGGCAATTCCTTTTAGTGCTAACACATGGAGTCAAGAGTCATTCCAATATCTCACATTTTCACAAAATACAGAAGCGCAATGTATGCTAACTGTCATAAACCAAAACTTCTACTAAAACCAATATTTAAATGCTTTTTTGATACTCACTTATTTAACAAAGTAAAGAAACCAATGGGATAGCCTTCTGGTATTTCTTATTTCTCACATGAGGCTTAATCTTTGGACTTTAGGGGGGGTGAAACTAAAAAGGAAAAGACCAATTATTTCTATTGTTTTGATTGAGCTGTGCAGCCTTTTTGGGAGTTTGATTTTGTTTTGTTTGAATGAGCCTGTTAATGAAGCCCATTGAAGGGATGCTGGTAGTTCTTGATGCATATCTGGTGATGGGGGCAGTCCCAGCAGATCTTGGCCAAACAGCGACCGAGGCAAGAACAAATCTGTCTGTCAGTGAGGGGTTAGAGCCCTAATGAGGGGTCCTGACTCCTGTCCACAGCTCCAAGTCAAGCGTCCGCTCTCCCTGATTGGTACAAATCTCGTTTTTATAAGCCTCAAAGGTTGTGGAGGAGGGTCAGCGGCGCGGCCCGGCTGTGATTTGCTTGTACCTTTAAAGGCCATTGATTACGTAATTAGTAAAGGAAAATGTTGAGTTGTGTGCAGAGTGAGAAGGAAGCACTGAACGCTCTCTGACAAACGGTGGGAATGTTTAGTGGGACGAGAGGCAGTGGACAGAAGTAGTGTATACTGTATAATTCTGCTATATTATCCTTATTCTTTTCCCCAACTCTGCCATGGTGCATAGTAATACTTTTTTATTGTTTTGAGTTTCAGATTTAATGCACTATAACAAAGCTATTTTCAGGAGGCCGACAGATGAGTTATGGATGTAGTGTACATTTCAAACATTTACTTTATGTAATATTTCAAACTGGATTGAACTCAGTTGAAAGTATCCTAACCAGGACTAATATGACAAAAATCTGGATCCTCATATATTTTTTGAAATTTCAAATAATTTTGACCAAATAACAATCACAAATATTGGGACATGTTAAGTGGTAGCATTGTCTAAAAAGTGTTTTTTTTTTGTTTTGTTTTGTTTTGTTTTTTACCAGAGCGCAGACACCTATATTTGGTATAGAGTTTGAACAACCTGGCTTGAGTCTATGCACCTAGAGTCTGAACCCGGCCAGAACCCGAGTCATTCCCTGTGTGTCTGAACCCGAGCCCGAAGCAAGCTTGTCCCGTAAATTCTCTGAACTATGGTATTTTAATGACTGAAAAAGCACATTATGATGTATCTCTTGTTTACTTGTGTGTGAGTATGAATGTGTCTGCAGAACAAGAAGTGCTTCATCACTACATCCCTCTGTCTCTCTTTTTTCTCTACTTTTCTTACTGCGCTTTCTTTTTCTCATGTTTTAATTGCTGTGTACATACACGAACATGCTTATTTCTTTCTTTCTTTCTCCTCTTTTCCTTACTCTGTGCATGTCCACTTCAGACACTCACATTTTGTCATCTCAGTGGTTTTGCGCTGTGTCCTGGTGCAACTGTCAATCATCCGCGGAGCACACGCGTTCAGTGTGGCTCTGCCTCTTCACCCGAACCCGGCCCAACAACCGAGCGACAAATGTGGGCCCACATTTCTTTAAACTCTGATTTGGTACAAACTGCTCACCAGTGTGATCTATGAACTGAGAAAGAAACAATGGAGACTGGCAGGGACATCTTCGGATAAGGCACTGCATTCCAAATCAACAAAGCGTCAACAAGTGAGAGCATTGGCCTTCATAGAGCCATGGTTTCAGAATAATGGAGTGTTGCCTTGTGATTATCAATTTATAAACTACCTATTATGTCTTTGGAATTGGGGAAATTTCTTAAGAATAGTGCATAAAACATAAAACTGAAGCCCATGAATGACTTGCACTGTACTTATTCATCTTTGCTTTATTTAAAAAAAATAGTTTGAACATGTTGACATAAAGATTCAGGGTTATACAATCCACAGTTGGTTGCCACTTTTCTCAGTAAGCTCCATGACATCCACAAGTGACGAGAGAGAATTAACACAGCAATGTAAGTTAGCAGCATATAAATTTGCAATTTATGATAATTTTTTTTAACATTGTAACTGTCTGTTTGCCTGTTTATGATCACACACTAGCTCACAACTTTGAAGCTCTAAGATCAAGTGCTGTGTTGACAATTCGGGCAGACGGCCACAAGAGCTTCACGTATCACATTTGTCCTTTTTCCACTGACTCACAATGGAAAGCAACCCTCTTCTTCTGTCATGTTTACGGCGTGAGATCACCACCTCATTTTAGACAGTGAAGGGAGAAAAATCCCTGGGAAAGTAAGTCAAACTATACACATTGTCTTCCATTGTTCATTAGAGAAGAATCATTTAGAAACGTCCATTTAGAATAAGTAATGTAACAGTGTTTTGAAGTCACGTCCTCCCCCTTTGCATGTTATTAATGGTCCAGTCCGCAGAAGAGCAGAGGCCAATGCGCTTAAGCAAAATAAACTGCGGGGGAAGGAAGTGGTTAACATTAACAAGCCTCCAATAAGAAGATAAAATGTAAAAGGTTGGCTCTAGTAATTGATGTGTTCCTAACTGGTGCTACATAGGTGAGTGTGTAGTCGTAAATGCTCTTGTGTGTGTGTACGTTTGTGTGTGACATAATTGCTCCCAGACTTGCAGCATGAGGGCTGATTAGAAAACGTCTTTACTGTAAATAGTCGCCACTAATCATACGACAGAGCTACACTTAGCATACGTGAAGAGCAGGCCAGAAACGGCAGCAGCTAAACATAGATTTTAGAACTGTGCTTCTCCCAAAAATAGCAACTGTTTCAGCTGCAAAGGCTTTCAAGTGATGCAAAAGTGAATGCGCAAAACAGGACTTTTTCAATGGCAAACATATGGTGTTCATGACTTTGTATAAACATCTTGAATTCTACATCAAAGGACAATTATGATACTGTTTCTTATGTCGTTGTCTTTCTAACATGCTCTTGAGCACCTTGCGAGCATCATATGCTGTCTGACAATTCTTTAGAAGTCCGCCGAGATAGCTGTTGTTGGGATTTTGGGCTTTGCAAAAATAAATCGGATTGAATTGAATATTTCAGAACTTCAAAAAATGTGTAGTAATCCGTCTACAAGCTAGAAAACTTTTTTTTTCTAGAGCGCAATGCAAACACAATGTGCTCGTATTCAGCAGAAGCAGCATCTTCAGCTTTAAGAACTATTGTATCTTGTGCCAATTCTTACCTATTTTAATATCATAAACTTTTTTACCATTTCAGAGGGTTTTAGTTTTGTATAAAAGAACTTTTTAAGCTTTAGTTTCAGCTACAACTCTTCGCTTTGTAACTCCCTCTTTGATTGGTCAGAACGGTCGTGAGTGAGCTTTTGCTTTGTTCGACTCCACTCAGCTCAAGCTCGTCCCGTTCATTGCACAAAGAATCCTGGGGGAAACACAACTGCGCATGTTCAATAGCCCATAGAGTACCTAGCAAAAGGCTAAAGCTAACAGCCAATGGCAACAAACCCCACTGAGCAAAAGCCATTGACTTACATTGCTCAACATCTATGATCACCGGGGCTAGAGCAAAGCACACACTCATGTTTCCCACATCAGGATTTGAGTCCCATCTATTGGCTGTAAAAGAATTTACAGGGGAAATGCTGAAAAGATCTCACAGACTGATTTCCATTTGTGTTTTTGATGATGAAACTTTCAACAAGTTGAAAATCTCAAAAAAGTAGTTTTGGTAGGCAATATTGTGTTAAATTAAATTAGATGCTGTCATTTAGCATCTGCCCTTATACACAAGTACAGGTGCTAACAACCAGTGCTTAATTTGTAACTCAAACGTTACCGGAACAAAATGTGGGTTTTGGACCGGACTCCAGACAAGGTCGAACCTTTACCGGAGCGCACACATTAAGTGAACATAGAGGCTTAGAAATGCTAAAATACAACCCAACTGTCCATCCTACTCGATGTTAAACGATATAAAAGTAATTATGTCTGTGTTACACGTTTTTTTTACACGTCACACAGAGATTTTCATTCATTCTGACAGAAATCAGCGCACCTGCCGCTAAATCTGATCCACAGCAACAAGAAGTAGCCCTCCCACACGAGCTCGTCCTGCACTCAGCGCACTGCCTTCGCATCATATGACTCTCCACAAGTCACAACAACAACGCAGGACAAACAGCTTACACAGGAGACACACGTCACAAACAGCCTTTACACGGTTCTCATACATCAAACGTGACGCTAAAATACACATTAAAGTAACACAGTAAAGTTAGTTGCACTTAAGAGAAACTGTGACCGCTACATCCGCGCTGGTTCTCTCACCTCTTTATCGCTCCGTACACTCCAAACACATGTGACACTCCCGCTGCTTTTAATCCATCAAAACGAGTCGCAAATAACAACAAATATTCACAAAATCCACTTAGACGCATATTTCCTGTTTTAGAAGAAGATACAAGAGCGCGGCTCGTCTGGAACCAATGAAAAGTCTTAAACCCGCCTGCGCTGCTTCTGATTGGTCAAATTTCCTGTCAGTTCCGCTTTTAACCAATTACAGTCTGACTCCGTTTCCCCCACAAATAAGCCTGTTCACTGTGAATGAGATGAGAGACGAGAGAGGAGCAGAGCCGCGTCTCGTAGAAGAAAGACAAAAAGAAAGCGTTACCGGAGCAGACAAAACTGATGCCGGAATGCCCCACGAGAGTTCCCGGATCTTATTCCGGCTTGTTCCGGCTCAAATTAAGCCCTGCTAACAACACTAAGCTAGCCAGGAACAGAGTACATCCACTATGTAGCTTCTATCTGAAAGTTTTGCTTGTAAAAAGTGATTTAAAACATTAACTGCTTAATTCAATGAAAATAAGTCAACAAATTGTAGACTACGCAATCAAAATCTATTTAAAGGTTGTTGTTTTTTGCATGGGTTTTTATAGACTGCTGTTTTGAACTTACTAAAAGCAGATTAGGCCATTTACTGTAAGCTCACTCCATGAAGCGGAGACATAATAATTGTAGTAAATGTGTGTCTTTTGGTTGAACTTTCTGAAGTCATTGTCATAAATCTTTAGCACAAACCAGATGCACATGTTATTAAAATAATGCTCAGCAACTTGTTTTTATAGCTGCCACACACTGACCCTTTTCACCATTTTCAAAACATGTCTTCTGAGTATTTTGTCTTTGATTCAAAACTGCTGCAATTCTCTTCAAATGTTTTTTTATTTTGAGCATTCATTCATATTACTTTCTATTGTGGCATGAGCTGTTACGTAATAAAATCAACAATAGACAATGACACTGTACTGTACTGTAGTTCATATAAATGATGTAAATCCAAACATTATTCAGTGGCTTAGAAGATAGATCATAAACTATCTAATAAAAAATGGGTAATTATCTATTACCCATTTTCACCGTTTCAACAAACTTGTAGTTGACAAAATGACATTGTTGTAGAAGTGAGGCTAGTGCAAGAAAATGTCTCAAAATGAAAGGTAAGCTGTTGACAGAGATCAGAAAAGAAAAACTTGAATTTAATTTAATTACATAAAATTATATTTTACAAGTTGACTTTGACAAACTTTACATTTTGTTCATTGTAAAATAAAGTATTGATCCAATACCGCTTTGAAATATTACTGTTGAAAACTTCAGAACTGCCTGTTTCTTCATTTTTAAAACTTAACTGTAGCGAATTTAAGAAATACATTTTATATTTTTGTTTAATTGTGTTAGAAATTGGCTACATTACAATTTTGAATCTTGTGTTTTATTTTGAATCAGAATTGTTGCACAGTTGCAAGTAGGCGAGGATAGGTTGTAGGTAAACACTATCTTTTTTAAACATGCATGAATTAATCCAACAACAACTAACTAAGAAAAGTGATGATGATAAACACTTGTTAAGAAATGGTAAAAAAAATATTACAACTAATACTTTGAAATAATTTGATGTGGCATTAAGTTATTTGATTCTGCTATCTGACATAAGGATGGCTTGTTGTTCCACTTGTTCAGACCTACAGTATTCAGACCTACATGTTTCTATATAGACCAACGAACACAATGATACGTGACCGTTGTTTAGGATTTAGTGATTTAATCTTGTGTTTCCCTGGATATACATGCACTGTTTGAATTCCACCATCTCCAAACATGGCTTTTCATTCCACAACACTGGCCTCCTTTGTCAGCGCTGCGTTGAAAGCACTTCTGTCAACTCCATCCATTTGTGCTTAGCAGTTTGTCTCACCCTCCACCTACATTCCCAACACCAGGCTTTATATTCCCATTGCGGGAAATGATAAAACAAATTGTCTCCTTTCCCATGTAAACAAAACGCTTTTCACTTCTCATAAACGGAGAACTGCGTCGCTATTCAATCGGCTTTTACATGCTGCCACTTCCGATGCAGTGTACGGCTGACAGGAGCCCAAGGCAAAGTTAGAAAGCACTAAATATATGCCATTATGGTTAATAGATTGAACCAAATCCAAAGACACTCAGAGATTATCCATTGAATTGCTGTCAGAGAAGGACAATCTCGGAATTACTGTACCACCATACACCTTAGCGCGGAGAAAATGGCAGACATTGGAAATCGGGATAAAAATAAATATAGAATAAAGATTACCCAAGGGCATGCTAGTGGATTTTAGTGTTCCGCATGTGTTTCCAGCATCACAGAAATCCCACGTCCAAAAGTATGATCCACAGGGTATGGATAGTGTCGGAATGTTAATGGTTTTCCGATAATTATGCTATCTGTGTTCTGTAATCCATCATTCGGGAACAGCCATAAACAAGAAATCTACATCTGCTTATCTTCCCGTTTGACAGGCGCAGTGGCCACCTCCAAGACAGTACAGTACTCAAAGTTTGTTCCGAATTTCTTCTAAATAAAACCAAGGAAATCTCCGCTGTGGACCGTGACTGGCGACGTCTGTATGGGTGGAGCGTGGCGGGATGCTGGGGTATTCGCAGACGGAGAAAAAATAGTAGTTTGCGGAAATAGGAAGGGTTTTTGAGGTGAACAAGGTCATGGAAGTGTTTAGGGTTACTGGTTTGGAGCTCCGCCTGGTGTTTTTTCTGTACATGTCGGAAACAGATTTCGAGGCATGAAAATGTTGTATTTTCAGAATGCAGTCAATTATAATCCCCAATGTTGATGTTCCCATAATGAACGTTTTCCCTGTTATGATGTTTACTTATTAACTCATTAGGCCTATCTGGAGTTTTAATTCTTTCATACCTGTTTAGCACACATATTTTCACAGTTTCACTCTAAAAACAGGCCTGTCTATCTTGACAAGAAATTGAATTGTAATGAATCAAGTGCTTATTTGATTTTTAAGCTTGACACATCTCAGAAATAAAGAATTCCATAAATTCAGTTTTGGAATTGCTCAACTTGGAAGCTATACACATATTGTTTAAGCCTCATTTAGCTAATAGATACACCAAAAGAGTAAGAGACTTGATGGTGAGAAGCAATAAATTACAAATTATTATAAAAGGGTGCACAGTAGCAGAGTGGTTAGAGCTCTGGTTTCCCAATAAGGAGGTCGTGGGTTCGACTCCCGGGACAGACTATTTCAACATCTCTCTATTTCTCTGCATGGTTTTGCAGTTTGCATGTTCTCCACATGTCACAGTGGGTTTTCTCTCCAGTCACCCTCGACCCCTAACGGGAACAAGCAGTACAAAATTAATGAATAAAAGAAAAAATACACAGCCTTACAAAGACATTTAGCAAGGACAAACTGTTGCTTAGTTTTTCTGTAAGAACAAAAAACAACAAACCTTTTGCATCAGTCCACATGTTTGCACATTTTCTTCAACTTTCAGAGACCGAACACAGTGGCATGATGGCAGAGTGACTGGCCTTGTCTCACAGCAAGAAGGTTGCATGTTTGACCTGAGTACAGCCTGGGCATTTCACTGTGGAGCTTCCATGTTTCTCCCTGTGTCTGGGTGGGTTTCCTCAGTGCCCGCACCAACCGAAAACATGCAAGTTAAGGAAAATCTTCCAGCTATGGTCATCTTGGCCAAGCCCAACAAGAAGATTGGAAAATGGGTTTAGGAGCGCTGCAAAGGGTCAAAGGCAGAGGACAAACTTTCCTATGGGGACGATGAAGTGTACCTTAACCAGAGCAAGATTTACCATCACCAGAAATTTTATGTCAAAGCCAAGACCTGACTTTGTGATTTGAATAAAATGTTCTGTAATGCAATGTAGACAGAGCAACCTGAACTTTGTGCTTGCAGTTTTATGTGTAAATTCACAACTGATTTGCCACAATAAACCAAGCTTGTGTAAAGATACTTTAAGCAGCTTCTCACTACAAGATGAAGTCATTTTATAGCACCTGGTCTGATGGAGGAGTGGACATGACGCGTTCATTTACAGCTGTCAAACTGCAGCACACTCCAAACGCACTAACACATTTAACCTTTGGCTCAGTAACAGGCCCTGCTCTCCTCCACCTCAGCAGCATCGCACTGGCCACTAATAATGAAGACAGAGAATCAATCGATTGATGAATGAAAGATTAGCTTATAGACAGAAAGCTAATTAGGCTCTTTACAACGAGCCGTGAGTCCAGATGGATGTTTCCAGCTCAGTAATCAGGATATAGCCGATTTTACACCTCCGGGAGCATAATAGAGCTGTGATTGTATTGACACTTTAGATGAGTCTCTATCTTAATACAATGTTTACAAGCTATCCAATTCTTGTTTGCACTGTTGTTTCTTTTTGACTCAATATGAATCAAACATTTTGCTATGTTCAATCATAAAATAGGCAGTCTGTACAATGTAATGACAAACAAACTTTTTGTGATACTGAATAAGAATATTCAAATAAAACATGTCGAACAAAAAAGTTTGAATTGAGTCAGTATAAATGATTTCAAAGACAATGTGAATACTCAATTTATATCAGTGCTGAATGTGTGTCAATTACTGTATATTGTTCAGTGTGCTCTGCCCAGATGCTCCTGTACAAGATGATTACAGCAGCACCTACAGGGACACACAGTATCAAATATGGTATTTACATATACATATCTGTTTTGTGTTACATTTGAGGCTGTAAAATATACAGTAATTGACAAAATTAAGATAAACTTTAATATCTGTTGTAGGGATGAACCGATCCAGCTTTTTCAGTTCGGATACCGATCCCGATAATTTGGAATTAAGTATATATCATTTTCGATATCAACCGATAGTGTAAGGACTGGAATAGCTTTTTTTTCTTCTCAAAACATTGAAATTTGATCATATTGTGTTATGTAACTTATTTATAGTCCAAGTCACAACTAAACAACTTAATTTGAATAAAATGTCAAACAATATGAGATGTTCTGGATCAACATCAGCCAGTAAATTAGTCTTATTTGTCCAATGAAAGGCACAACTATGATATCGGCTAATGCGATATTAAAGATAAATGACACATGTAAGAATAAACTAAACTAAATATTATAAAGCCAATACTTGATCCAGAAAAGTTTCCTAGATTGGCATCGATATTCAATCCTAGTATCATCAGTGCATCCTTAATCTGTTGTAATAAACTGGTTATTCCTAGACAAGAAGGTCAAGGTAATTTAGTAACTTGATAGATATTTGGGATTATTATCAACCACAACAAAGCAAATAATTAAAAAAAAATAGCTTGTGAAAATGTAGTTATTTTAAGTGACAATTTTAGAAGTTACTTAGGTTGTTTTTTTTTTTTTTGTTTGTTTTTTTTTTAGTTAGACTATTTTTGGTCACAGATTGACTAAATACAACTGCTACCTAACACTGTGATGCATTTTACTGTTGTCAACAGAATTGCTAATTTTGGAAGATAAAATCCAATGGGTTCCTGCACACTCTTGTCTTGTGCCCATATGTTGTCTTGTCTAAAGGTGTCTCTGTTGAGTGTTTATTGAAATATAGTCAATTAATGATCAGAATTATTAACTAAAGTTGGGCGAAATAAAATTGAAGACAGAAATAGAAAACATGATTTCCATTCATCTGTCAACCTCACACGTTCTCTTTCACACAGATTAACACACCTTTGTGACTACTTCCACCACTGTCCCTTTGATAATGCTGCCAGCTTCTTACATCCATCCAAAGCTTCTTATGGCTCACTGTTGTGCACTATGTAAAAACACATGTATGAGAAGAATACTGCGTCTTTTCAGTGTGATCTCCAGGAAAAGCAACATGTAACAGGCATAATGCAATTTCATGGTCACGTCCGACAGAAAGCAGTTTACAGTGCACCGACAATGCACTAGGTTCCTCCCTGTATACAGTATTTAAGAACACTATCACTCCCACATGCTGTCAAGTGACTTAAAGCGCCCATTCAAGTCTATGATGAACTATATAATGGCTGCGCTGCAACACGGGCCTCTTTAGCATGAGAAATTGATTAGTGAGAATTATGGCTGCTCACTGTCTTTTGCCTATTCATTAATCATAAGGAAAACAATGTAGTGAGTAATGATATTGATGATTTGCACACAGTGTCGTCTGGGGAAATGCAGAATACGGGGCTTACTACAGCAGATGCCCCGTAATACCGGAATTAAGTGATTAAAATAATCGCCTTTGTGCAAGTAATCTGAAAACAGAAACATCCGCTCTGTCACAGCCGATTGTGCTCTCATCTGAAGCTGAGGAGAAGCAGGGACCAGCCTGTGTAGTCGCAGCCGCTCCAGCTAATTTCCCATAATCCACTCTGATAAGGCCCCATGGTCGTCATCCACCTATGCTGCAGCACATGTAATGCACATTAGTCAATTAATAGTGTGTTAAATGACACAGGTTCCAGTCAATTGAGCTTCTCTTGGGAGCGGCCATTGTCCTAGAGACTTTGAGAGGGAAAGACGCTGATGAAGGAAACAACCTTTGCTGCGTTTGTGCATCACTGAGCACATATGGGCCACGCTTTGCTCAATATAGAGCCAAAGACTGCTTTATTTATAATCTGTATTTATATCATCTGTATTATGCTTTTAAATAATATTTTTGACTCATGTTTAAAGCATATTGAATTGTGCATTATACTTGTTTCAAATATAATTTCCTTTTTTTTTTTTTTTTTAATTTCTTCCTTTTATTTATTTTCAAGTGCTAATACTTGTATAAATACTAAAGCATACTTAAATAAATACAAATTATATTTTTCGACCCATCATGTCTCCCTTAGTAAACTTGCCCTTGGACCTGAAATCGACTCAGTGCATAGAAGCTGTCAGACTTTAGCATTAGCATTGAGAGACAAACACATCTTTTTAAAAACACACTTTGGTCCTTTGGTGAAATATTCTCCTCATTTGTAATGTATTTAATGTTTTCAGAGAAAATCACCAACAACTCACTGTTCACTGCCTGATCTTTACTATTTTTTATTTATTTATTTATTTTTTTTTTTTCATTTTAGGATGAGGCAGTGAAACCTCATAGAAATGAACTAAACAGGAAATTAACATGCCAGCAAGATGTTAGCATTTTGGAAAATAAGTCAACTGACTTCTGTGCACAGAGCCAAATATGGGACGTAAACAAATTGACAAAATTACATTAAAGAGACTGAGTAATTTATTCCAAATAATAATAAAAAACTACTTCTTTTGACCCTTCGGGTATTACTTCAACAACATAAAGATACACATTTTTTCACAATACATACATACAAAATAAACCAATAAATACATGTGACATTAGATAAGCCAGTGTAAAACATGGTTCCTTTAGTGAATTTGCTTTAAGACTAACATCATAATTTACAACCATCAGGTCAACATGAACCTAACAATGCTGCTGGGAATTGTAAAAAAAACCCAAAACAAAATATTTTACTTTATTTAGTAGTGCAATCATGCTCGGATAAAGCAGCTTCATTGTTATCTAGTTCTTCACAAAGCCAAGCCCCTTCGCTCCTCATATCACCCACTGAGTGTGTGAATGGTCTTAAGAACCACAAAAGGGATCCTTAGATTCCCTCCGAGAAAAGAGGGAATCTGGTCAGCCATTATGATTTCCATGGTCCAGGTCCACCTCCTGACAGGGGTATTAAAATGAAATAAATCAGCCATTAAGAAGCCGGCGCAGGCAATTGAAACTCTATTAATGCAGGAGGCAGAGAGGGCCAGTCCTGGTGAGCTGTGACAATGGGGCACACACAGCTCTTTTAATTGCATTTCAGACTCAACTTTACTCCCTGGATTTGACCAGCGGACAGGAGAGCATGATGATTTCAAAATGTACACTTTTACTGGCAGTTTGTCCTGTCTTTTGGACAATTATGAGTGTGCACTTTCATCTACAGTAATATATAATACACATTCAGAATGCTGCTTCTGGTTTTGTTCTGTCACAAACTTAGATGTGCTTTTTCGTGTCACGAGGAACAGAAATCTAAAATGCCCGAAACAATAATGGTTAAAAATGAAATCTTTTAATGCAACCACTTGAGATAAGAGGGAGAACATTTTCAATCTAACCTCAACAACGACCCTTTCTTCTCTTGTGTCAAGCACTGATGCCGTTGTCCAAAAGCAGCCCATCAAAGTTGCATAGACTGGCTTCTCATTACCTTTGCTGTTAGCCCAGACGCCGGTGATGGATCAGGGCAGGGCTGGACCTCATTTGGGTGATGTATGGCGGCTGTTGCGTTGGGAAGAGTGGAGGTGATTATATACAGACAGAAAGACAAACACTAACACTCACCAGGCAACACGACAGAACAGGGCCTGGGACTCTCAGTAGTATAGAGAAGTATAAAAATGCATGTGTTATATTGGAGGGGAAAAAAACTTTGTAGTCTTTCTTGCCTTTCATGGATTCTCTGGATCCTGTCATGGATGCTCAATCTGCAATGCAAAAATATCCTACTTTTATCAATTTCAAATGGTGGTCTTTAGATTTATTGATTGTTAGAAGCTTCTTCGGATATTGCTCTCACATTAAAAACCTAGGAAGGATGGTCGTTGTTGTTGTTTTTAGCTTGTCTAGTTGCTTTAGCTATTTCAGTAAGAATGACCTTGCTCATGCTTTTGAAACAAAGATTCTATTTGCAAGTAAAACATGTATTAACTTAAATTTTGTCTTAGATTAGATATAGAGATAAATGAATAGTCACACATTACATATAAAGCAGCAGTCCCCAACTTTTTTTTCTTGCATGGACCGGTGCAATCACAATTTTCTTTTCCAGTGATCAATCAAGGTTGGGAGCATCAATTACAACAACATAAAATGCACAACTGATTATTGTAGGCTGCATTTTTAGCTCTTATTGCTTGAATTTGCTGTTTATTGGGTTAAGTAGCTCTATATTTTGACAGCAAAGCAGAAGGAAGTAGTGATGTAATAATAAAAATAAAATACACTGCAGATGGCTCACAGCCCGGATCTGGGCCCCGGACCGGTGGTTGGGGACACTTGATACAGTATAAAAAAAAGTCTATGCTTACTTAGTCAAATGTTTTGCCAAAAGCCTGACCTGTGCTCATATTGACACACAACATGAACGTTATTTTCTTTCTTTTAATTTCCGAGCACACTGGCACATTGAAAGCTATAGTCGTGTCTGTGCAGCTGTGTCTGGGAGCAGAAGTCTTAGTGCTGATGTGAAATGGCACTCCTTCACCTGTCACTGGTTATTGATATATTCATTAAGGGCCTATTCTCTTTGGGTAGGTATCAGTTCCTCTTGACACTGGCCCTGTTGACAACATCAGTCAATGAATCACTTTACAATTATGATTGTTGATGGCCCATGACACAAACTTGGAGGGATGTCATTATATGAACATTAAAGTGATACAGGGAGGACCAGGGTGCCCGGACCCTCCCCCTGCTCCCTGATGAATTCATTTAGGACAAGACCCTCCATCACTTGCCTTTATCCAGCAGAATTACTCTGACTTCAACAAGTATATCTTTGTTATACATGGTGACGATGTTGTTTGAATAAGTGCACTTGCTCTAATGATATAAGCCTATCCTTATAGATCACTTTATTGGCAAATAAATTTGTGTTTACACAGTTACCGGTAAAGAAAAGAGCATAATGAAATAAATTGTTTTTTTTGTTTTGTTTTACAACTATGTGTCAGTTGTGAATAAAACAATTTATCATTCATTTTGGTATTTGTGAAATATTGTATAAGCATCAGTTTAGTTGGAAATTTCAGGTTTAGATCTAATAAAACTGGTTTAGTGTAGATCTTTAATTGTTGTCTTCCCTGTAAAATTAGCAGGTCCAATGGCCGCTAATGTAATGTTATCACTGGCACATTTTTGGCATAACACCAATTTTCATTTACCACCTGCTAAGTTAGAAATGTATCATTATGCTTTTGCACATTTGGGTCTTGATTTTAATTTACCCCAACGGAAATTATTAATTAGGACAACACAAGCTTACATGTGTTTCAGAGCTACTAACTACCAAAGTATGTGACTACGAAGTGAGAAACTTTAGACTTTAGCTTTTGTCAAAGTATGTGTTAGATTTTTTCTAGATGTAGTAGATGTTGCTTACCTGCTAAAAACAGTACAAACCTCCAGCTCCAGCTGTACGTCTGAGCTGAGTCACTGAGGCTCTGTGAGTGCTGACATCATCAGAGAAGAACAAGTTTGGAGAAGATGTCTGGACTATAAAAAGAGGATGACACATATGTGTTTTGAGTGTGAGAGATAAATAACAGGATTACTGAAACGTGTGTGAATGAAGCAGAACACTACAATTTTGGTCAACAATACAAACAAATGATAATTGCAATAAATGCTTAGGCGTTTAAAACTCCATCTGTGAACCACGTGTTTGAGATTGGAACCTTTTACTGTACATAATCATGAAGAAAAAATAAAAATCAGAAGAAGCACATTGGAATTGCTAGTTCCTATGAGTATTTGTGTGTTTGGATACACACCACAACCTCAGAAGCAGAGATGCAAAACTGTCTTTTTGCAAATATATCGGGTTAATCTTGAGTTTCTTGAATTTTCCCAATTCTATCTTTCATTTGTCCTAGACGCTAATATACTGCCTTGAGCTTTAAAATGTGGCACATTGTGTGCACCAAAAAGTTGGATGACACAGCCTTGTTTACAAGTCCAGTAAGTAAGTCCAGGTTATCTGTCTCATTGTCAGTAAGTTGAACTATCCGACTTGTGAACTCAAAGATCGAACAGATTTTGTTTTTATGTGCCAGACACAATGAGGCTTGACATCTGACTTGTCTTCATACAAATACATAGAATTTTGATAGAACAGCATTTTTGTTGTGCACATTTTTACCTATTGTCTTGTGTAGCATGAATCTTATAATGATTATACTAAATTGAACAAAAGCTGCCTTTATGATCTACTGTAGTAAAAGTTCCAGTCTCCCAGCTGTCTCTCTTGCTGTGTCTGTGGCTCTGTCCAATATCCTCAGCCTCTCGAGAGCTAAACTCATCTTCACTCAGCCTTTGTGGACCCTCACATGTGGCCAGGCCCGTTACCTCAGCGGGCTAACGGCTTTGGAACACACCACCATTTTTATTGCCTGCCCAACGCTGAAGTGAAGAAGAGGAGACAGCACTAAATGAAAGTCCATCCATCTTAATGAAACACAATTATTTTTCACTTATTAATCATTGAAAAATCAATATGTCTCTTCACAGCCAAGCGTCGGCTGGATTTGTCATCCGGGGCTGAGCTGTTATGTATCATGGCGCTGGGCAGGACAGTCATGAGCTCTGTCACCTTTAGGAGGCGAGGAGGAGGCAGCAGATGTGCACTTGGACACACTTTGAAGGATGGCCAGTAAACAGACAACAAATAAAGAACAAATGGCTTCTCAGTCTCGCTCGCTCTCCAAGACAAATGGGAACTCATTAGTGTGCGCTGGTGATTGCGTGTTTCTTCACAGATCAATTTACTAAACACATTGTTTAAAGGTTCATTATTAAAGTCTCAGCCTCATATTGATGAACACATTGGTTTATTTATTTTTATTTGGAGTACAGATGATAGTTTGTTTATGTATTTGTAAGCAGTTAGCTCAGAGTTTAATAGAATATTGGTCAGATAACATTACATTTGTCTGTGTGTTTTTTACTCTCTCCAGATGTTTTACAATTCTAAAATGAGTGTACAGAGAGCATTCAGCAAGTTAACAAACTTAAAAATGTCAGACATGGAAAATATGGAGGTATTTATTCACTCTAAATATAAATGAGTACAAGAATTTTACAAAAAAATAAAAATAAAAAAAATATTTTTACCGTTTGGTGGACAAAAAGGAATTAATTAAGAAAAGTCTGAGTGCTCATGTGCTCTCTGCCTCTGAAGGGGTTAATGTATTTGTTTTAGTAAAACCTGTATACACTGGACAAGAGGGCCTTCTGCTGAGCCAGGAGACAACATCCCTCCTCAGTGCAGGTGCACTTTTTACTTAAAGGTGCACTGTGTAACTTTTGACCAAAAATAAACTTAAATAAAAGCAGGTTTTGTCATTCTGAGTTCCTTATTGTGTTAAAATAATAACAGAGTCTGTGTTTTACTTTGAGCGACCTTGCATGACCCACAAAATGGATGTTTTCTTTGGTCTAGAGGAGGGCATCCTTTTGTATGCTTCCATGGAAAAGCTTTATCATTATTGCATAAAACATATTTCTCCTCATGGGGGATGTCCCATAGTTTGGTTTTAACTTTCTTTTTTTCCAGAATTGTGTAGTTAGATTTTTACCTCCAGAAAGTAACACAGTGCACCTTTATCTTAGCTACATGTGAGGCCGACACAAGTCAATGTGGAAGTGTATACCCACATCAGTGGGGATTATGGAGGAATACAATAATTGTTATGATAATAAAAAGGCCTAGAACTTTATAAAAATACATTGTTATTAATTTACTAAATCGAATATTGTTGTAAGTGTATGTGTTGCAATAAATAATAAAGGCTGCATCCACTCTATACACAAAATGGACCATTATTTGTTCTGGAGGAGGCTGTCCTCCTGTATGTTTCTCAGAAAAAGTTGTTTTTTTAGCAATATGTGTTCACATTATGTTATAAAATCCTTTTTGAGAATGTTCCAAAGTATGGCTTTAACTCTTTTTCTTTGAAGTGTGTAGTTGACTAATTCCAGAAAGTTACATGATGTCACTGTAATATAATGTTATGACCACAAAAAGTAAGATAGGTCACTTTAGTGCACTGTTTCAAACCAGGTGCATGGATCTTTCTTTAAGTGTACTGAATGTATCTTTAATGCTGCCTCAGACAAACATCTTCATCGCTCATAAAACTCTCCAAACAAACCACCTTATGCACATCTCCCTTTGTCTCTCTCTTCAATGAAATCTATCAATCTAACTTCCCTCCATTTGGCTGCCTCACCTCCTCGCTCCGCACGGCCACCCTCAAACCCCGACAGGACAGCTTTTGGTGCTGTTTTGAAAAATCGTCCTTTAAAAAACGACTGATTTCAGCCGCGCTCAACCCTTTGTTTTCTCTCTCAATAAAGAGAGTGACAGGTCGAGTTTGATGTACGAGTGTCAGGACGCCCAGGCGAGCAGCCGACTGCATAAGCAACGCCATGCTTCACCCATAACAAAGTATTCTCCACCAACAGCAATGTGGATATAATGTGCTTCAGCCTATACAAGTGCTGCGGGTCACTTCTTGATTTGCTCCACCATCTTATAGTCTTGTTTTGAGGGTCTATAGGGATGAATTAAGAGTCCTGACAGCTTATATATACAGGTAATGTGCTGTGCTGCATAGAATATAGATGGTGGTCTTTCTCTATGTTAGAACAGGTTTCCCAATGCCCTAGAGTCCAAAAAATGTGCATTCATATCTATTAGTCCAATGCAGGGGCAGATATAGAAGCATCATTTTAAATTAGCGGTGAGTAGATTGAATAAGAAACCACACAGATTTCCCTTGTGATCTCATCCACACACATAATAACCGATTATAGGGGCAGGTAAGTCAACAGAGCAACACAAATTATATCATTTTTATTCTGGATGTACATGAATTACTGCATATTTCCCCGACATGTCCCCAAAAGGCTGAAGACTCATCTAACACAGAGCCCACGGGAGACCAGCCCAAGAACATCTTTCCTATTTCAATATACTGAAGATTTGGACCTGTCTGTGAGCCAAGCAAGGACAGCAGTGTCAGAAGGAGCCAAATAATGGATGGAGGTGAGAGCTTCAGATAAGGTCGATCAAATATTAATGGTGTTGAACTGCAGCCCATCTCCAGCTCAACACTGTAATGAAAGAAAACCACTTGGCCTCAGATAAAGCTCACAGTGGACATGTCTGTATCTAGAAATGAAGAAATGAGTGACATCATGTTCATTCATAACAAGGGAAAAGTTTATGACCTCTGACTTCTACCAAAAGTTCTGTTTGTGCTTCTCTGTTTCTTTCATCTGATGCTTAATTATCCAAGGTTTGTGTATGGTTGGATAAACTCTTGCCATAAGCTATACATTCACACAAACAATATGTGCAAGACATGTGAAATAATAATCCCAACAAGCCATAACTCCTATAGTAGAAAACAAGTGGAACAAGCCTTGGATGGTGTGAGCCTATTTCAGTTCTAAATTAATGAGCTTACTTTGGAACAACTTTGCCTTCTGGAGGAAACTATTAATTTGTGTTTCTGGCCTGTAAATGTTCCCTTGTTTTTAATGTGGCCTGTCACAGTGGCATGAAGCTGCTAAAGCCAACGCAGAGTGTGTTTTTATCGTGGCGCTAATCCCGGGCCCCTGGGTCCCCTCGCCACATTGACCAGATGAAAGCTCTTGCCCAGATGTTTACAGCCTGTGAAAGTGGCAGGGAGCTGGTGTCGGATGCTGGCACAGCGTGGCCACAGACACAAAACAAGGCCGTAAAGCCTCACGCTGGTCATGTCAACTTTCGGAAAGTAAGAGAGAGCGTGGCAAAGGGAGAAGATGGAGTGGTAATGTTTGATGAGTGAGGCGACCATTACATTTACAGCAGAGAAAAGCAGGAGACTGACACACTGTCCGTTCATGATAGGTGGACTGAGCTGGACTGCACTGGTGGATCTGTAACTTTGACTGCAGGTCCCAGATAATGTCCTTCCACAGCACCAACCCGATCTCACAAGAAAGTATATATATAGGCTACCACAACATAACAGGTCATCTCTAAAGTGTATGATTAGAAGGATTTCACGCCTTTTTTTGCATAAGTATGCCATTTCTATGGTGGTTGTAACAACGTGTAATTATTTATGAATATTAACCTATCCTAAGGCCAGCCCTAAACTCGCCTATTTTAGTAACTTGAAGCCCAAACTTACCTGTTAAACGTGAAGAAAATGACCCGACGTGGCTTCAACCAAAACTCGTGTGTGTTTTAAGCTACAAAATATTGTGTGATTTCTATGATTTTTCATATTGTGCAACATATACACAAAAAAGGCATAAAATCGTGCTCATCACATGCTATTTATGCATTGTGGTACATACAAGCTTTCTTGTGATACTGTAGCACACAGTGTAACTGACTGTGTTAATATGTGTGTGGACTGGAGTGTAAGAGCTTGTAAGAGTTAGCCCTGTCTCTTTAAAACAGTTCATCTGTTGTGTCACAAGGTTGTAAAAATGTAATCTTTGATTTTTTTTATTTTTTTCAGATATTCATTCTACCCACCTGTTTCTTTTGGGATCTCAAGTGACTGGAGCCTTTATTAGTAACTTTGGGTCATAGATGGACAGTGGAACACCCTGAATGGCTATCTTGTTGTTAACACACAGACACAGACATTCATTCACTCCCTCATTCATTCACTGGGGGAATTTACAGTCTTGACAACTGACATAAACATGCATGTTTTTGGAGGTGGGGGGACCCTGCAGTGTCCAGAGAGAACCCAGATAAACAAGGGGAGAACATGCAAACTCCAGAAAAATAATGACATGTTGACTTGGTCTAACCCAGGTTTCGAACCCAGGTTTCCTTATTGGGAAGACAGAGATGTTGACAGCATTTGATCAAGAATTGTTGAATAAATACATTTGATTGCAGTGACATACATTTGGCTTGTGAAGACTATAGACTGTAGCATGCAAGCCCCAGTTACTTAAAAAAAAACACTGTGCAGATGTATTGACTGTTTTCAGAAGAGCCGAGGTCAGAGCTGACAGTAAAAGTGCAGAATCTTTGAACGCTGAGGCCAAAGCTCCTGACTCTCCAATCCTTTCTGCTCATTCTGTTAAGCTGCATTGTTTTTTTTATATAAAATCAAACAAGGCAAGTATCTAACCCAATTAACCTCACAGCCATATTGACCTGGTGTGTGTTTGAGTATTCGCACTAAGTTTGGCCCCGGGGCCCTTTTGTTAAGCACTGAATTATGTAGATGTTGCCTCATTATTGCTGTAATGCCTTATGTACACCCGGATGCTAATAAATAAATGACTAAATGGTCGTTGCTTTTTATGAGTTGGAACAAAGCAGTGGTCACACTCTCTCTCTCTTGTGTCCCAGCCCAATTAGAAAGCAGCACTAAATGAATGTGCCGGGTGTATCTGCAGCCGCGTCTCGTGACTTAATCTGGATTGAGCAGAGCACACTTTTATTAGGTTACGCTCCGCTGCAATGTGTCTTGTCCCTTTGTGAAGACAGCGGCCAATAAAATGAGTTGGATGGAATTCGATTGTCATTGATGTGTCTGAGAGAACAACAGATCAATTGCCACAACTCTACATGTGAAGATGAGCAATGTATCAATAAATACACAATAAATTCACAAGCAAACTTTGAGGTGCGTTCTCGTGTTCACACACACACACACACACAAAGCAGTCGTGCTCACACTTTAGCTCGGAGCGATCGCACAATAACACGGAGTCAGTGAGAAAAGGGGGAAGAGAAAAGAAGCCAAGCCAATTCCAATACAACACTAATGGGCCACATCATGCCAATACAATAAATAATGGCCTTTCAGCTCAGTCAATAGTGAGTAAATGAAAATTTAACCTTTCATTAAATGTGCTCCTGTTGTTTCCCACACTCTCTTCTCAGCTCTATTTACCTCTGACACTTTTTCCATTTTTTTTACAATAACCAAGTGAAATGTTATGATGGAGAGACCTGTGCTGTGTTAGGGAGACTTTTGTACAACAACAGTGCCATCAGTTCAAGCTCATTGTTAAGTAGAGCTAATTTAATTGTATTCTCTGAGGTATTTTAATATTATATCATATTATTTCTAAAGTTCTTTGCTTTTTTTGTTCTAAGTTGAATGGATGGAAACAAGATATCATGTCACACAATATTGCAGGAGCTGCCACAAGATTGTGCACAGATGTAGAAAATGATCCCGTGGGATTTTGTTTGACAATTGGTCAAATGCCAGTGGGTTTTGAGAAGTTGCTGTTTCAAAAGCACTTTTACAGATGACAGAAAAGAAGATGTAATAAAATGAATGCAAAACTTGAACTTTATCACAATTTACTTGATTAATTATTATAAATTACATCTCAGTCTTGTGGATTCAATCTTGTGTTTTGTCTCGACTTGTGAAAAGTGCTTGTCCCACTTTCACTGATTTACATTTGGAGCAGTTAGCTAAATATTTCCTCGGGTGCAAAACAACAACATGCTTTCCAACAATTTGCAAAGTGATTTGCAGATTAGTTTGGGTGCTCCTCTTGACATTTCACCCAGACACAAGTGTAGTTCATGACTCTGTGATCTGTTTAAATACAGAAGATACTTTTAAAAACGAGAGCATGAAGAAGCAGAGCACATTATTACAATACCTCACCTATAGCTCTACAGATGTGATATATTTATATACACTGTAAATCTCTGATGGCGTCTCAGTTGCAGCAGAGGGAAAAGGAAGCCGTAAGTCTCCCAGCAGCCTGTCTGCAGCAGATGAAAAGGCTGTGGGCCGCTCTCCGCTGTGGCCAAGCTGCCCTCTTAATTAATTAGCGCTAGCAGGAAGCGTTAGCCCACAGGGGACACCGGGCCCTCAGAGGAGCGGACAAGGTGATCATGTCCTGAAGGGGAGACCAAGTCCTCCACTCAGTACACTCAGGATACAGTGCAGCTTTAAATGTACTGTACAAACCAGGGGGCTTTTCCCATGGAGGATACACCAGGTTTGGACAAAGTTACACTTTTACAAGACTTATTTCTGTGCATGTTAGCATGATGATGGCTTCAAGCTCGAAGACTTTCCAAACTGCTACCATGAAAACATAGTGTAAAGAAAATGCCAAGCCTTTCGCAGCCCAGGATTCAAACTAGCAACATTCTTGCTGAGTGTTCTTTACCTGTATTATAAAACCTCAGGCTTTCTGAAAATCTTGACTCCATTTAGTGGCAAAAAACAAAGTTCATCTAGTCTGGCTGCACCAGAGTTGCATCTAATTTAAAATGAAATTTCATAATGCTGCACATAAAGAGCAGAAGATTTACTGTGGGGAATGAAACATTTAGAAAACTGTTTGAGCTCATCAGAAGTGAATTTCCATACAAATTCAAAGTGCAGATGTATGTGACCTGTCCTTTCACTGCGACAGTACTGCACTGTGTGCTTGTTTGTGCGACTGCAGTGACTGTGTGCAAACTTCACTCTTTCTCTCTGTGTCTCCAATAATGAGCATGTGCACCTTTTTGTGCCCGGGGCCTTCATACACAATTTAGCCAGAAAGCCATAGCTGATCATGATTTAGCTTTTGACACTGCTCGCCTCAAGGCAGAGAGGAGGGGCGACTAATACAGATATCTGACTCCCAGACCGCCAGAGTGAGAAAGTGAGAGGCCTTTTATTGACTAAATGATAAAGAGCTTGGTAATGATAAATAACAGTCATTTTATTGTGGAATTCCCAGAAAAGACAATAGTACACAATATATAAAGGAGAAATAATAGGCGCTGAAGTTGTGTGCTGAGGTCTCGCTGCACCAGCTCCCAACAGAGAAAGCCATTGTTAGACTCCAATATTCCCAGTCTGTGGTTGGAGGTCACAAATTGTGTTAGCGGGCCGGCTGCAGTCAGAGCTACATGCAGCAAGTCCAATGCAGAGCTGCCAATGAGAGAGGAAGTCGGATTCATCTTATTCAGTTTTCTGGATAACTTTTATTAGCACATAATACTTTTCCAACGCATTATGGTAATGTTGCAACACAAGACAAAATCTACAGGAACACTGCTGTTGTGTTTTAAGCAAGACACTTTTCCACTTTGCTGGTCCATTTACAGTTTTGTGAAAATACGGTTGTGCATGAGCTATTTGACAAAAGAACAAACATTCATTTTCTTTATCCTGAAAATAAGACGATTTGTGTCATAAAATATTCTGAAGTGGCTCAAAGGTCAAATGAATATTTAAGTGGTTACACAATGGCAGAATATCACAGCTATGACTAGAAGCACTCCAAGTAGGATTTACACATTTTGGTGCTGTGGAAATTTTTTCGCCATTAATTTGTAAATAAAGGTGGAAACAAAACTGAACATGTTTTCCATTCTCTAAAGCTGAAATTGTTGAACAGTGTGAAATCTTTGCCATTTTTAGTGGTGTTAAAAAGGCAGGCCACAGACATGAATGCCTTTTGCCTCCCCTCTTCCCTCTCCAGGACTACAGACGGAAATTAGCTCTAAGCATCTCACTGTACAAGCATCTCTGCCTTTGTGCTTAATGTAATTGTGCATTTTCCTTAATAAACATTACCTGAACTGGATTGTCTCACAATCACATGAAGAAAAAACTCAGCAGTGATTTTCAAGCAGAGAACAGCATGTGTCACATGATGCTTTCAGAATGAAAATATGTATACAAGACAAGCGGCGTGAGTTGCCTTTACTTATAAGTGTCAACAACAACAACAACAACAACAACAACAACAACAAGTAAAGCAACAACAATGAAACTTGTGTGACTTGCAAATGGTCCAAGGTAGGAGGCTGGTTATACTGACTTATTCTGGGTGTGATCAAATGAAAACTTTACACAAACTCTGCTGATTGTCTATAGTTCAAGAACCACAGACATAGGTTGGAATGCTTCAATGATACCATGACACCGCTCACCGAAGAGTGAGCTGTATTTAGTTTGGGCCAGATTTTAAAATAGACTTAAGCAGAACAATCAGGAAGTGCAATTACATGGCCAGAAAGCTCAGATACCACATTGGTCTATCTAACAATCCTGATGTGTTTACATGTACAAAAGAAGTATTTTTTATGTTGTTATTGGAAGGCAAAATACAAGTAATTTTAAAACAACTGTACATGTTGATTTATCATCTTGGTTTGTTTGTCTCGCATTTTTTTGCCTGAAAATAATTTTGACTCACCAATCATCTGATAAGAAAACTGATAAGCCTTAGATTTTTCCTATACAATTAAAGACGTAGAAAAAAATGTGTTGTTTAGTCGATTAATCAGTCGATGGCATCTTAGTCGGTTATAAGGTTTTATATTGAAAAGAGACAAAAAGTAGTGATTTAGTTGAGGATTTGAGACTGAATTATTGGTCGAAACTGCTGTTGTATACCTAAACACCATGTTTCCCATTCATTTTCTGCATAAATTGTTGTTTTTGCATGAACTTCTTTGGATTTTTAGTTTTGTTTGGGTCAAATAAATAGAATAAAGCTGACTTTTTAGCTTCACAACTTCAGCCACGCCCTTATTTTGTTGATTAATTGGTTGACGGGACACATACTTTCAGTCAACTAAGACATTCTTTGGTCGACTACAGCCCTACAACACACAAAAACACACCATATCCACTCATGCTTGTCCAGTCCCAGGTTTCGCTGCCATATCTCTCTTTCAGTGACTTGTGTGGTGCAGCCATAGCATGTGTATGTGTGTGCTCGCCTCAGGACAGCTCTGCAGTTGTTGAATACTGAACGGAGAGTGGCCCAGAAATGAGCAGTCAAATCCAATTAAATGACTCAAATTAAATTGTACAATGGTTATGGAATACCTGATCGAATTACTCACATGCAGTGGGAATTCGACAGCTACCAATTAGTTCAAAGTATAAAGTTCACACTCTCAAATTAACCAGAGAGGACTGCGCCTTTATTTGGGGAAACTGATACATCATAATTACATCACACCCAAGAAAAAATATAAATTATCCTAGAAGCATTTAATAAGAAAATAGAAAGTGTTAATAGGGCTTGATAAGACAAATCTAACCTTGTCAGTGGAGCAATGAGGCTAGGTAGGCTGAATAAAAAAAAAAACGTGGTATTGTTTGTTTATGACTCAGAACATGCTCATGTGTTCACACTGCTGTTTTCGTCATGACAGTGTGAACAGCAATGTTTAGATTTTAGGCCTCCTTCACATGTAAAAATAAGCTCATTTGAACCCTCATCGTTGCATTTATCCAACCGATATGTCACAGTTCAACCAGTCAACGCAGAAAGAAAAGAATCTGTGCCTGACTAAACAGTTTGGTTACACATAAGCTTTTACTCTGTCTTTATTTTTTATGAAGATGACACTTCACTGAATTACTGGCACAAACAGCTGATGATTATGTCAGCATGAAGTATGTCTATTTGTAACCCAAACCCAGATTTTTTCAAACGTTTTTCACCAAGGGCCACATGTGAGCTTGGACCTTCCACTCAAAAGTCCATAGTGAATCTTAGTGGAAGTACATTTGTATAGTGTAGAACAAAATGACAAACAGGTTAACATGGTAAAATATGTATTTGTTAGTCTAAAATACCCCAGCTTACTTGTATAATTATTGTAAATTAATATATAAAAGTATGTGGTTACCAAATGTCACAATGTATGTAGATGATGTTAAGTTCAAAAATAGAACCTAAGTCTAGACAATAGATGGAGGCGTGGCCTGCCGTGGAGAATTTTACAGTTACAGAAGAATATATTGGGAACTGCACAATTTTCACTCTTTTGCAATTTAAGCACAAATATTTCAAATCGAGTCACAATTAGGTTTAATGGATGTTGTTAAAGTGGTGTTATTTTAGAAAAGTAAAACAGGCAGCGCTAGCATCATGCTAGTATTTAGCCCACTGCTTATGTTAGCATTGTTGGATATATTTACAAACTTGAGCTGTTTCTCCATGTTTTTGTAGCAATAAATAGTTGACACAATATATATGTTCACATTTACTTGTTGTGCAATAAGTGATAAAACTGCTGCTCTTGTTCACTATCAATGTTAAGTTTCCCCCTCGGAGGTCCATTGGTGGGCATGGCCTCTGACCGTATCTATTTATTGATGTGGGCAGAGTAAAGTAGGTCCATCTGACATTGTGCATGCGACACCAAAAAATTCCTACTGAGACGTACTGAAGATTGACAAACACAGTGAACTCCAAGTGAAATTGTTTGAGAAAGTAGCTCACTTCAAGGCTACATCTCATTCACATCAGAGACAAACATCATTTTAGTTGTTGTAATATAAAGGATCAAAGTGATTTTAAAAAGCGAACTCAACTTGGCATCAGTGTGAACGTAGCCATAGCAACTGTCAAAAATAAACTCCAAACCAGTGAGAGACGAAGGCAGCAGACTGTAGTTACCTCTGCTCCTCTGGTAATTGAGATATGTTAAAGAGGTTGGTCCGACAGTTAACAAGATTTAATTGTGAAATGGTCTTTCTCGTTAGATTGGCCAAAATAGACACTCCGTCATTTTCTCAGTAATGACGGGATTCAGCTGAAACTCCTGGCTTAATTGTACAAGGGACTTCCTGACCTTTTTTACATTTTAAATTGAGCTTCTCAAGGTGCCTTTCTGAGGTGAAACGTGTGAATAATGAGATACAAAATCAGCCTGTTAATTGACTTTCAGCAAATTTAGATCTGCAAGACCAACGTATATACATTTCCTCTTTTAAAAGTGAACCATTTTTGCTAATAAAGTTATTAATCTTGCCCATACAGTAATTATCTGTGCAATTATGCTGTAATTGCACATATATCAAAGCCTCTTCATATAGGCAAGTGGAGTCAGAGGATGGGCTTCCACATCATGTAAGAATTATTCATGCAGTGAGTGGCATTCAAAGGCATTGTACATGATTATTAGTGTTCAAAATGATGAAAACATTTAAAGTGATTTGCCGTTGTCCGAACTTATGTTTTTCCTGAAGATGGATGTTCTTCTATGGCGGCCAGCTTTTTCGCGACATCGTAAGAAGCAGTGCATTTACTGTTGGAAAACGCTGAACTCTTTGCAGCAGGCGTACAGCAACAGTCAATTTGAAAATTTGCTCAAGTAAATATTCGGAAGTAAAACACAACACAAACAAACCTGTAGAAACATCTGAAAACCTTTGCTATGTTCTGTCAGAAGGAGCTGTGGAATGTCTGCAGTTAAATAGTCACCTCATTCTGCCCTGCCCACTTTTTTGGCAGTGCTCTTACTGTTTAGGTACATTTAGTCTGTAAAATTCAGTTGCTGGGTTTATTTTCAGTCGCTGGGTTATTTTTACTGTCATTACATCTATTTGAGATTGTACCAACAGACAGACAAGGTAATATGTTAGGAGTAAACAAGAAATTTGCTGCCAAGAAAAGTGGGCGGGGCAAAATAAGGTGACTAGAGACAGGAATAAAAAAGGAGGAAGATTAGTGAGAAGTTTGGACTGTCTGGTAAGACACGCCATGAGACCCGTTATCTCTGTTATTGAGCTTTGCAAAGCAGTCACACAAATGACACTCTCTAGCACTGGTTTTAAACTCAAATGAAGCTGGGACTGAAATGTTCAAAGTCAAAGTTGGGTGAGGGCCACTTTTTAAAATACAGGATATATTCTAAATTAATATATAGCTTAAGGTTCAAATGCTTTGCCCAGGAAATGTTTGGACAAGTTTTAAGTTATTTGCCGTATTCTGGTGCACTTTTGAAATTTTATAGTTGCATCTCAACAATATATTTGATCGGTGGGCCACAATCAATCAAAAATCGTCCTGGTGGCCACATGAAATCATTCGGAGGGCTGCCAGTTTAACACCCCTGCTCTATGGTCTGCTGTGATGCTACCGCACTTGCACTGAATGTGCACTGGACACGGGCCATAGTTTGGTTTTAAGAGGCTTGTTGTAGACACTTGCGAAACATGTACAGGAATTCAACTATAACATCCGGCATGATTTTTGACGCCGTAGTAACCTATATGCAGCTTTAATGGTATGACTCCAAATCTAGCTGAAAATTACTTGAAATATTGTTTCCTTGGACAATTGTTATTGCTTTATCTTGTATTTTTGAGAAAATTTAATAACTTGGCCAATTAACTTGAGAAGTCACAATGCCAAGTTATACTGTATGTTCGAGGAGAGGTTGTTTTTGTGTTCTCTGCATTTGTTGCCCAAGATTCTGAACTTCATAAAGAATGGGTTTGATCTCATTCCTTCATCGTGCCTTGAGTTTTGTGCTTTTTGTAAGTTTATATTGATTTGGAGGCGATGTGCATCTTTGACAGGCTAACCTTTCAATCACGTCCACCTGAACAAGAAACACCTCTGTTTTAAAATACAGAAATCAACAGGAAGCAGGTGTAACATCACTAAAATGTTACAGAGTTCATCTTTAAACCAAAAGCAGAGAGCAAACAGTGAGTCCATCCAGTGTCTGTTTCCCTGTGTCTAACTTCCACCTCGTTGCCACTTGTATCCCTGCTCAGAGCCACGGCACGCTAACATGATAACACCGCTTTAATTACCCCTTGGTCAGCCCACTTACAAACCTATTGCCGCAGCAGTCAATATCCCCAAAGATCCATTCGTGCCCAGGCTGATGGTTAACTTGGGAGCCTTTGCCGAGTGCTTTAGCCTAATTGATATCCTTATTTAGCAGTGAGCCAGTGGGAGACGGAGGCGAGTTAAATGGGGCAGTTTACCAGGCACAAAAAGGCTACACCAGATCTCTGACACTGCAGCAGAAGACCCGAACAACTGTGGTGATGATTTATAACTGTTGCAAATGGATTAGAGACAATTTCATTCTTGTTTTTGTTGTTATTTGTCACAGAAAATTAAGTCTTTATATGGCAGTTAGACGCTCCAAAACCCAAGATGCAAGATCAGCTGGATAGAGTAAAGTTGTTAGTCAAGGTTAGTACTTTATTCTAAAAGAAAGAGAATAGTAATATGTTCAAGTTTTGGATAAGCATGCAATTGCATACTTCAAAGGCATTTGTGGGACTTATTTCTTCAAGGCGGCATAGGTCATTTTTGCCATCTTAAAAACATAAACAAACAGAAACATTTAGTTGTAGCTTTTTAACATCAGCCTACATATTTTGTTCACTTGTGAATACATTCTAATCCCTCATGTTTAAAGCATTTTTATTGGACCTCATCAGTGTGCTAACAACATAAGCAAGCACACTTTTTGGACTTTGATAAACACATGGTTTATTATTAGCCACATAGGACACGGCAAACTAGTTGTCTTCCAAAAAGATGCTATAACAATATGAATTTGCTGTGGAAAAACTGATTTAAAAGTATTTTCTTTCTTTTTTTTTTTTAATTAGGCATGCATTACAGACCAGTAGCCTAACCAAATTTTGATTTTGATCTCAAAAATGAATATCCAGTTATGCATTTTTGGCAGACATGAGCTTGTTTCTACAAATAATGTATTGCGTGGCATAAAATTAAGAATGCACCAATATTGATACTAAGATGAAATATCAAAGCCAATCCATGAAACTGGATTGGACAAGAGATCGCTTCTGTAAAACAAAGTTATTATGTATGCTGACTGGGCCTTTATACTGACTGGTGTTGAATTGAATTTGACATTTCACTCACACAAATTGACTCATTACTCATTGGTAACAACTGTGATTCAAGAAGAGTTAAAGCCATTTTCATTTCATACACTGGTATCGGTTTATGTTGGATATTGACCAAGTTTTGAAGCCAAAATATGAATATCTGTTAAGAGACAACACTTGGTCAGGTGCCATGCATGTGTATGTAAAGAACCTGCATTATTGTGGAGAAAAGCAGCCACCAGAAAAGATGTTGTATGTTTATGTACATATCTGTCATATCTTAGCTTACAAGGGTATTATAGTGAAATCCCACAAAGGATTACAATGTTGTGCTGTTTTAGAGACTGTAAACAACAGCAGTGCTAAGGTAGTGTGACTAAGAGAACAACGCGAACACAGCACAACAGGTCAGACTGAGCCAAAGGGAGCAAAATGAAAATCAGATTCTTCTTTTTAACTGGGTTTGTAGGTCTCCCCTCCTGCCTCGTCTCCCTAGATATGTCTGCCTTAACAGCTCAAAGTAATTAGCAACGACCACATGCCAAAGGTAGGCTGCTAACGTACACAGACCTTAGCGTTAATTTGAGACAGTGAGGAGCTCTATGGGGCTTATGGAGCTGGGAGCTACAAGGTAAGGCACGTTCTCCTCCCAAGGTTATTCTGCAGTCTGGGGACGAAGGAAACCCAGTCTGTGCGTGCTACTGCTGACAGATTAATTAGCAAGTTTTAGCTATAGCCAAACTTCAATGTCAAACCCAGTCAAAACAAGAGGCAGGATACACTTTTTTAGATACTTTTAGTCTTACTTTAGTATTATTAAGGCCTCGTTATAGTGATCAATGTTCAACATGTTCTGAGTCTCATTGAAAATTGTATTTTATATTTTACTTCTCTCTTTATTATGTTTTTCTACTCACCATTAAAATATTAGGTTATGGTAAACAGTGTTTAGCTTTTTTCAAAGCTTATTGTTACCCATGGCCTATTCACATTATTTTGCCCCACCCACTTTTTCTTGGCAGTGCACTTCCTGTGTAATTCCTGTAGAATTCATAGCTCTCATACACTGACCGCAACGAGGCAAGTTTGGTAGCAGACAAGTGCCTTGTACACCATGCACTCCAGTCCTCTGTGGTTCGTGTTTGCCCAGAGTCACCTCGATTCCTGCGAGAATGCTTGTATTATGACTTGAAAGTTGCACCAGACTGCTGCGAACTCTGACAAAAATAGACTCTTTATGCACACTTGTGCGACTCTTGAATATGCACTTGGTTTTAAGCACTTTCCAAATCTTGCAAGAGTCGCATGCGTCCTGCCTCGAACCAAACTCTACCTCAGTGTATAGCAGGGGTTAGTCATGTTTATTGTTTCATTGAATGTGTATTGTTTTATTTTATTTTCTACCATTCATGTTTGCTAAATTAATTATCTTGGAAAGTCCTCAGAGACAACTGTTGTTGTGATTTTGGGCTATACAAAAATAAATTGACTTGATTTGAGTCGGGTTTATTTGAACTGTTGTTATATCTTATTGCCTCACAAGACAGACAAGCTAACATGTTTGCTACCTTAACAGAGCTAAACAGGAAGTTAGCTGGCAAGAAAAGTGGGCAGGATGGAATAAGAACAATTTTATTATTATCATTAATTTTTTTTTTTTTTTATCAAAATGTTATTTTCATCAAATCCTTATGGAGGGTCTGATTCTTGACCTTAAACTCATGACAAATGATGCAAGTAATGTTACATGTCAGGTCTACGTAAAAACACTCTCCTCATTGCAAGATTTTCTCACCCATTTTTTTACAGTAACAACATCAACTGCAATTAAAAAAGCAGAATATGTGTTTTTAATGCTGTTTTGTGTAATATTGGAGACATTTAGCTGGTGGAGAAAATTGCATAATACACATTTAACTTGTCCATTATTAATATAGTTTAAGTTCTTACCATATCAATACCATATCTAAGGAATGATTTTTGCGGCTCTACTCCAGCATGTACTCATATTTTAGTGCTCGCTCCAAACTTTGCTTTTTGAGTGATACCTCGTGAACTCCTCCAGGGCTTTCCATTAGTCACATGGTGGAGCAGAATGGCCTGGACCGTGAGCCTCGTGTCAGCCCATTTTTTAAGCTGTCAGGATGAAGAAGAGCATAAAAACGCACAGTCAATAAAGTCATATGAGAGCGGTGATATCGACACGCGCTGACTGATTGAGCTGTCTGCGCTCACTGGAAACAATTAAACCCTTAAACATTAAGCAGTTAGATTTAAATTAGTGTGAGTTTTATCACACAAATGACACATCACATTTACTATTTCTACATGTTGTACTTGGCTCTGTTATACCCATAACTTTATCTTGTTTGTGAAGCTGTGATTATATTTTAAGACAACAGCAAAAAATGGCTATAACAGGTGCTGACTTTTGTAAATAAACTAGGGCTACCATACATAATTATCTTGATAATCAATTGGTTGAGTGACTATACTTTCAAATAGTCGATTAGTTGTTAAGAACGCAAAAGACACTTGAATCTGAGATTTTGGCAATGTTTGAGCTAAGAGAACTTTCTGGAGGTTTTGAGCTATACCAAAAACACTGAATTTAAAGAATTTTTATGTTGCAGTTCAATCAGAAGCTTTTGTCAGATCATGGCATGTTTTCAAGACCAAAAAAACAATGATTTGGAATAGTTGACAATCATTTCAATAATTGGTTAGTTGCGATTAATCAATTAACTTGTTTCAAACCTTAAACAGACAACTGAAAATGTGCTTCACAAATGTTCTTATCACTAAGCCATAGCTCTCAATGTGACACAATGAGTTCGCCAACATGGACAAAACAGTTTTTAGTCAAAGAAAGAGGCATTGAATTTGCTGTAGTCTATAATAAGCTAAGTTAAGATAACTGTTTGCAGCACATTACTGTCAAACGTAATAGATTTTAAAGAGTTCTTGCACATAGGCCACATAAGCTAAACAAGAGTGAAAAGAGAATTTTATGAATTTTTCTCCTTTTGGCGACAGACATTGCAGATTCTCTAAAAAAAAAATCCTCCAAAGCCAAACTCAGTGAACTGTCTGTCACCAACACCAAAATAAAAAGCATCATGGAGATTAATATTGTCTTCAGTCAATCTTAATTTCGTGTGCACATTTTACAGCATGTTTCTGGTGCACAATGATGAGGCAAAAGACTTGAGCATGTGCTAGTTCCAGTTGCCAGACTTCAGGGACCTAACCATCCAATGAAGCAAACAAAAAAACAAAACATATTAGGCAGTTGTATTTGTGAATGCAGCACTCCTCTGACATCCCAAAATTTACTCTGGTACAAACAGAAGCCACACCAAGATATGCATAATCTCTACTTAAACTTAATACTTTCATTAGGAATCTTCTAAAATAAATAGTATTTACACCAAACACACACACATGATTTTCACCTGCAGCAGCTCTTAAAAGTCCTCTAATTTTGTGCGAAAAACAACACAGATCTGGCAACACTGAAAAGGGTTCCACAGAGAAAGGACATAATAACACATGCCTACTAGCAGCCTACACCTGGAAGGCACTTGGCACGAGAGTAAAAGAGTTATAATTGTGTAATGAAAAAGTAAGTTATGTTTTTTAAATGTAATTGCGGTAATCTGTATTCAATTATGGGATTTGGTTAATAACATTGTGGGAGGAAATACTTGATACTCGTAAACTCCTTGCCTTTATATCAACTTTCTCTTTTGTAAAAACGGTATAGAACAATTTTTCAACTGTAGAAGAGTCTTTTTTTTCCAGTGAAGTCAATACGGTCTGAGACAAAGGCGAGCGAGATGAGAAAGAGGAATGACAGATTAAAAATGAAAGAGGTGCCACTTTTTGTCCCGATAGTGGCTGTAGCCTGCAGCTTCTGACAGACCAGCCCAAACCCCAAAACTCAAACTTAACTTCACACGAGTTAAAAAGGTCTCACAAATGGACAAGTGGGTTTTAGCAGAAGTTTGAAATTTGCACTTTTTAACTTTGCCCCGAAAAGATTTTGGCTATTAAAATAAGTAATGGACTTTGACCAGATTTGTCAAAGTGTTTTTTTCTCTCTTTTAATGAAAATAAGTTTGATAAGGGCAACTACTGACAGCTGTTATCTGCATTTTAATAAGGGTTAGTATTAGATAGTCGGGTCCGGAGGGACAGTGGTGTGGTTGTCATGGTGATGTATTAACTTCTGTGGCTAAACAAGCCAATGTTGCATTTTTTTTTTCCATCTCTATCTGGTTTATTTTGTTTACGTACAATTTTATAACCAAAAAAAAAAAAAAAAAACAATAAGACTACAGGCGGTCAGTTTGTTTTTTGTTAAAGATGCACTTCATAATTTTTCTGTAAGGTATGAAAGCTCATCATAGTTACAGTATGTCAGTTTTGTATCTATATTTCAAGGTTCCACTTTTCCACAGTTATCCTTAAAGCTGAGGTACCTTATTTTCAGAGTGCTTAACAGGAAGTAGGTTTTTAAAGGTGCACTGTGTAACTTTCTGGAGATGAAAAGTGAACTTTACAATTCAATGTAAACAGTAAGATAAAAACATTCATTAGAACTCTTAATGGGGATATGTTTTATGTCATAATGTGAAAAAATACAGCTAAAGGTGCTGCTTTTTCATAGAAATAAACAGGAGGAGGCCATTCTCTTGGTCAAATAATCTGTACTTTTCATGCAATCCTGCTCATACTAAAATTACATATTTTTATTAGTTATTTAGTGTCAGAAAGACATCTAAACTAGAAAATAATACTTTTATTCAAGGTTTATTTTTTTGGCCAAAAAGTTACAAGGTGTACCTTTAAGTCTGTCCACTTCTTACAAATCTCTCATACAGAAAGTAACATTTATGCATTCATTTTTGTCTGCTATAATGGCTTCAGTGTCACAATCGTGTAAGGACCCAGAACCAGACAACTAAGTCAATAGTTAAAGTGTTTATTACAATATTGTTTGAATAGGCAGGTAGGCAGATAGGCAGACCAGCGGGCAGGCAGGCAGGCAGGCAGGCGGGCAAGCAGACAGGAGAGCAGGCAGGGCAGGCAGGCAGGGCAGGCAGGCAGGTTCTGGACAAATGAGTAGTATGAGTAAAACATCCAAGTCAAGCTTAAACAGAAGCAAAAAAAATGTACTAACATGTACAAAGAGTAGACTACAAACTGGCAAGGTGCTGCAGGAAGCGTGGACCTCTTGTACAAGCCTTGATTAACAATGGAAGCCAGCCGTGCTGCAAACAGGTAGGTGGAGCCGCCACACCCAGTGGAGAAAGGGGGAGAGAGGTGCTGCTGCAGATTGTGACATCACCCCCCCCTTAATGGACGCCACCAGGCGGACAACCAGGCTTGTCCGGATGTGCTCGATAGAACTCCGTAAGCAGACCAGGATCCAGTATAAGGTTCCGGGACACCCAGGAGCGCTCCTCAGGCCCGTAGCCTTCCCAGTCGACCAGGTACTGATAGCCACGCCCTCGCCGCCGGACATCCAACAGGCGACTAACCCTGAAAGCAGGATGATCATCGACAATTTGGGGGGGAGGAGGGGGTTCGGCCGGAGGGCACAAGGTACTGACATGAACAGGTTTTAGCTGAGAAACATGAAATGTAGGATGTATTCTCATAGAGGTAGGCAACTTGAGACGAACAACAGTAGGATTTATGATTGATTCAATCTCAAAAGGACCAATGAAACGAGGAGCAAGCTTCTTAGAGTCAACCTTTAAAGGAATGTCTTTTGCTGAAAGCCATACCTTCTGACCTGGTACATAGACTGGTGTAGGAGCTCGGTGACGATCAGCAATTTGACGATTGCGTTCTGCGGTCCGCAGCAAAGCAGCTCTAGCACTTTCCCAAATCTGGCGGCAGCGGCGCATGTGATCCTTTACAGATGGCACAGCAATGTCTTTCTCCTGCAGAGGAAACATGGGAGGAAGATAACCAAGGGCACATTCAAAAGGAGACATACCAATAGCCGCTGCGGGAAGAGAGTTGTGGGCATATTCCACCCAGGGGAGAAACTGACTCCAGTCTGAAGGATTTTGAGCAGCTACACAACGAAGCGCAGCTTCCAGATTCTGGTTGGCCCTCTCACACTGCCCGTTAGTCTGTGGATGAAAACCAGATGAGAGGCTCACCTTAGCTCCCAAGGCTTGGCAGAAACTCCTCCAGACCTGCGAGATGAATTGTGGTCCACGGTCCGAAACTATGTCCAGTGGTGTACCATGGAGACGAAAAACATGTTTTACTAGCAGTTCAGATGTTTCTTGGGCCGATGGAAGTTTTGGAAGACCCACAAAATGTACAGATTTGGAGAAGCGATCAACTATGGTGAGTATGACTGAGTTACCTTCAGAGACTGGCAGGCCAGTAACAAAATCAAGGGCAATGTGAGACCAGGGGCGGCTCGGAACAGGTAAGGGGCGAAGTTGTCCAGCTGGGCGTTGGTTAGTGGTCTTCCCTCTAGCACATATAGTGCACGCTGAAACAAAGTCTCTTGTGTCCCCATCCATATTTGGCCACCAGAAGTGTCGTTTAAGCAGGGCGAGGGTCCGTCCAATTCCTGGGTGACAAGCAAAGCGAGATGTGTGCCCCCATTGAAGGACCTGAGTGCGGACAGACTGGGGGACAAAGAGGCAGTTAGCTGGTCCATTACCTGGGTCTGGTTCAGTTCTTTGAGCATCTTTAACAATGCTTTCGATCTCCCAGGTGAGGGACGCCACAACACAGGACAGTGGAAGGACGGTCTCCATAGTGTCGGGTGAATCTGAAGAAGAAAACTGTCGAGACAAAGAATCAGGTTTAACATTTCTAGACCCAGGACGGTAAGTAAGTGTGAAGTTAAACCTGCCAAAGAAGAGAGCCCAGCGAGCCTGCCTAGAGTTTAGTCTCTTAGCTGATTGGATGTACGACAGATTTTTATGGTCTGTCCAAACAACAAAAGGAATCTCAGTGCCTTCTAAATAGTGTCTCCATTCTTCTAATGCTAATTTCACAGCAAGAAGTTCCTTGTCTCCAATGGAGTAATTGCGTTCTGCTGGAGATAGGCGACGGGAAAAGAAGGCACATGGATGTAACTTCTGGTCTACAGGCGATCGCTGAGACAGCACTGCCCCGACTCCTGTATCAGAAGCATCTACCTCAACGACGAACTGCAGAGACGGGTCAGGATGGATCAAGACTGGTGCGGAGGTAAAAAGTAGCTTTAGGTTATTGAAAGCCTTTTCTGCATCTGGAGTCCAACAGAAGGGAATTTTAGAGGAGGTTAGCCGAGTTAGGGGCATAGCCACTTGACTGTAATTGCGTATGAAACGACGATAAAAATTGGCAAACCCAAGAAATCTTTGCAATTGTTTGCGGTTTTCAGGACTGGGCCACTCTTCAACTGCTCGAATCTTGGACGGATCTGGTTTTACCTGCCCATTGCCAATGATGTAGCCCAGGAAACTGACTGACTGGACGTGAAACTCGCATTTCTCCTCTTTGACAAAAAGCTTGTTCTCAAGAAGTCTCTGAAGGACCTGACGTACATGAACCACATGTTCCTCCGGAGAACTAGAAAAAATCAGAATGTCATCCAGATACACAAATACAAAATGATTTAGAAAGTCTCTGAGTACGTCGTTAACAAGTGCCTGGAAAACAGCAGGTGCATTTGTTAATCCAAAAGGCATGACCAGGTATTCAAAATGTCCTAATGGAGTGTTAAACGCCGTTTTCCATTCGTCGCCCTCACGAATACGGACTAGGTGGTAAGCATTGCGCAGATCAAGTTTGGAAAAAACCGTAGCACCGTGTAGGGGTTGAAAGGCAGAGTTGATCAAAGGAAGTGGATATTTGTTTTTGATTGTTATGTTATTCAAGCCACGATAATCTATACAGGGACGAAGTGTTTTGTCTTTCTTGCTGACAAAGAAAAACCCAGCACCAACAGGAGAGGAAGAGGGTCGTATGATACCTGCTGCAAGCGAATCCTTAATGTATTTTTCCATGGCTTCACGTTCTGGGCGAGACAAGTTGTACAGACGACTTGATGGTAGAGTGGCTCCGGGAAGAAGGTCGATAGCACAGTCATATGGTCTGTGTGGTGGTAGAGACAACGCCCGCTCTTTACTAAACGCCTCTGCCAAGTCGTGATATTCTTCAGGAACGTGGGAAAGGTCAGGAGGTTTGGGAGGAGTCACAGGAGGACCAGCAGGAGGAAGTGCCGACTGCAAACAGGTAGAGTGACAAAATAAACTCCAACTTAAAATTTTCCCACATGACCAGTCAAAGTGCGGATTGTGGATCTTAAGCCAAGGATAGCCTAGAATTAATGGTGCTTGAGGTGAGGAGATAATTTTCAATTGTATTTGTTCTTGGTGATTTCCAGATAACACTAATTTTATAGGCTTGGTGTGGTGAGTTACCTTGGCTATTAATCTGCCATCTAAGGCATTAGCATTTAAGGGGGTTTCAAGTGTTACCAACTCAAGGCAGGCTTGACGAGCTAGTTCCAAATCCAAAAAATTCTCCTCTGCTCCAGAGTCTATTAGTGCTGTTAGGGGGACATTTAAATCATTAAGACAGAGAGTGGCAGGGAGCAGCATCTTAGTCTGGGGGTCGGGAACAGAGACAGTGTGGCTCACCAGCGCCCCCATATTTACTGGTGAGCCCCCCTTTTGGCCGAGAAGGGCAGGTGGCCAGAAAATGTCCCAACTGTCCACAATATATGCACTCACCAGCCTTAATTCTCCGTTCTTTCTCTGCTGATGACAATTTGGCTCGACCCAGCTGCATGGGTTCCTCCTCAGAACAAACTTGTGGAGACTGACCTGAGATAGCAGTGAAAGGCACAGAGGGCGCACCAGGAGTCCGGGATGGGGCACTGCGTGAGATCGAAGTGGATCCATGTCGGGTGGCTCGCTCTCGCCTGCGCTCACGAAGACGATTGTCAATTCTGATGGCTGTAGAAATAAGGGAGTCAAGAGAATCAGATTCATCTTTTAAAGCTAGTTCGTCCTTCAGTTGCTCAGTTAAACCATTAACAAAAACAGTCTGAAGAGCCATGTCGTCCCAATTAGCCTCAGCTGCCAGCGTTCTAAACTCTACTGAGTAATCAGCCACACTGCGTGAGCCTTGATTAACTGTTAAGAGTCTCTTAGAAGCTTCTTTTCCTTGAACTGGGTGGTCAAATACCTTCTTCAATTCAGCCTTAAACATTTCAAAATTGTCTCGAATGAGAGGATTGTTTTCCCAGGTAGCTGCAGCCCAATCTAAAGCTTTGCCTTGGAGCAAGCCCATAATGAAAGCAATTTTAGAGGCGCTTGTAGCATATGTTGTAGGTTTTTGACTAAAAACTAAAGCACATTGAAGGAGAAACCCCCCACACTTTCCCATATCACCTGAATAATGCTGTGGATCAGGGACATGTGCTTCTCTGGGCTGCAGGGTCGGAGGCAGGGAAGCTGAATCCAGGGGCTGAGCAGCAGGTGACTGAGTGGGAGCCAAAGAACCGGAGAGAGTTGTCGTAAGGTGCTGGAGCATAGCGTTGAGCTGAGTGATTTGATTGGCTGTAGTTTGCTGGCTTTCCAATAGACCGCGAAGAAGTTGGTCGTGTTGTCCAATCATAGATCCTTGGTTGTGGAGGGCTCGAACAACTGGGTTTTCCGGCTGGGCAGAATCCAAGTCTGCTGGGTCCATTGTGGCCAGTTTGTACTGTCACAATCGTGTAAGGACCCAGAACCAGACAACTAAGTCAATAGTTAAAGTGTTTATTACAATATTGTTTGAATAGGCAGGTAGGCAGATAGGCAGACCAGCGGGCAGGCAGGCAGGCAGGCAGGCGGGCAAGCAGACAGGAGAGCAGGCAGGGCAGGCAGGCAGGGCAGGCAGGCAGGTTCTGGACAAATGAGTAGTATGAGTAAAACATCCAAGTCAAGCTTAAACAGAAGCAAAAAAAAATGTACTAACATGTACAAAGAGTAGACTACAAACTGGCAAGGTGCTGCAGGAAGCGTGGACCTCTTGTACAAGCCTTGATTAACAATGGAAGCCAGCCGTGCTGCAAACAGGTAGGTGGAGCCGCCACACCCAGTGGAGAAAGGGGGAGAGAGGTGCTGCTGCAGATTGTGACATTCAGAAGATATTTATACTCACAGGGAGGTTCTTTCTGCCAAATTTAGACAGTTCACAGTGATTTGATTTTACTACCAAATAATGTTATGTATTCCCGCTTTAGCCAAACCTGGCTCATGCTGGTATTTACATCCAAACTGATCTCACAAAAATGTGTATATACCATGACATAACAGGACATGTCAATAGCGAATGTTTTTGCGTACACAAATGCGCGTACACATTGCAGCCCCAGTTCATTTCTATGATGGTCTTAAAGATGTGTTATTATTTATCAATATTAACGAAATCCTTATCCTAATCCTAACCTACCCAAAGCCTCAGCCCAAAGCTTGCCCGTTTTAGTAACTTGAAGTCTGAATTTACCTAAAGAAAATGTCCCCTTTGGCTTCAACCAAAACTACATTATGAAATACTGTGTCTATGCTTTTTATGTCATACATATCAACATATATACGCAAAAAGACATGAAATTGTGCTCATTTGCTATTTATGTTTCATGGTTTATATTCTCTTTCTTGTGATACTGTGTTGGTGTATCACCCTGTTCTACACATCATCAATCTGGATAGTTTAGCCGTCGTGAAAACCTGGAATGCTATGGTGAGTATTACCCACAAGTCAATTCAAATGCACAAACTGTTTTTGTTTGTCTGTGTGATATACAAAGTCAAAATAATTATCCATATGTCTGTCAACACCACAATGTTTTGTTTTGTTTTGGGTTTTTTTTTGGTTTGTGCATAAAACACTTAAAACACATCAGTGACTACTGCAAGATTAACATGATTAAGACAATTCTGTTGACATTGTAAGTAAAATCAAACATCACCATGGAGACAAGAAGCTAAGTTACTGCAACTTAAAAGCCTCTTGCTGCGCAAACAATACTCTAACCTTTTCCTTGCTGATACCTGATTCCTAGCACAACTGTACATCCAAACTTCCTCACTTTCACAAATCCCTGCACTCACTCTAGCATTACCCTTGGAGGAACCTGAACATTGGACATATTTATACCAATTTTATGTGAATGTTTTCAAAATTACTAGTCCATAAATTGTCGAATACAGAGCAACATCTGTTTTGACAAAGTGATATGATCCCATCTCATTTGAACAGCCCATTTAAATGTTTCAAAGCATAATTTTAATTTGACATTAACAACCCAAATGTCTTAAGTAAACCACTGACATGCATGTTTTCACGCAGACCATGAAGACCCAGAAGAGAGAGAGAGAGTTTTTTCTTCTTGTTGTTGATGGCTCGAGGCTAGGCAGGTTGCTGAAATGCTAATCAGCTTCCTGGCTCTGGGTGCAGGTCTGCAGCCGTAGCCTGTGCTGACTCGTCTTGACACTTCACACACACGCTGTCTTCAACCCTTTTTAATCATTTTTGATAGGCCTCCCCGGGATGCCATCCATTTCATTTGAAAGGCTTGAGCCACCCAAACATTTCCACCATCTTCGTCTTAAATACAGAGATCTGCCTCGACACGCTGCGGCAGCCGTGACCCGACAAGGTGAAGGAGCTGTGAAGAAATGAGAAACACACTGTTGGGTTGGACAAGATAGCACTAAGGTCAATGGTTTGGGTGGTTAAGATTGAGAGACAAGGCAGATGATGCTTTAGTTTGGGTCAAAGCATATTTAAGTTGTTTCTTTTTTGCTCTTCATAAAATCTTTGACACTTGTTCTTATTCTTTTTTGTTCAGGCTTTGAACTAATGAATCACTTTCTGAAGTCCATTTTCTGGGGATCCACTGCATGATTTTTGACAGCTGGCAATCAAACACAAGAATATTAAATACTTGGACAGTCACTCTGTGCAATGGTTCATACAGTCAGCTAATAGTATCTGCAAAGCATATTTAAAGGAAATGGTCAAGGTTAAGATACACCCTAATATCCCCTTAAAGAGATTAACCCTCTGCATTCAACCCATCCTACAATGCCTCTGGGGCATCTCCTCAGGAGTGCAGTGCTCAGGAGCCCATCGCCTGTTCTTCTTACTAGACTGGGTCAGAACTACAGTCGCTGGAGGATACATGCTTTGGTGAGAGAAACTGGAATGCCCGGAGAAATCCATTCCAGAAAAATGCAAACTCCACAAAGAAAGGCTCAGGTCGCATGAAGAACTCTCACCCTTCTTGCTGTGAGATGAGAGTGCTAACCACTCTGCCCCACCGCAGAGTGCGTGGATATATGTTTTGTGTTCGTAAATATACCAGAGTTTTGAGAGAATAGGGTTTTGTCCGGCTACTCCAGTTTCCTTCCACCTCCAAAACATGCATGTTTAGGTTAATTGGGCATCACGGTAAATTTACCCTGTGAGTGAATGAGAGGGTGAATGGTTGTCTGTCTAACTCTGCGACGAGTTGGACACTGTCCAGGGTGTTCCCCGCCTGAGGCCCAAAGTCACTGGGATAGGTTCCCGTCACCCGTGACCCCTAAAGGGATTAAGCGGTAGAAAATGTTTGATAACTGATTTTTAGATGCAACAACATTCAAACATATCAGACAAGATTGATATTAATTATAGCTTATCGTTGATTATCCAACAGTTCAGCCACAAGTCAAGATTTTTATGATTGTCAGAAAACAGTTTAGAAAACTGTACAAATGAAGTGTTTTAATTTTTTTCAAAGGGGTATTATTTAATGAAGTTTCTTAGTATGAACATCAAAACATGTGATCCACCTCAAGAACTAATTTGTGAACACTCGTGAACATTCGTCTCCATAGTTCTGCTTGTCCTTTTTAGGTTGCTGATTATAACATTTTACAATATCAGACTAAATACATTTACGAGACTAAAAGAAAAAACTTGTCTGAGCAGTGTATTGTAGCAGTCCATAATCCTTTTCACTTTTTTAACACCCGCATGAAAATTTGTATTCTCTGACAGACTTGAACAACTGCTGTCCTTCACTATATATCTTTCCATTCTGTGTGAAAAATCTCAGAGCCTGCAGCCACGAGTACAGTCCGAAATGAAGCCGAGCGTCTTGTATGATTCATAGGGAAGAAATCACATATTTTATTGCACTCCCAGAGATTTATCTAGCAGGTTCAGGCTGATGTGTAGGAGACATGATCAATTGGAATTCACCAGCCAATTTAACCGTGCACTCATCTATAAACATTAGTCAGTGATACAGAGACCAGACCTAATGCTTTCATATCACGGTAAACACACTGCTGCAGTACATGTTGGAATATTTGAGATGTTTTTAGGAAAGTTTCCTCATGTGTGTTCCTTTAACTGGATTGGTTTAGCTCTAATCCTTGCTTATGTGTTGGCGCAGTTAGGCCGCCACAGTTCTGTCAGTTAGCCTCAGGGCAGCTGTGCTAACACAAGGTCATTGTTTCTGTACAAGGTCATTAATACTACTACAAGAAATACAATTATAAACTTTACTTACAGTTTACTGTCTCAAAGGAAAGAACACAAAATATGTGCAAAAATCAATGTATAAACAGTTTGCGTTTGGATGTAGCACATAAAGCAAACTAGATTAATCTTTAATTATGTATGTAGGCTATTTATTTATTTATCATTTTTTATTTTCCCAATTGATTTAGGTACTAAACATTTGAGATTGAAAACTTTTTGGGTGACCTGGGCCATGTGGACTACAGCAGGGACAAAGACATTTAAACAGGGAAAGAAATTTGATGATCAAATTAGAACTACAAATACAAAAATGTGCTAGAAAGGTTGTTATATTTAATATAAATTTGTATATATTATTATAAACCACAATTACAAAAGAAAAACACCTTTCAATTTTGGTTCAGATTGAGAAGTATCCCAACTAAATGTTTGCTTCCACCAACCAATCCAATTCAAACGTCCTATATAGGCCTACATACTTACAAATATGACAAACAAACACAAATAAATAATTAATAATAAACGTCTTACATCAGTCTACATGTTTTGCTCACTTACCTAATACATTCTGATCCTCTGAATTGTTCACCACGTTGTGTTTGCAGCTGTAAAGGAGCGAGACATGTCAGTATACTAACTAAACTAACTAAAGAGTAGATACTAACAAGAAAACGGTGCTGAGGGGAAATTGATTTTAAGATATTCTCTTGTAAGAAAAAAAACAGTCGGGTACAGCGCCTTTAAACATCTACAAATCTGTACACAACTGGAAGCTTACCAAATACTTTTTGAATGTCTTACCCAGACAAAACAATCTTTAAGACCACCTTGTAAAATTAAAGAAACTGCTACTTTGCGATGGCATTTTATTTTTGCATGAAAGGATCAAAACCTAACTTTAACTGCTATCGTTATGACACTGTAGCACACCCCATATACTTTAAAAGACATCTCCCTTAATGAAAAAAGCTCTGGTGAATGTTTGTGACCGTAACCCAGCATGTGACCGAGGGCTGGAATCACCATAATTATTAACGACTTTGATATTACTGAATGGAAAAAGTCTGCGTCTAGTTTCCTTCCTCGAGCTTAATCGGACTGAGCCCAGATGAAGCTAAGCTAAACAAGAGCAGGCAGTTAATCTCCGCTCGCGTACACTTCAGATACTGATAATGTCCACAGGTCTTTAGTGAACAAGCAGGCCCATGTTGTTTGAATTTACTTGTTTGCCATCTTTAAGTGGTCTTTTATTAAAGCCAGCCATCTTCCATACAGGCCCGGTACACTCCACTGTTCCCATTCTAATGACGGACTAAAACGGCATTATTCTGCATTAGTTTCATTTCCCTTTGAGCCGCAAATGGCGACAAACGCTCTTGTAGCTATTAGAGTTTATAGTGGCATACGGCACGCCACCCGCAATGGGGAATAAATCAAGACTTGGCATTAAAGCACTCGGTCATTTTGTTTTAATCTGATGGTGATAGTTTTACAAGATACAGCACGGTAAAAGTTAGAATAAAGCTGACATTTTGCTTTGGATTTGAAGAAAACTGTTTAATCATCCTGCAGCATGTTTAAAGTGTAATCTGTGAGTAAAATAATATCTTAAGACACCATAAGGGCTTTGGTAATCGTAATTTACTATGGCAGAACAGAACACTGAATGATTCAAGAAAGTGAAAGCAAAACAAGAGTTGTTTTTGTGATGAATTGTGCAAAAATAGAAGGAAAAACATACTGAAATGGCAGAAATAGTTGCCTTTAGAAGTTTCTACGGTTTACAGTTTGTTGTCAAGGGTGCACACTTGTTATTCAAGCTAAATAGATAAACGTATATTCTTTTTATTCAGTCATATACTGCACTGTCCTTAGTCACATGTTTCTATTCTTGTGCTTGTACAACACTGTCATTTCTCCAGTGACGAATCAAGTCCAACTTCAAGTCTAACCTATAAAATAGCTTCTTTTTATGCCTTTCTCTCATATTAATGATTTTTTTTTGTTGTAAAATTATAACTTTCTCAAGGTTTGACTTTATTTTCATAAAACTTTTAGCTTGATTTCAAAATGTTGCACGTGTATTAAGGTAGCGCAAACCATTTATTTGTACTGGTCTTCTGTATTCTGTCAAAGAAATGTGTAATGAGAATTTTTTTCTACCAATGTTTGCAATCCGGCTCTCACCATTCTGGGTTTGAATATGGCTCTCAAGTAAAAATAATTGCCCACCCCTGTCTTAAGGGTTAGGTTAATATTATGAACACATCACAGTGGGGTGCATCAGCGTTCTAAAGAGATAATTTCAGTTAAAGTTTGTGGACTTTCATGTCTGTTCTCGCTGTCTTCAGTTCCTAATGTCTCTCGATGTGTCCAGAGCCATGTGAGTCATACATTGTCACTGTGCATATGCTGTACAGCGCTCACAGGCATGTCATACGCTGGTACAGTGTATCTGCTGCATGGGCCTGTGTCCCAGTGTGGACCATGACTGACCTGCTGCTGTCCACTCTCTGTCTGTGTCTATAACTGTTGTTACCCTGCCATCTACTGGCTCTGATCAAACCAGACTCACTACGCTTCTGCTGCTCTGACAGCTACAGTGTGTACAACAGGGCACTCATAGGAAAATACTTATGATATTTCATAATTTGTGTAAAGAAACATGTATTTTCAAAGTGGTAAATTGCTTAAAACATAGCACAACTTGCATACATTATACATGCTGTGCTAGGAAGGGCATCTCGACTTAAACTTATCATGCATTGTGTAGATAATGCCCGTACATTAACTTTCCTTATACAATGTGGTTTCTAAATGCATGTGTTGCATTATATCTACAGAGAAATTGGATGATAGTTATCGAAAAATAAAAGCATGGTGTTTGAATGGATTTTAATGGAGGCATTTGTTATATTTGAAAAGGTGAGGTCCCGGGGGAGGCACAGAGCGAGAGGCCAGGCCTATTTGTATTCTCAGACACTCATAAAGAATGGCATCTTTTGACTTTCCCTTTTAAAACCTTAAATGGCCTAAATATAGTGAGGCAGCAGACAGGGTAATTCCCTGAACCTTTAGGGGTTCAGAGCTCGGGACGCTGGAATACAAGGCTCCAATTAACAGTGAGGGAGGGTCCTGCCACCTAAATATAGAGGTCTTCTTCAGTCGCCCCAAAGCACCTGTCAATCTTTCCACTATCCCAATACTACTGGTGCCTTTTCTGATGCAGTAGAAAGTAGGGATGTCAAGAATATCAGGTTAATTGATAATCGGGATTATTCAAGCCACAATATAATTGCAAGAACAAAACAACAATAATCATGACAATTTTAGAAACAAAATCAATTACATGTTTAGTTTATTCTATAGAAGCATGGGCCCACATATTAGTTTCAGTTTAAGGTGAAGTAGTACTAAAACTATTACTTTACTTTCATTAAAATGACAAGTAAATTTGTGATTTTGCCTTGTTATGGTTATTTGTTTCCACAGCAGTGTATGTTCAGCCCAACCTTATAAATGCTATTTCAGAAACAAAATTTTTTAACCTTGCCTTAATTCTTTTTTGTATTATTTTAGAAACAAAAGCCATTGAAAGCCCAAGCATCTAAATGTTTCTGCCACATTGAAATCTTTTGCGTTCAGAAATTTTACTTCACAAAACTGGTCAAAAACCTGAGGGAAAAAAAATTATTTTGTCATAACAAGCGTAATCGTGAAAAATTGCGAAACTGTGATGTTTAATAATCACAAAAACAAAATTTGATATCGTGACATCCCTGGTACAAAGTGACAATACTGAAATGTAAAAAATCCTACTTTAGCCAATTGCAAGCAAATATTTCTTCAATGATTAGAAGAATACAAACAGTACCCATGGATTATCCAAGTTTCTGAAGATTTTCAGCCATTCTCTTGCAGTAAAAGACATATCCCAGAGTGGTATGAAAGCTGTGTGTCATAAAATATTGAAATATCTTGTAAACAGTAAACTCTGAGGAAATACAATGCAGCATTTAAGCAATATATGCACTTTGTAATATTTGTATTTCTTCAGTTTATCAGTAGCTTCAGACAGTCACAGCTCTGCTAATATTTATTGTCCGGTTTATGTTTCTCGAGCTTAAGTTCACAGGAAGAAAATGAGCCACTGTTTGTTGTTGTTTGGTTTAGGCCGACCCCGAGACACACAGCTATATTTTGCCTGTCTGACTGCAGGATTAAAACCAGATTGTTAATTTATTGTAAATCTGGTGCATTTAGACAGTAGCTGCAGGCGCTGTATAGTTTTCAAGTTCATCTGCCAATCTTCTGTAGTTTTCCCCTGCGCGTCGCCGTATCGACAGCAATAATAAGCCTATAACATCTCAATATTTCTGCTTGTCGTCTGACGTCTTGTGTTGTGACGAAGTGACGGAGTCTTATTGTGTTATTAGTAGGAGATGTATTTGGATGCTCTGGGAGAAGCCCGCAGGCTCTGTTTGTGGAAGGATGTCAGTGATTTATGCAACTGTAATCGCAGCCCTGATTATAAAGTTATGAAAGTTTGTGCATGTGTCATACCAACCAAGGTGTTTGCTTCCGTGTGTTATAGAATGATTATTTGCAAAAGCTGAAAAGACTTTACTTTGGTCCAGTTTGGCTAAGACATGAGTTTGTTTGTTTTTTTTGGCATGCAATTAATTCTAAAGTAAAGAACTGGAGTTACTGTATGTGCTTTAGGCTTCTGTAAAACTGTTTCAAAATAGAAAGGACAGGCTCAGAAGACACTCCAAAAGGGTAAACTATTGAAACAAAATGATAATCTCTCTCATTTTTAATTAATAATGCTCATAACAGACCTATACGTAATAGTATTAGAAGCAGAAAATTATGAACATTTGTAGCCCTGTTGGTATGCACATATAGTAATTATCCTCTTGATCAAGGAAAGGGATTAACACATGATGATCTGATTTGATTTAATTAGAATTCATACATTATGTGGCATAAAATCAATGAATGTATTTGTATGAAACAGAAAGTCAAAGTTTATTTAACTTATTGCAATGTAACTTATTGTACACATACTTGTATATTGTTTAATAATTGTATCTACAGTTAAAAAAGGGGGAAGGATTTACATAAGTTTTACTTCCACCTACTCCTTTTCGAAAATTATCTTTTAATTTGTATTTTCTTTTAGTTGTATAATATCCTTAAGCTTCGGTTCCAGTTAAGTTCTCTGTGGCATGCCTCAGGATCGGCTATTTTAGTTGTAATAATGTTGATTGCTTCATAGAAATTTTATAAAACCTTGACTTAAAAAAAAAATTTCTGTGTAATGTATATTTATGTTGTGCAAAAATGTTCACATGTACAGTATATTAGCTATACTGTAAACAATAACAGAAAACACAAGATTGATGTTGTAACTTGGGCACCCTGACTTGGGTAAATTATGACCAGCCTACCCTAGTTTGTGCTTAACCAATCACAACAGCGAATCATCCAAAGGACACCTCTTCGCTGGTTTTTCAGAAAGAAAATACCATGTGTTTTAGCTAAAACAGAATCAATAGCAGCAGAAACCTTGTACATGCATGAGAGCTGCCATGCATGTTTTCATAGATTCACTTGCTTGTTTAATACTTGCTGTGGTCTTTCTAACAGCCTCCCTCAACCCACCCTGCTGCAATGTGATTGGACCGTTAAACCAGTGGTTCAGACTGCAAACCAATCAGCTGGTATGGGCCCAGAATGATATTTACTGGGAAAATTCATCTGCCTGCCGTTGTTCGTGTTTTGATCCACTGTTGTCATTTGGGTGTGATTTGTGCACACTGTTATGATTGGCTGCTCATTGTGATTTGCCTGCATGTGTGAGCTGGTGACCCGGCTGAGATGGGATGTGTTATTCACAGAGGCTGGATGCACTTCCTCACAGAGCAGATTTCCCCTGAGGCTTTGCTCCATCTCTCACTGCCACGGATTTGAATCTTTTTACCACTCAACTCTTAGAATTACTGAACATTCATCACCTGCCTGTGCCTCAGCCTGATCCTGTCTGTGTGCTGGGATGAATACTGAGTTAGAAAACAGCTAACACAACTTGTGCTGTTCATGAGATTTTGTTTGTTTGCTTTGAGAAGATCTTTAGATGTATTCTGCCACTTAAAAATACATTATCATAAAAGAAAAGGCAATACATGTTTGTTGGTCAATCTGCATTGTGTGTCATGGCAACAAGTCTGTAATGAGCAATATGTAAAAAAAAAAAAAAAAAAAAAAATAGTATTGATAGTTTTTAAAATGCATGGGTGTTTGTAAATGGTAAGAGCTTATTAGAAATTTTTATTTATTTTTTTTTTTTTGCACCGCAATTAACAAAGTCATGTCTGAAGCTGATTTTGAACCACCAACTTTTCAGATCAGAGGGTGAACACTGAGCACTTTACCACCTGACCTGCGTTATATTATAATGGATTTTGCATTTGTATGGCACTGTTCCTGCAGATAACTTACCTAAATTTCTTAATTTTTTTCAGGCTGAGTAGCAGGACAGGTTCGGGTTAGTCTAAGCAAAACGGGTTAGGATGAGACTTCCAGACTCTTTGGGTTTCCTCCTGGCATTCAAGTTTCCCACCTCAACCCAAAATATGAACCCTGTATCTATGACAATCCTGACCAAGTCAAGCTCAAAATACAGAGATGGGTCTCCAAGTGCAGCAGTGCCTAGTTGCCCCCATTGAATGTTAAATGCTCACATCTCTCTATTTTAATATTATTTTATCTCAATTGCTAAATGGCGCATAAAGGTGCAGTAGTTGTTTTTCACACTGCAACATAACGTTCTAAATCTGACAACTTCCTTTCCTAAGTCCTTTGACACATGTTAAATATCAATATGTTCAAATTTCTAGTTGCAATTAAGGCTTAAAAACCTCTTTTTACAAACAACAAAGTGAAACTGGAGAGAACGATCCAAGCTCAGCCAATCAGAGAACATTTTTCAATTCAAACAGTACACAGTGGTCTCATTTCTTCACATTGTGCTGCATTTATCATATACTTTTAGTGAAAAACAAAACAGTTAAAAACTAATAACTAAAAAGGTTAGTCACCCCAACCTTAAGATGATCAATATAATGAGCCCACAACCCTTTTTTTTGTCACTACCATTCAGAGTGAAAGTATTCAGACTACTTTGATTTGTACATGTAACCGAATAAATCTACATTTAGTGCAAATGTGCAGTACTCTGTAACCAGGTTCATTTTCACAGTCTTCTTCCTAACACACTTGTGGAGGTACTTTCTTCTAGCAGTATCCTCCCATCGTTGTACTCCCATGGTGCAGTGCTGTATATTTCTCCCTCTCCCTTACATAAATAAAGGGACTTGTCTTTGAGAGCATTTGGCCCTGTGGCGCTCTCCTCTCTAACCCCACAGTCTCTTTTGTTGCGCAGTAGTCCCTTAACACTGCCCCAGAAAGCATAAATATATTATAATCTTATCACCTGTCCATTTATACAGGTGTCAGCGGCTGCATGTGGCACTAGATTTCCAGGAGGGCTCCAGTCTTTCCCGTGGCGTTATTATCAGACCAAATGTATTCATGATAGCAGAGGTTCAAGCACCCTGTGGGCTGGTAATATAATAGCAGACCTCTTTATCAAATTTAACAGTTTATTGGAAACAGCTTGTACACATGATTTAGGCAAAAGGGTGGCACGGCGTTGCTCCGGGTTTTTCTCCGTAACACACTTCACCAGACGTTATGGACATTACCAGAGTAGACTGTGGCTGTCGAAAAGGTATAATCACATACTGTATGATCCATCTCTCTCACCTCTCAGTAAGGATACGTGAGTGGACATTGTATTTGTTTTGTCATAAAGAGAGAGGAAGTGATTATCTGATGTGACAAACAGATTTTAAGGAAACACATACATTTTTCTTTTGTCATTGGTCTTCAGACATTAGTTTACTTTTGCTGCATCTCTTTAGAACCAAAAATAATATGTATCAAAAATCACACACAATTTTTATATCAGGGGTTCCCTTATGAGGTATTTGCACTCCATCTACTGGCAGCAAAGATTGACCATGTGGAGAAAAACAAAGCTATATATCTTGTGACAACATGCGAACACAAACAGTTGCAATGCATTTGTTTATAGCTGAAATGGTTTTTAGACTTAAAATCAGCACAGAACATCTCATGATGTGTATCTTTGTCTCAATTCAATGACATCACAATTCTGTGAAATTTGAAACTGAGTGTTTCCTGACACTTAGAGGAAGATGGCTTTATAAACAGGATTTCCTGACATGGTTGAGAAAGTGTCATCACTTAAAGATTGATCATTTTTGTCTTTTAATTCACTTACATACTGCATACATCACATAAATAATGACATTTCATTCAATAAATGAACAAATATGCAATAAAGTTAATCTAATTATTGTGCATATTTGCCACAAATTGCTTTAAATCATAGGGTAGTGTTTCTATTAAGTCCTGTTACTTATACTTGATCTTTGATATAAAACACTTTATTCCACATAGCTGCTTATAGAAAAAGTATACGTTACACAGACTTTGAAGATGTCTATTCTATTGCTCACTTGTCAAGACGCTTGTGGAGTTCTTACAGTCAACCTGTTACATTTGCACGTATTGTTTACACTTACTTCTTCAAACCACATTAAATGTAATTGCATTACCTTGTGCATTTCAACATCATCACACTCCTCCTCACTTTGTGTTCTCCTCTGGGGCTCGTAATCAGAACCACGCTCTGTCTCTCTAATGATTTAAAGGGGCGGTCAGAGGTCGTGGGCTGGCTATTAATGATCCCGTTAACAAAAAGCATGCAGCAGTTTGGACCAATGAGAGCGAGCGCTGGCGTCACCTGGGGCCGGACAGACGGGACATGTGTCTGGATGAGGTTAGACTGAGGAAGAGCAGCCACTGGGATCTACAGTTTAAGTCTTTAAGCAGGAACAGGGAACATTACTATATCAAAGCCTGCTGCATCCCTGATCGCTCTGATTGTATTAAGTCAGCGCTTAAAATACTGATCATGTCTGTCAACACTCTGCATCAGATTAAACTAATGTTTTACATAATACATCTACAAATCATCTACAGATCTTACAATGACTGACAAATAGTCTCTTGAGTTTGAGATATGCACAAAAGATAAATGTACAATCATCTATTTGTTTACAAAAATGTCTCCATTGAACCCAATTTGTTTTGTCTTAAAGGTTACATTGTGACTTGGTCTTCAATCTATAATGGACCACAAAATACCATGAAAAATCAGTTTCCTCTTTCAGAAAGCTAGTTACACCTAAAGTCACTTTAAGATGAACAATACCTGTAAAAGGTTAAATTCTCAAGAAATAACATTTTTAATGGTCTGCTAAACTTTTTTGCAAAGATGTGTTTCAAGATCTCGACAATAGATATGTATGTATTAGATTATTGTATTAGTAAATAGACTACCAAGTATGGGTCAAAATGGGACAATGTCTTAGCCTGAACTTTACTGCCTCTTTTCAAAAAGCAACAGACATTATTAAGGATGTAAATATTATAAACAACATGGTGTTAATAATATCAATTGTCACCTTTTTTCTGAAATCACTTATAAGTGCTTGTGTACACTCAGATGTCCCTGCACCCCTGATTGAGAAACACTGCTGCATACAACTTAAGTTATACACTGCCCTCCCATTGCTGCATTGTTTTGTGTTGCGTTTTTGCCTGAGCCAAACTCCCTTCTCTTTATTCGATTGTATTCTGGTCCCATTGTCTCAGAGTGAGGCCCCATCAGTCCTGTGCTGTTAATTATGGGAGCCAAGCTGTTGTGTGGCTGAGAAGAAGTGAACACTGGAAATACACCAGCTCTGCCAGAGCCGCCGAGCCTTGTGCAGCGTGATAAAATATGGACGTGAGCGCTGCTGGGTAAATCGTTTATCAGGCAGGTTTAGCATGCGCCCGTTCAAATGAAAGAGCAGGCGATCTGCATAGGTGTGTGAGCTCAGTCTGCACAAGTGCACTGTTTGTTGTGGGTAAATGGCAGGGTGCTGTCGCCCCTGTGGGACATGATCAATCACACAGCTCCTCTGCTGCTCCAGCAGGATCGCTCAGGGCTAATCTAGTCACAATATTCAAACTAATCAGCTCCACTTTAACCACACACTCTGGGCTTTTGGTACACTGCATCTATTAGAGCAGCAGACATATTTTCTTTCACATAACAAAACTATATTTACTGATTTACCATTTTCATTTGAACTCACTTTATATATCTTTCAATTATGTAAGGAGAGACATTGACACAAAAATAAAATATGTTTTTAATAGGTTTTAATAGGTTTAAAATACAATGTTACCTTCAAAATTTGTCTCATGAATTTTTATAAAATCTGCATATTTAGTACATGTTAAGAGGACTTGGTTCATGTTTATATTGTGTGCATAATAGAGTGGATAAAGAAGAGATAACTTTTGATGAAGACTGACAATCTCTTGCACATCTGAGAGACAGAAACAGAGGGTCATGGAAAGGTCTGTCAGGATTTTGTGAAAAACAGACAATTGACTGGACAAAACGCTGTAATGAAGAGTAGTAAAGCTTAAGTCATAATCAGTGTTTTAAGACACTTAAATAAGGACAGCTATTTTGCATGGTATAAGTTGATCTGTAAAGCATATTTTCATTTGTGTATTTTTCATGTTTTCTGTAATGTTTCCTTGTAGCAGTAAAAGTGTACCACATTAAATAGTTTTTTCAGAAGATACAAGTTTGCTGTGGGATGATGTAATGAAAAAAAAATCATATACAAAGTCAAGAAAATGTCCTCTGTATTTCTAATCACGACATTACTGTAGCTTTAAATATTTCAATAACAAACTTGTCTAACAAAACAATGTCATGGTGAACAAAAGAAGATCTTTTTGCGCTGACCCCTTTCACACATGGCTATTAACGACTAATCACTAGAGGTGTGTTTTAATGAAGAATGCCCTTCACTTTGACAGAGGGCAGGTAGAGCGTCCACAGCCACAGATCCACAGATACAGAGAGAGCGGCGCTGTTTGATGATGCGTTTAATTCACTGTGGAACACATTAATATGACAGTCAGTGGAGCGGCAACGCCCTCCAGTCAGCTTCTCTCATTAGTATGTTTCTACTTTCTTTTTTTAATTATTCAACACAAAATGAACGAGGTGCCCTGTGTGACAGATGTATTGGCTGTGTCAAGAAGAAATGATTTGAATTTGAATTGTGCATAAAATAAGGGCTGGCTGTTTCAATAGTGTGCAGGAGACTGTAAGAGGCTAACAAGGATGGCTTCTCAGGATTCAAATACAGTGATGTCATTTATAGAGGTTGGTTTTTGGTTCTGCAATAAACACATAGATTTTTCAGATAAAAACACTCCTTTGGGCACATGCAGTGTTTGATGTAACCCTTTGTCCTGATTGTTACAGAGATATTGGACTCTCTTTGGTTTTATAGCTACTTTTTCATGTCATCTGCAATTCAGGTTTTTAGATTTTGTACTTATTTTTTCTGTTTGCATCCATGCATTGTTCACAGGGTGCATATTGCAACATAAAGAGTGTAGGAAACCATAAGGTACACTGTGTGTGTCTGCATGTATGATTGATCCTGTGCAGAATGGGCATGGTGCACACAGGGACAGGTGCACGTGTGAGTGCTATGGGGACACAGAAAAGTGTGTGAAAATTACAAATAGCTTGAGAATTGTTGCCTGAAATGTTCCACTACAAGGCATTAAAGCTTCAAGACAAGCAGAAGACACATTTCTTGTCAGAAGGCAATGCTGTTCACCTTAAGAGTGCATTTGTAATGGAAACTATACAAGACAGACACGTTTAATTCCACATGTGAAACTTACAAAAACAGCAATAACAGCTCCATATATTAACATTAGGGTTTCCTATCCCCCTTAATAAAAGTCACCTATTGTTAGTATGATGTGTCTGCTCTATATGCTGAAACTATTCACAGTGTATCTAATTCTCTTCTCGTTTGGTTGTAAATTGTGGTAGCGCTGCACATACATAATCGGTAACTTTTAATTCTTCTTTCACCAAATATGCTCTCTTTTTCAAGTCTCTGAAATTTTAGGTCTCCCCTTTTTAATGGAGGGCATTTGAACTCATTATTGCGTATTCTTAATTTTCCTTGACACAGTTACCCATCCCAGGCTTTTATTTGAGGTTATACCATCCACTGCTGCTAAAGGTTAGGGAGCTAATACGTTGCTTGATTAGTCTCAGTCTGCAATTAATCACGCTTAAATGGCTGCTCCCCCTCCATCTCTCTGAACATTTAGGAACGATGATGAATGAAGCCGTCACAATATTCACATTCCTGCTCTTATTGCAGCAGCTGGATCTTAACCTGTGCTGCTGATAATGCCCTCAAAGCAAATCTGATTTCATGGTGAGTCTGCAGAGCCAGGTGCAGCTCGAGTGACATCCTTATGTAGATCTGAGCATTCTGCTGCGCACAAACAACCAATACAACACAACTTTTAACTACTTTCTCCTCTTCTATGACCATTGTTTTTTTTTTTGTTTTTTTTTCTTTTTCTCACCTAGCCTTTACTTGTGATTATTACTGTAGAACAGTGCAGGCTTCAAAAAGTGAGACATATCCCAACTAAATACAAATGCACTTGTGAATTCACACTAAGTTAATGAGTTTTGAACAATATATAAGATATTCACGTGCCGTATGTGTATATTTTCAAATGGTATCAAGTGATTTTCTGGTGGTGAAAAATCAAATCACATTAAAATAGAAAGTTAAAACACTACTTTGGAGCTTTCATTATTGACTGATATCAATAATGATCTTGTGGAAATGCATATACAGTATATTCCATGCTAATTTAAATGTGTATGTATAGCACATAATTAACCTTTTTTCTGTATCTCTGTGTCGCTATCCCACCTAATTTCTATGGTAGATGTAAAAATTTTAATATTTATAACATTAACAAAAGTCTAATCTTAACCAACTTCAAGCCTTAAACTTACATTTTCAATTTTTGCAACTTCAGACCTAATCTTAGTCATTAAACCCAAAGAAAATCTCCCCATGTGGGCTAAATCAAAACACAATTGAGGAAGCAAAAAAAATTGTCTCTCTATTGAAAACATGCTCATGATACACCATTAACAAGTCGTAGTATAAATATGCATTTCCGTCAGTGTTGTTGATATATATTAGCTTATGCCATACTGTGGACTATTATAGCTTAAAGGACAAAGTTTCTATGGAAACAAACAAGAGGAAGCCTTTCTGTGGAACAAAATAGTTAGTTTTAAGAAAACTGAAGTCTTTTCAGAGTGAAGCCTGTCATTCCCCAATTGGAGTCACTTGCCGAAATTAAGTCAATCATTATAGTTGTTATCTTGACTATTATTTCATTACTTAAACTGCCTGAAATGGCTAAAAATGTCTCTGTCAGCTGTAACTATATAGATCGCCCATCACATGAGGTACAAAAAAAAAGAAAGTTCAGAAATCTGATCATGTTTATTGTTGATAAAGTCACGTGAAATCTCATACACTCAGTTAAATGTTGTGTTTTCACAAATGTTAAGGTCATATATAACTTAAAAAAAGAACGGTAGCACTTTAAAAGACCTCCACGGTACCTACCAGTTAAGTACCGTGTCAGTTACTAGTAACTAACAGTGACACTTACTAGTACTTACTCTGGTACTTACTCTGGTACTTACTGTGGTACTTACACTGGTACCTAGAGTGGTACTTGTACCAGCAGTTACTGGTACATACCACTGGTAGTTACTGGTACTTACTGTGGTACTTACACTGGTACCTCAAGTGGTACTTAAGGGGGTACTTGTACCAGCAGTTACTGGTACATACCACTGGTACTTACTGTGGTACTTACACTGGTACCTATAGCGGTACTTAAGGTGGTACTTGTACCAGCAGTTACTGGTACATACCACTGGTACTTACTGTGGTACTTACACTGGTACTTACACTGGTACCTACAGTGGTACTTTGAGTGGTATTTGTACCAACAGTTACTGGTAAATACCACTGGTAGTTACTGGTACTTACTGTGGTACTTACACTGGTACCTACAGTGGTACTTAAGGTGGTACTTGTACCAGCAGTTACTGGTACATACCACTGGTACTTACTGTAGTACTTACACTGGTACCTACAGTGGTACTCTGAGTGGTACTTGTACCAGCAGTTACTGGTACATACCACTGGTAGTTACTGGTACTTACTGTGGTACTTACACTGATACCTACAGTGGTACTTCAGGTGGTACTTGTACCAGCAGTTACTGGTACATACCACTGGTACTTACTGTGGTACTTACACTGGTACTTACACTGGCACCTACGGTGGTACTTTGAGTGGTCTTTGAACCAACAGTTACTGGTACATACCACTGTAGTTACTTGTACTTACTGTGGTACTTATATTGGTACCTACTATTACTTTGAGTGGTACTTGTACCAGCAGTTACTGGTACATACCACTGGTAGTTACTGGTACTTACTGTGGTACTTACACTGGTACCTACTGTGGTACTTTGAGTGGTACTTGTACCAGCAGTTACTGGTAAATACCACTGGTAGTTACTGGTACTTACTGTGGTACTTACTGTAGTACTTACACTGGTACTTAAGGTGGTACTTGTGTCAGCAGTGACTGGTACTTACAGTGGTAACTATTAGTACACTTACCACTTTCATTAATTTGTGGCACACACGTGTTTCAGTGGTGGTATTATTGGTACTAAATTTAAAAAAGTAGAGCTTATAAATTATGAATAACAACAAAATGCAAATGTTAAAAAAGCACCAATGTATTTATTTATGTCACAACAATATTGGGTATTGACAAATACCAAAGTAATTATTTGTTTCAGTAAACAAAACAACAGAAAACAATTTACAACAATCTTAGCTTAATTCCAACATTTATTGACAAATACCATGATACACAATGGTACATAGAGGTACTACAATGATACTTATTACAGTAGTTGACAGTTAACTACTGGTAACAACGGGACCTGTTCTAAAGTGACACATACTGGTACTTGGGTGGTACTTACTATAGTAGTTGACCCTCAACTACTAGTAACAACGGGACCTGTTCTAAAGTGACACATACTGGTACTTGGGTGGTACTTACTATAGTAATTGACCGTCAACTACTAGTAACAATGGGACCTGTTCTAAAGTGACACATACCGGTACTTCAGTGGTACTTACTATAGTAGTTGACTGTCAACTACTGTAGTAGTTGACAGTCAACTACTAACCCACATGAGGTACCAAGTTGGAGAAGTGTGTGGTCGTGGTGGGGATAAACTCACTCCCCTCAGATAAGATCTGACCGGCAAACTGGGCTGAGGGGAGCGTTCCCTTTAGCTCAATGAGTTTGTCGGTCGACCGCCCCGCAGGAGACCCGGGTTCAACTCCCACTCAGGGCATGTGCAAGATCCTACCGGTCACACTAGTAGTTGACTGTCAACGACTGTAGTAAGTACCACTTAAGTACCAGTATGTGTCACTTTAGAACAGGTCCCGTTGTTACTAGTAGTTGACTGTCAACTACTGTAGTAAGTACCACTCAAGTACCGGTATGTGTCACTTTAGAACAGGTCCCGTTGTTACTAGTAGTTGACGGTCAACTACTATAGTAAGTACCACTGAAGTACCGGTATGTGTCACTTTAGAACAGGTCCCGTTGTTACTAGTAGTTGACGGTCAATTACTATAGTAAGTACCACCCAAGTACCGGTATGTGTCACTTTAGAACAGGTCCCGTTGTTACTAGTAGTTGACGGTCAACTACTATAGTAAGTACCACTGAAGTACCGGTATGTGTCACTTTAGAACAGGTCCCGTTGTTACTAGTAGTTGACGGTCAACTACTATAGTAAGTACCACTGAAGTACCGGTATGTGTCACTTTAGAACAGGTCCCGTTGTTACTAGTAGTTGACGGTCAATTACTATAGTACCACCCAAGTACCGGTATGTGTCACTTTAGAACAGGTCCCGTTGTTACTAGTAGTTGACAGTCAACTACTATAGTAAGTACCACTCAAGTACCAGTATGTGTCACTTTAGAACAGGTCCCGTTGTTACCAGTAGTTGACTGTCAACTACTGTAATAAGTACCATTGTAGTACCACTATGTACCATTATGTATCATGGTATTTGTCAATAAATGTTGGAATTAAGCTAAGATTGTTGTAAATTGTTTTCTTTTGTTTTGTTTACTGAAACAAATAATTACTTTGGTATTTGTCAATACCCAATATTGTTGTGACATAAATAAAGACATTGGTGCTTTTTTAACATTTGCATTTTGTTGTTATTCATAATTTATAAGCTCTACTTTTTTTTAATTTAGTACCAATAATACCACCACTGAAACACGTGTGTGCCACAAATTAATAAAAGTGGTAAGTGTACTAATAGTTACCACTCTAAGTACCAGTCACTGCTGACACAAGTACCACCTTAAGTACCAGTGTAAGTACTACAGTAAGTACCACAGTAAGTACCAGTAACTACCAGTGGTATGTACCAGTAACTGCTGGTACAAGTACCACTCAGAGTACCACTGTAGGTACCAGTGTAAGTACTACAGTAAGTACCAGTGGTATATACCAGTAACTGCTGGTACAAGTACCACCTTAAGTACCACTGTAGGTACCAGTGTAAGTACCACAGTAAGTACCAGTAAGTACCAGTGGTATGTACCAGTAACTACTGGTACAAGTACCACTCAAAGTACCACTCTAGGTACCAGTGTAAGTACCAGAGTAAGTACCAGAGTAAGTACCAGAGTAATTACTAGTAAGTGTCACTGTTAGTTACTAGTAACTGACACGGTACTTAACTGGTAGGTACCGTGGAGGTCTTTTAAAGTGCTACCAAAAGAACATTTAAAAAGTAAATGATAAATATTGCATATTATATATTATTTGTCCTCGTAAATGTGCAGAAGCTTCTGGGTATGTGCACATCAACTTTTGAGTCAGATTTGACATTGGGTCACTGGGGAATGACAAAGACAATGTATTAGTCCAAAAAAAAAAAAGGAAAGTCATTTCCTGGGCTAAAAAGTTACACAGTGGGCCTTTAATAAAATGCATTATGTTAAACATAAAAAAGTTCAGAGCCAAAATGACTGTTCAACTATTAGAAAAATGCATTATTTATATAGTTTATGTAAAATTGCTTTGCAAACCAAAACACGTCATTGATCTCTGAGCCTATTAATTATCAGCAAAGTTCAAATGGGGTGAACTCATTTTCAACGTGGTGAGCAATTTCAGACCCATGACAATATAAATCACTATCGCACAACAGCATTCCAATTCCCATTTGTCATTAGTTAATTCACCTCAAACTAGCTCTTTAACAAACTTGCATAATTACTTACACACATTTAATTATTAGGCTACATTGTGCAACATAACATGTTTATTTTGGGAAGGAGACAAAGATTCAAAATGGCGTCTCCACCTGGGAAGGGAGAGGCAGGTCTCTGGAGTCGAGTGCAGCGTCTGTTAGGAATTTACTGGATTAGCTCAGTCGCAAAACGGTGAGATGAACCATATTGTCGATCGGCCCCGGGGCAGAAGGAGAGAGAGGAAGAGCTGTCAATCAAAGCGGCATCTTCAATCGTCCCATTGACTCGGGCCTCCTGGAAACCGCTGTCTCCCGCTGACTTCTCTTTGACATTTAACGTGCCGGGGCCAAGAGGAGAGAAAGGAGAGAAAACATCTTCAGATCTGCCTTTGTGTCTCCGTCTGTCTGTCCTCAAAATGGAAGAGATGGATATATGTGTTTAATGTGGTGGTGTTGAGACGGAGTAATAAAGTCATGACTGAAAATGGACTGTGGTGACAAGAGGAACACAAACAAACAGGACAGTTACAATAAACATGTTCATTTATACAATACAAAACAAACTCGAAATGGTGTGTCATCTAAGACAAAGGTTCTTAAATGAGATCATTGTTTGACAAAATCAAATTAAATGTATTGTTCCTCATTTGGGATAGCCAGTTACTACTGGTACTGAAACATTGTTTAAGACCCTATAGTTTTGGCTTAGATCTGGTGGTACAAGAAAGACAAATAATTGTCTTAGAAAAGTAAGTAGTTGATGTAAAAAGTCTGAAAGACATGTATCGATGTAAGAACATTACAGTTTTTTAAGTGGAGTTTGCCCAACTGATCAGAAATATTGGACTAAGATTATGACGCATTATGTATCAGGAAACTTCTGCAATAGAAACATTAGATGAAATCATTCCATTGTACCTTTGGCAGCTGCTAAAGAAATTAAGACTATCATAAAAAAACTGAACACAGAATGAACCAGTTGTCAAGGATATAAAAATATAAGGTGTATTAAAAACTTAATCAACTGAAAATACTTACCAAAAGTATACATTGGACAAGTGTGCCAGTGCCACACATCATAGAACTTGTCTGAATGAATTGCACACTTGCAATGCTGTGTGCTACGCTCGCTATCTTTTATGATTGTATTGTAAATAAATAAATATTAAATATGGTCACAAAGACACAGTCACATCTTTGCAAATAGAGAGATTGCAATTATAGCCACATGTGACCTACACATAGCCTATTACCTCCTTCATTATAGTTATTTAAGGATATGTCTGAATGTTTTACAATAAAGTATCTTAAAACCAATGTCCTTCCAACAGAAATTTCTTGTTAATGTATCTATTCAGATGGAAATTAGTCCGGAAAATCTTGTTTAAGTCTAATAACAATTTGTCTGTTGTTTTTAGCATTGTGGCTAACTGCTGTTAGCATATCGACATGTCTCTCCTAACAGTTGTGAAACATTAACTTGGCTCACGCCAGATGGATATGTGTTGAACTCCTATCTGAGTTCTCACTATATCCATCTGGAACCTGACTTGCTGAAGGCGTTCTAGAAAAGGTGGGGCGTTCAGTGAAATACTTCAAGCTGATTGGGTGTGGGGCCTTATTTGAGCTTAGTCAATCACAGCAACAACTTGTGAACAACAACAACTTGGTATATTCTATGTCCGCGGGGGAATTGTCACATATACTACTCTTCTTTCAAAAAGAAATCACTCCGTATTTCTGCTAAAACCGCATCAAAAGCAGCAAACAACACGTACATCCACGGAAGCCACCATCTTTGTTTAGCTTGAATTAGACTCGGCGGCGGCGCACGCTAACAGCCCGTCTTAGCCCGCCTGCTACAATGTGATTGGGCCTCAAAACCACCGTGCTGTCATGTGAGTGAGCCGAACCACCGCCGTTTCGGACTCTCAAACCAATCATAGGGCTGGAAGGCCAGGTGGTTTATCTCGTGTTTGTGAATTCACAAATATCGCGAGATAAACCATCTGTCTGGCCAGGTTAGTGAAACACATATTGATGAGCAATTTAGAGGCTCAGAATGCATAAGGTAAGTGAGCAAAACTTGTAGACTGATGTAGGATGTTTAAAAGTATTTCTGTTCGTTTACATTTTTAAGAAAGCAAATATCAGGTGCATTACCTTTAAGTTACTGTTGCCACTTTTGCGCTGGGGCAGAATAATTAAGCAGTGACTGTTAATCTGTGTATGTGGCTTTAGATTTGTAGTGAAACTCTCCTTCACAGTCACAACTAGTTCTCCTGTGTTTGAACTTTAAATACATTTAGATTTCATTAAATGCAACTAATGTGTAAATGTACAATGTATAAGTAATAATAATATCCACAAAAAGTATCTGCCTGTTTGAGTTATTCCCTTTTTCATGCACTTATTAAAAAATTCAGCTCATCAATAATATCTAATGTGTTATCCTAAAGCTACCCGCAAATGCAACCAATTTAGCACCAGACTCAATAGACATGAATAAAAAGAGCTAATCTGATGAAAAGATAAGACCGTGTGTGAAGAATGTGCCTGTGCTCTGCTCCGGTGTGATTTGGAGCACTTGTTTGTATGCCACTGTGGCCCTCGCTCCCGGTCTCAACCTCACACAGTCATTGGTCTTTTGGCTGCGTCCGTGACACCTCTTGCCCTCCAGTGAGCTCTCCTTAGCCGCGATCTGATCAGCATCTTTATAGTTTATCAGCCCTGGGCCTCAATTTTGGCTTGGATGCTTTTTACAAATGAACGCAATCACTGGGTTTAGCCTTCGCATGGTGATTGCATTGAGAGGAGCGGGCGGAGGAAAGTTTAGTGGATTATATGTGCCACTTGAGGATCCGACCCCCCTCTCTACTCGGGCTATTGGCACACGAGCCTTGTACTCTGTCTTATTTCACTAAAATAATATAATTGTCTCCTATCTTATTGCTTGTAAAGCCATCTTCTGTCCCGCGGCGGTGTGTGTGATCAATGTACTATCTAACACAATCAATTCTTCCAGGAATACCTCTCGTGTTTGTGAAATGATCCCAGAGACGGTGCTGGGAGAGGGGGTCCCAGGCTGCGTGGATTAGGTTAGCCACTCAGAGCCTCCAGTTCAGGGTAAACAGGGTGGCACTGGACCCATTGCTCATGTTAGATCTGTGTGTGCACGTGCAATACACCATTGTGAAGTATTGGTGTTAATAATGCTGCTTATGGAGTCTTATAATATCTACTAAGCAGTTTATTCCACTTGTAAACCGCTGCTGTGCTCTGCCTCTTGGGAAGCTGGCAGCTAAGCTAAGGATTGGTAATAAATCTCATGTCACGTGTATGTTAATGTAAATGCATTAAATTCAAATTCAAATGTTCAACACGTTATGCTTTAGGTACAGTATTTACAAGAGCTCATAAGTGGACGGACTGCTGATTTGTTTAATATTGAAAAAATGTGAATTAGAAAGTGAATATACAGAGTCAGGATTAGACAAAGATATTTTCTCTAAATGACCTCTTATCCACAAGTGTTTCAGTAGAAACACCTGTGAAAACCAGGTTCCAGAGTGCCAAGACCTCAAGACGATCGGTTTTTAAGAAGATGACATTACTGCCCCAGAGTCACATTTCTTTGCTTAAAGTGCGTATGACAGGTTAGACTATATGCTTCATACGGAAGTCCAGAACTGCCAGTGTGGAGTAAACTTTTTTTTCAGCTTTTCTCGTAACGACCTTATATTTACGTTCAAACGAAAATAAAATAGACGCTCATAAACCTGGATTTGGCCATTTTGAAAATTAAAACCACAAAAATCTAAAAATAAAGAAACTGTGTGAATACGCTGCATGTAGAAAACGCCTGCAGGAACTCTTGGCCAGGTTTAAACAAACATGAACCACAGTCACTTATTTTGCACTGTGAGTTTTGGCAAGTTATCAAATGCTTTGTGACAGTCTTTGACAACATATCAACATAAGAAATGATTGACGTCCACATCTTATTGCTAACTACTGAGCTGGCAAGTCATGAGCTAAATTGATCTAAATAAGTGTGGAGAATTCCAGGAAGTACCATAGAATATTGAATTACTTTTCCAGATTTTGAAAGGAGATTTTATGCAAATCCAGGTAGACCTAGGCTATTGTTTTTCAGCTATTTAGTTCAACGGTTAGATTGAATTTAGCCGCAAACAGCACGGTTAAATTGTGTGGAGGATAACATCTCTTATTGCATTTACAACTTGACTTTTTGTAGAGTTTACCTGTGCAGCCGAGTCCAAAATCCTTTTCATTTCCTCCTTTGTGAAGCTCATGTCATGTTCTATATTAACTGGATCCTGGACACAGTAAAAGGTCTGTGTTTCTGCGCCTTAGAGCTGGAGACTCAAGCTCTCATTTTCAAAGTCTTGAATGCTGTTTGTATTTGTTGTATTCAGTGAACCTTGTGTTATCCAGATCTGTTGAAACTGACAATGTCTGACTAAATTGAACAGAAAAAGTATTGAGTTTATAGAGTACAAAATGTTTACACAATTTTAGATTGATTGCTTTTTTTTTTTACTTGAATGATGATTGAGTTTATTATTTAGTATTTTTATGGTGACATCTTTCTCTAGTTTTGTTTTGTTTTAGTTCTCTTAGTTTTAGTTTGGACAAAGAAAGTACACAGTAGACAAAACTTGGAAAATGGTTCTACTGACTAAAAATCTGCACATTTCTTTATCAAGATTACAACATGACACTTTCTCTTTTGCTTCTGCATCTGTACTTACACAGTCAAGTACTTCTTTCACCTCTGGTTTGCTTTCAAAGCAAAAAGTATAAAGTATTTGACAAGATAACACTTGTACTTGATACTAAGTTACTTTTTTTTTCTCCAGAATTATGTTTGTAAGTAATACCCATAAACACACAAATTTATGATTTTCATAGGTGCCATTTTGAGAACTTTGGATAATTGCAAGCAAAACAACTTTGTTTTGTGTTGTTAATTGTCATCGAAACTGCCTTTTTCCCACAATTTTTAATTGGGAGTAAATTGGGTTCAGGAGCACGGCCAAACAATCCTTCGCTCGCTTCCTCAGCCACACCTTCAATTACCCAGATGCTTCTACTTATATCGTCCTGTCCTTACAACAAGTCTTGTCTCAGCTCTCTTGACCCAACCCTCCTACCCTATAGAACATCACCATCTACTGGAGGGGGTCCTGAATTGACCTAATAGATCCACACAGTCTCTCGATCCAGCCGTCATTCCATATATCCATTCTTCATCCATTCTGTAGAATATTGTGATGTCACGTAAACAGAACTCATTATGTCCACAACAGTTGTACTTACTAAAATGTAAACAAAACTGAAGTCACATTACTGCCCACTTCTGCCCATACGTCCACTTCCAGTCCGTCAACGCTGAGTTCTTTGGGGTAGCACAGGAAGTAAAACTGTAAGTCAGAGTTCAGTGGTAATTGTCCGCGGTCACGCTAACCAAACAGGAAGGAATCTGCAACTGATTACTATTCTTCCTCCTGCAAAAACAGCCCCTCCGCCGCAGTCGCCCCTCACGCCCCCCGCAAGAAATTAATTACATCGGGGGTCTATTCCCACTATTGGTTTTCGTCCTGTTTGGAGGCAGCCGCGACGTAAAGGGGACAAATCCCAAGACAACATGGCCGACTGGCTAGTTTTTCAATTATGCAGAGACGGGCTAAACGCTAACAGGAGGAAGCAGCGGCGTTTATCTGGTCATCGCTGCATCCGGACTCAGGACAAACTGCTGCGTAATCCCACTGAGACTTAGTTATGAATGAGACTGTAAAAAAAATAGACATTCAATGGATTTTTAACACATCTATATGAACAAAACTACAATATTAGAGCATGTATTCATAATTTACAAGCATTGAAAAAGGGATTTAGTGGATATTTAGATTTAGAACTCATTTTGTTCTTAACTAGTTTCACTTGGAATTTAATCTGAACAGCCAATCAGCTCCCAAAGAGTCATATAGTGACTCACGTGGCTCTTTCTTACAAGTTTGAGTTTGAGAAGATAAAATGCTTAGTAATCAGAGACAGTGCAGAGGTCTGATCTTTTCACAGATTTCTTCTTGTGGTAAACTTTCTGTTTAAATGAAAGCAAGAGTACAAAGAGTATTGTAACAGGCCTAATACTAAATTAAAATACATTATTCATATTATTGCATAGATTAACTCTTTAATCTAAATATATAATAGCATTGTTCTCAATCTTTTTTTTTTTTCAATTCATTTTTGGATTTACAGGTTCGGTGAGTTATTTTCAACACAACTGTCTAACAACATACAACAACACACATTTATTTCTGATAATAATACACTTTATTTACAATGAATGTGCTCAAAACAACATCTGTATTATCCAACACATCATAGACAAGTTACAAAAACATTTCTAACTTTAAAACCAAAGGAAATTGATTTGAGTGATGCTGTTCTCTGTGAAAAAAAAAAAATCTGTTGAAGCTTCTGCAGAAATAATGAAAGCTCATAACAATGTTTTGGATGTCCTGTATTGTAAATATATAGGCTTACTTACATTACTCCTGCCTCCTGTTCTGCACTAATCCTATTGATATGGAAATGCATTGTTTCTTGTTGGAGCCAAACTGATAAGTACAATATAGATAATGTTTCAGAAACTACAGGATATTCAATTACTAATGTGCAAAACCATAAAACATCAGCACAGTCAAAGTGGCAAAGATTTCAAAAGTTAGGAAAACCGCAAACAAAATTATAACAATTTAAACAAAGAGAAAAATAAACATTTGAAAGATTTGGCAGTCTACGAGTGTAAACTGACACGTAATAATGCAATAAATTCTTTGTATAAGTTAAGATTATGCATGCTGTACTATTGATACATGTACTGTAATTTTTAAACACAGCTAAAGTCAAACTACATGTTAAACTAACCTGTTGCTCACTTTATATTTATCTTAAAACTACAATTTTCACTCACCATTTTTGCTTCATTCTTCCGTCTTCCAGTTGTCCGCACGCTTGTTGTTGTCCGTCGCCGGGCTCCGAAGTTTGGGGAATGGTCTGGAAATGGGACCCAAGGAGGATGAGGTCCTGGAAAAAAAGAGGAAATCAAAGTTAAATGAGATCATGCCACAAGAGCGTTTCACCAAAGGGCAAAAAGGAAGCGGCAGATAAGAGAGGAGCCGCTGCGTATGTTACTGCTGCTGCTGACAGGGACGTGGACCAGACTGTGGGAGCGGCTTGTCAATAAAGATTAGACTTCAAAATTAAAAAAAAAAAAACAGCATGACATATTTGAGAATTAGGTAGTAGGTACGAAGGATAATAACTACAAGATGCCTTCTTTCTATGTGTAATTTATAATAGATATAAAACTGTTTCTGTATAGGAATACTTTGCAAAACAGATTTGTAGAATGATTAACTTCACATTGTGTTAAAAACAAAAAAATCTATTGAAATACCATTCATAAATTAGCATAGAAATGTTTGCCTAATATAAGTTAAAAAAGAGAAATCTGCGACAGGTCGATATTTTCAGTAAAACATAGAGGTTGTATTTAAGGTTTTCAGTAAACATTATGCTTGTTTTCACCTAAACGGACTATTTTAATCAGGTAATATTTTGTTGAGCAAATATGAGGTAATGCTTCAACTGTTACCTAGCAACCACATTGTAAATATGGGCTAAAGTCCACATAAATAACACAAAAGCTACATATTTTTTACTTTTTAAATAATTGCTTGAACTCAACAATAAACGTGTAAATTGTCTATGCATTTGAGTATGTTTATTTGTCAATGCCTTGATAAATCGCACCAAACTAAGTCAAAATAATAAGTCAAAATTTAAAAAGTTGTTTGGCAAAAAACACAAGATAGATATATTTAAAAATGTGTAACTTTATGACCAATTTTTGTTAGATGTGGCAAATAAATAATAAAACTTTGTATCTATGAGTTTACCAGATTTGCATGACAACAAAATAGACTATTATTTTACCTGTTTGAGGGACTTGTTTCTATATTTTTCTGTAGATACAGTCGGCAACAAGTCATATTTTGGGGGCGTGGCCTGCTGAGGGGGAAAGCTTAACATAGTAAGGCATGAGAAGCTAAACTCTTTACCTCTTTTTCTGACACATTAGGTGTTTTTTAGCACGACTAATTCAAGTCAAGTCACAACCATGTTTAAATGTAAGTTGTTGATGTGGTGTTTTGTCAGAAAAGTAAACAAAGTTAAAGAAAGAGGCTAAAACAGGCCAGGCGGAGCTAGCATCATGTTAGCATTAAGCTCACAGCTACTGTTAGTATTGTTAGATATATTTATATATTTGAACGGTTGGATCACATTATTCATCTCCATGTTCTCATATCTATATTTGACAATATATTTGCTTACACATTTGCAGTTGTAGTTGTTGAGCAGTGAGTGATAAAACTGTTGTTCTGATCCACTCTCAATGCCAAGTTTCCCCACAGATGCCAACTGTATCTATAGAAGCATTATTTCTTTAGCTATATTTTTGTCACGTTATGGCATAACACACAGTTATCACTATATTTATATTTCTACTGAATTGTGTAGTTGACTTTTCACCTCCAGAAAGTTACATAGTGGACCTTTAATGTCACTGTTACATTCCATGCAAAACAATAAGGTTTCCATGGAGACAAACTTTATTTTTGTTTGTGGAGGCATTTGGAAACATTAAATACTGTACATAATACAGTAAAATGTCACGCAATTATGATAATTACCCAAACTCGAGAGACTTCTTCAGAAGCAGTAAATGTACATGGGAGTGGAATGTTTTGAGGTTCAGATGTGTGAAAGTCGTTATGATTTATATCTATAAGTCAACGTGCTGCGTCCTGTCTTAATATTCGTATGTGATGCAACCTCATAATAAATTCTGATTGAGAATTTAAAGTACATGTCACTTTTACTACATGAGCTGATGTCATTTGGACAGGGGGAGTGCTCCCTTTCACTTTGTTTCTTAATTCTGAGTCGAGAACAACTTCAGAAGCCTATCAACCCACGAGCCATTTTCTGAACAAGCAAAAACTAGTTCAAAGACATTTTTCTGCAGCGCTCAGTCCAGAGCTTACTGCCATGGCATCAAGTCAATTTCCCATTTGCAATGACTTTTACGAGACTTTTTTTCCATCATGTTGCAGTAGTAAAGCCTCCCGGCCCTCTATAGGTCATAAAATTATTAAGTGCAGAAGAAGATAAGCATGTTTTAAAAGTGAAAATTAGTTTTAATCACAGTGTATTGTAGGTTTGCCATGTGCATGAAATCAAAAGAGATAAAATAATGTGGATGTATTAAATAATATAGTTTTGGGTCAAAGCTTTATTGTACATTCTACATACATGTTTGTAATTTAATTTTAATAACCGCATAATGCGATATAATTCTATTTAAATCTCTTTATGGTTGTAAAGAAACACAAAGGTAACTCCTCGGCACAGGCTGGAAAAAATGTATGCCGAATCCTTAAAAATTGTATTTCTGAGTTAAGGTCAGATGGATTTAGTTGTCGCATGTAGATTATTTGCTTAAGAGGTTTCTGCCCTTTTTCAGTTGTTTTAGTTGTTTTCATTTCAAGATAAAATAGTTGTCAGTGGAGTTTTTACATTCCCCATTGGCAGAGAAGATTCAAACTAAAAGCTCTGGTTGTAAACAGTCAAAAAGGTCTTGAAACAAGGGAAATATTCTGTAATGTACTTTATTCTTGTCTTGTCATAACTGCTAAAAAATTAGACTAAATTGTGAATTCTAGTTTTTTAACCCAGACTAAAAATGTATGGATTAGAAAATTGAATTCAGAACGTGTCACTTAATTATCTTAAAAATAGTTATTGTTATTTTTATGTATATTTAGGAAGAAACTATGCATGTGCAGATCAATTCACATTTTGTTCATAACAAAACATAAACATGCTCTAGAACGACTTAAAAAAAGGTTAATTGACTTCTTGTTCAAAACTGTAGAACTGATAAGCTCCGCCTCTTCATTGTACATTTTTACTTTCAGCTACATATTTAAAAATTAAGTTTTTTTATGCTAGAAAGTGTCTACATGAGGATTTTGAACATTACATGTTTCACTCACAAACCTAATTTTAGAGTAATGGCAAGTAAATACAGACAAGTGAGCGTGGATAGGTGGTAGGTGAGGACAGAGATTTGGAGAGCACTGGTGCATTAGGACAATACAGGATTACTCAAACATGCAGGAATCAATCCAAATACAACTTTGGGTAAACAAACTATAGATTTTACATAATAGGTCCCCTTAAATACAGCTGCCACTCCTGACTACTTCTATCAGTAGTGTATTGTCAACTACTGTATGTTGCAAATATACTGTATATACAGTATACCTGTATTGACTCCCCTGAAAACAAGATTCTAATCTCAGCCGGACTAAATAAAGGTAAGTAAAAAATAAAAATGACCAAATTCTGCTTCATATTTTCAGACTTCACTCCACTCTCTCACTTTTAAATCTCCAGCAAGGTACTACAGCTATTTAAACATAGTTGTGGGCAGATTTTCAACTTCATTGTCGCTTTGAATGTTAACAAGAAGTCTAATTTGGATGGACCAACTACTAAGCAGTGGTTTGTGTCTTTAAGGTAAACCACGTAAATCTGATAGCTTTTATCTTGTGAAGTCACTTTCTTACACTTCATCTTGCTCTAACACACCTCCAATAATAATAATCCAGTCTTGAACCGAAGTGCTGACGGCAAACAGTCAATTGAATTTCACCCTTAGCACCGATAACACGCTCCGCAGTAGCCGTGACGCGTCGTAGTGAAAATATTATTATAAATGGACTTGTATTAGCACGTATCCACATAATTCACGACAATAACAATATAATCTTCTCCTGTCACTAGTTTGCATGTGCTTATTATGTAAACCACACCATGATGAATGAGTTAAACCCACTCAAACTTCATCGAAAGTGCATTACATGTTGTTTTGAATATACCTCCGCGATATGCCCATCTGTAATGTAGTGTATCAAGTGCATAGCGCCCAATTGCTTTAGTCCCAGAATTCCTAGCAGCGACGACTTGTAAGGTGGCTTTAAAATACTGTCTCTGAGAAATGCAAAATTTATGAATCCCCGCTCACATCTCAGCTTGATTTATGTGAAATAATAATACACTATTTAATGCTTAAACATAGCTAGGAGCGATCCGTGGCTATCAAGATGTACAATGGAGTAATGGGGCTGGAAGACGGATCACCTGGCGGACTCGCGATGCTTATTTAAAGGTGCTCGGGCAGATATATTAAACTATATGTAATTGTACACTAACGCGATGCTGTGAGGCAGAGGCGGCAAACACAGGAGGAGGTTGTGTGATGCAGATGGAGTGCTGTAATCAATTTGGCTCAAGGATCAGACGAGAGAGAGAGAGGAAGAAGAAGAAGAGAGGAGGAGGAGATGTCACATTTAAAGAACATGTATTAAACATTTCCCAGGCTATTTCAAGTGTGTTTGTAGGTTTTAGCTAATGTAAATAAAAAACAATAACAAAAAAAGTAATTACAAGTTAGTGTGTGATCATTTTATGCTTTGTTAGCCTCATGCTAAACTCTAAACATTGGAATTATTCTGATACATTTTTTTTTCCTGATTTGAAGTTAAAAGGACCTTTCACAGATATGTTCTATATATAAAAGTTGTGCAGTTGAACACTCAGCATTGTAGCTATTAGATCGGTAAGATTTGATATGACGGTTCACAAATGTCAGTACTAAAATGAAAAGTTTTCTATACTTTATTATGTAGAAGAGCGTTACCATTCATCTGTTTATGAAGGAGAGTTTGCTTTGACTCTTGGGATCAGACAGCAAAGTAATCAGATTTGTAGCAACAAGGAGATATAAAGCATTATGTAAGAATGATTTGAATTGTGCCTATGCTGGAACAATGTAAAACTGTGCCATGTTAAATACTACAGTTAATGAGAGTCCGTAACTTGAGCTTTTCAAAGTCTTAATTTGTTAGTTTTGTTGTTGTTTTTTTCCTAAAACTAGCCTTGTTTACATTTGCTAAATCAGAGATTTTCAAACTTTTTGCATCAAGTACCATGGGAAATATTCTGCTTTCTGAGTACTGCCAAAACAGGTCTATACACCTTATTCTGCCCCGCCCATTTTAATGACAGCTCACCTCCTGTTTAGCTCTGTTAAGGTAGCTAACATGTTAGCTTGTTTGTCTTGCTAATGTCAAACAGATAAAGGACAGTTAAAATAAACCCAGAGAGTGAATTCTACAAGCTAACCACAGCTAAACTGGAAGTGTGCTGTCATAAAAAAGTGGGCATAGCTGAAGATGAAAAACAGAAATATTTTTTGTTTAAACTAGGACTTTTTCAGGACTAATCTTGGTCTAAAATGTGACTACAAGATATATCATAATAAGAAAAGCAACTTAAAGTTATAGCATAAAAGAGACTGTAAAATAGACAAATAACTCTACGAGAACGGCAGACGAATCAAAGGAAGGAGCTCTTGTACCTCATAAGATAGCTGAATCTACCACAGTTTGAGATACAGTAGTGTTTGAAGATGTGCTGTGTTGATTAAATAATATGATAATAGCATCCTTTTTCCATGCTGATTTGACATATTTGGTAAATGTCCACAGAAATAATCACGCTTAAATGCATAATTATCCATCTTCCCATTACAGTCATTACAGTGTCGGCTCCACACAACAGAACCAGGTTTAAACACAGCAGTGGTCACAGAGATCGTGATTTATGACTTTCTGATTGCCTCATTTAATTAAACTAAATGGCAAAGCCCAAGTAAAACCAAGTGTCTGATGAATCGGCCCCCGCCTTACCACCAAAAGCAGCCAAGGTAAATAAACAGGATAATTACAATGGTAAATGGAAGTTAGCGACCAGTGTGGGCTCAGCTGTGGAGGGCTTGGATTTGTTACAGTACAGTAGCAAAAGCTGATTGGGAATTAGAGGTACTGTAAAATATAGCATTTGCTAACAAGAATACAAGGAATTTTTTGGTATCGACTGAATCATTTTACCTAAAGCTTTTGCTTGTGTTGTTATTGTACTTTAGACAGGCTTTTGTCTTTACTTTGACATCTCATGTTTTAGAAACATATTGATGAAACACCAAATGAGATTTCACACAGGCATGTAGGTGATTTGAATGATTCATGGAAGATCACAGAGCTATGTTATAATATATTATGTCACGCATCTGGGAAATTCAAAATGGATGGTTTTTGATGCCCATAGAAGAGACAACTTTAGTAAACATAATTAATCCAACTAATGTAAATTAGGTAAATACAACAAGACATGCGTTTGTAAGGACAAAAAAGATCTAAAGTAAATGTGTCAAATTCAAGGCCCAAGGGCCAAACGTGGCCATCCAGATCATTTCATGCAGCCCCAGGGGTCTTACATGATTTAATTTAATCTAATATTAGCACAAGGAATGGGTGTCCTTACTTAATGAAATTAATTGTTTGCCTTCAATCACAACCAAAATGAACTTGCTTGCATGTTTTTGAGTTTGCATTTGTGTTTTTTCACAAAAAGTGTAAATACATGCACATCACTCAAAGGTGCTCGGATGTTGCAATAAATACAAGTAAGGAGGACAAGCCTGCACACTATCTCCAACTGTAAATTTGCATTTGTAGATTCGGGCTTGTCCTCCATTCATGTTTTTTCCATAGGACAATTGTATTAAACAATAGTTGCAGCTTCAAAGTCAGGCAGATCCAGCACTGAAAAAACTCAAATGATTCAAGTGAAGGTGAGCAGAGTTTAAAAACAATGGAGCACTACTAAACTACGTAACATCACATAAACATGCAATATTTGTGTGGTAACATGTCAATGAGGCAAAAAAACAACTCCAGCTGTTTTTGATACTAACACAGGTCTTAAAGTGTTGAAAAGCATGCTAATTAAACGAAATGGGCCTTGATATACAGTGTATGACTCTCATTCCAGAAACTCATTTTCCTCATCTTTAGCTGAGTCCATATCAAAATCCAACTGTCCCGCTCCCACCCTGCCCCCTACACAAGCTCAAGCCCTCATCCACAGGTGTTGAATTCTTGTGGCAAACCATAAAACATGATATGCATGATTTGTGTAGTCAGCCCGCTCTGTAATTTCATTCTCCTTCTTTCATTTCTCCTTCCTGCATGGGCTACAGGATCCACTGGGCGGCTTTATGAGACTCTCAGGATGATTACATGCCCTGTGCCATGGGGGGTCGCAGGCAGACGCCCAGAACACGGCTAAAAACAGCTATTTGAATAAGGATCGGAAGTGCTGCGAATGTACATGCTTCATTTGTGCATTTTGACACTAACAGTCCCAAGTGTATCCACATTAGTTAGTCACACAGCTAATATCTTCACCACTTACAGTACATAACATCACCTACATAATAAATTGAACCAAATATGCACTGTAAGTTTGTAACCATGTAACTTTCTAGGAGCAAAAAAAGTCTATTTTTATCTATTAGTGTAAAAGGCACAGCTATTGTTGCAAAATTGTTGCAATTTCTGATAATCTGTAGTGTTTTAAACCAATAAATGCGCGTTTTACAATTGTAACACTGCTCCTTTTCCAGTGCTCTGAACACACCTGATAAGCTTCATTCTCTCAAAGGATTTTGTAAACAGCAATACTAAAGCCTGAAATTTTGTCAGGACAAATAGCCTCGTGTTTTATGAGGTTTGCACAATTAAATATACAGTTGTATATGTTCATTATCTACTTGTAGTCATAAGTTACTCAATGAATACGTGCCCTGTTGACGCAAAATAAAAAACTGGCTAATAGAGTATGAGTGTTAGAATTTTGTATTTATTTTATTTATTTATTTTTTCATTTTAGCTCCCTATCCACTCTCAAACAAGTTCTAAACATTATCGATCTGAACTACCGCTAAAAATAGAATGTCATGGCAATATTTTAAACTGACTGGTCGAAGCATCTGAACACGGAGCCTGTTCTCACAGATAAGCGTGTCAACACACGCAATTTGAAACAGTGTGTCATAACGCATTTCTGTCCCAGTTCATTTGTATGGTGAATGTAAAGACGTAGTATTATTCATGAATACTAACACAATCCTAATCCTAACCTTAACCAACTCCAAGTCTCAGACCTAAACTTATACATTTTTGTAACTTCAGACCTAAACTTAGCTGTTAACCCCCAAATAAAACCTCCTGTTTGTCCTCAACCACATTGCGTGTCCATACCACGCCAGAAAAAACGGGTGTGTAATTGCACACCAAAAAAGGCTGAAGTATCGTCATGACACGCAATTTGTCATGATGTGGTATTTACACGCAAGCCATGAGAATATGTTGGAACACAGAAGAAGTTGAGAAGTTTATTTTTGTTTAAATAAATACAGTCGAGAGAAAAGCAACCCAAACATTGTGTCCATCTAAAAATGCACCAATCTCCTCTGTGTGCAGGTTTTATAAATTCAAAATGGTTTGTCATTACGCTAATATCAGCGAAGAATGTTTTAGTTCAAATGTGCACTTCCCCACATCACAATGGTGCGCTGTGATTGGTTCACTGCTGCGCTATGATTTGTCCAGTTAATATTGACCATGTTTAACCGTACGATGGCCGTCACTCCAAATGGAATCTTCAGATTCTGCAAAAATCACAAAAATTGTGAGGGTCCCTCTGTGGAGCCAGGTTAAAATCAAATGTTATACATAAACATGTATTGAATTTACTTAGTTAGCTAAATATTCAGCACCTTTTCCAAGTCCTTACCTCAAACTTGTATTTGTATATAGAAACACAACACGGCAGCAACGCCAAAGGAGCAAAACCACAAATTGAGTTTGTACATATTAAAAATGCGTAATTATTCTAACACAATATAAGATCTTATAGGCTTATTTCTAATATTCCTCTGAAATGTACCTTGGCTGGCTGTTCTTCTAACTACACATTATTGTCTATGTAAATAAGTGCCTCTTGGATTGCAGGTTGGTGACTGGGTGCAAAGGATAAATGACTTTCTCAGCTAAATAGGCCACCCAGCTGAATTTTGCATATTTGTACGTTTTGGCTCCTCCAGCAATAATCTGTACGCAAATATTATTCACACGCACACACAAAGAATAGGATTAATCCAAGTGTGATTGACATTTCATATCTATGACAATACGGCATATAATTAAAAACAGAAATCTTGAAAGGTAATAGCTTCTCAAATCCATTAGAGTAGTTAAAGGTTATAAGAAAATACAGCAATTGTGCTTACAGCTAAACTCCTAATTAAATGACACTAATTTGTTTCTCAATCCTTTTTCTCAGAATAAGCAGTAAAAGAAATGGACAGGCTGGATTTTTACAGTAGCTCCAAGACATCGACTAAATAGTAAAGAGCAGATATACAACTGAATAATAATGACGTACAAATATTATGTCTTACTGAAATATGGAGTTTAAAAATTATATATGTGTGTCTGGTAATAAGCAAGGTGTCTCATTGCTTTTTGTACAGCAATATTTTCAAAAGTCAAATTCATTTAAAAGTAATTTAAATAGTATTTCAGCCCATTTTAAAATCTACTCAACATCATGTTCATTGATCCATTAAAGATCATAACAAAAATACTATACTATGCATACCGTATAAAAACAATACTATATATACCGTATAAAACAATACTATTCATACCGTATAAAAACAATATTGTATAAAAACAATACTATATATCCCATATAAAAACAATACTATTCATACCGTATAAAAACAATATCGTATAAAAACAATACTATATATACCGTATAAAAACAATACTATTCATACCGTATAAAAACAATATTGTATAAAAACAATACTATATATACCGTATAAAAACAACACTATTCATTCTGTATAAAAACAATACTATATATACCGTATAAAAACAATACTATTCATACCATATAAAAACAATATCGTATAAAAACAATACTATATATACCGTATAAAACAATACTATTCATACTGTATAAAAACTACTATAAATACCGTATAAAAACAATATATACTGTATAAAAACAATACTATATATATATATCGTATAAAAACATGAATACTATATAGTATTTCAGCCCATTTTAAAATCTACTCAACATCATGTTCATTGATCCATTAAAGATCATAACAAAAATACTATACTATACATACCGTATAAAAACAATACTATATATACCGTATAAAACAATACTATTCATACAGTATAAAAAAATATCGTATAAAAACAATACTATATATACCGTATAAAACAATACTATTCATACCGTATAAAAACAATATTGTATAAAACAATACTATATATACCGTATAAAAACAATACTATTCATACCGTATAAAAACAATATTGTATGAAAACAATACTATATATACCGTATAAAAACAATACTATTCATACAGTATAAAAACAATATCGTATAAAAACAATACTATATATACCGTATAAAAACAATACTATTCATACCGTATAAAACAATATTGTATAAAACAATACTATATATACCGTATTAAAACAATACTATTCATACCGTATAAAAACAATATCGTATAAAAACAATACTATATATACCGTATAAAAACAATACTATTCATTCCGTATAAAAACAATACTATATATACCGTATAAAAACAACACTATTCATTCCGTATAAAAACAATACTATATATACCGTATAAAAACAATACTATATATACCACATTAGAAACAATACTACAGCATATATAGCGTATAAAAACAATACTATATATACCGTATAAAAACAATACTACAGTATATAGCGTATAAAAACAATACTATATATACCGTATAAAAACAATACTTTCAGACGTTTCCAAACTGAGATATCTGATATGTCTTTGTAATTGAACTCTTCATATATAAACTTTAGGCATTGTAAAAACTAATGAAGAAATAGTCATGATTAAAAGGATTAATTATGAATTGTTATTTGAGTAGTTTTGACTGGATTAGAATTGATTGCTTACTGTTAAAGATGTTTCAGCTTGAAACTAATTTGCAGATGAGATGTGCAGGAAAATTACAAGATTAAAAACTGCTTGAAATAGAAATAATAATTCTGGATTTGAGTTTTGAGTTTCCTTTCCTATTCGTTCTTTAGTTTAGCATACTGACAAAGTCTAAAGTAGATTTTTTCCAATTCACGCATCATCTTGTCTTGTCTGACAACATAGGAAAGAGACCCGAGAAAATTATTTTTAAAAGTGAAATGAGTCTACTGCACTGCAAAAAATACATCTCTAGACTAGTTACAATACTTGAGTTTAGGATTGTAACTCTATTATCAGAGAATTTACAAATTTGAGACCTTTTTATTGGCACAATCTGATCCTGATAGTTTTTGTTTTTTTAGTTTATTGAATTCAGTGCACCTACCTCAAGAGTTAAAATTACTTTACAACATAGGCACATGCTTTTACTCAGTTGTATTAAAAAGCCAGATGATCAGCGAAATACTCTACATCACATAAACAGTAAATTATATCCTGTTAATTAAAATGCTAATAAAATGCTATGTAATTTTAATCTCGGCTAGGTACATATTTTTGAAGTGCGACTTGTAAAATCCCTGGACAGTTGCTAAGTTCCATGAGTGTTTCAGCGTTTGTTGAAAGCTGATTGCAAAGAGAGATGCTTCCCCCTCCTGGCTGCTGCTCACAAATCCAAAGGCTGTCGGTCTGAGCAGTTTGCCCTCACAAACTCTCATCTATTTGACCTAAAGCCTTCTATAGTGTCCTCTGTGTGTGGACAACATAGATTTATTATTTATGCACGAGAAAAAAGAGCTGCATATACTGTATACGCAATGCAAATTCAGCCTAACGCATAACTTAAACACAGAGATGTTGGCCTTAACTTCCTGCATTAATTGTTGTTTATGTCGTTTTAAATAATGTATGACATGTTTATTAAGACCTTCTCTGCTAAAGTCAATGTATGTAAAGAGATATGCAGCAAACATGTTTTAAATGCATGGATCTGGATGATATACAGTGGTATTTATGCTTTCTGTTTTGTCCTGTTGATCACGACATTTTGACAAGAAATTGTTCCTTCTCCTGTAAGCGATGTTTAATGGGATTTTTCTGTTTTATGAGATATTGTTCAATCAAGCTTGGACAATAAAAATCCTACAAGACAGCTTAGATTGAATGTGTACTTGTGTTACTATAAAATGTAGGTTCAATTTTTAACAGATTTTAAAACAGCTTGTAACAATTTTTTCTTTATTGCACGGTGTGTTCTATGTTTTAATTTCTTTTGTAGCTTAACTCTACTCTAATTATTTCACATATTCACTGTTGATTGCATGTTTGTCTGCATTTTTAACTGTACATAAAGTTTGCAGGATTATTTAGAGAGACAAATTAAGGCTATCTCATCCTATTTGTAATTATATAAGACGATAAATATGGCACAAGCTGATTTTTAGATCATGACTATATCTCCTGTCATGTTTTTTGTTTGAGAGTGTAGCCAATTTAATAATGTAATATGTTGAAAGTAATCAAAATATTTGGGCCAAAATACCAGCCATAGGTGTCTTTGAAACTATCGGTATCTGCATTGCATATAATAAAATACATAATTTTTAAAAAGCTGTTATTTTCTACTAATTGGGATATATATGAATATTTGGATGTATATTATATTTCCAAATTATCCTCCAACACATTTACAAATATATTTTTTTCCAAATCTACTCAGTTATCTCAACAAAGACATTGCTTAATGCAGTCTTCCCAACCTTTTCTGTTTCATGGCACACTTTTTTGTTAAACGTTTTTCCACGGTACACCAAAAGTGGCCAAATCAAACTATTTTGGAACAAAAAAAAATAAATTCATTTTACATAGAACATCTTAAAATTGTTCTTTAAATGCACTGGTTTTGCTTTCTTTCTTGCTTGTTTCAAACACACCCAAATTGTAAATAATTTATTTAAATATTAATTGCCTATTTCAAAGACTGAATATTGAAAACTGACACATTTTTCAAGTCACACCTGGCAGCAACTCAAGGCACACTGGTGTTCCCAGCACACAAGTCAAAAAACACTGGCTCAATATAACTACTTAGTTAGCTTTTTTCCCAACTGTGTATTCATGAAAGCTTTGCTATAGTGTTCAATAATGTGAGCAAAGTTTTACTAGATTTCAGTTATGATTTAACTGTAACTGATTACAAACATGTCATAATCAAGTAATCATTATTATTAACTTTTCTCAATTGGAGAGTATCCTCCACCTCATACCTTACAAGTTCACAGCAGCTATTCGTGTAAGATTTGTCACCTTTGTAATTTCATCTGCTAATGGTCCACTCTCTCTCTAAGCAAATAATCTTTTCTTTAGAATTCAAATATTTAATAAAAGTGAAGTTACTATTTAGTTTTTCAAAATCAAACAGCTCTAACTTGTACTTGTAAGTTACAACTGAGAACATTTTTAGCCTTAACTGTACTTTCACTTGTATAAAACTGGTAGTAGTAATGTATCTAAAACACATACTAACTGAAGAATCCACAGAGCCCAACCCTGCGCCCCTGTTGCCCTCTTCAGACACAATCCAGATGAGCTGCATTTAGCCGTCCCAGCTCCCGCTCTGCTCTGTCTGTCTCTACAGCGGTCACTCTCTCTGGGCTGGAGGAAGTTTCCCAAATATATGAAGAAGAGGCTGCGCTAGTGCAGAGGAAGAGCGTAAGAACAGCAAGTCTAGCAGATCAAAGAAAACAACATGGGAGAGGATATGAGCGCTTTGAGAAGTAATATTGTGGAGATAGCATCTGTTTTTACGTCGCAGGCAGGAGGCTGAGACACTAAGACAACACGGAGCACTGAGAGGGGATGAGGCGCTGCACAAATGGGTTATTAAGAAGTTCTCAGAGTAATATGTGTGGGATTAACTAGACTTTTATGGAGGACAATGATAATAACTAGAAAATAATGTGTTTGTATGAGTATCAATGTTTATTTTTGGAGGTAAAGCTGAAGAACTGAAATTGAGGAATAGTAAATACATATTTTTTTAGTTTAAAAAAAGTGTGATGTAACTGCACTGAAAAAAAATATCTAAATATACTGAACATACTGTATTTGTTAAAATATACAAAAAGGATACACCTATACATACCTGAATCAAATTGCCCCTGATCCTTGAAATTTTGTCGGATTAGGTATCAGTTCCATAACCTGAATTGACATTTAATTCAATGCAAAATGATATTTTACTTAACCATGAATGTTTGAAAGTTTACTCACACACAGTTGTTCAGTTGTTGCTTGCATGAAAAATAACAGTTACATAACACAAAATACTCATTGGTAATAAATATGTTTTGAGGAGAATTTGCAGTCCAAGTATCAGGTGATTTTGAGAATCAGTCAAAATTTAAAGTGCATCCCTATAAATTATTGCTAATTGCTTTTTTACTTCCCCAAAAATGATGTCACAGTATTATTATATAACTTAAATACTTGTGTATATTGTGCAAATAATTATAAATCAATAAACGTGGCATTGTTTTTTGTTAATTACAAATTAGGCATTTAGTCTATAGATTAAGAAGTAATTCTCTTGATTGAGATCTACTTGATCTACTGCATTAACTACAAGAAAAAAAGTGTTTTTATTGGGAAATCTTATTTTCAGGCAATAATTTATATTAAGCCATGATTACTTGATTTAAAGGCTTTTCTGATTGCTTTATAGGCTTTTCAATCTCAGATTGTGATTATACAGAGCATTGGTTCTTTTAAAAACTACTGTACTATAAAGTGTATTTTCTTGTTCCAGAATTTTAAAATAAAATTTTACTTCCTATAGTGGCAGAAAATTCACTTCTTTCAGATAAATACTAACTTAAACAAGTTTGAGGAGGCTGTATTTTACAGTGTTCATTGCACAAAGCTGTTCTGCTCATTACTGATCAATGTTTTGAGAAGTGTACTCAAAATACATTTTAGCTGTAAAATCATTCAGTCTGTGCGTATTTGGGAACATCTCCTCAACTCTGAAATAGCCAGAATTCAAATGAGCTTTAATGAAGAGGAAATTCATTTTGGCCTTGACATACACATGCCTGATGGTCATGTCTGCTGAACAAATTTAGCACTAATGAGTTGACATTGTGGCCTGAACAATTAGCACAAACATTTGCATTTACAGAGAGGTGAGACAACAACAAAAAGCATGTTTTTACATTTGTCTTGTATTTTGGATCCATTTTGTCTTTTTAGCTGCTCTCCATTTGTATTGCTGCCCTATAGAATCAACAGAAAACAATGTACTGTAAATGTAATAAAGTTAAATTATATCATATAGTTACATTTTCTAATAAATTTTTGGTTGTTGACTTGGTTGTATTGTTTGAATATAAATGAATAATCACACCACAAGTACAGTTCATCCCTTAAATAATGTTATTCTGAAACAATATTCTCGCTAAAGTCCATTTCTGACCGCTTTTCTGCAGGACTTTGGCCCAGTTGTCCACTTTAATTTCTCCAGCCTGTACCGTATATGAAAACCATTCGGAGGTCACGGCCTGTTGTGAGCCTCCTGAAGACTGAATAATGTCCTTCCTGATCTGCGCCGCAAGAGGCCATATTGGATCCAGATTTTACCGGTCCTTTCTTTCCTCTCTCTTTCTCCCTCCTCTGAGCTGTGTCTTTATTTATTGCCAGTCCAGTGGTGTGGTGCGAGCCCATTACTGGCGCATATGTACCTTTTTGAATAATCAATAAATAATTATTTTATTATTTAAATAGGATCTTATGGGGAATAGGAAATGGCTTTGGTTGCATAAATCTATCACAGAAGATGAATGGCTGCACTTGTAAAGTTGGAAGGCTGAGGAGAAGTGGTAAGTGGGTGTGCACCTGTGCCTGCATATACTAAGCACTTCCACCATGCAAGGTTGTAAATATGACATTTTCGTCTCTTTGGGAACGTCAATCGCAGTGTAAGGCTATTGTAAATTCAGGGAGATTAATTAGCCTATGCATTTCTTATTTAGGCCTGCTTCTTTCCTGCGTGTGGTGACCCTGTTAGTGCTGGGGTGAGGGACCTGGCTGCAGTGGACTGGCCAAGCTCAGACATCTCATTCTCCGTGAGTTATTAACAGAGTTTTTTGAATAGATGGAAAAATTGTAGCCTGACCATTTAGTGTCATAAAGGCCGAGTTGGCGAGGCAGCGAGGGGCCTCCCAGGGACAGGAGGCAATACCATTACAATCAAATCTGAGATGGAAGAGGGATTGAGCTGTCCATTCAGAATTTTTATATTGTCGGAGGGGCCAGCCGAGGAAATAATGCCATCCTGGAGTGTATTAACCTCTGGCTGGGGAGAGGAGAGAGAGAGAGAGAGGGAGAAAGGGAGAGAGCTTGTAGATTGGGCATCAGGGAATATAACAGGCTCAAAAAGAGGAAAGAAGGGGGCAGAGAGGAAGCCAGAGTGGGACAAACTAGGATATGAGGTGCAGGATCAGGAGATGGGAAGACAGGGAATAATGTGATAAGGGTTTATGGACTAAAAGTAGGCTACAGTGAAGGCTGTGGTTAGAAAAAAAGAAAAAGTATACCAGATGATTAAGAAATATCCTATTCCACAAGAAACTACTACTGTGTTTTATAATATCTGTGCAAAAAAAATAAAATAAAACATAAGAAAACTAGTTGAAACTTAACACGATTATAGTGGGACGCTGCAGGTGAACAAGAAATCTTAAATTAACTAACTATAGGTTTTCTTCATGTAATGTGTATTGTATAGACTCATTCAGAGCCTACGTCACTAGAAATGATGCCTTCCCCACAGTTTCCCCATAACCTTCTTTACAAAATGAGTAAGTAGCCTAGTACTAAATGAAATGGTTACAAAACTCAACAATGACATGTAGTTAACAAGTCTCTGACCTCTCCTAATGTATTGTACCAGTTGAGAACAAAGTTTTTTTTTTGTTGTTGTTTTTTTTAAACCAAATTGGGAAACGTGTAGATACTAACCGTGAATCAGAAAGATCTGATTTGATGGTTGACATGCTGTTGTGCTGAAAAAAAAAAAGAGTGCAACTTACTGCCAAACAATCAATAAGCTATTTTTGCCTTAGGTTAGTCATACATTGCCTAAGTTAACAGTCTGTAGAAAAGCTAGCTTGGCTTGTTAGTTGTAAACTGTACAACAACAACGTCCGGGCACTTATCTTGTTTCACCTGTTGTGCGTGCGTGTGTTCACTGACCAATGAGGGCACGGGTCAGAGGTCGATGCGGAGCGGAAGTTGTTGGCTGCCTTCGGCGTAGCAGCCGCAGCTAGCCTTTAGCCGGGTAATTACTCCCACGTCTATGTTTGGCCACTGTCATTGCAGGATTATGAGGAAAACTATTTGAAATGCCCATCAGATGAAGCTGCATCTCCCGGGGGAATGATTTTCACCCGGATTGCCTCTAAAGAAGAGGACACGTTGCCGTAAAGACACCCGGAAGTGCTGTTTAAGGTAACAGGCTTGCTATATTAGCTCGCTAAGGTAATTAATAAACTTAAGCCAATAAGGCGACACATCTCGTAGATATGCGGCATCATGTGTCGATGTGTGTGCGCTACTATTCCGATAATCTGTGATTTAATGTCATGTAGTTTACATGCAGATTTTGCCTGTTAGCAACCTGCTGGATGCAACAGAGCTAAAAGGCTAGCTAAACACTTCTGTGGAGTCGTGTTCGATGAATTGTTGTTTTAAATTCTCCTCACCGGTTCAGTGGCTTCCCAGAAAATGAATGCAGGCTAAATGGCATATGTCTTAGTTGGAGTATAGTGGCAGAGTTCAGATAATTAAAAATAATGTATGCTTGAATAAGTGTTTTGACACTTGAAGACTTGTTAAACCTGCAAGTCTAGTTACATTGTTCATTCTTTAATAGTTAAGTTGTAGTACCGCAATATAACCATACTAAATGTTTAATCTAACGTTAAATTAGTATTTAAGCTATTAACTTTTAACTCGTAATAGTAGTATCAGTCCTTATTTTCTTTATTTATAGATGTGACAAGACATGTCCAGGAGGCACATCATTTGGTTAGGTCCACAATGCAATCAAAATTTTGGCATAGTTTAATAATAATATTAAAAAATGTAATAATTATGTAATATAGATAGACAGACAGATTTTGAAACTAAGAATTAAACTTGATTTTGAGTCAACTTTGATACCACTATAATTTCACAAATGCTGTCTTATGCGTCAAGGTTTTACAATAGACTGACATTTTTGTACAAAATAGTACTTTCTTTTTCTTCTCTGTGATCTAATAAAAGTTCTGATAATGCTCAAGATCATTCAAAAAGTATCCATAAAGTGTTATTTTGTATCATGGAATTCAACTCGCAGTGGATCTCATTAGAGCCTCTTATTTTCGTACAACTCAGTCCCAGTTTAGTCTTCAATACAGAAAGTCTGGAACAATCTTCCTTGCACTCTAAAATAACTTGCACAAACTCAATTTAAAAATACTATAAAATGATCCTCCTTAATAGTTGTGCTTTTCCATATGGTATGGCACAGAATTATTCCAGATCTGTGCTCTGGAATAATTTAAATCTTATGTATTGATTGATATTTATATTGTGAGTGTATGTATTTGTGGAGGTTGCCACTTTCAAGCCCCTTGAGGGTTTTTGGTTACCATCCATCACATTTCTTTTCTTGATATTATGCTATTTTATTTCATACGAAGAGAAATTTTAAAAATAAAAATGTGATTATCAAAACTTTCCAAATAATAATTTTCCACTTGTGCACATTTTTTGAGCTTTGAATTATTGTCCCATTCCTAATGACAGTTGATATACCTGTACTTAGCTGTAATACTGTTTGTTACTAAGAGATTAATGGTGGTCTGGTGTTAATCTCTGTGTTTATTCTGTTTATGCAGGGTCCCTCAACTGGTGACAGGATGAGTAGTAAATATGGCTTGGTGGGCTACAATAGTTCGCGGAAGCACATCTCCATCTCGATCCCCTCGTCGTCGGAGCAGGTCATGTCTCCTCACATCAAGTCTGTGGAGGAGCTGAGAGTCCTAGGCATAAATCTCAGCAGCTTCAGTGCTCCAACACAGTTTCTCATCTGTGTGGCTGGAGTCTTCCTTTTTTACCTCATCTATGGATATCTGCAGGTACATTTAAGCAAAGTACAGATTATGTTTGAAATAATACTTGTATTAATAGCTGTAGACATTGCACATTGATGTGATTTTTGTTATATATTTTGTCACAAAGTGTTAACTTTTTCTTTTATTTTTATTCTTCAGGAGCTGATATTTTCTGTAGAGGGGTTCAAGCCTTTTGGTTGGTACCTCACCCTAGTCCAGTTTGGGTTTTACTCGATGTTTGGACTTGTTGAGCTTCAACTGACACAGGACAAACGCAGAAGGTATTATTGTTCATTTTGATAATATACTCATTAGTCTGAAATTACCCATGCCAATGCATTTGCCCAAATCTGATCTTGTGAGAAAGTATACTTATATTTTTGGTTAATATTATATTTTGTAATGCATTTGCTTTTTCTATTGTATATGGTTTTGTACTTTCATTACAAGTGAAATATTCAGTATGTCTACGGTCTTTATTTTTTCCAGGATACCAGGCAAGACGTATATGATAATAGCATTTTTAACAGTGGGCACCATGGGCCTGTCAAATACCTCTCTGGGCTACTTGAATTACCCAACGCAGGTCATTTTCAAGTGCTGTAAACTAATACCCGTCATGATTGGAGGAGTATTTATACAAGGTATTCTTAAGCGGCATTTTACTGCTTTTTTGTTTTAACGTTTGCTTTGCAGAAATGATAGTATGAGGTAGAACACTAGTCTATTAGCATGTTGGTCACTGGTCATAGGAGTTCTAAGAGATCTTCAAAGTATAAGTTAAGCCTTTTTAAAGTTAATTACTAATCCAGTAAGGTACACTTTAAAGTCATTGCATGTTATTTCTTTGATGCAGTGGTCACCTTTCAACCTCTGGCACTGCCTTTTTTCATCATTGTTGTTGACAGTTGTCAGCGTACAGCATACTCAGTACTCATTCCATCTGCCTTTTATCCTTTTACCAAGTCTTCTGAAAGTTCAGTGTCCTCAACGTCAGACAGGTTTAGCCCCATTTCACTGCTCCCTGCTCAGAAAGATGTTGAGTTTGTGGTCCCTTAAGGGTCTACTTTGGGAAACAGAACTTGTTCACTTGGTATGCGAAGGGCAAACTGTTATAGATGGATGGAGTGAGGAGTTGCATCTGAAGTGGAGAAATCAAAGCACACTACGGCCAACCTGATGCTGCGTCCCCTTGTCAACCTCAGGGCAGCTGTCCATCAGCTCCCTTTTTTTTTTTTAGAAGAAACATTTTTGTTTTGTTGTTTTCCTGGCTTTGTGAAATTTTACATAGACCTCAGAAAAGTTTTGATGGAATATTTTTTTCAATATGTTTTCTTTATTTCAAAGCTAACCTCTATTGTTAAAAGCGGTTGGAAATGCTTTTAAGTTTTGCCACAGGCCAAGAATTTCTTATGCATAGACACAAAGCTGCAGTGACTACTTCTATTCTTTACTTTTGGAAAAATAAATAAATAAATTAAAATGTGTTAAAGAATTTATATATTTTAAATCTGATAATTAGGTCAGCTGATCTGTGACCTTTTCTTTTTGCAGGTAAACGGTATAATTTGGCAGATGTGTCTGCAGCCTTATGTATGAGTTTGGGTCTAATCTGGTTTACATTAGCTGACAGCAAAGTGGCCCCAAACTTCAATGTTACAGGTGAGAGCTACAATTACATATTGGAACCTTACAAATGCATAGAACTTTTTAAAGTCGGACTATTATTACTATATTGAATATTGGTATTATGCTTTACCCAGTTTTAAATGATGAGTGAGGAACATGAATAAATTCTAGCCTATTTTCTCACATCAGTGCACCAAGATGTTAACCGCTTTGTTTACAGTCAAAGAGTTGTTACTATGACTGTTAACATACTGGGATATGTAATATAGTTTATTTGCCTATTACAATCACTCGTATTTATTTTTAACAGGCGTTATCCTCATTTCACTGGCCTTGTGTGCTGACGCTGCTATTGGAAACGTTCAGGAAAAGGCAATGAAACTGCATAATGGCTCTAACTCTGAAATGGTATCTTGTTTGTTTAAGTGTAATCAACAGCATGCATAAAAAGACTTTCTCTGTGCTCACAGATGTTTGTTTACAGGTGCTGTATTCATACTCTATTGGCTTTGTGTACATCCTCGTAGGCCTGCTCTGTGTGGGCGGGCTCGGTCCGGCTGTGGCCTTCTGCTCGGAGGTGAGACATAGGCTTGTTCCGTTGCATATGTTAGAATAAATTACACAGTTCTTCTCATTGTCTGCTGCTTTCTAATACAGAAATGTCTAATTCACCTATTTTTTTATTTTCTCTGCAGCATCCTGTAAAGACATATGGTTATGCATTCCTGTTTTCTCTAACGGGCTACTTTGGCATCTCCTTCGTGTTGGCCTTGATCAAACTTTTTGGCGCCTTGGTTGCAGTGACAGGTCTGAGCAGTTCTTAAAAGTTTGCATCATCTGTATTCAATGAGTGAACATAAAACATACCACAGGGCAAAATATACTTTGTTTTAAACTTATTTTTATTTTTAAATGGATAGCCTCAAATGTGTTTTCTCGTTTGCAGTGACCACTGGAAGGAAGGCCATGACTATTGTGCTCTCCTTCATGTTCTTCACAAAACCTTTCACTTTTCAGTAAGTATTGTCCCCTTTTGACTTTATCACTTTAGTTTTTGTTTTAACTAAGTCTACAATGTCACCCCTGACCACTGCTGAAACTTTGTTTTATGTCCTCAGTCCATGTTGGGACCTTGGACTCGTAGCTGTTGTTTTACTCTGGTCTGGTCGCAGTCACCCTCAGAATACAAGTTTACAGCCGATAAACAAACGTTAACATAGTTGTGCTTAACACTACTAGTTTGTCCTAAATCACTCCCTGCAGCTGCGGGTTACCCTTCATGGCCACTTGTACAACTCAGAGAAATAAACTATTTTATTTATTGAGCTTCTAACTTTTTTACGGTGACCTTATTGCTAGTTTTACTGGCTCCGTTATACACAGTTTGGCTCTAAATCGGTCTAAACATTTTCCTTTCTTTTTTTTGCAGGTACATTTGGGGTGGCCTTCTGGTGCTATTTGGCATCTTTTTGAATGTTTACAGTAAAAACAAAGACAAAATTAAGCTTCCCTCAATCAAGGATCTCAGAAGCTGGCTTGTAACTGGAAAGAAAGTCAGATTTCTTTCTCAAAATGTATAGGACCAGAAGGGAGACAGAAGATATCTTCCAATGTTGTGTCAGTGGATGAACTGAGCATGCATTCACACTCCTGAACTCTTCAGTATCAACAATGAGCCAAGGATGGGTCGCTGTTCTGACCCCTCTCAAACTGCTGTGCCACTATTTTCTCCTCATACACCACCGGTGTAGGACTGAAGGACTGTTATCAGCAGATGAAATGGAGCGTTGAATGTGACACAAACATTCCAGTCATGGAGGACGATGAGGCTGTGTGAGCTTTAAAGGGAAGCAAGGCCTTAGTTAACCAAATAGCAGAGTTTGCACTGGAAATGACTGAATATTCACACACTTGAGTGACTGAAAAATGAAGCATCTGAGTGAAGGAATAATACAGTGAATTGAATGTGTGTGCTGTGGGACAGAAACGGCTCACACTCATAAAGGAAACTTCCTCCGCATGTGCCACAAAACACTTTGTCTTGAAAAGAAACTTTTTCACTCTAAATAATTTATATCTGACTGTTCTAAATTGTGTTGTGTACATACTACATACTGTATGGTAACAATGGGAGTGTGAAGATATTAACAACTGCCATTTGTTAACCATTGGGTTGAAAGGGTACCGTGATTTTAATAAAACAAATCTTAAATATGATCGTGTGATAAGGAGCCTGTCTTTGCTTAGTCTTTTGATGCACCGCTGCTGAAAACATGCCAAACTGTGGATGTGTTTATTGAAGTTCTGCCTAAGGCATGTTTGATTAGCAGTCCTAAACAGGAGCACACAGCTCATCCGAAAAAGCTGTCCTCATAGGCCCAATTGTTTAACTACATTGATTATTAGATGTTAGCCCTAATGCAATCATACATACCAATAATGCTGACATCTTTTGGATATTATGTTGATATTTTTACATACGTATAAACAAAAACATCACACACAGGTATGAACTAAGTGCAGATATAATAATTTTTCAAGAACATTTTATAAACTTTTATTATAGGTTATAGTATAGGGCAAGGTTTGGTTATTTTATTGTTGACTTAAATGTGTTTTTGTTTACATAAAAACCAGGATATTGAGATGTTTCCTGTTTTGTGTAGAGTCAAGACCCATGAAGATATGCATGATGATGTCCATAAACTGTATTTCATACAGTTGAAAAAGACAAGCTAAGCACTGAAAATTTTGTAACTTCTCATGACTTCATAATTTGAAGAGAGGACATCAGATAAAGTAGCTCTTAATTAAGTGGTATATAGATGGTCACACACACTGATAGTTTCGTTGTGTACAGAGCTCATACTTTTTTTAGCCTGCATTTGCCTACACTTTAACTTTAAACAGTAGTTCTGTTCATGATTGATGAATAGTGAGAGAGCCAATTATAGCCGTGAGGGTGATGATGCAGCACTTCCTTTGCCTTCGTGACTATGACCTGATGTACAGCTCACATCATCCCTGCCCACTGCAGCAGCTGCCCGCCTGGTCCTCTTCATGGTCCTCCTCCAGCTCCCTCAGAGCTCATTATGAGACGGGAAAGCCCAGTCGACCTCAGGCAAAGTACATCGTTTGTCTTTAGCACCACAACTAGGACCAGTCCAGCCCTGTCTTAAAATACCATTATTATTATTATTTTTTTTTTTTACCAAATTCCACACTGAGTAAAATAATGATAAGAGAACACTGTAAAAGCAAGGTTAGGGTTGGTTTCCTTAAAAAAGTGGATTTTAAAAGACTGTCCCCTTTAACCAACTAAACCTAATTTAACAATCTAATCCTGATCTTGCTATGGAAAAATACAAAAGGGTAACTAAGAATGTGGTTCAAAAAGTGCAGGCTACTGGTTTTCACTTTCATACTGTTGGGACTCAGTAGACTTAGTGCTTCATTATTATAAGTGTAGTGTTTATTAGATATATTGAAGTGGGTTGAACTTTTGCACCATTGTTTCCCACTTCTCCTGCTGCCTGCCTCATTCCTCATCCAGTTACTGAAGCCATTGTACGTCCGCTCTCACGAAGCGCTCCGGCCGTCCTAATAAATAATGGGAGGTGTCCAGGACTCATCATCCCAGCAAATAGGCTGCTATATAATATGCGCTCCATTTCAGATAGGTTGCTATATAATATGTGGTCCGAGCCGGGATGGCCACAGCGGGGAGGGCTGGCAGCTCATTCATTATGAGGGCAGGAGGGGCGATTCAGGGCGCCCTCACTGAGAAGTGCACTCTCTCATGTGCTCTACTGTCCCTAATGTCCTTGGACCAATGGGAGATGCACATCCTGTGGTATAAAACTGCACTGTTATATTGTTAGAGAGCAGAAATGGGTCAACAAGAGAGGAGGATGTGACACGAATATCTATGATCCTAGAAGTGGCAGTCTCAACATATATTTTCACTCAAAATAAACAACATTTATTTTTTCATTCCTTTGAACAAAAGGTTTAAGTGCATCAATGTCTTGTCTTTCTTTGTAGGAATATTTTTCATTTAATTTATAATCTACATATGGTTAATTAGAGGTGGGTTTTTTATCAACTACTGAATATGTTTTCCTTTGTTAAGCAGTGTTCCTGCAGAAGAAGTTTTCCTCCACTTGTTTTCTGTGACAGAAAATGTCCAGACTACTGCTTTTGTAAGCTTTTCTAGTATTTATACTGCTGCTGTTTGAACTGTTCATAGTGATAACATTAGTTGTTTCAATAAAAGTCTGTTTTATTTGAGAAACAAGCTTTAATTATTTAGATATTTCAGCCTAAATCTTGGGCAAAGATAAAGGTAACCTTTAATTTCTATTCACAGAACAGCATTGATTTGTAATCGTATTAGAGTGTGTTCACACTTGGAGAACTCTTCATTTTTGTTCATTTATTCATTTTCTACCACTTAATCCTGTTAGGGGTCGTGGATGACTGGAGCCAATCCCAGTGACTTTGGGCCTTCGGCGGTAGGAACCACCCTGGACAGTGGCCAACCTGTCGCAGGGTTAGACAAACAACCATTCACTCTCTCATTCACGCACTAAGGGAAATTTACAATGATGCCCAATTAACCTAAACATGCGTGTTTTTGGAGGTGGGAGGAAAGCGGAGTACCCGGAGAAAACCTCACGGTGACACGGGGAGAACATGCAAACTCCACCCAGAGAGATCGCGAGATGTTGATATGGTCCACGCGGGAGTCGAACCCACGACCTCCTTATTGGGAAGCCAGAGCTCTAACCACTCTGCTACCGAGCACCCCTTCATTTTTTTGTCTGTACCAACATTACGGTGAGTCCTTTTGTTTAGTCACTAGTCGACTTTAGTTTGGTCCATAGGGTAATAGGGTCTTAAAAGGTAGTGAGGTCTCAGGTGTCAGGGTGGAAAAGCACCACAGCAGAGGTTTGTCATGCAGAGAGTAGAATATGTTCCTTTATCAATTACCAGTAGTATGGAAAAGGAACCAAAGTGAACCAATTCCAGTGATACACCCCAAGACTCAGCTGAACCAAAAAGCACTCAATAGTTCTGTGTAGACTTTGTGTCAGTAGCATACTATGTTTAAAATTCTTTTCAACAGGTCCCTAAAATCTTTCCTCTTTAGTGCTCCTGTCCCTTCTCCCTCCCTCTCAGACTCATTACCCCACCCACCCATGTAAACTCCAAACCTGCGTATCTCCCTCCTCATATAATCTGATGGCCATCTGCTAGACTGAGCCACTCTTCCTCACAAAACGCCCGGGGGTTGGTGTTTATCTGTCTGCCTCCTCCTCTCCTCTCTTCCTCTCCTCTCTCAAACTCCTTTAAGCTCGCACAACAAACCCAGCATCATCAGCGTTACAATTAGCGCAGGTGCCGTTCGCCGTAAAGTGATCAGGAGAAATGGGAGGAAACATAATTGAAGTGGATTGGAGCGGAGAGGTGGGAGGAGATGAGGCAATGAAATAAAGATTCGGGGGGCTTGGACAGCGGCCCTTTTGCAGGAGAAATTCACTGGGCGTTGATTAAAATTTGTGCGGAGAGAGCCGAGTCCTGGCACCGATAGTGGGTTTTAACAGCTGTCTAGTGGTTTCTACACAAACTCTTTGAGGAAATGTTACGCTGCTGGTTTGACAAATGAGCTCGATGGGGGCCATTGTGGCGTGTGGTGGAGGTACAGAAGTAGAAACATTTTATTGTAAGATCAGAAATTGTTTGAGTTTAAAATGTGAAGTATAGGGCTGTGCTAGTCGTCAAAGTTCAAAATTACAGTTTCAATTGTTGTTTGAATCAATATCAGGAATTATTAACATTAAGTTTTGAAGTGTGTTCGGTGTAGCCTCCTTGAGCAGAAAAAGTTGCTCCACTATATTTCTAGAATACATTACAACATACTCTTTCTGAGATATTTCACCTACTTTTACATCTCTTCAATTTTTTAAGGCACTGATACTCTTGAGTCTAGTTACAATTCATAAGTGCGATGTTTATGTTGCATTAAAAACATTGTGCAAAAGTTTTTCTTTGCTTGAGTGCAGCCTCTTGCTTTCTTCACAATATGCCATTTTGTTTCAATGGCAGATGCATTTGATTTTTCTACCACTTACTTAAACTGCTAGTTCTTATCCTTTACCTTCTTGTCTCCATAGAATGTCTTTTGGTCAAGCAGGAGCTTTGTTTCTTTAGCTGCTTTACATGTTTCAGCTACTTTCTGTAGCCTTCCTCAGAGCCTGATTTTTTTTTTCTTCAACCCACTTATGCCATCACTTGCATTTGCTAGCAAAAGTTTGTATTTTAAAATATTTACTTCAGGGAATTGTCTAAGTTTAGGGTTAGGATTAGGTTTAGGCTTAGGTTAAGTTCATTTGGTTAAATTTAAGAAGTTGTGATGGTATGCTAACCAGGTATAGCGGCATAACTGCGTTGGGAAAAACAAAATGCCTTCCCCAGAAGCATCACTGGTTGGTATGGTGACAAGTCTTGGAACTATTTTATTTTGGATTATTTACAGCAGTCAGTCCACATGTTACCTAAAGCCGTCTGGACCTCTGAATCCTTCACCATGATGTGTTTTATGCACTTATAACAGCTTTCAAAAGTGAAGCATGTCAGTTTGATGAGAACAATTACATTGCAAACAATAACAGATGAACTTCATGGGTTTTGGTGAACTAAAGGGACTTTACTACATCGAGATAGGATACTGTGGAAACATTTTCACCTAAATAGATACTAAAACAAAATATCTTTGCTGGGGAAATATGATTCTAAGTGTTTTATTATTTTTTTTATAGGAATTTGGGTATAGTGCCTTAACAAAATTGTTTTGACCCAGAGCACAGTATGGTACATGCTCTAGTTTGACAACATATTTTTATTTAATGACATACTGAATTGGAGGTACATTTATGCATCAACAATCATGTACATAACCTGAAAAGTGACTTAATGCACCTATAGATCCCATGACTTGACAATTAGCATTTCCTTCTTCTCAAACTCTCACCAAACCAGTTAAAAGTGTCTCACACATTTGGCTGTGTCATTACCCCAGGTGTTTTCTCTCCAAATGTGTTGGATCAAAAGTCAACATCTTCTGTTTGTCGTCTTCAAACATGTGCACACTGTTAGCATATGCAGCCACGACACTTAGTTCTGCCCACATTTTTGTGAACACTTGAGGAGCAGAGCAGAGCTGAAATATTCTGCAGCAGTCACTCATGAAGAGAAATTCTTAATAATAAATATTCAGCCAATAATGAATGTGCTCCTGGCTGCAGTTGTCTTCAGGGCATAATATCTAATTTCCTCCCAATGTTTCATATCCCTACTCCGCCATGTCGACACAGTCCATCATTACAGCCCAATGCAGGTTCCTATCACTTTTATTTATTTTTCAAATCAATATATAAATCAAAGGCCTGGACAGATGAGATCCAATAAATTACCGAGTGCTGGACAAATGGTGGATGTTAACTGTGCAGCGAGAAAGGAGATCCCGGGGGAGCTGCCTGATGTGTGCCTGAAAAATCCACTAAATGTCATTTTAAATCAGAGCTAACTTGAATATTACTCTGTGGTGTTTTTAATACAAGGAGAAATCTCGACCACGTGGGCTGCATCTGAATATGTTAGCTCTTGTCTTATTGTGTCTGTTCTATACTAAATCATATGAGCCTAGAAAGCATATCTTCTCCTGCATTGTTTTAATTATTTACATAAACTTAACACGCTTTATTACAAAATGTATTAATGGATTAGAATATGCAAAGCAAGTTCACAGTAATATAAATATGTATAACCATTGCAATATAGAGACTTAATGTTACATTCTTAAGTGAGAAAACGTATAAATACTGTGTCACTTGCACCCCTCTATGGAGATGTTTTTGCATTGCCCGGATTGTTTCATAGTGGCATTAAAGGTGCACTGTGTAACTTTCTGGAGGTGAAAAGTCATCTACACCATTCAGTTAAATTAGAAAGTTAAAACTATACTTTGGGACTTACTGAATTGAGATACCGTAAATATATTTTATGCCTTATATAAAAAAAAAATTGACTAAAGGAACCGCTTTTCTGTGGAAACAAATGTTTTCGGGCCCTCCACCAGGCCAAATAAAAAAATCAAGTGCAGATTTGTATTAATTATTTAGTGCAACAAAGGAATCTAAACGACCAAAAAATGCATTTATTCAAGATTATTTTTAGTCAAAAAGTTGTGCAATGCACTTTAAACAAACTACTTATTTTAAGTGTTTTTGAAAAAAAAAACCCTATTGTTTTTGTGTAAAATATACTGAGTTAAATTCCTTCATTCAGAGGAGTATACCCATCTTGACAAACAGCAAAGGGATTATTGTCTTGTCTTTTCTGTAGTAGGCTACACTGTCTGACCCGTAAGCCTATCCAAATGAAACAAAATTGTAATACCTTTAAGTGTTCAGTTGAAGGTGAAATAGAGTTTTCCAAATATGAAAATTTCAACTACCATCAGTGAACTTTGAAATGACAGAAGATGATCAGTCCATCGTAACACAGACCAACAAAAGGTATTAAACAAACTTGCCGTGGTAAACCTGATTTAATGCCCTTTACCTTCTATCTATCCAACACAAAAAAAAATATTGAGCAATCTTAAAGCCCACACACTATGAAAAATTAACTTTTTTTAAATTTGTATTTATCTATTTTTTAAATCTGACCTAACATCGCTTCCTCATCAAATACACAGCTTGCTTTTTGATTTGTAATTTTCTTTGCATCTGGAGCGCTAACTAAATTCCTGTGTGGAAATCAAATGACTTTCATGTGTGTTTTACTCTACTTTTTTACAGCCCAGTCTCCACAGAAAACATAGATTTACCACAAAATGTCAAAAACGTTCAATAAGCACATTTTTAGCCTATTTTAAGTCAATATGTTACGAAAAACCAAAACGTTAAGAACTTACCCATTTTACTAACTTGACGCCTAAACTTACCTGTTAAAAGTCGTCAGGTGGCTTCAACCAAAATGTGTGTTTTTTTTATGTTTTGGCTTTTCGTAGTATATTGACATAAAAAAGCACCAGTGAGAGAAAATACCAGGACAGCCCACAAAAGATTGGTGGGATCCTGTTCACTGAATCTACTTAAGTCTTTGAGAAAAACAGAACTTGATTGAACCAAATGTCAGGAAAGTGCTCCATTCAGTTCCCATCATTCAAAAAGGTTCTGACCAGTATGTTCTTTCATCAATAAGCAACGATACCAGTTTTCAAAAAAGTTCACCTTATTGGACTCACTTTTCAAGTTTTGAAGTTGTGACATGTCTTTGAGCGTCTTTGTTTTGCTCTGTGTCTGTACAAGTCCCTTCAGCTCATGGGGATTAGGAAGGACGCATTAGTTTAAGGCCTGTAATGAGCTAATAAGGCCAGCACATAATCACATAATAACATGTAAGAGCTTTGACGGCCTCATGATGAAATAATAACATTTCAAAAGGATAATTGGGGATAATATCGGAGCTTTTGTCCCTATTGTATTGACACATGGCTTTGTAAAAGGTCAAACGGCGGTGAGGAAGACGACAAGGAAGAAAAGCTTTGAAGTCATTCATATTCATTTGGAAAAAAAAAGTCTGACCTATTGCATTTGAGTAAATGGTAACTTCTCATCATTGTCATCACCATCATAACAATACAGTGTTTTTGTCCCAGTGTACTGTAAAAGCAGAACTTTGTGGGAACAGTTTATCTATTTATTAAACATTATAACTTTTCAAACTCACCCTCTTTGTCTGTGAGTTTGATCTTGGGATAAGACTTGTTCCCCTAGGGCAGGGTTATTCAAAATGGTCTGGGGACCAGATCAGGCCCCCCAACCAATTAAATCCGCCCCTGAACCATCTTCAAAACATTGGAAAATAATTTTGTTTTTTATTATCCTGAAGTTTTAACTTCGATCTGGTTTGATTCTGTCTAGTCCAATCTTTCTGTTCTTGAACTTATTGTGTTCATGCTCTGCATTCGAATGGTAATTTGTAATATTGGTATAAACTTTTTCTACACAAACCTATTGTATCAGTAGCTATTTGCAATTTAAAGCAGATTTATATGGGATATTCTGTTTGGCCCCAAACTGTGTTAAAAGGGTGTTGTGTCTTGCACCTCCGCCCCAAAGGCGGAGCTGCAAGAAAATAAGTTGAATGGCCCTGTCCCAATACCCACACTACACACTACACACTTCACTGAAGTGTGCATTTTCTGAAGTGCGCCAAGTGTGCACTTCTACAAGTGTGCAGGAGGTAAATGTAAGAAATGGACAGTCCACACTTCACTTGATGTGATCAAGTCAAACAGCTGTGTTATTAAACTGCTTCCACAGATCACTTTAGTTTGGATCATTTACTGATTTTGACCAAAACAAATAAGAACAGTGCTGTGGATGTCATTGGATTTATGCCTGTGTTTCTATTAAAAGTGTTGTTATTTTGTTAATATTATATTTTAGTTTTACATATTTTACATTCATACATACATATTTTGAGCTGTATTAATAACTAAAATTCATTTGATTGTATTTACTTTGATTTCTGGATATTATTTAATGTTTGTTATATTTTTACGTTACTGTCACTTTAAGAGAGAGAGAGCTTGCGCTCTGATGGTCAAACGAACTTTTTTATTTTATTTATTTTTCATTAATATACATCATACAATGTACAATTTGATATTACTAACAAAATTACAACTGTACAATTATTACACAACCTAATAAAATCAAACTAACTGACACCGTCATTTTTCTACAAGCAGCAAAGAACTCTGGGTAATACACTTCAGCCAGTCCGCTTCCATGCGGGCTTGGCTGAAGTGCAGATAAAGTGCGTGAAATGGGCGGGGCTAAAGGCCGTTTGTGACAATTGGGACGCACTACGCACTCCCACCCCACAGCGGGAACGCGCTTCTGAGGGCCACAAGGGTGGAAGGGTGGATATTGGACAGGGCCTTGCTCTGCCTTAGGGGTTACGAGGGACTAGAGCCTATCCCAATGGCATTGGGCCTTAGACGGGATAACTAACGGGACAGTGGGAGACAATCATTCACTCTCTCTCTCTCATTCATTTGCTACTAAAATTAAATTGATGCCAATTGACATATACTGGCATGAGGGACCCGGAGTGTTACAGAGAAACCATGTAGAAAGGAGAGAACATGCAAACCTGAAGAAAAAAAATCTTCTCATTGGGAAGCTGAAGCTCTAACATGCACATCAAATTTAGCTAATGAAAACAAAAAACAAAGTCAAAGCAAATGTCAATTTATAGTCAAGATGTTTCTTTTTCTATCTTTTTATTTAGTTTAAAAGAAATCAACAAGTATTCCAAATTCTTAAAATGATTTCTTCATTCACACTGTGGTAGAAGGACAGGTCCCTCCAACTGCCTTTGATCACTCAGGCGGTTGAGCACTAATGCTCATCTGTGTCACACAATCAAAGTGATCCCTGCTCAACTTTAAATATCAGATGAGATTCTATGACAAAAAAGTTCACTGACAGACTTCTCCACAAATTTAACTGAGTAGTAATTGAGTTTAAAGCATTTAGTCTATAGAAGTCTATAGACACAAATCCAACGGAAAACCTAATTTGCACAAAAAAGGCATTTTATTATTCTTACAAAGTTATGATTCCGCTTTACAAGATCTCAAACGATGCACCGCTTTGCCACAATTGCTCCTGTGTCTTTTAATGCCACGCAGCTAAACCCAAATCTCATTTAAAAACAATAGCGGAGCAGAAGGCAGTTGCTCTAATATGAAGCATATAAAGAATAAATAATCCAGTTGTCTGCATTGCCCCAACGCAAAGCAATTTAACGCATCGCTGGCACCCGCCTATTAATTTCCCGTAGAAGGAGAGAGAGGGAGCGAGGGAAGGGGGGTCTGCGGGCGCTCATTGGAGGGACAACATGGCGGCTTCATGTATCACCGTGAAGCTAAACAAGGCACACATGCAAATAACGGATACACACTGGCAAACACATGCATAATTGTCATGTCCCTTCCTACAATGTATGGAGCGAGGTGGCACTATAGGCGTAATGATAGTGAATTAATAAGAGAGGCCTAGATACCCATATGTGATGCGTATCCCGGGGCGACCGCATTGATAATACGCCCCTCTCATCCCTCAGGCTTTTTCTATGCTCTGCCTTTTCCTATATAGCTGCTTTAATTAGACACCCACCTGACCCGTCCCCTGTTTTCCCCAAATAAGCAAATATGGGCGGGGCTAAAGCAATAATATGGTTGGCGACAGTCCAGAGTGTGGGTCGCAGCATGGGGGCACACAAGTGGAGAACGTAGGACCATAAATCTAGAGGTATTTGGACCGACGCCACAAGCTGTCCCATGTATACACACAGGGCCCACAATATAGGCCTGGAGTTTGATATACACTTTATGGCAAGGGAGTTACGCTTCGCCCAAGAATAACCGGGTTTGGGCTTATTTGGCAACGCTATTCGAGTTTGTTCAAGGTGTTACGCAATGTCAATGTGCTATAGGTGGGATTTATTCTAATGGGTCAGTGTAGGTCCAGTTTCGTTCTTTCAGAATGGGAGGATTTGGCAAAATAGAAGTAACCAACAGTATTTATATCAAAGAGTAGCTTATTTTCTTGTGAAATAAAATGACAGTAAAGAGATATTGTAATTTGAGTGAAAATGGGAACAAAATGTGCTGTCTGTCTGTCTGTTTCCTTTTTTTTTCCTCACAAAGCAGGAAGTGCAAGGTCAGCATGGTTGTTGTTAGCTTGACCTAAAAATCTGCTCTGGGCAGTGAAAATTTTAATTTTTTATTATTATTAGACTGTGCCATTCTTTGGGGAAAAGAGCACAAGAATAATCCAAGGATTATTCTTGTGCTCATTTGTGGCATGGTCATTCATGATGCTGACTTTAAACTTTCAAATAGAATTTGTCATCTCTTTGTTGGAAGAGTTACACAAAAGGATGTTTTTCAGTTAAAGTAAATGCTGTATATGCACCTGCACTATTTACACCTAAACCTCAAAAACAAACGCTATAGTGTTGACATGTTGGACCTGTCCCATAGCTTGAGCAGATCTGGTCTGATGCTTCGTTCTTTATTATCACTGCAGCCTTCATGACTTCCTCTGATTAGAGTCTGGGGACATTTGAGACAGTTCAAAAGAGCCTGAGATGGGACACACACGCTGAGGGGGAGAAGAAATGTGCCCCAAAGACATAATGTCTCTGTTTTCCTGCAATTAATTAATGGTCCCCTGTTAGTTAGCAGCCGCAGCCACAGCAGCAGCACTAGTTTGAGCAGGGACTGAGCGAGGGCGAGGGCTGGAGCCAGGCTCGCCTCCGTAGCTGCAGGCTCTGAGTTGTGAGCCACTGGATTTGGACTATTTTTAACAAAATCCTTTTATGGATAGATAAATCTGATTTTATGCAAGAAGAGTCTCCTGGGTTTCAATTAACTGGGGGTCACGCTGTAGATCTATCACAAAAAGAACGAGGGAAGGGGGAGAGAAAGAAAGACAGAGGAAAAGATGGAGGAGAAAGGCTTTAATTAATGCGCTCTAATTAAACATTTGTGAAATGCATTATCTGCACTGTTTTCATGATGAGCCACCAATCCCTAATTGTAAACACACACCCCCACAACGCTCCCACTTCTAATGTTGTTTAGAGATTACATCACGCTTGTTAATAATGCAAAAGATGCTCCTTTAACTGTAGTTTGTCTTCCACAATTGAAGATAAAAAGGAAATTTGTAATTGAGAGTATAGTTTATTTCTCCCTGTGCACTGCTGGCCTCTGGGTGGCTCTTAAAACATCTGACTAAGTGCAGTGATTTGTTGGTGCGAGGAGGGGAGCGGGCGCTGCTTACCTCTTCAGTATCTTCTTGAAACTAATTTGATTCCTAAAACATGCGAGATGACAGCCTCCTGCCGCCTGCTGAAGGTAGATTTGACTTTGAATCATGACACTCTGTTTAATCACGGCCCACGAGGCACGACAAGTCACTGCACCTGAGGAGAGCAGAATAAAAAGTGTCATGCGTACAGTGAGGAGAGAAAGAGAGGGGGAGAGATAGGTCTGAAAATCCATAACAGATTAAAGAGTGTTTGGTCAAAAGGCAGCAGGATGTGTGCGTCTATCACCTGTGCTGTGTCTCCTCTGCATATTTGTGCCACAGGGCTCGCTTAATGTGCGTTCATCTCAGGCTGGAGTCACTTACATGTGTTTGAGCCGCCATCACACACACCACTCCTCATTCAGCTGCAGCAGAAGCTCTGTATTTACTACGTTTGTCTTTAGGGCTTCCTGCAGTGGGTGAGCTTCTGTAGACCAAGACCTGAAATGCACTGGCTAATATCCACCATCAAATGAAAGAAACAATGATTGTAGTTGTAGATGAAGATTAGAGGAATGATTCTGATACCACCATTGCAATTTTGACACTGTGTCTTTTGGCAAGAACTTTATCTACAAAAAAATGAACATACATGGCGACTAAAAAACACTGTTTTAAATAATATAGAGGTATCATTCAGGATTTTGGATTGATAGTCACACATATTCACTCAAGGCAAGAAGGCTGAGTGTTTAGTTAAGGACAGCCTGATTGCACTGTAATGTGGGTCTATACCAAGCAACGTAAATAGCCTGCAAAATATTAACCCATTCACTGTTTTCTACTTTCTTAGGTGGATGTAACAGCATGCTTTTATTTATTAAATGTGGAGCAGCTGCTTTTCACACTACAAACACAATTTAGGTTTTAAATGTGACTTCTCATAAATCTTTTGACTCATGGTTAATAGCAGCATGTATTATTTTGGTTGCAATTATGGCTTAAGCGGAGAGGACAACCCTTGCACAGCTCCTGATTAGAACAAAAAATCTTTATTCAATTTAGACAGCACACAGTGGTCTATTTTGTTTTTCACAAAGTGCTACATTTATCATACTTTTAGTGGAAAACACAATGTTTTTCTAATTTTCATCTAAAAAGTTAACTACCCCAACTTCAAAGCAAAACTAAGTGCATTTTTACCTTTTTAAATGTCTTTGTAAGTCTCCATGATGATGGTCATATATATAAACTTGGACCATTTGAAGCATGTGAGTTCTCACCACTGTTTCCAGTATAAAATACCTCAGCTCTCCGCCTCCTTTGAAGCACATTCCCAAATTACTTCTCGAGAAACCCAGGTTCTTATATTTTTACACAGTGTAAAATGTGTTTAGATGTGTTTCTGATATGCCTTATAGCAGTCTTAAAGTTGTGCAAAATGCTAAAATAAATAAATAATGGTGAGTTACGATTTAGTTTAATCACACAAGAGAGCTGTGAGGTCAGCAATACTGTTGCTTAGTTCTGCTTTAATATTAGCTAAAACCTAATCCTAATCTTAAACAACTCCGAGCCCCTGCTCTTTTTGTCTATATAAGACACCACAAAAATATTGTCTATTATATGCATACTTCATGTGTCAATGCATCATGTTATAGACATGACAGAAGATCAAATTGTCTTGATATGCTATTTACATGGCACGGTAGAGACAAGCTTTGCCCAGGAACAGAATGACAGCATGTTCTGTCTACAAAACAGTTTTTTTCAATGTGAAACGGACATATCACCTTTGCTTTCACTCTTACACTTAGTTGTAGTTTTTACAATAGTCTTAACACACACCCCTTACTGTACTGCACACTCTACATAGAACGTCCACTGTGCTTTGTCACTGCAAATACAACCTTATCTCTCCTTCATCCTCCTGTAGGTCTGTGAGCTGAAATGGCTTAATGTGATATTCTAACATATTTTTCCTACGGTAACTGCTGAAGGAGGTCACTGGTTAGGGACAAATTATCCAAATTAATTTCTAATTTCAAACCCTTTCTTCTTATTATTGAAAGCTGGGCATGCCCTTGGAAACACCAAGAATAAAGGCTAAACTAAAATCAAAGATAGACCATATCAATAAAATGCTTTAATAACAGACTGTGCCCTCTAAAGCAGACTGAGGCACAGTTCATGGGTTGAGATGAGTTCATGCCACAACTACTGGACAAACCCAAGAAACAGGAAATGTCTCCAAAAGTTTGAGGACATTTCTGTCTCCTCCTTTTCTCTAATTATGCTCGTGCGTCCTCATTAGGCGTGAGAGGGAGGAGCCGCCTTCAGCCACTTTCTCGGGTCAGAGTTGTTATGAACGTGCATTAGCCCACTGTGCACATGTGGATTAGAAAGAGCTAACGGCAAGTCCACGGAGGTCCACATTTCTGCTCAAACTGTCCAATTAGCAGAGCTTCTTATGGCCAGCACAGTAATGATACTTCACACAAGTGATGCGTTAGAAAAGTTAAACCTCAGTCAAAGAGAATACATTCAGTTTCACAATGGGGTTTTCCATGTGTTTTTGTCTCTTTTCAGCGACACGATTCAGCGTTTTTAATGGTTTCATACATGATAATAATGAGTTATTCTGTTGAACTAGAAAAAATATAATTCTAGAAATGTTTAAAATGACTTGGAATCAGAATTTTAATGTTGATTTGGTTATTTAAAGTTGTTTAGGTTGAAATCTTAGAATCAACAACTTTAATCTTGAATTCATTTTTTGCAGTGCGAATGCTTAATCTGTAGAGTTTATATTTTTGAACATCTTAAGACCAATGCACCAATCATTCCAGGCTCTCAGCAGAATCCAGATTCTCCATTTCTGAAACAATTTAGTTGGCAAAATACCAACAAAACAGTACAGACATATAATAGTTTAGATTCTCCAGGCAAGAGTTTCAAGTCTCTGTATTTACTGGACTATATTTCAAAATCCTCAAAAAAGTGCTTATTAACTAAATAAGTTTGATAGTTCAGTTTGAAAATTGATATGCTGATACTGTCTGCACCTTTAGAGTAAATCACTGTAAATGTCACTCAAGAGAATACATTTTGACATATTAGTAATGCATTGATTGCATCACAGTTTTATTTAATTATATTTTTGTTGTCATTTCTACCACTGCTTTTTGAAGAGTAAGCTTCTAAAATGTGCATAACTCACCAGCCTTTAGCCTTTTTTGTGTGCCCAATCACAAGATAATTTTCTATGTGTGTATAATATTGTGACAAATGTATCTCACGTGATCTAGTGGGTGAGATCTTGCCCCATCTTTACATGCTACGTGTTGTGGATTGCGGGAAATCGAAATTACTTTGTGAAGCCCTCCAAACATTGTTACATAGCTCCAAAAAGTAATGTATTTAATTGGCAAAAGAAAAAATGCTCTACAAAAATATTTTAATATCAGTAGAAAAAAAGAATTCCCCTTAGGCTGAAAGCATGTGCTATAAAGTCATACATCATGTAAAAATGTAAATTACGAACTGTCTCTTTTCTGTGATATGTGGGTCATATCACATCACACAGATATATAACGTTTAGCATTTTAATATAACAAACCTCATGTCTCTAAATCTCTAAAATGTCGCTAATTCCATTAGTCATGAACTATTCCTGCCCATTCTGATGCTCTATCTGTATTGCTAACTGCCTCTTTGCATTTCTCCAACTAAAAGTAAAGTTATCTTTGTCTTTTATGCAACTGGAAACAACTTTTCTCACTCAAACAATACTGAGTAACTTAAAATACATGATTATTAACAAACCAATACACTTCCATTGTTTATCCTCTGTATGAACGCTGTAAACATCACTCATTGCTTCTCTTGTTAAGTCATTACTGTGAGACAACATGGCGTCACGCTTCAACTGCTAACTCTATGTTTAATCACTGAATTACCCAGGAGCCTACAGCTAATATTAAATAATACAATATCAACGTGTAATCAACTAACAGACACAGCATCTTAACATGGCGGATGGAAACGTGACTTCAGATCTGCTCTTGGGGATGAGGAGGTTTTGTGCACCCTGTTTTTTTTTACTCTTTTCTGCCATAACTGTGGGTGCTCTGTATATACCACAGGACAGGCAGAGGGAGTAATTAAGTAGCCGGACAGGAGGATGTTCGTTAGATGCTGTGTCCTCGTTAGAGTCGTTAGCTGCTGAAAGCCGGAGGTGGTGGGAAACCGCGTGGACACATAATGAGATGCATATTGTCGCCAAAGCAGGGGACCGAGCGCAAGACTTTACAGAGAGATAATCAGCTACAGGGGGAGTGGAGCTGCTCGGGACTGATGAGAAGTTAGTGGGGAATATTATAATAAGTGTCTGCACCTTTTGTGGCCCAAGATATCAGCTTTAAAGGGGCACTGTGTAAGATTGAGAGGAATTTTAATTATCACATATAGTCCACAAACATTTAAATCATATTTATTCTTTACAACATGAATACTTAAGAGAGCACTGTTAACCACTCACATCAATTGTGATACATTTATACGTATTTGAAATGTTTTATTACGGGCCGGAATGTGGATCATTGACGCTAGATGTCAGCATGCTAAATAGGCAAAATGCATGTAAAAGGCTCCCTCTGGTGTTCAAAAGTGGAAATCACTTTGTTTGTTTTTCTTACACAGTGCCCCTTTAAGAGCAATGAGTGAAAAAATGTTCAGGTTGTCATTGCCTCATTTGTGGATCTATTTTTGTGAATTAATATGTTGAAAAAGTGTTAAAAAAAACAAAATAATGTGGCATTGTGACATCGTTTTTATTCCACCTTGAAAAAAATACTGTGTGAGGTTGTAACATACTAGGTGTGGGTATGTATCATAATGAAACAAAAGATGTGCCAAAGATGTTATTGCTTTGTCTGGAAATGTCCACAATATAGCATTCAACATAGTAAGTTTTGTATCTTGTCACTTTCAGACAGAAGTTGCAACAAGCAAAGAGCTACATATGTCATGTGATTGTATGTGGTGTCAAATACAGGGATTTAAAACAATTTGCATCAACTGCCTTTCTATAAAATAAAAAACAAAAATACCCGATTGGTTGATAAGCCGGTTACAAGAGATCGAGCATGTTAAATTGTTATTTTGTCTTGAAGAAATAATCAGACAAAGAAAGTTGCACAGACCTAACAGACATGGGAAGAGCCACAACAAATAATTATTTATGAAAAGAACGTAGAACACACCCCAAACTCATGGAGTGGTAAATCTGATAAATGTCTGATACACCTTCTAGAAGCAGCCATTTGAGATCGGATCATTCTAGCTTTGGGTGACAAAGTGATTGGCTCTGTCTCTGGCTTCAGACCCCCATTAGCCATTAGTTTTAGTAGTTTCCATAGTCTGGTACCTCACACCGGTTGGAGCGGTTTAGCCCGTTTATGTTAATTTGGTGAGCATTTATACTGGCTCCAGGCTCCCGAGGATCTGTACGTGAGCAGCTGATGTCACTCACACATTTCTTTCTTAATAAAATTTAAAAGGAAAATTTACTTAAATTATACTTTTTGTTCCTGGCGTCAATCTGAGCGATTTACAAAAAGACGTGTAAAAAAAACACCCTATTTAAATTTATTTTTGCTTTGAGCCTGTGTTTTCTCTTGTCCAATCATTGAGCCTAAAGGGAGGAACCACAGTAAGGTCTGCTCCAGGGTCCAGGGTGAAAGTAGGGCCAAAAGCGGCTCACTACGGACCCAGCAAGTGCGGCAGAACGAGTCGCTTTGCTCCGTGGAAACAGCATAGAACCGTACCGCCCCGACCCAAGCATGGAAACAGGGCTTCAGAGGGACTGGTTGCTCAGGCAAATCACTGCTTAATGGAAAAAATGTATTACCGTTTATTAAGAAACATTTCAAACAAAGCAATGTCATTTCCTTAGAGAAAAGCTGTTGTGTTGTGTTGTGTCAATTAGAATCTTGTAAACAGGATTAGCATTCAATCAGGTGTCCGCAAAGTACCTGTCCACTCAAGGCCTTGAGAATGCTCCTGGGTCTGTGGCCGTATGAACACTATTGCTTTTTTATTGCTGCTTTTGCATCATATTATTCACACAGGCCTCGGACAATAAGCCAGCCTACAAATCATTAATACATAGTGTAAGCAGCCAGCCATAGAGACACTGTAGGGGCTCACCTGCCCTGTGGCTAAAGCAGCTCCACACACACACTCATGCATAGACAGTCCTTTCCCAGCATGCTCCTCACCACCACCACTGAACAGGTAATCTCACTTAATCATCTCAGAGGTCACGGTGAACCGAGGCTGGGCCGTAATTGCCACAGAAAGTGAAGGATGGTGAAGAAAGGAGGAGGAGGGATGAAGAGATGAATGCAGAGAATAAAAGAAAGAGTGTGGACAATAAAGAAAAAGAAGAGTTTGAGTGAGTGTGAGGCTCCAGGGCACAACGGAAAGCAGTGGGCCCTTCAAGGACAACCTTGGAATAGTCAACATGAAGATAATTTCTCATAAGTAATGATTCCTACTGTAAAACAATCAATTCTATGTTATGAAAAACAGGAACAATGTCAGAAAAAAAGTTTGTGCAACAACACAAAACAGGAGCATGGGGCAGAGAAGAGGCAATGGATGGTTACTGGTTCATATCCAGTCCAAAGACATTCTTAACAGGGCATCCACTGTACCTAAACACCATGTCACTGATTCACAATAACTTATTATGAACAATTATTTATTATAAACTCAGAAAAAATGCATATTTTTTCATCTTACATAGTCTGAGCAAAACTGTAAACACTTACAGAATGCTCAGTTGGATGTATAGACAATTTTCTCAAACACTTTTGGAGACAACTGAAAAAAAGAATAACCAGCTCAACTGCTAAGTATGCATACATGTGCAAGTAGTATGTGACATCAACCTTGAATAAATATTCAAAAGAAATAAACAACAAAATGTAAATATGACAAATTATTGATGAAAATGTTTTTAAATGTTTTGGCTCTTAGCTTACATCTTTGTTCAATGTGTGTCTGTGAATGATTTTAATTGTTTTTCCATGGGGCTGCCAAAAGATGACAAAGAAACTAAACTTCAAAATACAAACAACTTTTTAACTGGGCCGACATGGTGGCTTTGATCTTATTTCAGGCTATATTCTGTCTTTGCTTGTCTTTTTATTGTCCAGCTTGAATTGTATTAAAGCAAAACTTAGTAAATTTTTACTCACTCTCAGCTGCCTGGAAAACCCACCCTTGCACTTTCTGAATTCCGACCCGACACCAGCTCTCACAAGAAACCCTAGCTTATTGACTTTTTTTTTTTTTTTTTTTTTCAGTGTAAAGTTTGTCAGATGTGTTTTCGGTGCCTATTTTCAATGGTAATTTCAAAATAAGAGCATAAAAATGATGTTTTACTTTTGATTTGATGGTGAATTCATACAAGAGAGCTGTAGGGGAGTACTACTGCTGAAGTTACTTAGTTTTTTTTACAAATGTAGGTAGCCAAAAGTAATAGTTATTACTTTTTATCTGCACTTTTGTTAAGAATTTGTATACATTTTGCAATAGAATAAAGAAAGAATGCCCTGCAATGTTATCCTAGAGACTGTCCTTCACAACCTCCAAACAAGTGACAAAACTGAGATTTAAGACCACAATAATCTCCAGTTTGGTGGATGTGTCCTGTCTCTTGATGCATGATAAATGTCATATTAGTAAATAACAGTGCCTACAATATGAATTGACTGAGTCTGTGCCAGCAGCCATGGGAAGAGAAAAGAGATGTGTATGCGAAAGTGTCCACCAGTCCAGCTTACTTTATTCTCTCACACTGCACTTGTGAATAAAAGATGAAAGAGAGACGACCTCAGGAGGTAATACGTGTCAGAATGTGTGTGATTTCTGATGCCGCTGAACCAAATGTTTGCAGCAAACAGACAGGGACAAGCCATACACTGTTTTATATAAGCAAAGTGACAAAGACAAGGCAGGTGCAGACCAACACAGATTGTTGTGACACTGTCCTTACTGACAAAAAGACAATACAGAGGATTATGCATGTATAAAACTATTGAAAAGCTTTATACATTTTTCATAAATGTAGTCTGAAGATGCGGCAAAATGTGTTTTAATACCGTAAAGCAACATCAACAACATAGATTTCTGAAAAAGCACAAGAGTTTCAAATATAAACTACCTAAAACTACACATGAGGCTGATAGCACTTTTACACAATTTACTTCGTTGTCTTGTGACGTATTGACTTGAGGCAAACTACTAGAGATGTGTTTGTAATTCTACACTTTAACTTTTCTCTAACCACAATCTGCAAGTCATAAACTACTGTAAGTCGACCTAAAATTAAAATCACTCTGTATTACTTGAAGAATGGCAATTGAACCTTACCACCTGGTTTAGGCACCATTATGAAAAGAACCTTATGAGGAATACTAACTTATAGGTTCATTCAAAACAAATGGTACATAATAAAATTGTCTACATTTGTTTTTCAACTGGAGCTAGCACCTACTTGATTTCTCTGCGTTTCCCTGACAACTTTTAGCATAAGGGGTCTTAATGAATCTCTAAGTAGAACTACATTCAGAGATCTGCGCAAATCTGTCTAAAATGCTGACGCTCAATTCCATCTGTGAATGTGTAGAGCAGATTGCAAAACATCTCCTCTGGATAAAAATAAAATAATGGCTTTCCCCTTTTTACATTAACCCTGCTCTTTGGTGCTTACTAATTATTGTGGACACATTTAGCCGTGACCTTTCTGCACAGAGCTTTACCTGGCTTTAGACATTTGTGCCTATGTATACAGTAACCTGCGTGGCACACATTAAAACACACTCCATGCAGCAAACCAAACTATAAAGAGCATCTGCCTCTGCCCGAGCAACAAGGTCGTCAGAAGCAGCGGTTTACTGTCACCATGGGAGACGGCGTGCTGATGTGGCTGGCTCACAACACTAAATAGGACAACAGCAAGTCAGAGGGGACAAAACAAGAGGAAGTGCTCACTCACCTCTTTCTAATCATGGACATGTCTTTGGCGGAGACAGAGGACGTACAAGGACACACAAACAGGCCAGAGCTGCCTTTGACTCGAGCAGGGACAAGCTAAACAAACAAGGGCATAGAGAGAAGAGTTTGGACAGTTTATGCACAGAAATGTATAATTTTTGTTTTCTATTTGCGTTCTGGACTGATGTGCTATCTGTGTAACATGGTCCATTGATTTTAAGCACTTTCTAACCAGAACAGGTCCGAACCGTACCTGATACGGACTCAAAGTACACAGGCATAAGTAAACTCTCTCCAGTTTTCTCGAGCTTCAATGTCATACATTTCAATAATCTATTATATTTTGACACAGCACAATATTGGCTGTTTGTGATCAGCTTTTATGGGAAAATCTTGAGTTGCGACTTAAAATGTGTCGTAGTTCAACACAGACTCACAAGAAGGCATACATTTACCACCACACAAAAACAGTGTATTATGACACGATTTCACGCCTTTTTTGCGTACTTATGTTACGCTGTACATTTAGCACGATATGAAAAAGCGTAAAAATGACATGAGATTTGGTTGAAGCCACTTGGGAACATTTTCATTAGGTGTAACGGGTAAGTTTAGACATCAAGTTACTAAAATGGCTAAGTTTAGGGCTGGGGCTTGCATGGGGCAAGTTAAGATTAGGATCAGGATTTCGTTAATCTTCATAAATAAGAACACATCTTAACAACCACCATAGAAATGAATTGTGACTGTATACCATTATTACGCAAAACAGCCGTGAACTCGTGTTATCATACACAATTTACATGTCCTGTAATGTCGTGGTAAATGTACGCTTTCTTGTGAGATCAGGCTCCGTAGTTTAACAGAAAGAGGTAGCCTCTGCATATCCATATTTTTTTGTTTGTTTGTTTGTTACATCACCACACGGTTTATTAGGATCCAGAGCCCACACTTCAGCAAACTGCAAAGAGTGGGTCTGGTCACCACGCCCATGTTTTCTTTGTTTTTTCTTCTTAAGCAGCCCTCTTGGTTTTCATACAGGAGACGATGCATATTGCGCATTCTTGATTAGCTAATTCCTCTGTCAATCACACCCACTGAATTCGAAAGAGGAACATGGTGGAAAGACGATATAATTTTTAGATATAATTAATTGTTGATGAAATTCCCCGGTGGACACGAGGCCTTAATCATCCCCAGTCTTGTCCTGAGCATTAAATCACGTTCATTTAACTGCGTGTTTGCATTGTCAAGCTTGGTTTGTTTATTCCTTCATGTAATTCCGTCTGCTGCTAGTAGTTGCTGAAGGACTTGCCTAACAGAGTTGAAGTCAAGTGTGCTTTTTGTAGAAATATAGGTTTTTAAAGATATAATGCCAAAGTAAAGTACAGCAAATGGTGGTATATTGTAAATGTGGTGATTATGTTCAGGTATGTTCCCAAGCCTGGTGAAATACCAGAAATGGCATACAAGATATTCACTAAACCTGAAAAACAAGTCATTGCAGCGAAGCATAAATTAGTCCAAAAATTTACATATCACAAAATAGATGATGAAATCGTATGTAATAACTTTGAATGTGGTTCCTTAAAAGTCAAAGAGCTATTTAAGCTACAGTCGTGAACATTAATGAAAAAGTGTAAAGCACAGTAGAATTAGCCCCAGATCTTTCAACAGCATAACAAAAGGAGTTTCCCAGCCAATGTCGACATTCTTTATAATGTTCATATATGTAACACTGGGAGACTTCAGAGTCAAATTAAGTTCACTGGGCTAAATTATACCGGCCTGGATTTACCCATTTATATGACTCTTTTTATGGTGAATTCAAAGCCGCCTAGCTAATCAACGCTCTATTACAAAGCTTCTTCATGCCCGCTCTTTGATTGGCTCCAATTTACATAATGGCGGAAACGCTGAGAAAGTCGGGCCTGAAACTGCCTTCCATTCCCGGCTGATTAAAAAGCTTTATGGATTTGAAACATGTGTGATTTTATTTATTTCATTCTTCATTCATGGCTCTGTTGCGCTCGGGTAAATGCCTGTTTGTCAGTCTGTGACAATAACACGCAATTCTCATGCATCTCTGCTCAGTGTCAGAATCCAATTTGGAGTTCGAATAAGAAAAAGGTTTCATTTGCAGGTATGTATAAAAAAGGACTGCAAGACATCGAATAGGAATTGCAAAGGTCATAATAAGAAAGCCGCGTAGACTGCAATAGTTTACTATAATTTTTAAGCGACCTAACAAGCTAACCTTCCTTGGAAACAAATAATTGCAGATGATTCTTGTACTATTTTAGCAGATCGTATTTTAGTCTTCTCTCAAATGTTTGTATTCCTGGATACCTCGGCATGTTGATATTCTGTGAAGAAGAAGAAACATTCGCAAAGATCATTCCATCAATCATTGTCTTCTTCCAAGATAGTGCAGGCATAGTTGGCAGTTGCGATGCCAGGATTCATGGGGTTCACATTCAGAAAGAGTAGTTCAGGAGCTCTGGCCTCACAGCAAGAAGGTCACAGCTTCGACTCCCGCATGGCTGGACCTTTCTTGTGGAGTTTGCATGTTCCTCCCGTGTTTGGGTGGTTTCCTCCAAGCACTCCAGTTTCCCCACTAACCAATAACATGCAGGCTAGGGAGGTTAAGGCGAGTTGGCCCTTGTTATATGGGGGGGGGGGGTTGGACCTGGAGCTGGTAAATCTATATAAATAATTATTCATTCACTCAAAACCACACACCCCAAAGCCCAATGACTCTGTAATGGTTTAATAATGTGTATCACACAACATCAGAATTACTTTTTGCTGGTCCAACAATCAACTGAAGACAATAAAACATTTGCTCATGTAAAAAGCCAACTTTGAAGCCAGATTTTCCTTTCCACTACAAAAAACATTGCGCAGTGTCGGTGTCTTAAACCTGTGGGTGTTAAGAGGGTGTTCACTTTTAAAAACTACATTTGGGACCAAAAGGGTATTAAGCATGGAGCCAATTCTGGATTTAATGGGACTAGAAAATGTCCTATGTGCTGGATCAAACGAGGACCAAACAAGTGTGAATGCATCCAGGCTGGGAGCACAATCCCTCTCTCTTGCTCTGATCACACCACATGCCCAGGTAACTGCACTTGTTAACAACACCATTTGCCTAATGCCTTGTGCTCTTGTCAGTCCATCTCACATTATGCCTCATACCCAGCCCTCTACATGTGGAACACCAAAGAGCCCATAGCCCCAAACATCGCTCCACTGCCATGGCATTATGGGGGCTCCTCCAGACTAATTGGAGAGAGGCACAACGTAAAGAGACAGGCAACAAAACAACAACAAAACAGGATTTGGGGGAAGCAGGACGCCGGTGATGGCATGTTTTTCATCCTCACTTCTTTCTGCTGATCCAAGAGTTTCAGCGGGCACAAATTGGGCGGAGGAGGAAGTCGGAAGGAAAGTGTTGTATATTTGACAGCCTTGAGTCAAACTTCGCTGAGGAGGATTGAGGAAAATTGCATGTGTCCTTGTCAACCATACAACTCTTTTTATGTGCTTACTGATCTCCCTTCGGATCAAACATTTGGAAAGTGCCCATCTTTTAAAGGAAATGGTCCAAGTCATTGGAAATATTTCAAGGAGGTATAGATTTTCTTTTGTTTGTGGCAACTTCCCAAAGGTTAACACATACAGACAGACATTTGCAGACATTTATTCACTCTCTCATTCATTCACTAGGAGAATTGACTCATACATTCATGATTTTGGTGGTAGGAAGAAGCCAGGAGAAAACCCAGGGAGAACATGACATGACAGACTGTGGTTCAGGACACGTGCGGTTTCTTACACCAGATGCTGTCAACGCAGTGGCTTTTCGTCCAAAGCCACGCGGATTCACGTAGATTTCCACGAGAACGCTTATACCAACCGCTGCAGTCTCCGGGAAAAATAGACTTCATGCGGATTCTTTCCACAGACCTGCGCAGCTCCCACACTCGCATCCGCACTCCTCGGAGGTGAGCGTAATGGTTTAAAGCACTTTTTAAGTTCTGCCCACACCAAACTCACATTCAGTGTACATCCAGGTTAATGTTGAATTGATCCAACCAGGATTCGAACCAACAATTTAATTTTGAGAAGCCAATGCTCTAATCACTTTGCTACACTGCACTTTAATTTGCTTTATTTCTAGTTCGGCATTTATTTAATTATTAAGCCAACTATTTCACTCATAATTTTTTTATATTTGAAGATGGCCCAGTTCGTTTCTCCTGCCACACCACACCAGCTGAAGTCCACGAGCTTCGCAGCACAAACACACCACAGCAGGGCTTTTATGACAGGGCCAGTGACATGAGTACGCTCCATGAATAGTTTGATGGCCCCGGGCACAGAGGGGAAAGATCGGTCGTAAATAGGATTGAAGTTTAAATGGAATAATGCACCTGGAAAAGAAAAGGAGAGAGAGAGGCTGGAGAGGGGCAAACCCAGAGGTAACACAGAGGTGACAGCTTCACACAGCAGAATGGGCCAGAGTACAAATTTTAGGACCTATAGTTTTACCTTATTGGTTTTTAATTTAGTTCTAAATATAACATATTTGAAACATAAAAAAAATACCTCCACAATGTTCCCTTTGTATATTCGTTACGGTCAAGTCCAACTACTTTCAAATGCTCTTGAGGTTCCTGATGGAGAATGATTGACAGAACAATAGAAGCTCTGTTTGTTTTCACTGAGGAGGTAATGAGTTGACAGACGTGCGAGTCTGAGCTGATCCCAGTTGGCCCACATTAAGAACAGACCATGCTTTCGTTTCGACTCATTAAACGGCCTTAAAGCTGACGACACAGGCAGGAAGATTAATAAGTGTCCAACTAAGAACGCTCACAAGGGATTTACATGTGAAACAGCACTTCAGTCAGATGTACCTTTTGGATATATTAGGGCGAGATTAGATATAGGTAAAACTTTTTTTTTAATATTACGTAATTTGTTCTACTTGCTGCTATAGATTTATATAAGGAACAAAAATATGTATATGGATACTCAGATCACTCCTAAAGTAGCTTCAACACTCGCCAAGCTCCAGTTTTGGACTGAATACGACTTCGGAAGGAGTTGTTGATTGGTTGACAGCCTTGGTTGCCAGTCAAAATTTTAAATATCAGACCAATTTTCAGTCTGATAGTTTGCTCAAAAAACAATAAAATGTACCTAACCAATCAACAGAATCAACCAAAAAGTAAAAACTTTGTCCATTTTTCAGTTGCAAAGATGGTTACACTGGGAAATAATCAAACTGATCTAGCCTGATATGCTAATGCTGAAGAAATGCTGAAAGTGGGTCTGAATTCTTTATCAATTTAAAAAGAAAATGCAGGTCTATCGATATCTACATATGAATCATGTAACAAATTCAAAACAATGTTTGACTTATAACTGATCTTGGAGGTCATAGTTGTACAAGTTATCACAAGCAAATCCACTGTCATCCAAATACAAGTCAAATATGGAAACAGCAAAATGCAATTTCTCTGACTTGTTGCAATCACTCTGCTAGTTAACATGTCAATAACGTCTCCTTCCACTTTCTACGCTGATAAATATAACCTACATTACAACATTAATGACGGCTCCCTCCAGTCACTGCAGCGAGGGATAAGCTCCACACTAAATTAGCCGTAATTAGCATAGCAGCAGACAAGAACAAAACCTCCCCCCAAATGCTACTAAATGCCCAGCCAATCATAAGTGAGTGAATACAGTCCACTGAATCATTTCTCAGATCGATGCTCTTGCTAAGTGTTCTGGGTAAAAAGGCCCCCTCTGCCCGATCAGCTGGAGTGGACAATTAAAGAGGAGATAGGGGACAGCCTTGATTAGCACAGTGCTGCAGGGCAATGGAGCTCATTTAACATGCAACGCCGCACTTCTGCACCTCCATGATACAGCCAATCAGTCAACCTCTCCACATGAGGGCTCCGGATTGTTTTATTGTTTCAAAGTTATTCAAGTTTCAGAGTTATTCAAAACAATTTAATAAGGCATTCATTTGTAGTTATGTGTAAACTTGTCACAAGTAATAATGTACACATGGTATCAAATCTTATTAAGAATAAGGTTTTTGAAAGTGTCTCGTTACATGGCTTTTTTTAACTTAGCCACTGTCATTCAAATATTCAAGCACAATATGGGAAGTGTTAATAAGCGTATGCACAAGTTTCAGAATGAACGTGCTGTTGCCTTATAGTTATAAGTGTGTGGATGTCGAGTTTTTGGGGGGTTTTTTTTTTTCTGTGTTAAATGGGCCTTGCGTTTTTTTTGTTTGGTTTTGGTTTTTTTTTTTTTTTTTTTTTTTTTTTTTTTTTATCCGTATTGTGGCTTTTCTTCTTTTTGGAAGCTGGTGCCACTGTGCAGTCAAACAGATATTAAAACAATGTGAGATTCGAATGTATGAAACTGGAGCTTCATTTTGATCCTTATTTTTTGCAAATCAGCCTTATATTGACGGAGAAAAGGCCCAAAATGTACAGTGAAGATACGTGTGTAATAACAGCGGAGAAAATTGCGCAAACGGCGCACGCGGAAATGTTTGAAGAGGTCTTTACAACTTTTACTTTTGCCTGAATGTGACATAAAACAGACACTAACCTTATAAAGCAGCAGCTCTCGTGTTTTTCCTGCTCTGATCATCATTATAGTCCTGTCAGGCCGAGTCAGTCTGACTGACGCTCCTAAAGCCCAGTTTTACAGGGGCGGAGCTAAGGGCATCTGGGCTGGGCCCCTAAATCTGGCTTCTATGGGGGACCCTATTTGTATTTTTGTTTATTTAACTGCCTCATGTCTTTTTAATTATATTACAAAAGACATCACACAATAGGATCATCACATCTAAAACTCACCAAAATACAGGAAATTGCATTGAATTTTTAAAAATTCTCCTGGGGGACAATTCCCCAGACCCTCTGAATTACATCAGAACTGTTAGATTGAACTATATTTGTATTTAAGGGCTTATGGGTCTAAGGGTCTGTCTGTAGATTTAAATTAAATACAAATTTATTTCGAGAGAGGGGTTGGGGGCGTGGGAGCACTACAATTATATCTATCAGGGGCGCATTAAAATGCACGTTATGTTATGTTTACATGACTTTAATGTTTACACTCTGCTATAAGCATTTATTTAATGTCTTAAGTGATAATACAAAATAAATGTTATACTTTATGACTTGACTGATGTTTTAATTTCGGACCTTTGGATAAAAGTTTGAGAACCCTGATCTATATTAATAGCAAACTGGAAATTTACACGGCGATGCTTGGCAAGACTTATGGTTACATTTACACCTGAAATCATGATCTGATTTCTGGAGTAATCAGATTCTTGAAATGTCATGACAGTTATGACTGATGTGAGAAATGGGGTTTCTTTTTGATTGTTCAGTCTGTGCAAGTTTAGACGTTGCAAAGGCAAACATTAAAGAAAAACGGTCATGATGAAAAGAAGTTTTTATTTTTTTTTCCAATACAACTTCTCATAAATTAAATTAATTGGCATCTATAACACGTAGCACAAAAAAAAAAAAAAAAAAATTTTGAGTTATTTATGATTCTAGTTACCAAATGGGAATCAAATATATGTCAATGTCACTGTCAACTTTATACACACAGGCCCATATATGGAAGAATGCTGGAAAATTATATAAATAAATCAACAAATAGTAAAAATGTAAAAAAAAAAAAGTATGCCACACACAGAAAATTCCTTTACCCAGTTCTTAAAAGAAAATAAATAAACACAAACAATGTAGCCAAACAATGTCAGGATGAGAGTTTAATTATACAATCTTAAACAAAGATATCAAATCTATCAAAATTGTATTTTTAATATCTCTTATTTTCCAACAGCCGTTTTTGGACTATGTCAGAAAGCAGCTCACAACAATCCATCTTCTGTGATCCATGCTGCGCTGGCCCAGGTCCGCTCAGCCGTGCTCCTCAGCGCTGCTCACTGCTACCAGGTAACAGTCTGGTGCCCGCCGCTCCTCACCTCCATGAAATTAAGCATAAAACATTAATAGAGGCAGATTAGCTCTTAAAACCAGAGTAATGTACCATGAAATGCTGCGACCATGCTCCGGCGATCAGAGGAGGCGAGAGCTGACCTGTTTCAGATTGGCTGCAACCAACATCTGCATGATGGATCTTAAAGGGACTGTTAGGTGAACATGAGGGCTTTCTGCGCGTGACGACTTTAAAGGCGCTGTACCTGATTTTTACCGTATTAAAAATGCAATCAGAACAGTTTCTTTTTAAACGTTTACATCAATTTACATCTATTCCTCCGCTACATAATGTACAGTAATCTCAGCCTCGATTTTTGAAGAAATTGTGTAAAGAAGCTCTGTTCACAACTATCAGAGGTCAGAGTCGAGCTGTACTGGGGTGCTAAAAACAACTAGCCAAATGCTAACAAAGATAAAAGAAGGGCACTTTCTGGACTGTAGAACAAAACGCTGATAATATTAATCTTTAATGGTACTGACACTGCAAACTGATATACAGCATCTGTACCCGATTCAGTTATTTTAAATTTTAGCAACACAATGGAGAGCGCTTTTGTGTAATGGTGTTTTTCTTCAAAGATATTAATAGAAACATTGTACCAAAAGTTTCAGATGTAGCTTTTAAAGCCTTATGGATCACTCCTGAAATAATGAGGGAATAAATTAAATTAGTTAAAAAGAAGCAGTTTGTGACTAATTGAGGCTGCTGCATGTTGACTATGATAATGATAAAGTAGCTTATGTTATTAATCTAGCTAAAATCTATCTTCACTCTGTAGTGCAGAATATGCTTTTTAATTTTTTTTTTGGTATTTTGTACATTAGGATCCCATTGGTTTAACATTAGGCCAACTAAAAGTTCTACTGATAGGGAATCCATGTATGTTCACAAGCACTATTGCTATGCCCAAATAACAACCAATCGTATTGTTACTAAGAACTTCAGATTTTAAATTATTGTTGGTCAAATGTATGTTAAAGTGCATATATATATATATGCACTTTAACACACACACACACACACACACATATATATATATATATATATATATATGTAATATGTTTCAAGTCTTATAATGTTTGTTGTTTTGTGTAAAGTTATGTCTAGTATTTGCTTTGTTGCACTTATGGTTAGATGTTAAACTGCATTTCATTGCACTACTTGAACAAGTTAAATCTATCTAATCTATCAATTTAGCTGGAGTTGTGGATACATAACTCCAGTTTTGCTACACCATTTGATATTGTTGCTCTAGCTTAGCTCAAGAATATAAATCATCTGGATTTTCTCTGTGCTGCATTGTGGCCAAGTGCTACAGAAAACAACTGTGAACTGAATTGAACATGTCTCAGACTCCAAACAATCTTGTTTGTTTTGTTTCCTCTAAGTTGCATAAAACTGATGTGAACAGACTAGCGAAAACTGTTATCCCCAAAAGGTCAAAGGTTACTGATTTGGATGTTTGCATTTGTCAAGTGGATGTTAACTGTGTTTTACTTTGCAGAGTGGGCTCTTTCTCCACAAATGGGAAAACACAATAGAGAGACAGATGCGCAGTGAAGCAGCTACTGCACTGTCGGATGCTACTGTTTATTCCCCCCATCACCAAACACACGCGCTCACGTCTTACAGTGCGCACACACAATCTCAACAGCAGGGCCCTGTCTCGATCAGGACGGCGCATGGATCCGCGGCGCGCTGAAAGCAAACGATTTGAGGCATATGTCAAGTCCAAGTGCATTCAAAACAAAGCACTGTCGGGAACACTCTGCCTTGGTTGTTCCACTTACATCAGAGTCCTCCCCAGTCCCAGAAGAGAGTAGTCATCGTCCAATCGCGTCCTAGCGTTCCGTGCCCCCCTCTCACTGCCGCAGACTTGACTCCCATCTGAACAAGAGAGCTACATTTGCCTGCGAGGCTCAGGAGGGGGCCGCGACACCCAGAGACCCAGTCCGTTCACATTACACGCAGTGGGACAAGCTGCAGCGGGATGGGAGAGGGGGCTGGACAGACAGACAGTGTGAGCCCCAACAGAGGTGCAGCGGAATACAACGGAATACCTCTAAACATGACAAAAGTGATTAAAGGTAATGCTAAGCTAATTATGTCATTAAAGTATTAATGTCTACCTATCATAACAGAATGAATGTAAATGCAATTAATGATCGCAATGACACTGTAATGGATTAAAAGATGAATGTGTTGCACAAATATAGCTGAATCTAGACTAAACATAAGCTGTAAATTAAAATTGGATTTGTCAAATTGGTATGAAATAATTCAGTAATTCAGGTGAGTATTTAGGAAAGAGCAAATATGTACAGACAGAAGTCTGAAGCACTAAATAGCTATAAAATTACCTTTTCCCCAAAACCAATAAGGTCAGTTCCAGTCTATGTTGGATTAAAACAAAAAATAGTTACAAAGAGGGATAAACCCTTGCATCTATTTGCTAATAAGAAGATATGTTACGCATGATCACATTAAAGTTAACATGTCCTTTAAGTTGATCATCTGATTGTCAGACCTGCTTTTTCTGAAGGTATTTGCTTACTTTTTAGTGTAAAAACACACATTGAGGTAGCAGTTGTTTTTACTTTCACTTTAATGCATGGGATCAAAATAACAAACTATAGTGAATAGTCCACTGTCTGTCATTGCTCATGATCTAAAATATCGAGTACATGATCAATTACGTTGATGTGATGATTTTTTTTTTTTAGAGGTTTCTTAACTGGTGCAGTTGAAGCAAGAAGCTGGGTTTAAAGCCTGGATGGCTTCTAAAACAGATAACAACTCTGAGCCTTCTACTATGCACAGTAATAACAAACTAAACATGGAGTTTCCATGTTTTGGAACAAAATCAATAACATCTCAGTCATAGATTTTGAGCTTGCATGACATTTGAAAAGTGTATTTAAATTGAATGAGGCCAGTTTATCTAGCCAGGCTGGCGCCACCTAGTACCTCCGCTCAATTTCATTTCACACCAGCTACTAGGTTAAGTATCACAGGACTGCAGACGGTTCCAAAAAAACAGATGGTTGTCCAATCAGTGAGCAGGAGTGAAGCTGTGTGTTGGCCAGAACCAACCCAAGTTCAAATCAAATCAATTTATTTTTGTATAGTATAACAGTTGTCTCTGAGGACTTCCCAAGATTATTAATTTAGCAAACATGAATGGTAGAAAATAAAAATAAAATGTGTACAGTTGAGATTGCAGTCTGTATACATTCTCCTCCATTGACCTTGTGTCAAAAATTACTTAGAATATGATATTGTACCTTTTAATTTGCAACTTAATACCTAGAAACGGCGACAATCACTGACTCATGTTTATGCTCTACTTCCTGGGCGACAAAACAACCAAAAAGCAGTGAGTCATTAAATCAAAAAAGTATCTGCCTACTTGAAGCAAACAAGTTCCAATGTTGCGATATCAGATGGTTTCCACGGAGTGAAATGAAACCGACTGATGCATTAGGCTACCGGTTATCAAGGTATGCATGTCAATTTCATGCTTGGTATTACAATGTTATCATTTCACATTTAAGCAACAAAGTAAACTGAAAGTATTACCGATCATTGTGTTCTTTTTCACAGAATTTGGTTTAACACAGTATTTAGGCTATCAAGAGGCATTTACATTTAATAAAAAAAACAAATTCATTCATCTCAATGAATTTCCACAAAAATCTTGCGCTTGTCTATTTCTTGCACCAAAACGTGATGGATGAGTCGTCTTTGCTTCCCACTGGGCCATATGTAATGGGGTTAAATCTGGGATGAGTGGGTTCAGTCAAGTCCTCTTCCTAAGACCCTGGAAAATGACTGTCATCATCTCTCACAGCAGGCCGGACGCTGCCTCTACCAAGATGGCCGACATTGCTTGTTTTGTTTTTTTCACTCTGGACTTTTTGCAGACGTATAAATGGTTTTCAAATGATAATCAACAATAGCAGACACAACATCGCACCCTCTTAGACAATAATATATTCTTCCCACTTTAGTATGTAAAACTGACATGATAAATGGCAGAGACCAAGCAGGGACAGACTCAGTGGTGGGATACAGTTCACAACAAGTCGACCTTAGGACTTGGCTAACGACTCTTTGCCAAGTAAATGATGATAAAACACGCTCTGTTCCGCCATTGACTGGCATTACCTAATGATGCTCAATGGCGTTGGTGAGCGGTAAAGACAACAAATATATTATACCAATGCATCTTAAATGGACATCCCTGAGGAAACCCATCTGAATTGTAAATTTATGCACAAGCCTCATTTTTCATGTGCTGCAAGCTTAAAATACCAAACAACTGTGTACTTAATGTGCAATGTTTTTATATCTCTATTAAAGGGACTGTGCGTGTGTTTGTATGGAAAATGAATCATTTCAGTGAGTTTTTCCTAATTAAAACTTTCACACATGTACAATAGTGGTTCATAAACTTTTCATACCAAGTATCAACAAAGGTAATATTGGGCTTTCTGAGTATCAGCTAGTTTTAAACACAAATAAATGCAAATGAACAAAGTTGTTCATGAATTACATGAAGTACATTTACAAGTTTACTATCGGTTCAGGTTAAGGTTTAGGTACACAGCATGATGGCACAGCAGTTAGTACTCTCATCTCACAGCAAGAAGGTTGCATGTTTCTCCCTGTGTCTGGGTAGGTTTCCTCCGGGCATACTGGCTTTCTCCACCAGCCAAAACATGCACAAAGAGAATGCTCTGCTGCTACAGTTATCCTGACCAACCTTTAACCTTAACCTTGAGATAGTAAAGAAGAAGAGAAAACCATAATAATCAAAATGTATTTAAAAAAATTTGAGAATGCTATAACAAGCTTATGTTAGCTCTAAAAATTGCCATTACATGTTTTTTTATTATAGCATTCCGGCTCGTCACCAAAAAGTTGTGGATCTGGCGGAAAAAGCAGTGCGGGCTATTCTGAAAAGAAATGAATATGAAAATCAGAATCAGAACTATTCATTTCACCAAAACAGAAATCTTTATGTTTAAGATTTTATTAAACATTTTGCAAAATGTATCCCAGTTTAGCTGTTTTGTTTTTTTTTTTGGTTCGGATTACAAATGTACTTTCAGTTCATAGATGTTGACATCGACGATTACCAGTATGTAATAAATTGGACCAAAGCACTTCTAATGCAACAGGTTTTCATTTCTTGAGACATAAACATACAACATGCTCTTTTGTCAAATTTGTTTATAAGGTCATTAAAATATGTTTCTTCTTCCTGTTTTGTTTGTTTTTTTTAAACATTTTTTCATCTTTTCTCAAACTTGTTCTTAATTCAATCATTTATCTTAATAACTAGTGTTAGGCTACTAAATTAAATTAAAATGAGAAATTTGTAGAAACCTGTCATAGGCACTTTAAGGTACATTATAGAACACTGAATGATAATAATAAATAGAAATTAGCTCATTTTTTGGAGCCCTAACAACACTCTTAAGTGAAATCAAATACTAACTTTCGAGGTTAAAGTGTATGGTTCCAACTTTACACTTAAACCACACAACAAATAGCTAAAAGTGGTTTAAAAGACAAAGTCATGCTATGAGGATTCCAGTTTTCTTTTTATCTTTCACATTTCCAGTAGCTTAATAGTTTGTTTTTATTATGATGAACAAAATGAATTAATGAAGACAGAGTGGGAGGGATTGAAGGGCCATTGGAATTTTAGAGGGTTAAAGAAGCTCTTGATTAAAATTAACCCAAAAAGGGAACAAAACCTTTATAATGTGTACTTTGGAATATGACAAAAACTGCAGCTCTGCGCACCACAGTTTGAGAATAACATCCGTTAGAGCAGCCAACTTTTAACAAAAAAAAACACTGTAAAAGAGCCACGTGTAAATAATAAAAACAATTATCCGTGTGTATTAGATGTTATACAATGGATCATATGGTCCATAGCTCGCAGGTATTTTCTTTATGTTCAAAGAGTGTTCAGCTGCTGAGGTGCTGAACTGTGCCGTGGAAACCTGATGCAGATCGTCAGTCAGTCACCTCCAGGAAGAAAAACTTAAGATGTGAAGAAAAGGAGAAATGTTTGAATCCCTGTGGAGCCGCGAGAGTGAACGCGTCCAACAGGGGGCGTGTACGTCTGCCCCACATGTCAGATAGAACACGGACCTAGCCCAGTCTATTTCTGAACATGTGAACTGTGGGTTGTCTGGGTGGGAGTAGTGCTGAAAACCTCTAATGGGGAAGCTCGGGAGCACACAGGAACTATAACTAAAGACTGCTATTTATCTGAAAAATATATATTTCTACTTCATGGTATAAAAAGTGTCTGTGCCAAGGTCATGATTGTGGGCTTGTGGAAACTAATATTTACACAAGTAATTCTTTTTAAATAAAACATTGTTTGCAGCATTAAACAGGATGAATGGAAGTAAGTAAGGTATTGTGTTTGAATGGAGTGACAGTAATTTAGTAAATTAAGTTTTTCCTCTATAAAAAGTTCAAACGTTAATCAAGTGCTTATATTGTCGAATTGTGCAAGAAACCTGCAAGCTAGGCAAGTAATCAAAGATAAGAAGCCAAAAAGGAAGGAACTGGAAAAAGGAACAGTAATATTTGTCTGTATAGAGGTGATGCTTGTATTGTGATATTGTACCATATGGTTTCACAACAGTATAAAAGGCTGCCATAATATATTTATGCATGTCTAAAAGCATTATTTTAAATCTTATCCAAGCCCTATATAAACTTACCCATTTTTGTAACTTTAAGCCAAAACCTATACCAGTTAAACCCAGAAAAAATGTTGCCATGTGGCTTCAACCAAAATTTGTGGTTGGTCTACAAGATATTTACGCAAAAAGGCGTGAAAACATGCTTAAGTTTTTGACATTTCGTTGTATATCTATGTCTTTCGGAGACTGGGTTGGTTCTTTCACCAGTCAATGTAAAAGCCAATAGAAAGGTGATGGTGAGATAGATGTGCTGTCAATTGTGAATGCAGTGACATTTGTGGGCCTCATCACACCTTCAAAAATGCAAATATAGCAGTATAAATGCAAATATAGGACGCGATTTTGTTAGCCTCTTCAGACTATCCACATAAATATTGCACCTTGAGGAAAAACAGTTGTAAGACATGGAGGTTTAGTCCTCTTCTGAATGTAAATTTGTTTTAATTTGTCACAGACAATTTGTAATAGCTTAGTGAGTATGATTTGCATTTGTATTTATCAAAATGTCTACGTAATGCTTGTTCCAAAAGCTCCAAACCCTAGCCCCATCGTAGAGATTGTAGATGGACAGGGTGCATTTTTGCAGAAACATTTACTAGCAATTCTGCTTATTCTAGATATTCCAGACTTCTCTAAACTCCAGATTCTCAGTTTAGCTTAGAACGTTCCCGATTCAAATCTGTACCAGTGTTTGTTTGCAATAGCACTGACAGATTTCAGTTTGGATCTTCCTAAATCAAGTTCATAGTCTCTACATTTACTGAACTGATTTAATGAAATACCCTGGCACCTAAAGAGTTTTAACATTGATTTTAATTTTGCTCTCTCACACTTTCACAAGCATTTTTTCTTCGTTGAGCATTCTTCCTCCTCCAAGGTCATGTCACCAGAGACCACACATCTCGTCTCCTGCTGAGCTTTTGAGGCTCACAGCATCACCTCCAAAGTGCTGAACATGGCTCTTCTGACAGGGGGGATTTCCCATCATACACCTCTGTCTGGACCCCTGTCACATCCGGACTAGGGGGGCAGCTGTAGGGGTGTCACTGGGGCCGACGTGCCCTGACACTCAGCCCCGGAGAGGCAGACGTGAGGCGACGCCAGCGGACATGACGCGGTGTCTGCTGTGGGCCAAGTGACAGACAGAGGGCAGTGTGCGGACAAGCTGCTGTGAATATGCCAGTCACTGTGATGTGTTTGGAGCTAAAGGGGAAAACGCTGAGGTAAAGAAAAATGCTTACATCAGGTCAGGATGGAGGCTGCACATGTGAACCCAGTGCTCTGTTTATTTATTCAGTCAAAAGATACATTTGAATACTTCTTATTTAGAAATGAAGGCAGGAGGGAATCACATGTTTGGATGGATTCACGCTTAGTGGTTATTGATTGAATTCAAATTGAACTTGGTTAACCAAATTAAACAACTGAATCTGTAAGAGACATTACAGATACAATGACCAGATTTTCACAGTTAAAAACTGGGACACATTAGTTGCTTACTTTCTTTTGCCATCTTTAAAACATAGCTATGGTCAACAAATAGAAATATCTAACTTCAGCTTTATGATGGAAATTTTTGTTCTGACATTTTTAATTATTTAGAGCCTCATAATTCTTCATCACAATGTTCCTACAAAAGTGAGTGGAGACGTGCCTGATTGCTTATGTGAACAAGCACAGGCTAAAAGCAAACCTAAATAAATGCACTTCCTAGATTTTTTGATAATAAAACACTTTAAAATGGTTTGAAATAAAATATATTTAATGGTACTATAGCCAATTTTGCTGCCTTAAAAATGTAAACAAACAGAAGTAATTTATTTTAAGCTTCTGTATTCTGAACTTCCGAATTGCTAGCAGCGAGACGTGCCGGCATGCTAAGGGCAGTTAGTCGCAATGCTAACAACAACATATGAACTTAGTGGAGTTTAATGAAGAAGCAGGACATTGTTAGGGATAGTTAAGGAGCACTGCAAAGTAATTTTCACATGGACATTCACACTAACATTATTTTATTGAAAAAAAAAAAAGGATATATTGCCTTTAAAGAAAATTAGCAAGAGTTTAGAGCAGGGGTCTCAACCTGTAGCTCGGGAGTACCAGTAGCTCGCCACCACCTTCCAAGTAGCTCGCCAAAAGATTTTGGAATCATACAAATCATGATTTTTTTACTCAAATTAATTAATTACATGCCTATTTCTACTGAAAATGTGTCTTTAGATGCCTAATTGTGTCCACTTCTAAATAGATATTGGCTCTATTTTCCTGGTTGGACTCTTAACTATGCCACAGTTAGCTTAAATTTTTTGTCATCGCTAACAGTAGTAGCTCGCGGCCAGTTTTCTTTTGCAAAAGTAGCTTTTTTGGTGAGAAAGGTTGGAGACCCCTGGTTTAGAGATATTTAATGCAACACAAAGGTCTTTTTAGTTCTATTTGTCATGCTAGAGCAGCCAGGTGGGGAAAAGGACAGTGAAAAATCCAAGCAAATTGATTACAAGGCCAAGAGAGGAGCTAAAAGGAGAGAATTAAGCTTTATATTGTTCAAAACGGTGAAATTCTCCTGTGGTTAGATATAAATGAGTAATAAGCTAGCACACAAGAAAAATACATTCAAAGTCATAGGTCTGCATGTACTCTGAGTCGCCTCCAGTCAAACAGTAAACAGCATCTTGCCAAGGCTAAACAAGGGGTTAATGAGAACATCACAGGACCACTCTTTACAATCTCTCCTTTCACATCCCCTGTTGACGTCATGTTGCTAGATTTGTATCCATCATCCGACAACATCCAGCTTGTTTGTGTGTCATTTCTGTTTTTTTTACAAATGCCATCAGTTCTGCGTTGGCCCTTGTTCCTGTTGGCCCCTGGGTCTCTTCCTTTTGCGGGCCCTGCTCACCAGTCTTCCAGCTGCCATCTGTCCGCTGCTGCCTCGTCGACGCTTGCCTCATTTGGTCGCACTGCAGGACTGAGCTGGTGAGCTGCTCTTATCAGGATCATGTGGAGGGCATAATTAGGCGATGGGCTATCGGAAGTAGCAGCTGGGGTGAAAGGTGCCGCCAGGGCCTGAGAGGTGGTCCAAGTTGTTCCACACCCAGCAGAGCAAAGAGGAAGTAGAACAGCTAAACTATATCTGAATGTACAGTACAATGGTAGACTTTTAGTTTTGTCTTTTTTGTATTAAAAATCTGAAGAAAGAAATGGTTGATTTTGGCATTAGATCTCAGTTATCTTTATCAATCCTTCATACACATCACATAGAATAGTTATTAATGTTAAATAATTCTTATGTGGCCTAATTTGAACCACAGTTACCACAAATAAGTGCTTCTACAACTAACAAATTTGCCAATTGATTAGTGTATCGATTATTCTTTTGATTAACCAATTTGTTGATTGGAAAAAGTCACATTGTCAGATGAAGCTGAACTTTTGAAGTTTGAGAATCCTGAAATCAATGGAATGAAAAGCAATAGAATAGGCTAAAGAGTGTTTTCATCAAAAACTTACATTTTTGCAATCTTTCCTTTGTTTTTGCACAACTGCTGCTCAATATGAGTTGCTAAGCATGATATACTGGAGCTTTTCTCAGCTCATGACATGTTTGGCAGCTGTGTTAAAGATAATTTGATTAATGGATTAGTTGACAGTATTTCAATAATAATTTAACTGTGACTAATTTGGTTACTTGTTGCCGCTTGTCTTATCTATTCAAAGTACCCATCAAAAAAAGTTGATCTATGTCAAACTGACAGCTGTTATAGTGAATATGTTGACTACTAACCCTGGTCACATGTTCAGTTCTACAGCTACAGTGGACTGGCTTAAATATCTGTCTTAAGTGATAAGTCGATGGAGCACTGTGAGGTCTGAAAGATGAGACAAAAATGCTATTGAACGTTAAGTTAAATATCATTTATGTCTATGTCTTTCAGGCCTCGTTTTATGCATAGACTTACAATTTTGTTCTCAGATATTAAAAATTGCTACAAGCTCTTTCTCCCAAATAAAGAAGATAAAACCAAATCTAACATCTAAAATTAACTTGTTAAAGAGGTGAAAAGTGGGATGTGTCACAGAATAAAGACCTCACTCAAGTGGGTCACAGACAGAGAAAGGAAAAGGGGTTTTGGGGTCACAGTCTCAATATCGTCATTCACCACTCCAGATCATTTTGAGATTCTACTTAAATCCTACAATTCAGGCAATGAACGTAACAAATATATATATTAAAAAAAAAATCTGATAATTTTTTTGTCAGAGCTATGCATTGGAATCTATTTTAACATTTTAAAGAGACAATACCAAATGTTTGCTTCTTTAAAAATGGAAACAAACAAAAGTAATACATTTTAATTGTGCTGTGCATAAGAGGTTATGCAGATGACATCGCAGCATTCTAAATGTCATCAGTGAGTGGTGAAAATGAATGAGAGTCAATAGAGACCAAATACAATTTCTCCTGTAAGGACTCAAAACTCAACTAAAGAGGTAAAAGCAACTACAGATAATAAATAGACTATAAACAACCAAAATTACTGCACAATATTGTATGTATCAAGTGAAAATCAGGTAAACAGTGGCAGAAAAGCAGAAAAACTACAAAAGCACTTCTGTATCTTTCACATTTCTCTCTGATACAGACACAGAGGTTATGCTTAAGGTTCACTTTATTACTCCTTACCTTTCTGTTTAAATACGATGTTTCTGGTCCTAAATCTCCAACTGTAAAGAAGCTAGCTAAAGCATGCTTTGTTGCCATGATAACAAAAAAGCTATTTTATAAAATTTCAGGCAAGCGAATGCTCCCTGAGAGGAAAAAAAAGTCAAAAGAAGCAGTTTTTCCGGTGTTATCATATTGCTTTTGCCACTACGTTACAATGTTGAGGATCATTTTGTAAATAAAAGAATGTCTGCGCATAACCTCTGTGAAAAATCAATAAAAGTTTATAAAACGTTAATAAAAAACTACAGTAAATAAACTTCAATATTTGATTTGGAAAGCAAGATTAGCATTAGTATGGCTTTTGTTTGTATTTAATTCTCTATCAACAATTTCCTGACAGTTATGATCAATTTTTTTTTTTTTTTTTTTTTTTTTTCACTATTGTAGCTTCACCCTGTTTTATTGTTGTCTGTGTGTGGTGCTAGACCAAACACAGCCACATTATCCTAAGGCGAGTCGGGGCTCCCTGGGAACACGAGCATCTAAGTGGCACTTTGAGTATTTGTCATGCATTTAAAAAGCCTCTAAGCCTGGACCAATTACACACATTCAGGTAACCTCCTCTTCATCTGACTGCCTCCTCTGTCACACGGCCCTGGGTCAAATCCAACATGGCGGAGGTAAATTAAAGAGATGAAGGCTGCTGCAGAGTCTGTCTAGCCACCATTTGAACCAATGTCTAGGCTCAAGGTATGTTTGTTCATGCACTGATGTCGCCCAATTAGCATCCTATAGTCCAACTCTATCTAAAGGCTTTGAGGCTGGTGGATAATAACATAGATTATCCAAATTATTCAGCCCAATCAAGTTCATGTTTTATGCTCCAGGCTTAGTATATAATGCCAACATGGAAGACTAAACAAGTAGATAGTCCTTGTTATTGTGTCACCAAACTATCCACACAAGCTAGTGGCGTTTTCCAAGATGTGATCCATTCTCGTTTTTATCCGTGCTTAAAAGTTAGCTTCTTTAGATGTTTAAAGATAAAAGCGACGCAGTGTCAGAGAGTTTTAGAAGCTGATTTTACCTGAGGATTCAAAGGAAGGACATTGCAGCCGCACATGTTGAGACTTAAAAAGAATGTCTCGCTTTCATGGTTCACAAACACACCCATTTCTCCATCAGTAATGAGTGGGGAGAGTTAGCGCAGGTGGCTGTAAGAGAGAGGAGTCAAAAGCTGAAGACTTAAATGAGAAGGAATGACCGCTGGCACTGGTTTGATAGCAGATGCAACATAGGACACTCGCACAGCTAATTGGACTAATTTAGTAGCCAGAGAAGAAGCAGCGTCTCCAAGGAGCAAGTGGCTACTCTTTTCATCATCCCTTTCGCCTCGTCTGAACTCGTGCAACTACAGTAGGTCCTGGCTGCATTAGCGCACTGGATCTTATAGCATCTGACTCTGGTAACGAGCTCTCATTTTCAATCATGTCGTACAGCAGAGCTATGTGAAGTCACCTGGCACTCAAAAATTTATGTAGACAGTTGGTTGATAGATGTTGGAGTGAAGATACACTGCTTGAGGTTTATGGATTATTTAGTAAATGTCCGACGTGAAGCCCAGCTGCATGAGGTTTCACATTTAAATTTACCATCATCTGTGTCTGACTGACAGCTATAGGCCTTTGTGGGGAAAATAACTGGTTGAAACTGAGGTCTGCTTGCACACAATTGATTTACATTTCACACGACAACTATTTCTGGTTTAGGATTAAGGTGGTAAGAGAGTGGTTCCACGCATAACTGTGTTTGGTTTGAGCAACATAGATAAAGTTGGAATGGTAACATAACACTAACTAACAAACCTCCGCGGGAAACATAACATGAACAGTACATTCAGAACAACAGCTTTACTCACTACTCAACAACTACAACAGAATATGTAATGTATATACACAGACAAGAGAGAATAGCCCTAAAGTGCTGCAACTGTCCAAATATGCAATGCTAACAATGACATACGCAAATGCTGCATGATGCTAGCACCACTGGCGTGTTTAGCATCTTCATAACTTCTGTTTACTTTTTTGATATAACACCACAAATTTCACATCAACAATCTCCGTGGTTATAGTCAACTTGATTGTGTGCTAAAATACACTTATTCGCCAGAAATAAATTGCCAAACCAGCATGCCAAAGTCTGCTAAGCATGTTGAGCCTGGGAAGTACCTGGATGGGAGATCACTGGAGGAACCTCAGGTGCGTGAATGTTTGGTGGTGGTCGGAGGGGCAGATGGCGCAAATGGCAGCCTCGCTTCTGTCAGTCTGCCCCAGGGCAGCTGAATGAATAATGCAAAATGTGAAGCGTCTTTGGGTGTCTTGAAAAGCGCTGTATAAATCCAATGCATTATTATTATTAGAAAACATCTTTAAAAAGTAAAACATTTTAGCTTCCCATTGCCTGAACGTGGGAATTTCCTCCACAGCAGCATGCCCCCAAATATAACATGTTGATTATAAAATATACAGTATGTTGTGCTGTTATTGTAAATGCAGTGGTTCTCCAATCATTATCTACCTACAGCGAAAAGATTGAGCAGAGGCACAAGGAGGTCTGGCCACTCAAAACACATGCTGGTGAACACTTTTTAGATGGCACTAATGGTATAGAGCTTTAAACTATAAATTATTACATGTTCACAGGACTCATTCATTAATCTTATCACAACTCTATTGCTGTGTTTTTCTTGTTTTTTTGTTTTCGGATGTTGCTTCACCGGGAAAAGTTTGCATCTTCCCGTTGTACCTCATCCATCGCTGTTATGCTTCTTCTACAGGACAGCACTGCCAGCTTGCCCTCAAACCTCAGTGTCGAGTGAAAGATTAGCAGTACCCAGCCATCCAGCGCAACATGATATGAAAACACACACATACACACATACAGGCGACTCACTTCTGGAGAGCAAGTCATGCCAAGGAAGATAATCTGCTTTGTGGAGGTTCCTTAAGGCGTCGTAAAGACTATTCTCCTCCGATATCAATACAGGCAATGCATTATGAAGCCATGTTTGGTGCTACTCTGAATTTAACCTAATCTGCCATCTCTTGTGGGTTTTGATGGTACATTCATATGATCTGGTGGCATGAATGATAGTCTATGTGACATGTCCGCAGTGGAGTTTTCCCTTGTCCACAGCCGATGGCGCTGGGGCACTCGCTGGTCATCTGCACCAGTGGGACAAAGGGAGGGGCGAACGCTGGATTTTTGAAGCTCAACATATGTTATTTGCTTTTCCAATAGTGTGATGCCTTGCAGGGAAATTTGTGCATTATGACACGGAGAATAAAAGAGGGTCTGATTCGCCCCCAAGACGGAGCGTGGACAGCCAGGAATAATATTGAAGACACAGACATTGGTGGTGGGTGACAGTCGCACTGCAAGAAAGCATCACAAACAATATCTTCCGACTTTAGAAATGAAAAAACATACGCCGGTTTAGCGAAGGAAATTACAATTTGAGTTTTTTTGTGCTCGTCTGTCATTTTGAATTTGGATAGAAGAAAAAAATTACATATCAATATGAGAGAGAGAATAATAGATGATGTAAGGTTTGGAGATTGGACTTGGGAAAAAAATTGCCTGAAGCATCGTTTTCCAAACCAGCTACTCATATATTCTGGCAGATTGTCACTGTTTGCTATTCTTAGTGGTCCTTTCTACAAAAAGGAAAGGAAGATTAGCCCACTTAGCAAACAGAATGTGTCTGAGAACAAATTGATATATTAATTAAAAGCATAAAGTCCGTGTATTTACAATTACAAGACCATGAATGTGTTACTCTTTCTATGTTTTCTATTCAACCATATGCAATAGTAACAAAGAGAAGCAAGTTGCATTAAATGGCTGCATGCCCACACACTTAAGATGGCACAGGCCTACAACATGTAATCCTGTGCTTATTCCCATATGTAATCGCACTGATATGACAAACAGGCGACATGCAGGGATCTTCCAGGATAATCGCATCTGTACAAAACATTGGGGTTTGAGTTATAAATAAACTGAAACTGTTCAAAATGTGTGATCTGTAAAGCTCCACAAAAACAGAAGAAAAAAAATGCATAAGCAGTGACTTTTGAGGTGAACATTGCTTGTATCTTCAGGGGAGGTCAAAGTGCTGCTCAAAAAATTTAGAGCATGAAAAATTAAACAGAATAAAAAGTAGAAAGCTTACTTTGTGTTGTTTTGGATCAATTTCAATAAATGTTTTTTTTATAGTTACAAAGGCACTTTGGTTTATATCAGCTTGTTTGAACAATGACATTTAAAATGAAATGCGTTTTGTACTTTGTACTTGTACTGTACTTTTTGCACAGTGTTGTGTTTTAATTTATTTTTCTAAAAGAATATTTCATTAGTTGAGTTCAACAGCGATATGTTCATTATCATATGTACTCAAATTAATTTAGATTAGGTTCTTTTGCAGGCTAATGCTAATGAATAATACTTTTGACAAAAGCAAAAAATATAGAGGAAAGGTCATTATACTGACTGACTGGTGTGCTCGTTACAGTCAGCGACACATTATATTCGAATACATGGTCTGCAGCAGAGGTATTGACACTGCCGACAGTGGCAGAGTGGATAGTGCTCTTGCACGAAAGCTACAAGTTTGACTCCAGCAAGGCCAGGGTCTTTCTGTGTGGATTTGTTTGTTGGAATTCCCAATTAATGTATTTACGGTATATGTTTGTGGGTGGAACAGGTTGCTCAAGCAGTTACTGTACTCAACAATTGTTCTTTTCGATGGAAATGTCCCACTAAGCATATAAAAAGTTGTTGTTGCATGTAAACGTGGTCACTGAGATTCAGCTTTTGACAGTACAGTTTTATACTTGTTTGATTTCCCGTCTGTTCCATTTCTATTTGTGTACTATATGCAGACTAATGATATACAAATGTTTTCATATATTCCAGAACTGATAGGAAACAACTTAGCTTTGGAGGAAAGAATAGTAGCACACAGAGATTCCTTGTTCCTTGTAAAAACACTCAGGTCGAGGTCGTGTGGAGTGACTCTGGAGCAGAGCAGCAGTTCTCAGCGTGGGAACTAAAGGCCAACAGTTGTTCCTCCACAAAGAAGTAGAACTGCCAAAAACACCTAAACTGGCCTTGATCTGGATTTAGAAACTAGCTCAGAAAAAGGTAAGGCGGGTGAGATTTAAAAAAGTTCCAACATTTTCATCTGCAATAAGAAACACATTTAAGACAAGATCAAATTTTACAAAAGAAGAATATTTTTTACCAGCAACTAGCAAAGTGAAAGAAGCAATTGGGTAAGGGAAAAATAGAATGTGACAAGTTGAACTTTGGGTTTACTAGACCTACTTTGCACCAAGTAAATTACACAGGACTAAACATGGTCCAAATCCCCGCTGTTGCCAGTCGGGACTAAACATGGACCGACCACCGGCTGGTATCAGAGTAAGTACTAAACATGGACCGAACTCCGGTTGGTACCAGAGTAAGGACTAAGCATGGACCGGCCACCGGCTGGTATCAGAGTCAGGACTAAACATGGACCGGCCACCGGCTGGTATCAGAGTCAGGACTAAACATGGACCGGCCACCGGCTGGTATCAGAGTCAGGACTAAACATGGACCGGCCACCGGCTGGTATCAGAGTAAGGACTAAACATGGACCGGCCACCGGCTGGTATCAGAGTCAGGACTAAACATGGACCGGCCACCGGCTGGTATCAGAGTCAGGACTAAACATGGACCGGCCACCGGCTGGTATCAGAGTCAGGACTGAAAATAAACCCACCTCCTGCTGTTGGTGGTGGAGTCATGACTAAACATGAACCGAACTCCTGCTGGTATCAGAGTCAGGACTAAACATGGACCGGCCTCCTGCTGGTTCCATAGTCTGAACTAAACATGGATAATCAGTGTTTCAGTTTTATACAGCTAAAATCTAAAACAGTCTCCCTGCAAATGTAACACAGATTTCGACAATGTTCATATCTAGACTCAATATGTCTGTGTGTGAAAAGATTTAATCTTTTAAAACAAATTTTAGAATAATGTTTTCTGTTTATGTGTTTGTATTGTAATGCATCTTTTCCTGTTATGTAAAGCACTTTGAATTATTTGCTCCATTTTTGAACTTGCAAGTTCATTGCCATTTAGCATGACACAACGAGCTAGGTGAGCTAGCTAGTCTGTTGCTTGCACAGAGCCCACTAAGCAACCTTAAGCATACTGTCAACTATACAATAGTTTATAGTGTATTTTGTTAACAAACATCTCTCTCTTTTATGGGCACAGCCTCTGTTGATTCATTAGACATTTCATAACCATCAATTCTTTTCTGATTTATTGAGAACACTTACCGAACACTAATTATACAGTATGTTTTTACCTGAGTCACATTTCTCTAGCATTTCTCGTGCTAACAACCTTTCACTGACCACTGGCATCCAACTCAACCTCTTGAATATTTCACAGTGGGGATAATGACCAGGACTGTGTCAAAGCAGAGCAGGCCATGTTTAATCTAATACGGCCATTAGCGGCGCGCACACAGAGATACGGTCCCATGCAGGCAGGTCTGGGTCACCCCTCGCCCGTCCCAGAAGCCTCCAGTGGGACAGGCGTGATGTGATCTGACAGTTATTTGACATGTAATTGCTCTAATCATTGGGAGGCTCAGGACTGGGATCCCGCACCCCATCCTCGCACTGTGTCGGGACAAGGGCAGAGTGAGAGCGGGACGACCCCCTTTAAGGTCCAGGGAGATGACACAGATACAGAGATTAGGGGTTCACAGGCAGGACAGGGAGATGTGGAATAGCCTTTCAGTCATTCGTGCCAAGGTTTTGTCAAACAATTTCCACAAATCAAAATCCTACTTTGGTTTACACATTGTCATTCTCAGTGTGTATAATTTTGTAGGTCCGTGTCACATTTTATGTTAGTAGATAGGAAAATATAAACTCAAAATATCAATACTCAGAATTTGTGCAATGCATTTTTTGTTCAGTACTTATATTTATATTTTAGATTACTTATAGGAGATCAAACTGCAAAAAAGGGAATTTAATTGCATTAAATGGTTAAGGGATTTAAGGACACAGTATTTGCTAATTCTAAATTTGAGAGCAATTACTATGTTCCAAAGATTTTTCCTCCTTAAAACATAGAGTTGTTTATAAAGTCTTCTCACATATGAGCATCAAAAAACAACATGCATTTCTCAGATGAAATTATAGAGTGAGCTCCTAAATCTATGTTTTGTTATTTTCTGTTGAGAGAAAAGTATCTTGCTTTATCACCTACAATACAACTTCCTGTGTATGATTTTAAAACCAAGATTATCTGAATTTTTGCTCAACCAAAATATGTCTGTTACTGCTACTACTTTTGCTCTGTTTAGGCACTTCGCTGGGGCACATATTGGAAGAATCCAATCTCGAAACAACAAGATGGATTCTCAAATGTTTTTTTTTGTTGTTGTTTGTTTGTTTGTTTTTCTTATTTTATCTAACAAAGATTGCGATAATACTTAACACTTTGGTGTTTATATAGCGGCACACTATTGAATGAATTAACAAACAGAAATATTAATACAAAAGGACCAGTTTGACTGAAAATGTATTGTTTTTTTTACCAACATATCACACACACATAACAAACACATCTAGTCACACTTCTTAGCGACGCCGTTGAAATCATATTTTTCATTTGTGTTTTTTATTTAAATTATTATTATTTTTTTTTATTTATTTATTTTGTCATAGCCTTATGGTATAAACAGGTACTTAGACCAGTCAACACATTGAAAATGGGTGGTGCATGTAAGTAAGCATGTAGAAAATTCACATCTACAACCCACCCCCAATCCATAAGTAACCACCTCCTCTCTTCCTCCTCGCTCGAACCCGCCCACACCCACCCTCTCTGGGACAAAAGCCCATCAATTAGGGCCAGTCCGCTACCCTCATCGCTGAGCCGCCGTCGTTCAACCAGTGCGTGGCTGTTCAGAAATGTGAAAAACTCGGCTATAGGTGGGTCTTTCTGTCATCTCCACTTATAGGTGTCCCTGCATCCACGGCCTTTAATTATACAAGGGCTGTCAGCACTGGTAGAGAAGGCTACGGAGAGTACGACTGGACTGAGCGGCGGAGGAGTGTAGTTAGCAAGATTGGTGGTCCGGGATGAGACAGAGATGACAGGCAGGCTACCCGCTCACCCCACCCCCAATATGAAGGCCCATACACGGCCCTGTCCTGGTCTGAGCTTGGCAGTTAGCTGGGAAGGTAAGACAGAGGCTTCTTGCTCCATTTTAGTTGGTAATGATATCCTGTCCGTCAAAGTCTTCAAAGCAAAACAAGCCTAAAAGTAAATTGATATAATGCTAGGCCGTGTCTGCAGATAATTTGTGGATACTTAGTCACGGCCATAAACACGCAGTCTGGTTTGTCCACAGACAGGTCATGTCGTCTGATACCATTCCATTTTTTTGCACTATTATTGTTGCATTTGCTCCAAAACAATGTCTGCTTCATTAAAGTACACCAGATATTGTTCAAATGAGAAGCCAATTGGCTGATCGCAAGTGGCATCTGATGTAGGCCTATAACACAAAACAAATTGTATTAACACCTGCTTAAGTGACAATAATAAGTATTCAGAACCAATACTCTTTGAGCTGGAGTTCAGTTTTAGTCATGTGTAAATAGTTTTGTGTGATAGGGTCTTGTTTCTTGGCCGCTGAGAGGTCCTATCTGAAAGCAATGGCGTCTCTGTCCTTTATTTGTTTGAGTGACTTGTCATAGCACCTATCAATAAATAAAACTAAACCTCATTAAACCCAGGAACATTGTGAGAAAGGCTTCCCAAAAATATACATTATTTTTATAGGGTTAAAAAAAACAATTATACTGTATTGTGAATTCACTGACAATTACAATTTCTCAGAACAGGATTAAGTAAGCTATAGGGCTGGGCAATATCATATCATATATCGTGATATTAATGTGGAAAAGTTGAAATTGAGAATATCATGATATTCAGTAATTGCAATTTTCCTTTTAGTTGTGAGGAAGTCTGAAAGAAATTTTGACTGGTTTCTAAAGTTGCCAGATTGTGCCATAACTTTTTTAAACAATATGTTTTATAATTCATAAAGACTTTTAAGACATAAAATACACTAAAAGTGTATATTTTTTCTCTTTGTTAATCTGATTTTTTTTTTTTCATATAGTTTTTTACTAGAGCTCAAGTGATATGTATTTTTTTTTTTTTGACCAATACTGAAACTGACTGAATTTTTCAGCCGATGCCAATAGAAATGGCCAAATTTCAAGTACCTAGAAAAAAAAAAGCTAAAATTGACCTTGACTGCTAATATTCACAAGCTACTTAAAAAAAAAAAAAAAACATGCAATTTGTGTCCAATTGCTTTAAAACTTTAAACATGAGCGACGTAAGGCCAGACTGTGGAGGCTCTGCCGAAGCTAAAACATGATTAAGAGTGGAAGTAGAATTACCACTGTAACTACAAATAACCCGAAACCTGTAAAATCTACATTTATAGACATCAGCCTTATGTCGTCAATTATATCGATATCACAAATGTTCTTTTTTTTATATTGTGATACGAATTTTAGGCCATATTGCCCTGCTCTATAAGTTACATCAAACACATATTAGAGGCCTCTTGGGTAATCTTGATATTTACTAAAACCAAGTGCTGTTCTTGAAAGTCCATTCACAATATTGAGAAGATAAAAACTTAAAAATACATATAATGTACATACTGTTCTGAATTACATAACATCCGCCATGGAGAGATTGAAATAGCCGGACGTTCAAGTTACAGTAAGTGTTTCCAGGATGTAAGTCTATATCCGGGGAGATATACATCTACTCCATGCTTCTATAAGTGGTTAATGCAGATAGGAAATTAAAAGAGTCATGGACGCTAAATGCATATGTTTGTGTTTTTAGGAGTTTCACTGAGGGCTTCCCTCCCTAACAAGGTCATTCAAGAGAAAACAAGCTTTAAAGTCATTGTTAAGGAAAGAAATTGTGGAAATACTAGTTGCTCAATTACACCAGTCTTTTAATCTATTAATTAAATTCATGTGGGTGTGGTCTCTCGCATAAACAACACCATGCCCTACAAATAGTATTCAGATCACAGTAAGCCTGAGTGCTCTGCCAGCAGCCCAAACAACAGGCCAGCGCTCGGCCTACAGGGGACTTGTCCCAAAACAACAGGGAGTGCACCTGGGCCCCCTCCTGAGACCCTTCCAGCTTAGAGCACAGCACACATCACAGCTTTCTAACCAACACTCAAACACTATGGGACACATTTACAAGGGCACTGCTTTGCTAAATATAAGCACTGGCCTGTCCAAACGTCCGTGAGTCTGTCCAAAAAGGTTGCTTCACTCAGTTTTAGAGTTTTATGTCGATTACAGACGGGGGAATGGGTTTTAGGATAATGAAAGTCGTTCCCAGCTGTTTATTTATTTATTTTGTGTGTGTGTGTGTGTGGCCAAAATTCCTGTATTTATGACAGAAACTCATAAATGTGACTGATTTATGTTTTATTTTAGACGTGGTTTTTAATTACATTTTCTACAATTTTCAGTTTTACCTAATGGTCTTTCAGTAAACCATCATAAACATTTAAAGGACAGATATGCATTATTTGCACAGTCTTGTCTTCTAGACGTGATTAGACGTGATGATTTAGGCGTCTTATGCATATCTTAAAATAAAATATACAGTAGATTCACAATGAAGGCATCCAAACTATGAATGACCAGGAGGGAGAGTGATGAGGTGCTGCGCCAGATGAGCTGGCCTCCACAGTCACCAGACCTGAACCCAATCGAGATGGTTTGAGGTGAGCTGAACCGCAGAGTGAAGGCAAAAGGGCCAACAAGTGCTAAGCATCTCTGGGAACTCCTTCAAGACTGTTGGAAGAGCATTTCAGGTGACTACCTTGAAGCTCATCAAGAGAATGCCAAGAGTGTGCAAAGCAATCAAACCAAAAGAACCTAGAAAATGACAAATTTTCAGTTGTTTCACACTTTTTGGTATTTGTTTCAGTGTGAATCTACAATGTTCATATGAACCTAAAAATAAAAAAACTCTTTGAATGAGAAGGTGTGTCCAAACCTTTGGTCTGTACTGTATGTGTTAGAGCTCCAAAGGAAATTACGCTGAGGAAAAAATGTTACTTTCTTTTCTGATAAGCTAATGCTACAGAATCACCAGATGAATTATGTCTATAACTGAGATGAAAGTCTCTACATGTGACGTCACAAATCAGGGACAACTGGAAAAGTGTTTTCTGAGTAAGAACTCCAATAGGGAAGCACTAAGAACCTGATTAGGAACTTTAATAAGTAGATTATTGATGTCCTTTAAAATCATGTATCATAGACATAAGATGAACATATTTGAGAAACGTTATACTTCATGATGTTTTTTGTTTCATGTTGATAGACCGAGATTTTAAAGTAATATTCAACAACACAAAATTAAAAGACACATTTTGACTTCCACCTCTTTTAACACAATGGGCTCTGTAGCTATTGTAATATCCCAGGAGCACAACCTGCGCAGAAATGTCCACCTGCTTGTGCGTTCATAAGAGAGCATTAGTTGAGGGAGCGGCGCTGACATTGACCCTGATACAGCCAAATGAAAGCTCTTAGTGCCGGGTCATTACACCGTTAAACTGGGGTGTCACTCCCAGGTTCGAGGGGTGAGGAGATGGGCGGACAGCAGCACGCCTCCACAGACACTCCTCCGATTAGCTTTAGCCTCGTCTCATATCTATTGTTCAAGCATCATCTCCTCACCACTGAAAGAAGACTGTTTTTCTTAGGAATTGTCAATTTAAGTATCTAGTTAATGTGTGCAGTCAACCTTCTGTTTTGATTCTTGGTTTGTAGTTTATGTTGTTGTTTGGTTTTGTTTTGTTTTGTTTTGTCTTTTTCAGTCATGTATGTGGCTTGTATGAGAAGTTGTTTTGTTAAAACCACAATGAGGGAAAATGGAACTAAAAGACACTGCAACATACTTTCATTTACACAACTACTCAATTCTTAATTATTTATCTATGAGCATTATTTTATATAGAAAGTTTATGAAGCACTTATCAGTCTAGTGTCAGACATCCAGATGACTTTATGTGAATCATCAAAAGATTTAAAATTGCAATTCAGGGTATATTACAAAATGGAGATCTAAGTGTATTATTACAGTCCTGTAGCTCACGCCAGACATATGTGTGTATCAAATTAAGTTCTACACCATATCAGTCTGGACAGAAGTTTCTAAAAGCCATTGGGAAAAACAGAACGTCATGGCAAGTATCGGAAGCTGATTGGTCAAAGCGTCACAGCAGCAGAAGAAGCTGAGAAATCACATTTCACAATAGACTTTTTCTTCCATCCACAAATGGACAAATTGATGCTGTGATTGGTCCACTGTCATCTTTATATGGTAGGGGTCTTTTCAAATGAATTCTCAAGATTCTGTGAATGTCAATAATATATTATGAAAATCCAAACGATAGAGCGAATTTACAAAAGAGTAACTTTGTGGACACATTTGTAGACCCTCACAAAATCTATAAAGTGAATTTTTCATACAAAGCATGTAGCACCAACAGACTGAGATGGTTTATACCCAAGGCCCAGAATGTGCTCTGTTTTTTCAGAGCCTGTGATAAAGTGACTATATTTTATTGTGTACGTTAGAAATCTATTCTTGTGAGGCCATAGCTTAAAAAATAGACTTAGTTTGTAAAGAGAACAAATGTCCCTTGTTCCTGACACGTGTTTATTGCTGTCGTTAGTTTCTCTCTGTATAAAGCCCTCAGCTTGTTGGCTCTTCAGAGGCATCCCAGAATAAATCAGGAGTCCTCCAGATTAACGGCACCAAATTATTCATGAGTTTGAGGTCTTTCTACTCTCCTGACCACAAACAGCACAGAGGCCCAGGCGACATATCACATTGTTGTTAGGATACACACCAAAACTGATCAGTCCCAAAAGAAATAACTTGTGTGAAAGCAATGTGTAAACAAAATACACTATATTACCAAAAGTATTGTCTCACCTGCCTTTACTCATATGAACTGAAGTGCCATCCCATTCTTAACTTCGTGGCTGAGTTGCAGTTGTTCCAAAATGCTTCCATTTTGTTATAATAGAGCTGACAGTTGACTGGGATATTTAGGAGCGAGGAAATTTGAAATTTGACAAATTTGAATAGGACAGTTCCACACTGGAATTCACTGAGCTCCTGCGAGCGGCCCATTCTTTCACAAATGTCTTGTTTCACAGTCTGCAGCCTGCGTGCTTCACTTTATACACCTGTGGCCAGGCCAAGTGATTAGGACACCTGATTCTGAATCATTTGAATGGTGAGCGAATACTTTTGGTAATATAGTCAATGTAAAAATGTATAGGAATACATCGTAAGTGATTACATTTTGAATTATGTGTTTTGTATCATACAGTATAGAGGGATTTTCACTTTCCCGTAGGGTGTACTGTGCACCGTCTGTTTACATGGGGAAACTTCTTCGAATAAAACCTCGAAACTAGACGAAAGCTAGCTGTTTGGATCTGGTATGAACCGGTCTGACAGACGTCTGTCTCCTGAAGCTTGAGACAGTGTTTTCTTGTTTTTTTCACTCACCTGAATGTCACTTTTAGGGTCATAGGATCTAATTTAATTCACAAATGTTGGCTTAGCAGCATAACTTTCGTTTTTGCACAGTGATAAACTCTTTTCAACTTGTTTCCACTGTTTGTGTCTACGTGCGGAGGCTCTTTCTGCAGGACGGTGCGCACGCATCGCCCGAGTTGATAAACAAAAAAATCTTCTATTTTTCATTTCTGTTTTGAGCAGCGACTCGTTCTAATAATGCCAATCAGTGCTCAAACAACTTATCATTTTGATGTTGGTTTGATGGACCCATCTGTATTTAAAACTGTGGTATCAACTTTTTTTCCTCTTATAGTTAGTTTATTATGTCCAGAGTGCATTGACAAGTTAATTATCAATGCAAAATTTTTGTTCAGAATCTGATTTCTTCACACTTATTCAACAACACAGCAAGGAAATGTGAGTGAGTCACCATGACTTCTCTGAATGAGAGCTGAGAGCAGGTTGTGTAGATGGTTACTAGATGTTTTTTGGGTCCTCGTGTGATAAAATAAAAGTTGCAATAGCCTTAAAACAACTTTACACGTCTTCCATGTGTAACAAAATAGACAAGGCAACTTTATTATTGTGTGTATAGCAAGTGCGCCAGCACTGAAACTGTTGAGAATCACTGGTGTGAAATGTGATAGTAAACCTGCTTCACTTTTGAATGAATAAAAAATACTCTAAAGCTATTGGCAAAAAAGGAAAAAGGAAAAGAAAAAGTGAAAGCATTGATGTGCCAAATAGTTTGGAGAGTTAAAAAGGTTTAAATACATTCTTCTTTTTCACGCTTTGAAAATAAAATACCTTCTAGAGATAAGTTTTGTCCATGTATAAGCTACTTACATTAAATTTGCAGTATCACTCTGCATTTATAAGAAAACGTAGAGGAAAACATGACAGAAGAGACGTTTTGAACAAGCATTACATTTGCTAAGCAGCATCTGTTCATGTAATCAGGGCATAAATGCAGTTTGGTACAGTCGGGGACTTGAGGAACCTGATTAGCAGCTGCCGGTGCGGCTTAAACCTGAGCGGATGTGGGAAGTGGAAAGAGCTATGCAGTGCAGGCAGGGAACGCTCAGAGGGGGTATCCATTTAACAGTGACCAGCCCGGACTCCTGCCTATGCCTCCGTAATAGGCTTTGGACAGGCTCCCACTGGAGAGTTTGGTTGACAATCTGACAAAGTTATCTCAGGATAAATGGGTTACAGATTTGAGGCAGAGAGTGTATGGGGAGCGAGGAAAGTGCAACTTGATTTCTCTGTCAGTGATGTTTTGATGGAGGATGCACGCTATAGCTTCAGGTCCAGCAGGTTGCCCTTGAGGTAGACAGGTACACAACAGCACACAGACCACTCATTGTTCAATCTGATAGCGTTATTAGGAAGCAAATTTGCAAAGACAGAATTTGTGTGCAACGCCACCAGCTAGCCCGCAAACCTTAGGCAAAGATCACAACCTCATCATTACAGATAGGGCACAACCAGTCAAAACGCTATCGGCCCATTCACAATCTATTTAGCGAATAACTGGTCCTGTCTTTCACTTACAAACAAACTTGTAATTTTAGCGATGCACACGGTTTACCTATCGCCGAGCCAGGCCTCTTTTTAGCCTTTAATTCCCCAGATAAGAGCACTTTACCGTGATCTTGTCACTGTGGGTTATCTGCAGTGCCGCTCAGTTGTGTAGCAAATGAGGCCCCTAAATGTCAGAATTGTTGCGTTTTATTAAGTTAATTAGAGGTCGAGTGAACAAAGTGGACAGAGGAAACACAGGCAGACAGAGTGAGTTACAAAAAACAATACAAGCAATAGGTTTAGGCCTTTGTAGAGTGCCAAAAGTATAACAAGTATTTGCTTAGTACATTCTATTCCAGTTTTAAAAGAACATACGAAAAAAGAAAAGCACAAATAAAGCACATCATGACAATCAAACTTGTCAACATCAGTAAGCTAAACTAAATGAAACCTAGCATTTTTACCTGTAGAATGAACAACTTTTTTTGAAACAATTTGTGTTGAGTATTGTTGTTGTTTTGATGAAATTATCTATTGCACTGCTTGTGTATTTATGAAGTTCAGGAACTATGTAAATTGTATATGTTTTACATTGTGTGCTCACCTTTCCAGAACTGCAGATGGAAAGTAGCAACAGTTCAATCTTGTACAGTTCATCTCTTCTTTTATTAAGAATAATGAATTGTGTAGATGGTCCCGGACAAATAAAAACTAAAAGTAAAATAAAAATAAAAAACTAAATAGATGTTGTATTCCAAGTCTGTATATATTCAAAAATTGTCTTTACACTCATTTCAGCAGCTCTTAGTTTCATTGTTTAGACATTTTGTGTAGTTGTGTATTTTAAGAATGGTGTCTACCTCCCATTTCTCTATATGTGCTCTTTTAGTGATAATCTACCTCACATTGATGCTCAACATAATATTTTGCTGACTTTTAGAGCGCTGCCTGGTCCTTCATACATCAGTGATCTGATCCAAACAGACCTTCCTGTTTTCTGAGGTCCTTGGACAGAGGGTGTTGATGGCCCTCGGCTTTTGGTCCTAAATTTGGAATAATCTACTGCTCTTTCTGAACTATCTTCTGTTAAAGGATAAGCAGATCAATATTTTTTTTTTTTTTCAATGCAAAACCCAAAAATGATCTAAAATGGCTTAGAAACAGAAATGGGCATTGACTTCCTGTTGAAAAGGCAGAACTCATAAGCCCTGCCTCTTCATTGTAAAATAAAATTTTAATAAGCCGTAGACTTCAAATTATTATTTTTATAGTTACATTTTTAACATTGAGTCCTAATTTTTATTAATTGCAAGTAAATACAGACATGTAGGCGGGGATGGGTGGTAGGTGAAGACAGGGCACACAGGATTATACAAGATTACTCAACATGCATGAATCATTTAAATAAAACTTTGGGTAAACTAATCAGAAGGACATGGAAACTGGTTAAAAACCAGAAAAGCAGAATTTACATAATAGGTCTCCTTTTATAAAAGCCAACTCAAACCTTTTTTGTCAGCGCTATTGTAGCCATTTTGGGTGTCTATGATTGTGTATTGTCCAGTATATGTGTATTTTAACCTTTGTTCGTGAAAGAAGCTGTATAAATAATCTTTACCTACTTACTACTTACTCTTCACATATTAAAAATAACTTTTGGAAATATAATGCCACTTGGCCAGGTTACAGCACCTGCTGGTCTCTACTGATATCTTATTTCTTTACCTGAAATGTTCCACAGATGTACAGTAAATCTTTAGAAACAATAACGGACAGAACCTAGCCTAGTTTGAAGTCAGGAGAGAGTCACGCTACAATAACAATATGTATTTAGTTTTTTATTAACAACATAAACTGTCTTTGTAAGATAGTTAAATGTATGCACCATGATTTACTCAATGCTTCTTTAAATCAAAATTCTTTCACTGTGTTGCAAATGTAACTGGTGTAATTAAGTTGTCATTTGTGTGCTCTGTGCTGACACTGTTGGAGGAGAAGTCATTTAAAAACAATTTTTCTACAATAAGCAGTGTCTTTTCAGTCTATTTTAACCAATGTTTATGGATTCAGACTTGCTCACTCAATGATTTCTTTGTCCACTGTTCTACAACAACACAAAACACCACTGAAAGAAATCCTTGCAAATATAGAGATCTTTATCGCAATCAATTTTTGTCGAAATCTTCAAAAGACCTGAATACCATTTGTGCAGACTGAAATCAAACTGCCTCTGTATTCAAATCTCCTTTTATTATTCATATCATTGTGCATAATACACACACAGCACATTGTAGCTCCAAATGAAACCAAATTCCATGTTCTTTTCTCTGATCCTTTTTGATGCCCTTAAATCTGTGTTTTCTGAAGCTCGTCCCCCGCTCTGACACTTGAAAGCCCGTAGCTGATCAATGCTAAGCGGACTGTACCAATCGATTAGCGGGTGAACACAGGCAGGAGGCTGTAATGGCTGCTCCTAACTGAACAGGCCCCTCATATGAAGGCAATTGTTCATTACAGGCCTATTTCATGGTGCTCGTCACTTCGCAGGCTTCTGTCTTTCATTCATTCGTGTTGGATATGGAAGAATAGCCCCGGGCTTTATTGTCTGCTCACAGCCCCAATGTTGTCATGCTAGTTCCCAACGATTTTATATTTTTTTTCCCTTGCCTCGTGCGATTCGAGACTTTGAAAAATGGGAAATGTGTTTGGCAGACTTTGGAAAGAGAGAGGGCTGAATGTGATATCAAGAGTTAGAAAAGAGCAGACAGTGAGAATGGAGTTATTGTTGAGTTCAATCAGAATGGAAGAATAATGCATCGAGGAGGCCTTAATGTTTTAGTTATAGACAGGTTTAAGAATGCCTTTTATGTTTGTAAGGCAGACAAAGACCCAAACTCTTGTGGGTTTTACATTAGTGATGGGTAATATCTTAAAGTAGTTTAACTCTACCAGGCAGTCCTCCATTTTGACTGCTTTTTCTTTATGCAACTAAAGATTGACTTGTAATGTGACTGTAAAGCGTTTACAGTCTGACATTCTATATCTACAGTATATCACAATATATCACAATTTGGATTCAATTCTATTTAGCCTTCATATAAACAAAATTACTTTTCGTCTTTTTTTTTACTTTTTCTAATGAACGTATGCACAGTTGACAACTTTAATGTCTTCACTTTACCTTCTAAGTCAAACTATTTATGTTTGGTAACAGTTTAACTTAAGCAGTCCAATCGTTTTATGCAGCTAAATATTTAATTGTTTTCTGTCATTGAAATGTTCACAACACTTTGCTTTATGATCATTTGCTCTCGTGATGCATGCGTTTTCACTTGGAAAAAATACATTGAAATACATTAAACACAATAAACTTACTCCTAATAATGTCAGGCACTCTAATTGCCGATCAGCACTAACATACTTTGCAATTTATACCTTCAAAAATGTAAGCACAATCATTCTCTTTTTTGTACGTTCTACTGTTTTGTAGGCCTACAACAAAATACAACAAACATGGATCTGTTTTCATTCAATCACTTGTCTGTCTTATTGTATCATTTTTATTACATTATAGCAATGTTTTTGACAAATATTTAACAGTTAGCACCATAACGGTGAGAACAAATGTATTGTGTCCACACAATATATTTACAAGCAAGAATTAAAATGGCAACATTGGATTTTTCACTCTGTTTATCCACATGGGAGATGTTCATGGAAACTGATTTGCATTAACTGGTTTGTTGTGCTTTAGGGCTGAGGAGAATAATACACACAAACTTACACTGTTTCACATTTGGACAATACAAATTGTCTCAGAAGCTGGTCACACGCAGTCAAAGGCTGTTTTAAGAAGAAGCATGTTGTTGTATGAAGCATGTTGTTGTAAATCTCAAATGAATAACTATATGGGCAACTAAAGTGGACTGATACTGTATTTATTTTTTAAGTGCTTATCATTGGTTAGACTAGTTTTCAACAAGACGTAGTGGACATGATTAGGCTACCTTTAGGATTTTAATAAACATTTTGTGTTTTTTTTACCCCCAGTTTAGCTACTTTGGGGATGTTTATAACATCCCTGGTTGAACATAACGACAAATAGATGTAATTCAATGGCAACCATATTGTAAATCCATAAATTAGACAATAGATATGAATTGATAAATAACATAACCTGTCAACACATTCATTTGTGAAATGGTATTAACTGTCAAAAATTGTCTCTCTTTTTTTTTTTTTTTTTTTAACAAATCACTTTTTGATAGAAATAATCTCTTTAACAACTCATACTTTCTGTGGTTTTCAACTTTTTTTCACAAATAGAAACTTCACTCATGTAAAAACTATCATAAACCACAAACTCTGTTTTGTTTGCATGTTTTAGCTATAGTAGATTCTTATAGAAGTTTTGCAATTATGGTGGATCTGCATTTTTTACATTCCATCCCAAACTCTATTCCTGACTTTTGTTTCCTTCAAAATTTTAACAAAAATAAATTTTTAATATAATTGAAATAGCTTACTTCCTGTTAGCATTCACATTTAATAAACACCACTTGATTTCATTCTTTTCATTTAGTAATATTCTGATTTGTAAAATCTTAAACATATTTTCAGAGACATCTACCTGTGTCCCTGTTCACTGCCTGAACTTAGAAGTATTTATCCATTTTAAACTGACGTAGCGAAAACTTCATAGAAATCAATACAACAAGAAATGCCCAGTTGTACATAAGTTAGCTATATTGAATACAAATATATATGTTTTAAACTCTTTTCGAAGCTTTAAGAGGTAAAGTGTCTCAGTATTCAATATAAGCCACAATGCTAACAACAACAGACACACTTCATAGACTTAAGTGAACTAACACATTATCAGACGGAGACAGGACACAGGACATTGCAGTCACCTAAAGAGATTCTTTAACAGCATATCTGTGAAAGCTGATTGTAGGTTAAATGTGTAGTGCCTTTAACACAATTCACAAACAAGTTATTCTTTCCATTGCCCTGAAAATATTCTGTGAGAAGTGTGTGTGTGTGTGTGAGTCCTGCACCGTTCTCCTATGAAAAAGCCGAGAGCAATAAGTCACGGACCGATTCTTGACTCCTCGCAGTTGAATTATTTACCCTACATTTCAACCATATGTAAAGTACCCAAACCATCTCAATTGAAATCTGCTTGCAACACGACTCTGTGATTCTCCCTCGTGCTACTGAAGAGCCAGGCACCCCAGGGCGTGACAGCAGCCATACATTATTCCCATACACATAGCTCCACACACACATAACCCCCTGATGCATTTTTTCTGCCCAAGTCGCAGGTGAATCTGGAGCTTTCATCATCGCGGTCTGGCTGTCCGGCTGGCTGCGCTGCGGTCTCATCTGTCCCTGGGTTGAAATTGCCAATAAAGAGGGTCTCATATATAGATCACCCCACTGGCGACCTGTCATGCAGACTATGATCCTGGCTGCGAGAGAGGGGGAGAGGGACAAATAACCCTCCAAATCTCCCTATATCTTTCCCCGACACCCCCCTCCGCACACATACACACGCGGTACCGGTCTGCTCCTCTTCAAACGGCCATAAAACGCAGTGCAAAAAGGAATATAGTGGACACAGTCAGAGGAGAGACAAGTGGAGGGCCGGGCTTTCACTTCGCTGCTCCAGAGGTAGTGAATCAAACTAATGGGTTAAAGACATGAAGACGGATGAGAGGCGATGGTGAGGGCTCCCAAATGCATTCTCATATGATTTCTACATTCATGGGCTCGATATTGTCCAAATATGAAACCAGGAATCCAGAAGAAATTGGAAAAATAAATAAATAAAAAATGCCTCAACACCTTCTTAGTGTGAATTGCAGAATAAGCTTGACATTTAAAGGAGATCTATTGTGTTTTTCTATGTATAGTACAAATTGTGTCATATGTAGATTAACATTTTCCTTTTTGTTCATTGTATAACACAGGATTGATCTAAAATGGTTTAGAAATATAAATATGTCCATTCACTTTACTGCAGAAGCTTAAACCTTCACTGCAAAATTTAACTCTTGCAAGCAGATGATTTGAACAATATTGGAATCCTATGTATGATAATAGTACAGGTAAGTGGGCAGGGATAGGTGGATAGGTGGTGCTTCAGTGATTCTCTTTTCACTGAAGCGCCAGCTGGAGGACAATAAGATTATTCAAACATGCATGAATCGATCCAAATACAACTTTGTGCAAACTGATGATGAGAAAACACTTTCCATAATAGGTTCCCCTTAAATTTTATTTATTTAAGTATCATTTCATTAGATTACTTTGTTTGTTGGGATTGTTCTTGTGGTAAATATAACCATCGTTTTACATCAGTCCTGCTGCAATTTGTGAAGACATTTTGAAAAACAAAAATTTAATTTTAGCGGAAGTATGGTTAAACGGAAATTTGTGGCAATTTAGACACAACTGACACATTTTTGACCATTTCAACAATAGTTTAAAGGGTCTTTTTTAAATTATGTGCAACTATTGTTTTCTCATCTTATTATTTTGTCTCATTCACATTGTTAACACAAAAACAAACACATGTATTTTAACCTGAGTTTTCTTAAACTAAAAACAATCGATTTCACCTTCTGATGTCATCAGTATCAATACAGATAAACCTAAGACTTTTTGAGGTAATCTTAAAGTAAAACGAGAAGTGTAGTGTTGAGATCAAACAGTACAATTGTGGCATAAACAAGCTGTTCATATTAAAGCCAACACATACTGACATCATGAGTTGGAACAGAGCATTTTGAGCTTTAGAAACATAAACTGAGTAATAAAGTTGGATCATTCAAACGTGTGAACAAAATTCCAGAAAGCCTATGTCCATAAAATCGTAGTAAAAATTCTATACACTTTGGTGCCTTTTTACATATAGTTGTGATTGGTAACAGTTGTGGAATCAGCTATATGTCCACCAGAAAGTATAAGTAGCAACGAAAACCAAAATAGTCAAACTGGTGAAAAGTGTAAGGCCTAGGCAATATTTTGAGTCCAGTCTTAATTATATGTCATTAGTGTTTTTCTGCCTGTCATGAATTTTAAGACTTTATAAAACAGTACAAATTTTGCAAATAGGTGTTGTTTTAACTCCTCAAAAACTGTCTTACTCCTGGTGTTACGTTCGTTTTTAAAGGCAAAACGGTATGACAAGATGCCAAGACTTAACCTGCCCTTTGGATTTTACGAAAGTCCCACAGTGCTCCCTGCTGCCGACAATGGGAACGACATGCCAAACGAGCTGGAACATGCTCAGAGGTGAAGAGAGCTGCATGTTTTGTAGCTTCTCATGAGCCTGAACCTAAAGCTATACGTGAAAGTCTGCGTTATCAAGCTCACGGCAAAGATGCAATAAAGACCCGAGTCATGAATGAGAGACGTAGAGAAAGAGAGACGAGAAGACTAACCAACCTGCATGGCCAGTGGGCAACCTCAATAAAAGACAATCTGACTGTTCAGAAGCTGTAATAATCACGCACTAAGGCTCTGTCTGAGGGGACACGGAAATGCAGAGTTGTAATTAATAGTCCTAAGTGATGAGCCAGGTGCAGGGGCAGAGAGTTGGTTCATCCTATTGTAAGTCCCAGGGTCAGAAATATAGAGTCAAATGTGTATTCAAATTTATATTACTCAAGTTCACTAGCAATGACCACAACTTCACAATTGAGTGCAAAAAGATAATTTAGTAAATGGATGACGTAATGGCTCTGGGCCTTGTATGATCTAAAAAGATTAAGGCAAAGAAAAAGTAAATGTTAAAAAGCATGGAGGGGATGCAAAGATGATGAACAGAGAGGAAAAGTGGCCGTGGCAGTCGGACAGGCCGTGAATGTGGTGTGGCCCTGCACCGAACTTAAAGTGCTCTAGATTTTCAGTAAAACACAGTTAACGTGATTATGGTTAAATTTGACAAAACATTTAGCTTGTTTTCACCCAATTTGATTGTTTTGGTGAAGCTTATCATCGTCTTTTGTTCGGTAAATATGACATATGTTGAAAGGGAATCCACAAATGTTACCAGCAACCGCATTGTAAATCTGAGCCAAAATCAACACAAATAACCAGGAGTGAAAATTTGACAAATAATTATAACTTGTAACACTTTAACTGTGTTAAATTATTGTTTAAACTCCAGGAAACTCAGTTGAGTGTAAAGTTGGGATACATGTGAAGGATTTTTAATTTAAATTAAAAAATGTTTATATGTCTGTAATTATCTGTCATATGGGCTTTAACAAATGTATTCATTAAAGGTATATTTAGTGGTCCAAGAATTTCTTAAGGAAGGCAAAAAGTTTGGAGAAACATATACTCAAGCAAGAGTACCTGTACTTTGTGAATGTAATTGGGGAAAAACAAATATGGCATTAGAAAAACAATTTAGTAGGAGCAGTCTAAGAAACAACAGTTTTAAATCACGTTCTAACTTTGTTAGGGTCATCAAAAACACAGCTGGAGTTCTGTCTGAATTTCCCAGACTTGTGATGATCTCTGAGATCCTTTGAACCATAAAGCATCCAGACTTGCTTTGAGAATTTCTGATGCATTAGTATATCAGGCAAGCTCGTTTTGATTATTGCCCTCGTGTAATTTACTTTGCAGCCAATAAATGGAGTGTTTAACTCAGTTCATGTATGTAATTAAAAGTCAAAATCTTTGACTCTAGAGTACTGTTACTTCAAACAAAAGATTACTCAACTAGTGAGTAAAAATCAAGCTCCTAGTTTCTCCAAAAGTTACTCAAGTAAATGTAACTGAGTAACTCTGAGCACACTACCACCTCTGCCTACAGTCAGTTTGGCATGAGCAGAGCAAAATGGCTTTATTTCTCTATCTCCAGGCCCTGTCCCGATAAGCCGCCCTGCTTCTGCATACACAAACACGCCTTCCAATGCTAATCTAGTGTCACAAATGCTAAGCAAAAGACACCAAATGCCACAAAAATGTCATTGCTCCACCCTTGTCAGTGGCTCATCCAAGGTTTCCATCCCCCTTGTAAACATGTTCAAAGTACACTGATTTGCATGTGCTCCCTGTGTGTGATGGAGAGGGGGCCAGTTTGTTGTTTTTCGCCTTTGGGTGGCTGTTTGTGCGCGGAGCAGCGGGGTGGTGCTTATAATCCCATCACTGGAGTCGTTTTGAGGGCCCAGAGGACGCACCCGGAGCGCCGACATTTCTGGCATCCGCTGACTTCCTTCCACGAGAGCCCGATTCTCTGCAGCTAAATACACTCGATGTGGACCAGCGCTACAATGCACTAGTTCATGGTGTCAGATTTGCGGTTGGGAAAAATAAATTTCAACTTGTGTTAATTAACTGCAAAAGACCATTCAAACAAGCCTTCTTTAAGGAATTATTTATCCTTAAACTATGGCAGACAACTTGCAACAATATTTCTTTACAAGTAGCTTCAAGGTGCGGCCTCAAATGTCCTTATGCAAACCTGAGATTTATCTGGCTGACTTTATAAACAGTATTTTGCATGAATAGGATATACTTATTTACCTGCAAGTAAGATGTATTACACAGGCTGTAAACATAATAGGACTGTCATAAAGATTAGTTTGAAGTGTGCTTTTATTTGTCTATAAATACTAAACAAATGTAATAATTTTCAATTAAATTTTTATTAGTTTTTTGGGATAAATAAAAAAATAGGCCTGTTGTGAATTGTGAGGTTTTAAGTAGGCTACATGAAAATGTGTTTATTTTTTTATTTTTTACACAACCTTGTATTTTTTTGTAGCTTGGCAGATACTTTGGTATATGCCCCCCTTTAATTGACTAATTGATCGATATGATGTCTTATTGTTCTGTGGATTTGATATCTTAGTAAAGTGGCACAGTGTGACTTTCTCAAATTTTAACGTAATTTAAATTACAAATATAGACAAAGAAAAAACTTTTCAATAGAAAAAAGCAGGTGGAAACCACCTCCAGGCATAACAGTCGTGTTATGGAGACACAAGCACTTTAAAAAACCTCCAAAATTAATCATCATAATATTAACACTTTTATTCAAGTCTATTTTGGCTACAAAGCTACACATTGTACCTTTATACACCTTTTAAGCAAAATGTGTTGAAAAATACATTAAGCGTATACAGTTCATTGTTTGATTGCTTAAAATGACAGTTATACCCATGCCATTTTATAAGGTAGAGATATTTTATCATCATTATGATTATGATTATTTTATTATTTATTTATTTATTTTTACATAAAACATTTGTCTCAATCTGACATTTCTTCATAACTGACAAAGAAAGGCACCTTAAACAGCCAACACAATTCTCCATCTGCTGCCTGTATCCCAAGTGCCAACGCGACATATCTGCTGGCGGCCATCTTTGCGTTACGAGATTGACCTAACACCAATATGCAATTTTACCAATGGGTGCTGACAGCGTTTGTGTCTAGTCTTCACAACCTATACCCATCGTCTTTCTGCGAACATCTGTGCGGCCACAACGACCACGACAGCTCCTGGGTCGTGAAAGGTAACAGAGGCAGCAGACAAATCAGAGTAACATGCCTTTGTGCGATAGGACTGGGGCCTTGTTTATGGCTATGCCCGCTTTGCAAGCCCCTCGGCACTATCCCTGACCCACCGTGGATTCTCCTTACTAATGTGACCCCAGATTGTGGATGAGAAAACTCCCAAAGGCAATACAGTTATATAGTCCGCAGCAGCATGGGGATCACTGTCCTCAGCCCGCCTGAGTCCAGACAAGATGTGGCAGCTTCAAGGCATTTAGTTAAAGGAGATGCTCGTGAGCGCTGCAGGCATTTACGAAGCCCAGTAAAACTCTGACGTACAATAGGCCTATAAATAAACATCAAAAAATGCTAGAAAATAAATGAAATTAGCTTTACCTTGCTCCACAGCGTCTAATCATTTGTGATAGTCTGTGTAGTCATTCTTCTAATTAATTTGTTTTCTGGGACAGCTTTTTCTCAACAAATTGAGTTTAAAAATATCATCTGCTCTCTTATATTAAGTGCAAGGGTAAAAGAGGGGAAAGGATCAAGAGATGTGTGCAAAGGGATAAGCGTCAATGGAAATAACAAAACATGAAATACAAATATGAGAAGGGGAAGGCAAGTTTTGAGTTCATTTGTTAATTTAATCCTATGGCTGTTTCTTTTTGTTGAATTTGTACTGAAAGATACAATACACATTATACATTCTTATTTCATTTAGTCAACAGTTCTGGTCCCTTATGGTTGTGCAATACTGACAAAAATAAAATAATGTTGCTGTATTCTGTTGACGATATTATGTCAGCTTGTCTTTATGCTGTGAGGTTTAAGTTAGGACTGTGCACAACAAAATTAAATTGAAATCAAAATGTTAGTGAATGCATTAACAAATCAAAGGCTAAAATTTTTGAAGTTAAATAATTTCCTTCACAAACATCAAAATAAGTGACTTTTTGTAAGTGTTAATTCTGTAGATTGAATTTGTTTCAAACTAGCTTTCCTGTAATTATCGCAATAGATTTTTGTCAGTTAAAAATGTGAACTCTGAAAGAATATATTAAAATATACTGTAAATTACAGTCACAATTGGAATATTGTTCAGAAATATTGAAATTAGATGTTGATCCCAAATTCTGCAGGCCTAGTTAGCATTAGACAAATTTGCTTGAACTAGGCCTCTTTTTTCAAATTTTTAATCATTTAGGCAGCCATTTGAATCAGAGTTTACATTTAGATTTTTTTTATTTTATTATTATTATTTTTTTAAAGGAGACTTTTTCCAATGTATTTAGTATTAAGCTACGACGTATGATGTAAATCAGTAATTTACATCGTGTTTATTGTAAACCCAAAGTGACTGCAAGTGGCACGTAGAGGGCATGGATAAGGGGTAGGTGAAAACAGGATTTTTTTCACTCAAGCATCAGCTACAGGATAATACTTGATTACTCAAGCCTGAATTTTTCCAATACAACTTGAGTGAAGGAGATAACAAAGGCTTAAGGTGGTTTAAAACTATAAACAATTTACCAGTACTCAACATTCATTATTGGCAAACCTTCAGAAAATATTCTCCATTTACAGGCTCTAATTTCTTATATTTTCCATCCCAAGTCCGTTAGTGTTTCAACTAGATAAATAGACACAACAGAGCGCATTCACAGTTGGTTCACACACAAGTAAAGTGACATTTAACAAGTGTATGTAAAGTCTGTCTGTTGCCACAAAGACAGACTGCTACATCTCTCTTCATCTGCCCCAGGGCAGCTGTGGCCCGGTATCACCAGAGAGAATTGCAATTACCAACCAATTTTAATAATTATGATTATAGAATTGCTATGCCAAAAAAATGTGTCTTCTAGTTTTGATGCTAAGAAATCATTGTTATGCTATTGTATTTATAAAACACTTTAGGTCACTTTAGTTTGCCAGCTTCTCTTTTCAGCACACTCTATAAATACTCATTTCAAGTAAACATTGTCGTCTCATTCTTTGACTTTAGGCAGTAGCGGTAGACTTCATCTCTCTCCTTTTGCCCCATCTCCTTGTCTGTTTTATTGCACTTGGTCCACAGTCAATAAAGTCCCTGGTAAAATATGAGTTTGATTTGAATATCCACAGTCAGTGACACCACCTGGAGCACGGTCGTCCAGGTGAGCTGTAACAGAGAGAGACCTTCGGGTGACACCGCAGTCCCACTGTCACTGTGTGTGTGATAAACAAGACAGAGTACAGCTAATGCGCCCGCTGCTGACTGACAGATGACATTTTATTATGGGGAAATGGTAACACAGTGGTATAAATCCAAACAGACAGCGCACACAACACAAAGTCAGTGCACTCGAGAGACAAGAAGAGTCAGAGGAACTGTGCTCCTGGACTTCACCATAGAACTTCTGATGATATTTTACTGTCATCTCAAATTTAAATAGTAAAGACTTCTTTGTATTGAAAAAGAACAGGCATTTACAATAATATAATTTAAATATAAGAAAGAACTATTATAATATATTTTTGAAAAGCTGTCACGTTTGTGGATGCAAATTGTTTGTTAATGTGATTTTTTTTTTTTTTTTTTGCATGTTTCTAGCATAGTAGGCTACTATGTTTTAGTCTTTTGCACTCTTGTTAATCTTGTTGTGCCATATTGCTAATACTACCATAATATTTATTTATTTAGCTGTCAATATGTTTATCTGTTTAATTTTATTTTTTAATTTTATTCTAATATAAATCCAATAAAAGAACACGAGGCTTAATTTATCTGCTAAAATATTAAAATATATACTTTTTTCTGTTTTAATTTTTATTTTATTCTAAAAGGATACGATGTTTCTGATTCGTCGAAAGTTCCATCACTCAAAGTAGTTGTAGGCGGGACTTGGTATTTGTCCAATCGCCTTACGTCCCCAGGGTTCCTCCCTCAGTCACAGTCAGAAACATGGCGATACGGGAGCTATCATCGCTGGAGAAGTATTTAGGACTGAAAAAGCCCAACAAGTACACTACACAAGGAGACAAAAAGGTGATTGTATAGCGCTGTTATGTGTTTCATTCTACCTGTGAATAGCCGGTAGATACATGGATTAAGTCATTCAAATCTGCATGATAACAGACGCTCACATTTTGAATGGTCATGATCTGTGTTGCAATTATCATGTTGTCCGGTTTATTATTACCTTATGTCGTACTGTACACGAAGCACTTTAGTACCCGCTTTCAATTTGTGGTTTAAATCAACATGATCCAAAGCCAGTAGCTTTATTTCTTCCACTCAGCACAATAGAAATAGCACCATGCTTTGCGCATGCGCTTTGCAGCATCGGGTGGAGTTTAATTCACCACAAATCCAGTAAAGCAGCATTGTCAAATTAGAAGGTGTAGCACGTAGCTGCAAGTATAATACACCACAATAGATTTAAGTGATCTTATTTGTTGTGTAAATAGTTATTTACAAGTATTTACAATATGCACAATCTACACACTCAATGCAAGAAATGTAACATAAAAGACAAATGTTTTTTTTCTCCCCAGATCCCAGTGTTGCAGAACAGTAATGGTGCTCCTGTCATCGGACTAGTCACTGTGGCCTGTCATCTGGTGAGAGAAGCCAAACGTCCAGAGCTGCTGGGGGACGGAGCAGAGGACAGGGCCGTGGTGCAACAGTGGTTAGAATACAGGGTCACCAAAGTGGACGACTGCAGCAAAGAAGACAGCAGAACTATCCTTAAGGTTTGAGCTAGAAACATGTAACTTCATTATTACTAAAATTCTAATACTACAGGACTGCTTTAGAATATATGCAGCATTTCTGTTTCTCTAAAAGGAGAAAACATTGCTGAGCTCGCAAAGTCTGTCTCTCTTCTTTCAAACTTTTGTGAGTTGGCCTTGTTAAGACACCAGAGACAGAACAGACTGATGTAAGGCCCTACAGTGACATGGCCACAAACGACAGAGAAAAGACCCTTAATGTGGCTGACACCAGTCAGTGTGAAATGGATCAGCGGCCTCTGTCGGCAGGAGCTGGGCGCCTCTCGGCACTGTGCTGTCAGTGGGACGTGTGTGTGTTTGTGCACTTCACAGCAGGGCTCAGTGTTGTGGTGCGGCTGTGGGCTCATGCTGAGGACCAGCATGTTTTCTGGACAGGCCTTTTAAATATTTTAATGGTGCCACTTACAGAAGGAAGTCGCCCTGAGCGGGTCAGCTCTGGTGCCCAGTGGCCCCCTGTCCTGTCCCGCTGCTTCATCCACGTCCTTAACACTTGTCTTTTAAACACGCAGTCAGCTCCCATTAAAGCATCCAGGAATAAAAACTGTCAAGTGTAACTGTCTCACCCCAGGAAACGAAACATTCAAACTGATCTGTGTCTAAAGGTGACATTTGTTTTTGAAGTGAACGTCTTGTTTTTCATCTTAAGTGACATTAAATTAGAAGACATCTGCATAAAACCTGCCTAAGTTAAAATGATGTCCGTCCATATTTTAGTAGTTTGATAAAGTCTGTTTTCTGTAAAGACTGATGTATAGTAGATCAATTTTTAATAAGACACTGTACTCAGTGTAATTTTGGAACAAAATCGATTCAACCTTTTTGGCCTTGTGTTTTACAACATGTCAGCGATGCACTGAGACATGGGCAGGTAGAGAACGTTAAGCTCTGGAGCTCCATGTGCTGGAGCCAGAAGGAGAACGGCCTCTGTCTGATGCTTGACTGGGCTTCAGCTCTGTAGCTGTAGGCAAAGCAAAGCAAGGATCTGATTGTTGAAGGAGGAAATCTGCGGTCTTCATGCCTTGTTTGGCATCACCCATTCTTGCTGCACAATAACTCTATTTGCCCCCAAGAAGCTCTCTGTGCATGGAGTGTTCTTCACACAATGTACAAGTGCTAAGATGGTCCCGTCCCCTGGGACCAGCCGCGTCGTGCACCACATTGCACAAGCCCAAGAAACATGGAGTTTAAAACGGCTTTATTTGATCTGGAAGAGTTTAGTCATTTGGTAAAGAATAAACAAACAGATTGTTTTTGTAGAGCATCTGGGCGAAGTCTCTCCTCATGAGCAGACGATGTCCCCTCAGGTTACATATTATTCACATACGCACAGTTGCATGCTGGGATGCTCGCACTATACCTTACACACACTTACACAAGACTTTGATTGAGCTCAATTTTACTGTTTAGGGTTAACTTGCTTCTGTAAAATAGATTGAGAGATTCCTATGTACTATGAAATGAACTTTAATTGCTTTTATTTTTTGCAGGAGCTAAACTCTTACCTAGAAGACAAGGTTTTCTTGGCGGGCAACCAGATCACATTAGCTGATATCTTCATGTACTTTGGAACACATTCAATCATTGTAAGTTCCCAATGAACACAACCACTGACTTTTCTGACTAATACTGAAATCTTAGTTTTCTCTTTTGGCATCACATTATAAAATACACTTTACCATTTGAGTGCGAGTCTGATTGGATTTACAAGGTCTGAAAAGTGTTCCCACCACTGGACAAAGTCATGTCAACCTTTTGCATTCATGTACAATTTAGTTTTCTCTATCAGCACTTCGTTAAGTCCAACCACAACTTTAATAGGCAATTTGTCACAGCGCATCACACACAATTAGACCAGTCATATGGCCAAAGGGCACTGGGTACGACTTGGCTATAAATGCACGGTTTATAAACACATTCTCACTTGTCTTCAGAGAAATAAAATGATGTGGCACAAAGTGATATCTTGAGCATCCGACCAGGGACAAGTAAATTTGTTTCGCCTCCCAGGATGAAAAAGTCTGCTCTGAATCTGTGAAGACGGACAGAGGGAAAGATCACATGTTGCAATATGTCAGCAGTTGTGGCAGGGACGAGTGGCTGCCCTGTGCCACCAGGCAGAGGGCGTCACTTTGGTTTGTGATCAATGCCGTTTTTAACCTCCGGGGGGCAGAGGTCAGACGGCCCAGCCCTCAACCACTCACTGCCCTGTTGTTCAATTTACCAAAAACAAAATGTGAACATTAAACTGACTGATGCTGGGATTTGATTAAAGTTGAGGCTGGTCTTAATTAAAGCCTTAATAAACAGATTCGTCTGACTAAGCTCATGAACTTTATGACATGTTGTGTATTTGAATGCACAGGTAAATAGGGATGAAATTTAAAAAAGCAAAACTTAAAAAATAAATTAGAGTGTCTTTGTTTTGTATAAAATTATAGTTGCATAAAGAAATATAGAACAGGAAAAATACACATTTTATAAAACAGTGCTACCACCGACTATGATCATTTTAAAATTATTTATTTATTTATTCATCATGTTATATTTGTATTTGCTACCAATTTTAAAATGTTTTTTTGATTCTTTTTAGCATGGCATGTATTGAATGATTTTTTAAGTCCAATTTCTGTCATGTCTGATTTTTATGACAGTTTCAACCATTCATTTGTAAAAAATACTATATTACTAAAGCCTGCGAATTCTAAATCTTCCACAGTTTAAAAAAATGTACTGGCCACAGGCATTTTAATTTTCTCTCAGTTTCAAAGAGACTTTAAATGTGATCTCTCTACCTTTTTACTAGGCAACAGAGCTAGGCACTGTCTGGCTGCTCTGATTGCTTGTGTTAAAGTTCTTCATGACAAGGAAACCTTACAATTACAGACAGATAGTTGTAACACTAAAAGCACTTAACCCACCAGCATGGCATGATACTCTGGCTTTAGGAACAACTTATTCCATCGAAACAAGCAATATGGGTCATTTTTTCAGAGTCAATTTTGTGGCTATGTGGGCTCTCTCAAAGTGAGGATCATGTTTTCAGTGCATAAAAACTAAGCATCTTTTTTTTTTTATCTAAAAGGTTTTACAATGAATCTTTAACTATTGTTTCCGTGTTTTTCCCCCTTCTATTCCAGGTGGATTTAAGTATCCAGGAGAGAGAGCAGTTTGTGAATGTGACGCGGTGGTTTGATCACATCCAGCATGTCCGAGGACTCAGGCATCACCTGCCTCCAGTGTCTGTGCTCCGAAACAGGATCTACACAAGCAGGCACCATTAAGACTTGAGCAAAGCCATGCATTCTCTCAGCTTCTAGGTCCATAACAGCCATTTTTACAACCCAATGTTTGGTCTTTTGTATTAGCAGTTAACAATTGTTACTGCCTTCATGATTTTAAGCTCATATATGTTTGCTTAGCATTTCAATCATCTGCATTCACCTCTTGTACAACTGAAAAGTTACTAGTTTTTATAGTAGAGTACTTTACAAGGTTCACTAAATTATTACAATGTCTCATAAATAATCAAAATGTGAAGAGGAATATCTTCTATTTGATGCCATTATTGTAACATATCAGGTAATAAGGGAGCGATAAAACAGGGAGGCTTTTAAGATTATAGTTCATCGTTTTGTTGAGGTCCACAATTTATCAGTTTGCTTACAGATTATTAATTGACAATACACAACTTCAGCCCTGTCAGTGACTAGTCTAATAAGTTAAAAAGGGAAACACTTTACTGAACAAAAATACAAGGCGATCTCTTAAACCCTTTTGAGTATTTGTGTGTTTGTCCTAAATGAATTGTGCTGCTAACCGGAATAAAATGTGCTAATAATTATGAGATTTCTAGTCCCTAAAGTTGTTATTTTTGTATGCAAATCAAATGTCTTCTGTGCAAACTACATGTACAGAACTTGAGTTGAAGTGAACATGATATCTTCTATAGTTCAGTCATTGTTTCTCTGCCTGGGGTCTTTTCTTGGTCAGTTTCAAACCATTTCAAGGTTATAATGTTTGTTTAGTTTTAACAGTTGTCCACGATACTCATGAAGCGTCTTATCCGGGGTTTAACTGTGTGTTCTTGTTCTCAGTGACTTCCGTACTTCTCTGTCCCACTTGTCTCGAGCGGCACCAGTCGTGTGGGCAGCAGCAGAAGCAGCAGCGAGCAGTTTGAACGTCAGCCCCTGAGTCAAGAGATCAGAGATGGGTCCAATCAGTCCCACTACCACCACTGTTGATGCTCCGGGCCAGAGGAGAGAGGAAGGGAAAGAGAGAGAGGGAGAGAGAAGGGGGGAGAGGCCAAGCCGGCTCACCAGCTGCCACACACATCCAGCCAGCCAAGGCCAGAGCCGGGGCCCCTGGGCGACAGACAGCCACTGTGTGTCATTTCACTGGCTCTCCCACGGGGCGAGCGCTGGAGAGAGGAGGCCGTACAGGGGAGAAAAGAGCACCCACAGGCCCCGGGATCCTTCTGTGACATGTGAACAATGATCTGCCTCCGAAAAACCACTCTGCTGCTTCTGCTGCTGCCGGCGCCGGGCTGGAGACAGAAAGTGTCGTTAAGCACTGTTTTAGGCAAATCAACTTCAGCAGTGGTGTGAAGACAATGCTATGGACACTTGAAACGTTAGACTATTTTGAAGAAATTACAGATTTCAAGTAACTTTTTAAAAGTTTTAGACAATGCTAAGTTGCTTGATCCCATGCATTTGGTGGATAAGCTGCAAAAAAGATATCTTATTAATTTAGCTAAAATACAAAAATTTTAGGGATGTAAAATTATGACTAAATGATGACCAAAATATAGGTGTAGGTATGCATGTATTCTCACTAGTTTATATATGTTTTAATCTAAATGAGAGAAACTTCCAACACAACACTTTGTTGATTAGAGTTTTTTTTGCCTTCTTTGTGAGTAATCAGATATCCCTCTTTACCTGGTACAGTTCTAGTTTTGAGCAAAGTGGCCCATGTTCCTGCAGATGTATTCAAACCAGTGATTAGTCCCAGTTGTCCTTATTATTTTAATTTTTCAGTCAAAATGGAGAAAACATTGCTTGCAAGTTTACCACAGCACAAACAGATGCACATCATTGCATTCTGATTTTATATTTGAGATCGTGAATTGACTAAATGCATAATAATAATACCCGAGTATGTCGCAGCCTTTTATTTTGAAACTCATCACCCAAAATTTGCTTCACATTGCCTATCTATACATCTAGTGTGTTTGTGTACAGCGGTAATAAATCAAAGCAATACACACTACACAGCTCATGACCCGGGCCTCAGACATTTTTCAGTGCCTACTCTGGTTTCCTCCAGGAATTGGTTTTGCTTAAAAGAAAACAGAAGCATTGTTCATTGGTCACTGGTTTTGTAAGACAGCTCGGCCTGTTTTGTGGCAAGTGTTGAGGAGATGTGAGGGATAAAAACAGCTGGCGGCCATTTGAACATGTCTTGTGACTGGATGGAGAAGTTTATGGTGTGGTCTGCTGTTAAAGAAGCTCTTGTGCTGTGGATTATGTTAACATTTAGCTGGAATGTTTCTTTTTTTAAGTGTTTATCGAGGTGTAAATAATCAAGCTTTGGCTTCTCCACAAGAAAGACGAAAAACAACTCCTGGTTTTATGAGAAGTCTATAATTATGGTCATGCATAGTGATAATAATACATGTGCTTTAGTAGTCTATCTTCTTTGTTTTGGATCTAAAAACCTTAATGTGTAAGTGGCAATTCTGGATCAATACCTCTTTTAAAAATACCCCAATCAAGTGTCATATTGGCAGTATAGAGACTAAATCCATCTAAACAACACTATTTACATTTTTTAAAAAGCTATTCAATGGTGTGTTTCACATGTGTAACCAAAAACAGTTATAAATGATGACCTTACACTAGGAAAAGTTTTTTTTTTTTTCTCTCTCTTCTTTTATTTGCTTTTTTTTTTATTCATGTAAAACTATTGTTTACATTTAGGCCTACTGCTTTATTAATCTTCCAATTAAAAACCAAAATGAGAAAATTACTAAACATTTTTCACACAGTCTTCAATTATCATTAAATTTAAAGCAATGTAACCTCTAACAATTGGACATTGTGGGTTTTATACTCAAACATACTACAAATCTTTTGCTTATTTTTTAGGAAAATATTCCAGTACTCAAAGAGAGGTGTGTAATATATAAAATCTTAGATAATATCATGATTGTTGTTTGAAGATTTGCAAAAATGGAATATCGAGTTCATCGTTTGTAGTAAAAAGACAACAAAAAAGGCTGCAAAACTAATTTATTTTTTGTTTTTCTTTATGAGTAGTCATTTAGTATGCAAACATATGAGCTAGTGGTCTTGTGAATGCAGTTTGGGTCAGATATTTTGTTAGATCATTAAAACACTGAGGCTAGTTTTGCCCTTTAGCATATGTCTTAAATTGACCGAGAATGTCTATAGTCAATCCAGTCAAGATCAATTTTTCTGATCATTAAGCTTCAACTAGTATTTGTACATCATAATCGAGATATATCAAAAATTATTGAGATATTCATTCTTGTCAATATCGCCCAGTCCTAGACTCAAATACTTCAGAGTCGTGGTAACAAATTGTGTTTTATTTATATTGCAAAGCAGTAAACATTCAGCCTCACTTTTCATTAGCCCAGCAAGTGCATCCTTCATAAGACCTGTTACTTGAGAATCCATAAAGTAAAGACAAATGTGTAGAGTTGTAAAATTTAAATTACAGGCTACAGTAAAGGTCCATAAACGTAAAGGTCATAATGGTGAGTGGTCAGTGACATAAATACACTGGTGAACCATGAGCGAGCTTTTATTAGTTTGAGTGAAATGAAATGGAAGCAGTGAAAATAAGATGTGTTCGTGTCTATACAATAACATAATGAGCTCTGACAGCTACTTACATAAGGCTTTGTTATTAGATACATAACTAATTCTAACTACAGATGCTCCATTTGGCCTTAATTTGCTATTACAGTTGCTGTCACTCACTTAAGCCCATGTTGTAGCTGCCTTTAGTTCTGGATTATGTGTTTAATGTGTATTTGGACACTTATTGTAATGTATATTTATAGTGCAATTAAAATGGTGTAAAAATGTACACAATGATAGTTTGTTTTCTGCAGGAGGTTGTAGGTTCACATCATAATCCAGGTAAGTTTTGTCTGCGGTTGTAGTGCATAATGAAATGACAGAGCAAAGCTAATCCTTGGCAGACCTATAGCTTATCTGATTGCACTGCATCTGGCTCTAGTTTGTCTTTTTTAATTGTTTACACTACTTTTTATTTGTATTTAAATTATTCAATAAGGGGAATATGAAAATTTCACTTACCTCATTGATCAATTTGTTTTACTATTTCTGCTTTTTTAATCTCTTTAAAATATTATACAAAACACGAAAATTCATCAGCATCTAAAGCTTTACTAAACATTTATTTCTTCCCCAAGTTTATTGTAAAAGTAGAATGGTGAATAAAGGTCAGACATTTGAATGGTGTCATGTATTAATTGAACCGCTTATAAGAAAGAGCCATATGTGTCACGATTGTGCTTCACTTTTATGTTGAAAATCTGCTCTAAAGTTGTGCTAGTGAGACAAAAATCAATGAATGTGAAGATAGCGATGTGCCAATGAGTTTGTGAGAGAAAAGGATGAGTTATAAGTCATCAGTAAGTTTTCACAGGGCTTCTGTTTATCTACTTTGCTATATTATTGCTTTTTCTAGACACGTTGCATAGTATAGGTAGTTAACTAATAGTGTTTTCATTACAAAGTCTAACCTATAACTTGGCCTGTTTTTACTTTCCTCAATGTTGCTAGCCATACTGTAGAATAATCCAGCCAAAGCACTGACATCTCCATGGAGAAAAGCAAACCTTTTTATCAGAAATGTAGGCATTACAACAGTTAGCCTACATAAACTACCATTTCTGCTTTTCTACTTCAACTCTAAACATAGTGTGAATATAGTGTCACTTTTTGTTGCCTTTTTGACCTTGTCCAGGATCTAAAATGCTGGTCCAGTGGCGCCTCGCCACAGGACTCCTCATGATCAAACCAAACTCTGAGATGAGTTCTCAGTAGGTGGTCAGACCAGGCACCAATTATACAGGACCTTTACCCACAACAGAGAAGCACGCTGCTGGAGAAGGGGAACGACCCACGATTCAGAGAACCCAGAACTACCTCCTGCGTATGAGGTGCCTCAGCCTGTGGGAACCTATTCATGGTTTTAAATGACTCTGATGATGGAGAGTTCAGAGGTCAATTAGGGAAGGCGACAGTTTGGTGTAAGTCAGTGTGAGCTGTGCATATTTAGGAAAAAACTTTACCTGGGATTACAAAAATAACTGTATCGTAGAAACCCACCATTTTGTGTGCTAAACTTATAGGGACAAACAAAAAAAAAGTAAACTAAAGTCCTTCATGTTCAGATTGTTTGAGGGCATTTTGTGTTGAAAAGTTTTACTGGGAGCAAAACCTTTTAATAATAACAGTTTTGACATGTTCATGTTCAACTAAACCTTAAAAATTTACCTTAATCTTCATAATTCAGAGACTAAATCACTAGCACAGACCAAAAAGTATATCAATTTTGTTTTTATATTATAATTTTGCTACTGTTCTATTTACAATATAACTACTGCAACTGTACCCACAACTATTCATTATTGTAACTCATTACATTTCTTATTCCTATTTATTCTAATACAGCCAGCTCAAAACCATCACTGTCCTTCATTACATCTCATTAGCGCCGCGGACGGGACAGGCCTCTCAGAGCAACGCCGCGCGGAGGTGAAGGCCACATTAACACGTGATGAGCTCTTCTGACACCATCGTCCACACAGCGACACAAAACCCTTACACACTCTGACAGTTGTACCATGTCTCTGTAAAGATGGCATCTGATTGTCTGTTGCTATTACACATGTTGTAGTGGTGGTGGTGGGTGAGGGATGTGGGGGAGGTGTAGTAAGTCACAAGTCATTGTTACTGTGAGAAGGGTCACCTCTCCACAGATCTGACCTGTAACTTGGCTTTGGTGTGTCACATGCTTCTCTCCATGCAAATAGATACAGTAGGTTTAAAGAAGCATTTCAAATACAGCATTATATAAAGCAGGTAACAGGGCCTCCATCAGAAAAGTTGGATTTTGCTGCCGGAAAAGAATAATACATGTTTTTTGTTCTCTTCTAGAAATTTAACGCCCGATTTTATTTACTTTTACACAAGATTTTCTTCCAGTATCTACTGTATATTGGCCAGTACTTCTGAAACTTTCACAAAAAACATACTGAGGAAATATTTAGCCTTCCATAGCTGATTTAAAATAGTCTAAAACGGGACTATTCTAGGTCAAAAGTAAAGCTAAACCAGGTCTAAACAAGAACTAACCCAAAGATGTTTTGAAATTGACAATGCATTCAGCAAAGAAATGAATTACACAAGAATTGTACCACCTGAAGCAGGTACCACCATCTAGGTCAGTGATTCCCATCTTGGGGGGCAAGGACACTAATCTGAGCACCAGAGATTGCAGGTGGTGGTCAGAACTTTGTTTAGTCAGAGGGTCAAATTATCAAATGAATTATTAATGCAAATGGTTATAAGCACCAAAAGACCAGAATTTGTCCCAAATCTCTGGTTTTGAGTGCAGTAAAATGGATAAACTTGATCAGGAAGTATAAATACAGATTACAGTAGTTTTTGATTTATTGTGACAAGAAAAATGATCAGGTTTAACAGGGTCAACGTTAACAGTCCGTTAGGTCAGAGGTCCTTACTGCAATGAACGCATAACAAAGTTGACCTTTTTAAAGTTTTTGAAACACATTTTTTCATCTTGATAATAACAAACAGTGATTTATGAAACAAAGGATACAATTGTACAATTTCAAAGCTATTTTCAGCACTAATTGAGCATGTTTTAAATCAACACAAACACAGTTGTTGTTTTGAAGGAAATACCGAAGCAGAGTAAAAGGGATCATTTGTTACTGATGTGGCCGTTACCAGGGCAACAAATAAACACACTTTTGTGGTGAAAAGTGCAGTGAGTTTGTAAACTGGTTTGTAAATCTTGTTATTCATGATTTAAAGATCCTATGTTACACCAAACTCTTTACATTTTAACCTTGCTAAAAATGTTGTTCCATCTTTAACAACAACCTGGAGTTACTTTTACTGACATGTTTGAGTCATCCTGCATCATTAAGTTGTCTATATTTTCAAACTCAATATACTTTGCTTCACCCTGTGATTTAGTTTTACTTTTTGTTTAGCTATGCTAGTCATAGAATATACTGTATGTGTATTAATACTTAATCTTGACTGATAGATGAACAGATCAATGGAGCTCAACAGTGGAAGGTCGCCCTGATAAGTAAGTAAATTGGCCCAATGTAAAGTGCCATAAGCTTTTTGATTTAAAATTATTTCAAATATTAAGAGTTTAAAGACATATCGCATGCTAGCCAGCTATGTGCTAACAATTGTTTTCCGTCTAAAAATCACATCTATAACGTATAAATTGGCAAAATGTTTTAATAATGTTGTAGTTTATAAAGCTGCAGAAACAGATTTTAACAAAAATGTAGATCTTTGCGCATGACTCAGCACATAGCTTAATAGTCCCAAGGACGTTTTCAAACTCTTGTTATATATATATATTTTTTTAACCCCTTATGGAGATTTAACATGGGAGCCGGTGCTTGATGAACCAGGAAGTGGGGAAGTCACTGTTGAAGTCCATAACAAGGTAGCCTTGTTTTCTGTTGGAAAAGTTTTACTGACAACACCATGTCCACAGTTAAAGTATTTTCTTTTTTTTTTTTTTTGCCAAAAGTACAAGGCGGTTATAAATCTATAATTATTTTTGACTCAGGTTGACAACAATAATAAAAAATAGTGAGAATCCTCCATACAACTTTAGTGATGGAATATTTTCTGTGCATAAGCAGAACAAATCCTAAAACTGCAGTGTTAAAAGTCTGAAAGAAACAAACACAACTTCAGGTACTGTACTGATGAAAACAAATTAACTGAACATAAATTTCCATAAGTGTTATTCAGCCCCTTTAATAGTTATTATCTAGTTTATCCATATAGTTTAGGGCACTGTTTGGCGATAAAACAACACATTTTTTGCTTAGGTACTTTTACTGGGACCATGTTGTCTAGACTTTGGACTTTTATGCTTATGTTATTGTAAATAGACATCTGTTTGATTGCTTCTGCCAGATTATTGCTCGGAGCTCTTTGCATCACTGTTTTGAATCAGCATATTCCACTTCACCTTATCTCGTCTTCCTTCCCTGGAACTTTCCTCACAGACTTTGCGTGGATTGCATAAGGATCTCAGGTGTGCAATGGGGGAGTTTTTTTCCAAATGTAAAGTGTTCATCAATCAGCGAGATGGCTGGCTGATTCCGAACGCGGAGGTGCTAAGGTACATGTGCGTGACCCGCGGCCAAGACATTGCAAAAGATTGCACCCGAGCCCCCCACTCACTCTCTCACCTCCTATACGCACGCACAATTATTCGCCTCGATCGTCCTGTTGCTGTGTGTGTGTGGATGTGTGTGTGGCCCAGCACATATTCACAGGGTTATGACTTTGGCCTCAGGGGCGAGAGGTGAAATCAGGGTGAAGGGAACGCAGGAGATGAACGCTTTAGTCTGGAAATTATGCAAAATTAGCCACATGCATTTTAATACACAACAGCGGATTCTCAACTGGTTGCTCCGGTATCATTTAGGTTTTGTGGTGTAACGCGCATGTTTAATTAGAAAAGTAACAGTATAAAATAAGGCTTTTTAGTAAGCTAATCATTAGGCAATAATAAGCCCTATTGTTTATAACCCATAGACAATTACTGACCATTTAATCACTAAAGAAGCTTCTGCATAAGTCGTTCCAGGCTCTCTCTCTCCAGACTCCAGGTTCTCTGTTACTGATAAGCTTTTGTAGCTTGTAAAACTTCAGATTCAACTCTGTTCCAGTGGTTGTATAAACTAATCCAGAGTGATATCAGTTTGGTTTCTTCAGACTAAAGTTTTAAGTGAATATCAAATGAACAACTCTGGCACCTAACAGGTTGATAAGCCTATACCAAAAAAGGTGTACTAAAAAACATCTTCATCATTAATGTAAGAGCATCAATAAGCTGCTAAATATTAGTAGATGCCTTCCTGCTTAAAGTCCACATGAATCTTATTTTATCCAACATTTTTACTGTATCACAATATAGAATTTTTACTACTTTTTTATCATTCCACCATATCGTAAAAGTAAATGGGCTTCCACTGCAATTACCTGCGAAAGTAAATAAAAAAGCTAACGTTTTTCTGTTTTTTTTATGGTGCCAAAAAGACCACAAACATACATGTACCACGCTTTTTGTGTATGTATGTTACGTGTTGGTGTGATATTTCATGCTGTGAAAAGCGTGAGATAGAGACGCCATATATTAAGCATGAAAAATGGGCTAAAAACATGTTCATTGTCCTACAATAAAATGTCAACAAAATTGCATAAGGTATGGGATATATCGATATACCGATGTTTTGTTGGTGGCTGATTAAACTGATCAGTGTCAGCTGTTCTGGTTGTCCTAGAGCCTCTGTCCTAAACTTTTTTAAATACATACTGTATATTTGCTTATAACACATAGATAATATTACACCAGGATTGAGTTTCTGTTTATTGAGAAAAAAAACACTTCCAAAGAACTTCATATCAATTAAAAAAGGATATTTCAACTACTGAATCGCTTTGTATAACAACATTGCATTGTAAATTGCTTTGTATATTGTATTCTTATAAATTTAGAGTGTTATTTCTTTTTATTTTTGAGCTGCAGTCTTTTGAGGATAAAAGACCTCTACCTTAAGATGCAAACAAGTAGATTAAGTAAATTCATTCATTTATTCAATTACATATTTAACCTCATGCACCAGTAAAGCTTTGTCTTTATCATCCCATTAAAACAATATAGTCAATCAACTTCTTCCTACTTCCTGCGCTGTCACATTGTGGAGTCGTGCCACTATTCTAACCTTTTTATTTAAATGCTGCACAAATTAGCCATACATTTATGCCCGGCCACCCACAGGTCATGCCACTTAACTTTAACCTGCCCCCGTCGTAATGACTTCTGATAGGGCGCCTCCAGGGAACCCACAACTCACCCACAACTGATCCTAAAAGTAATTGCAGTGGAAGCCCAGTGACATAGGTTATACTTTGAAAGAATATGAGTCAAAAGAGGGAGAGGATGGCATGGGGAGAGGAGGATATTTCAGGGTCTGCTGCCTAAAGCTATCCTCTGTAATTTGACCTCTATGGGAAAAAACACACTCATTTGCATATCCTAATCTGCATACGTCACCAGCACTCTCTCCCGATTACAACACAACAGAGATAATTTGAAACGACTAATTTATTTAAACCTGGAGTAAAAGCCAGTTTCTTGTAACACATCTCACGTCTCAGGGAATTACTCAAACCAAGAGTTGGCCAAGACAAAGTAAACAAGAGTTTGTGCTGTTAACAGCTGTTTTACCTTGAAAAACAGTTCACGGTTCTATGTAAAATCTGTTTGTTTGTTTTTTGCAGCGTTTACCATAGCAGGTACACTACATTTCTAACAAAAAGTTATCACTGACACTTGGGGGTCAATGCTGTGTTATTGACAAGCCAAACTGCAAAAACAAAACATAAAATCAAGACCAGTTCAAATTGCTTGATTCTAGAAACAACAACTACACAAGTCAGTAGAAGCAGACACTTAAAACCTTGGGACAATCTGAATATTTTACGCCATAGTGTGAAAAAATGTTTATTTAGTGCAGTAGGGCTGCAACTAATGATCATTTTGCTAATCGATTAGTTGGGCAGTTATTCTTTCGATTAATTATTTATTATTAGTTGTTTAGAACGCAAAAGTCACATGACACATGACAAGTTCTTTACAAAATTCGATCCAGAAAAACATTTTATCATTAGAAAATAGCAAAAAAGGCTACTGCACTTCAAATAATCACGTACATGTTAGTTGTATTGGCAAATTTTATTTTCAAAAGCTTCAGAAATATTTGACATTAGTTAGCATTTCTCATTTACACATTTTTATGTCATCGCTGCCCATTTGGAGTCAGAAACATATTTTTGTCAGTTTATGCATGTTTGGGAACCTATAAAGACCAGTTAACAATTATTCAGTTACTAAATTAGTTGACAATTAATTCAATGATCGAATAGTTTCGATTAATCGATTCATTGTTGCAGCCCTATGGTGCAGCAAAAAAATATAAATGACTAAAACATGCTATAGATATACTTTTTTCTGTTTTAATTCTAAAAACTGTTTAGTCTGAATTGACCTAAATATAGAATTTGAATTAGTATAATGTGTTATTTGCACAAATAGCTCACCTTTACTGCAAAAAAAAGTGCATTAGTTGTTCAGCTTGCTACCTTTTTGGCCAAAGTAAAAAACTCAAGACTAAAGGGTCCCTGGGGTACCTGCCACCTCCTTATATTACTTTACTCTCTGAACAGGTGCTGGACACTCCCATCGGAAAAGTTATTTTGTGACTTTACTAAAACACACAAAGCCATTTAAAAGTTCTTGCACTTCTCTCAGTCTCCGTTTATCAAAAGTATTGTTGAACCTAAAGACATATGTTATCAATACAGAGAACTTTTACCATTACTCTTACAAATCAAAGAAAACATTTCAATCAACACATTTAGTCTGCTCTTATAAATGAAAAAGCTTACATCGGCGTTGCCCAGATTGATTTGCGATCTGCCAAAAAAGCTTACGGTCATGTTGTTTCTTTTGCCCAAACCTTGGCTTCCTCGTTGTAAGTGTGTTTAGCTGTGACAGGCATGGATAAGCAGAAGACAAACACATTGCTCAAAGGTTAAAGGCAAGCTCATTTTCCAATTTGAAACAACTATTTTTTTTTTATTCGTCACTCTTTGCATGAAATGAATTACAACCTTCACCGTATTACAACAGCCTATGGCCTTGTTGTCAAAATGGCCGCCTGGAGGACAAGAATTGCAACCGAAAACCATAAACGGGTTAAAAAATACAGATTCATAAAAGGAGAAATTGAGCATCTTGTGACCAGGAGGGACAGACGTTGATTTGTGTGTTTTAGCAGCTTTTGACGATAAGGAAACAGTCTTTTAAAAACGCCTTATTCTTATTCGTGGCTAAAATTACTTTCACATGACACACAGCTGATCAGATGGCTCTTTGAAAAGCAGCCACAAATGAGGACGGCGTGAAATCGACATTTGGAACGGGAAGCACAAAGTCATCCTTGTGTCTGCTGATGTTGTGGACGAGAACAGTAAAAAGCCTTTCTCTATACGAAGGAGACGAGTTTCGAGACAGGCTGATGCTTCTTATCTTTGAAGTCAGCTCTTGGGGTTAGGGACACGTGGACACACAAGGAGTTTGGAAGGTGAAGGATGAGTTTTAGGAAATAAGATGTTCCTGGAGATTGGTCCAAAAGGGGCAAAGGGATATGAGGCAGTGATAGAGTCAAGATAGAGACACAATAGAGCTAATGTTTGGATAGGGCAATTAAAGGACAAACGGACAATTGTAAAAGGAGAAATTTGACTTGTGGGCACAAAATTGAGTTATATTTAGAAAACTTGCATGGAATAGAGGTAAAGTATGATTTACTTACTGGGTTCACCGTTTCGACATGAATAGAATATGTTTTTGATAACTATTCTAGCATTAACATTTCATTATCCTAAAGCCAACAGACCATGGTATTTTTGGATCCGAAAAACAAAGCCTAAAACTGCAATGTTAAAAGTCTGAAAGAAATACAGGATGTACTGTACTGATGAATATAAATTAATATTAAGATTAATTAACATTATTTAGAAATGTGGAATACATATTTTGCCAGACTTTATAATGGCTACATAGTTGCATAAATACATGAGTAATTATTATAAACAAATGACAGTGAATAGTCTAGTGGGTAAAAACTTTTAAGGCTTTTTCCAAAATTTAACCACCATGAACCTTTTTTTAAAAATTTATTTATTTATTTTTGTATAGTTAAATCGGTGTTTCTACTTTATTAATTTATTATAAAGTGAGGCATATTTTGATGCTATTTGATGAAAACATGCTTTTAAGTTATAATTTTTTACAAAAATATATAGATAAAATTCAAATATATTATTTACTGTAAATAGAAAATTTGGACTGAATGATTATCTTCAAGCTGGAAACTTAAACTTTAAGATCTTCATTGTAACACAATATTTCAAGCAGACTGCGTCACCATGAGTCATTATCTATACCAGTGCTTCTCAAACTGTGGTGCATGTACGATTGGTACATGCAGTTCAATATTTGTTGTATTTATCGACAACATGTTTTATTTTCTCCTTTTTATCATTTAGACTTTTATCTATTTTTTTCAAATAGAGTCCAAGCTTAGTCTTCTAAAGTCAAATACTATTATTTCATTATTATTTACATCTCTGCTCAAAGCGCTTAAGCTAATTTTGTAGCATTTTATGACATATTTGACAAATGATATATAATTAGTTTACTTTACAATATCTACAGCTGTAGGTTTTCATTGCCAATTTTTTTCTTGCATACCACTTTATAAAGATAGTGAATGTCACTCCTCTCTTTCTGTCTGTCTCTCTTTTTGTCTCTATGCTTCCATCTTCTCTCTACCATCTTCTTTCTCTCCCTGTCTCTTTTATCTCTGCCCTCCTCTTTCCCTCACCTTCTCTCTCACTCCCCTTCCCTCTATTTGTCTTTCTCTTTCCTCCTGCTTTCTCTTTTCTCCTTTTCTCTCTCTCTCCTTCTCGTTATCTTTCTCTCTTTTGTTGCTCTCTCTGTCTATGTTTTTCTACTTTTCTTCCTTTTTGTGAATCTCTCCTCTCCATTTCTTTCTTTCTCTGTCTCTCTCTCTCTCTGTTTTGTCCTTAGGGAGGGAAACTTTGTCTTGTCTGTATTGCCTCTGGACTCGCCGTGTGACTTCCACAGCTGTCACGCCTGTCTTTACAACTCGTATTCACCCTACGACCCCGGGCCCCGAGCATGTGATCACACACACACATTTATCTACATTCACTGATAACATACACAAATGCAAAGATTGAATTTGAGGTGCTGACACGGTGCTAACGCGCTGTGTTATTTGTCCTAATGTCGTTTCACACTTATGCTGCGGTCGTGAATTGTAATAATTAGGCTCGAAGTGAAAGCCAGACTCTGAAAGATGCTTCTGTGACTGGGTTTTCATTATTGACGAACTGTGCAAAAAGCATTTTCTATGATCTGTTATACACTCTTTAAAAGTCTATTGCGCTAACGAGAGGAATGCACGTCATTGTCTTTTGCATGCTGATCAGTGGTCTATATTTTGTACTCTAAAACATGTTTCCCAACCAGGGGTGCGCGACTATTTGCCAGGGGGTACTTGAGATGATTGCAGATTCAAAAGAAAAGTAGAATTGCAAGTATTGTAATGCATAAAATGTTATTTGACATGAATTAAATTAAAACAATAAAATGCCAGGAGAGCTAAACGTTAAAAATTTATGAGTAAAGATAAAATATCCCTAAAAACAGATGACACAGGGGGTACTCCTGGTGTGAGATCATTACTACTACTCAAGACAAAAAAGGTTGGTAACCACTGCTCTAAAATTAATGTAGAAATGATCACAAGCCAATTTTCAACTTTTGAATAACTAAACATGAATAGAATGTAATAAATAAACACAACCTGCTGACTGCACATTTTGTGTAATGGCATCAGTGAAATTGTATTGTATTTTATAATAAGTTTAAGTTAGGAAGCAAAGTGAACTTTAGCATTAAGTCCTCCCACCAAAGTATTGTGAGGAGTTAAAAATGTTACTAATATTATTTAATTCTTTTCTGGATAATTTGAATACAAAGAGAAGAACAATGACTTAAACACTGAAAAATCTTGATTCATCAAAAGTAGTTTTGATTATTTCATGTACTGTTTTATAAGACGCAATCAGCTATTTTCAAGAAAATTTAATATAAAAATCATCTGTTGTGTAAGTATTTAGAGCAATTATTGTGGCCTTACTTCCTCATCAAAGCTTGATTCTGTCACATTTCAGAAGCTAAGCAAGTCAGGACCTGGTTAGTACTTGGATGAGAGACCGCTGGAACATCATGTGCCACAGGGGGATTGAAAAAAGTAGACTGCTGTTGTGTCCTTGGGCAAGACAGTTTACCCACACTGCCTCAGTGTCTGCGTACACTGGGTGAATGGATGTATGAAGGGCTTTGAGTGTCTTGAAAGGTGAAAAAGCGCTAAATAAATAGGGCCCATTTTCTATTTCGCATTTGTTATTGAAAACATTAAACTGTCTAATCTTGAATGTGTTTTCAAATTTACTTGCATTTATGTCAGTTAAGGTGGTAACAGATGAAGTATTGAAATATTTAGTTCTTTTGCATCACTTTTAATATGCGTTTTTGCTTTTTTTTTAATGTTCATTGTGTTACATATGGCTGCACAATTTTGATGGATATGAGGTTTTGCTTGCCTTGACATAAGAAATGTGTTTTTTTATGCTTATCAAATGTCTCTCCTCAAAAGTCACCCTTGCTCTGAAGTCTTTGGTTAAAAGTCCCCATTTGTGTCAGACTTCTTCCAAACACAACAGGAGCATAAAGGATGTCCCCGGCTATACTTCTTGAGCAAAGTCAGACATTTTTCATACAATAATGCTTTCTTCTCCAGTCTTTGTGTGCGTGTAGCTCCGAGTGCTGGTGCCCTGTGTGCTTTTTATAGGTGCCACTGTGATAGGCCCTGCGCTGCAAGCCTCCATTACAATCGTATTGGTTTCCTCTCAACAGTGCTCCTATGGGCACCGTCACTGTCAGAGCGGCTGAAGTTTAGTCAAAGACATTAAGAGATGTCTGCAGGGACAAACATGAGGAACTCCTCTGTGGATGATAAAAGGAGGTGCTGCTGCCTCCCAGGGCCTATCCATAACTTTAGCATGTTTACAGATGACAGGTCAGCCGCGCTCTGAGGTCGGAGTGGGGATTTCTGCTGCTTATGTGAGCGGGGAAATACACTCCATAAAGAGGGAGCTAAATGAATACCTTCTCTTGTCAATGAGGTTAAAGGTGACGTAAACTTTATTGTCCCTTTCGGCAAACACAGGGGACACGTCTCCTGCTATTGAACAATTTATAAGAAAGTTATTCATGAAAGCTATAATTTTGTTGTTTTCCGCTAATTATTTTATGACCTTTCACAAAATGGCTGAACCAGGGTGAAAAATGTTTCTTATTGTTTTTGTTGTTGTTTTATTTATTTATTTTATAACAGAAATTATGTCAATTTTTATTCTTATTAAGGAAAATTACCTTGTTTTGCCCAGCATAAATACTATATATATATATTGTCATGATGAAAATTAGTTGGCAGTGTTATGTAAATACAAACAGACCATTTGCTACTTTCAGTTCAGAAAGCTAGCTTCTGTTTGCAAATCAACACAGCTCCACTTGTATTGGTCCTGAAAGTTATGAAAAGTGCTTTAAAACAAACCATGTTGAATAAATTTGAGGTTTTGAATGTGAAGTAAGCAAAGCATCTGACTGATGTAAAAAAAAAAGGTTGTCTTTAATTTTTTAAGATAGCAAAATGCTACACAGCATAATCTTGTGTCTCTACTGCTTGTTTTTACAGGGATAAAAAAAAAAGTTTGATGCTATGCTGATGCTCATCACTTTACAGAAATCACAAACATCTCCATGGTGCCAGGCAGGTGGCAGTCTAGAAAAACTACGTGTTCACCTTTAAGTGTTTTAGATTTCTAAAAGCAGAACGAGGCCCCAGACTGACATAAGCCCTTGGAGAACAGCGCTGTCACTCTCTCTCTCTGTGGTGGTCTGTGGTGTTAAACTCCTGTCGACCCCCTGCTCTTTCTCACACACACAAACACGCACGCACACGCCGAGTCAGCGCGGGACATCCTGGCTGCAGGGGTGCATCACTGTCACCCACCGCAGGAGCTCCTCGTCGCTCTCAGCACAGACCTGGCCCTGCTCTGAACATACGTAGTGAGTTCATTGTTTTTGTTAGATTTTATGTGCAACATGTTGGAAACTGCTTTTTTAATGTCTTGCATAAATGTGTGGTTTTCTCTTTTTCAGTTGTCATTATGCGTATTTTTGTTTTATTTTCTATACATTTTTACACTGAATTTCACAACATTACATTATTGAATTGACTATCCCTGTAATTTCTTTCAGTACGTTGTTAAGTCTAATTCATTTTACATGCATAATCTAAACAGCTGAATTTATAGCTTGACAGCACTGACCAGCAACAGTTAAATAAGAAAAACAAAAATTGTACATTAAAGAAAAGCTCTGAGGCTTGACTATAAAAAGACTGAAACACCTTCGTTGTTTGGGACATAAAAGAATGTTTGTCTTCACATCACTTGTGTCCTGCAGGAGTCCGTTTCTGAACTCACTAAAAAAGCACCTTATAAGTGGGAAACCTCTGACTCTTTTGAACCTTTGAACTCCGAAAGGGCTGTAGGCTACTCTTAAAAACGTGAAAAACAGAACAAGATCATTTTAAACTCTGCAGAAGTTCACATATTCGCTCACTTACCTAATTCATTTCATGCATCCAATTTATTCACAGTTTAAAGCATTTCTCACAAACAGCAGTTAACAACAACTCAAGCAGTGTATTTCCTACTTTGGGGGAATAAAATGCAGTTAGAAAGGCACTACAGTTCTATTTTTCTTTCATTATATCTTTACTGTTGCAAATTTTACATTTTTTGAGTTTTTTATCTAATTCACTTCCTTATCAAAAACACAGTTTAAGTTTTGTCTATGAGAAATCTTTCGTTCTAAATGTCTCAAATCTGTGATGTCATAGGTAGATCTCGATATTTCCGGCACTGTTTATAAATCCATAACCAACAAGATTGTATTTTTCTATTTTTGTAGTTTTATAGCATTTTAATTGTTTTCCACACATTTTAGCAAGTAGGTCATTGGTATACCAAAAGAACACAACAATGACAGATCTGAAGGTGCCATGTTAAGACTATGCACTACAACAAATACAAAGACTACTTCATGTCAATCAAAAAGCATTAATCTGTAGGTCAAAGTCAAACAGTCACCACTCCAGCAGCTTCTCTAAACTTCGTGGATAGTGTCATGACAGACCCGGCTGTAACTTTCTGATCCTTTTTGGACTAAACCCACCGCTAATCCCTCTAGTTTTAATGAATTCAACAGTCTGCACCGCGCCCTTGATCATTTCTGTGATGTACACTTTTCACCGAGGAAACATCTGACCGTTTTGTTTGGTGTCACTTCTGATCATGTGCCTGGCATTCACAGCTGTCTCGCAACTGGGACAAGAAGGAGAAAAGAGGGAGAAGAAGAAGAGGAGGAGGATGAAATGATGGAGGGGTGGAAAAGATGGAGGCGGTCTATTGGTTCAAATGTCTCTCCATTCAAAGGCAGCACGTCTCTCCCAGGTGACTGCTTAACACCGAAAGTAATTGAAAAGTTGCCCCTGGCTCTGTGTAGAAGTCGCTGCATGTGTGTCTGAGAACATTTGCTAATACACGACTGACTGGGCTGCCTGGATGTAGTCGCTGTAAATAAAATAAAAGAGCATTTGTCAACCACAGAACAGAAGACTGAAGTGCATATGACAGTTTAGACTTTTCAGGAATATAATTATTTTTAAGAAAGTCGCAAACTGTTTTCTCACTGCAGTGGCCAGTGACATTTCGACTTTATATGTGACAGTATGCTGGGCAGTCCTGATTACAGCCATGTACAAACACCTGCTGCATATCTGTTCTGACCAGTCACATTGCTTCTTATACCAAACTAGCAATGTAGCACAGATCCTCAAGAAGACTGAAGTGTTTACTCAGGGTGAGGACGTGACAGTGCCAAAATCTGAGGCCGAATTCCTGAACAGACCCAGGATATCTGTGAGTCTTCAGGGGCTGTTATATACGAACAGTGTCAGCCTACTACACCATTCAGTGTTGAACCTCAGACCTGCCAAGAGTCGACTGATCCAGAGCCCTCAGTCCTGTTTGACATGGTCTGCCTGAGGTTTTCCACAAGGTTGAGACTAGCATTGAAGGTAGAGTCTGTATGAGACCCCAGACATAGACAGCAGTCAAACAGCTGAGGTTGTCTTGCAGACATTCCTGAAGAGCCCCATGTCCCTGACGATCCATCTCTGGTCTTTAAGGGTCTTTCACACCAAACCAAGGGTCGCCCGTCTGAACCGGTTAGGCAACTTCTGCCGACACGCAGCTCACGTGTGTTTGGTGTGAATGGCGCTGACCAGTGATGACACTCCAAAGTCTGATCAGCAACACATTTCTGAAACAAACCAAGATGTCTGCCAGTTTAAAGCAATTGTCATACTATCAACTGAACCTCATGTCATCAAAGACTCAACAGAATCCTGACTAGCTGTGGTCCAAAAAATGATCAAAAATTCCAGACCAAGGCCAATCTCCATCCCAAACAAGAGGGCCATGGCCAAAGCTCCCACTAAAGATCTACTTAAGAAGGTTAAACTCCAGAAGATGCAGCCAAAAGCAGAGGATGAGGTTTTCCAAGAAGCAACTTCATGTTTGATAAAAAAAAATAAGCGACTCTCTCGTCTGTTCACTGCAGCACAAGATCTATTCCACAGCCAGGCCCATTACCTATTACAAATACAGCCTTTTTTGCTTAAAAAAAAAAGTTAGCTTGAATGGATTTGAACAGATGACATTGAATTGTAAGGATACTACAGAAAAAATGTGAGTAAAACTAATTATCAAAATATGACCCCAGCAATAATACTGTACATCAGCAAGTGTTAGCTCTGTGAAAAACAAATGTTCTACTGCTCCTGACATCGACCCTTGACCATGACTATGGTTCATCAAAAGAAGATAACACATTTTTATTGAATTGTTTAAATTTGTATCAAGAGTTCCCACATTTTGCTCAATTTGGCTACTTAATGTATTTGAGATTCATCATTCTTGACCACAATCTGCAAGAAACACTTTTTACAACTTTCATCAGCCAGCGTGAATTAAACTGTGTCACTCCCTGTACTAACTGATTTTACCGAATTTTAGGAAAACTTTAATATTAATCTGTGCTGTGGGGGGGCTGATTTTATGTAAAAGTTGGGTATAGTTCCTTTAATATTGACATAAGTGTCTCACAAACTTATCATGCACTTGATGTCTCTTTATCTAACTTCCACAACTTTTTCCCAAACTGGCAAATGAAACAATCATTATGTTTTAATCTGTGTCTCACCCTTCCCCCTGCAGTCCCCTCTTTTTGCTCTTGTACACGCAGGGCCAAATCTCTTCAGCATTTCCAGCCCTGTGAGCTAATTTGACAGCTCAGGGGGTGACGCTGATTCCAGTTCGCGGAGACAGGTACCCTAGGGCTAGCCAGCTGGATCGCCGTGGATGCTTACAGATTTGGCTTTAGCTTCATGCTGGGTGTCATCTGTCTCTTTGGTCTGGCGCGGGATAATTTCTGTGTGCGTGTGTATGTATAGAGTATGTGTGTGCGGTTTTGACATCATGTGCCTGAGCAGTTTTTGCCTGGCAGCTCTTGTCTGTCCAGGTTGGCCATCAAACGCAAGCAGCATGGCCCTAATCTGACGAGGCACCGCTCCAAACATACCACAGCAGCCCGACAACAGTGTGTGTGTGTGTCTGCATGTGTGTGTTACTTTGACCCCTAGGGCACTTACCCCCTCTCCTCTTTCTCTCTCTCTCTCTCTGCACACCCACTTTTCGACGACTTTTTTCCTCCGCTCCTCTGTCCCACGTCCAAAACCGCCCTGTCGCGCACACACACACAAACCAATGAGGAACTTCTGAAAACATCAAGTGGGTTTTTAGATGATGCTTCACTTTGCCTCACAGTCTCGCTGCTTTTGGAGATCCTGAGGTGGAAACTGCATTTATGTGAGACTTGCATTGATCCTGAGAATAATATATTTTTCACCAGTGTATTTTATTTGGATGCAGTGATCATTCCCTTTGCTCTAGCCCAAATACACAACATACAGTATATCTATATATCAGGTGCCGGAATCACTTTATAAGAATGATTAGGGTATGAACATAATTCTTTAATTCAACTATTAAGCCTGAATCATTCTTAACAACATGTATTGTGACTTTGGTATTTGTTCATGCTTTATTAATGCATGTTCATTAGATAAAGTGATACCAAGTAGCTTTGGCAATTTTTTTTTATTTCAGAGAAATCTTTAGTTGGTTGTCTTCATTGAAACTTCAGTTGTTCTTTTTCCCCAATGGTTTTTTGAGTTTTCTTGCGAGAAGGGTCTAAGACAGGATGCTCTGGACAATTTATTTGCACTTTGTTGTAACATCTGCTGCATTTCTTAATATGATTTTTCTATTTTACATTGTTTTTGACATTGACAAATTTCACTGTTTGATTTTCTGACAATCTTTTTAATAACATTTTAAGTCGTGAGATAATGCTTTGTGATTTGGCTATACAAATAATGAATTGAATGAATTGATTGAACTGCATATGGTCTCTAAATTGTATCATATAACATTTATTTTCATTTGTTTGCTTACTGAACTTGAAGTTGGCAAATTAGAAGAAATACATTCAATTGAGATTTTAAATTTTGTCATGGTGTTTTGACTTTTAAAAGAATAAAAATACATGGGGGTTTTGATGAAACTTAAAATATGATTAAAACGTACATTCTGCAGCAAGATATTTTGATTTAAGAAAGGCTCATTTCAATTTTCTTTCTTCATATTTGTTTTCATGTAGACCTATAAAGCGTGAACAACTAATTATACAAAGACAATCTAAAAGTGTTATGCACATTTAAAAATGTAAAGAACTTGTGTTCAAATGTCCGCCATGTTGCCCTGGTTGACCTGTGGTTTGGTGAAAGCAGCAGCCTTCTTCTTGAGTCAGAACAGAACTGGACAGGAGACACAAAATGACAATGTAGTTTCAGTTATTTTCTAGAAACAAGCTTCAAAATGGCATCCAGAGTCACTTGTGAACATTAACGACAAGCGACACACTCTCCACTGAACATGGAGCGAGATCTGAGGCCAAGAGGGAAAGTGGCACTTCACCGTCACGTTGGCCTGTCCATGTTTGGTTCTGTTTGTGCTGCAAAAGAGAGAAGGGTGTCTCTCATGAAAAACAGAGGCATATGGTGAGCTTCAGACCCTGTCAGTAGACTAAAAATGTAAAAATAAACATAAACTAATTCAATTCAATATTAGCCTTTAATACACATTTCAATATTGCATTCTTGTAGGTAGAAATCAATATTTTAACTCCTTCTTTTCCTCCGTCTTTTAAAAACTATTTTGTAAAAGAATCTGCTTTGGTGGTGCTGTAAAAAAAGAAAAACAGGAGCAAAACTTGTCCCGACAGTCCTGAAACTGCTGTGACTCCATTATATCCCCTGATGAACACATAAACAGGGAATATTATTACACTCTAGACAAACCCCACTCGTCTTGTATCTTCATAGACAACTGTCTGTCTCGTCCCACCCACACTCTAAAAGAATGTTCTCAAAACAGTGTGAACCAACCTACAACAAGTACCCGAGGCTTCTACTTTCAGCCTAAACTCAGCTGTCCAGGGGCAGTTTTACCCATTTTTATCCTCATGTAGTCTTCACACACTATAAAAGAACAGTAAGCCCTCACCAGGATATACAAAAATCTTTTGGGTGAGGGTGTGGTAGGTATCTTACGTAGAGGTAAAGTAACCCCTTTTGGACTACACAGCAATCTGACATCAGGATCAAGCGCCAGAGAGTTTACTGTTCTAAATAAAAAAAAAAGTTTCCCCAATACGGCTTAATAAGTTTCCCTTTTTTTCTGTTTTTATTGTGTTGTAATATTTTCTGCTGTAAATCGACAAAACAATGAAACAGACAAACTCACAGCGAGATAGAGGTTAATTGACTGGAGAGCGACTCAGCTTAACATGGAGTTGACAATTGTGGATTCTAGATATACACTTAAACAAATTGAATATGAAAATTTAGAGAGTGTTGTCTGAATCAAGGTGTGGATATGTGTGCACAGGAGTGGCATCAAAAAGCTCCACAGTTCCTAAAAGTTCCCATCCAAACATCAGCATAAGCATAACATAACATAAACCAGTCAAGATATAGTGGTATGATTATCTGAACAGTGCACACTGGTACATATGATTAGACGTTCAGGTCATTTCTGAGAATTGTAATTCATATCACTGTGATTATATCACACACTTGGATATTGGATTATCACTACTGCATAACTTTAAAGTTTGCCATATCAAAACTCACTTTTTTGAATAAGGTGTGCAAACAACTATTTGAAAAACTTTTTGGGCTAAGACGAACTTTGCCGATCCACATTGTAAATTTTTTTTTGGCCAAATGATTTTAAACTACTGTCTACCACATCACATTGGCAGAGGGACTTCGTTGGCACTACACTGGACACATGACCTATTCACTGTCTAAGGACTGACTCATCGAAAGTGTTGGTGAATGAAACAGCATCTGTAGCAAAGTGAAGGTGGGTGGTTGTGGACAGCAGCAGTTCCTCTCCTCCCTCTGCCTCTCTCCAGCCCTTGGCTCCAAGTGAGTAACACCCTCCTCCCCTTCCCCATCACAACCTCGGTGTCAAGAACCCAAAGAGACCCGCAACAACCGCAGCCAAATGCAGAATAATTATACCCAGTGGGGAATGTGGGCACCGCGGCCGAGGGGGGTTTGTGTGGTCGGGCCGCGGTGCAGAGGAGCGTCACTGACCGAGGCGAACTTGCACGGCCACTGGGCATGTTTTAGTAAAGCACACTCACAGACCTCCCACTGCAAAACTCTATGAGAGAGAGAGACAGCGACAGAGAGAGAAAGAGAGAGAAACAGACAAAGAGAGAGAGAGAGAGACAGGGAGAGAGGAGAGAGAGAGAGAGAGAGAGAGGGCTTCGGATCTTCTGGCTACTGGCACTGTGGCGCACACACAGGGGGCCGGCATGCTTCGGTCCGGTACATTCTGTTTATGTGGAAGTGATGCACCTCGTGGGATGGAGCTGGAGAAATATGTTGTTTGACAAAGAAATAAATAGGCCTACATGAGGTCTCAATACTAATCTGGGTTGAAACTGATTCTCTGTAAAATAACCATCTTAAAACAGATGAGTAAAACATTTTAAGGATTTTTTTTTTTCTTAAAATGAGATTTACCTACAGATCAAGAATAAAATGTAATGACAAGAACATTCTAATTTTGTCACTACCACAAAGACTGCCACAGATTTTTTTTAATGCCTTTTCGATTTTATATGCAAATAATGTTCATCCACTATTAAAAATGCCACTGTAAATAAATTAGGAATGAACACACCTGCTCTATTGACAAATTAGGATAGTAAAACATACTCAAATTAAGTAAAAATTATGCTGAACTCGCTAATCTAATTTGCAGTTGTCTTTTTGCCAGTGTGGTACAAGCCCATTAAAAGTTCATAATAATGCTTCAGGTTAGAGCTTCTGTTGACTGCTCTTTTATTTTATAAAAAGTCAGCACATATTCAGTTCAAGGGATTTGTAGTAAAAAGTAGAAAATTTTAGCAAATTTTAAAATTAAATCTTTAGTATCCATGTTTGACAATGACAATGAGCGTAAAAGAGTATCTTTAACTTCTTCTCACTTCCTTTTGGGTGAGCAGTGTCATGTTTTCTGTGGTAAAACAATCTTGCTTTTGTTGACATTTTGTGATAATTTTGTAAAACATTCAGTATCGGATTTCATAAATACATATAGATAGATACTTTCTTTAGTAATAACTATAACTATACTATACTCTTTTAGATGGCTTACCAAATCTACTCATATTTTTGGAGCAGCAAAAGGCAATAGACCTTAAACTGGGTTTCTATTTAAAGTAGCCTACCCACTTAGTTGAGGCTGAGCTGTGGTAGTTTGTCTTGACAGAGTGTCCCTAAAAGTCTCGGGGCCCGGTGGAAGTGTGGACAAAAACAGAGGAAAGGATATGATCTGTTCTCGTGCAGCCGAACACACGAGGCTCACAAATAATGATGCACCAGGACAGATATTTCCTCGTTATGTTGATGCTGGCTTAGTTTTCCAAATTCACAGATGCTTTGGAAATTTAGCCTCGGAGACATTTGGGAGTTCAAAGAAGAGCACGGCAGCCACTTACACTCCTGTAATTAAATGTAATACTTTTTAAGGCCGACAATGAACATTAGAAATATATTTGTAATTTGCTTAGTCACAAAAAGCACAATGTTATTTAATGACTGATTTGAAGTCAGTAGTGCTAGACTATGTAACTGCAAAATGACAATCTGGTTTTATATGTGTCTAATTACAGTTACCAGCTCACACAAAATCTTTGGCACATACGTATATATTCATGTGCACTAATTTTCACACAATTTCACTCCTAGTTGTTTTTTTTTTATTGTTAAAGTGAAGTTATGTATTCTGCTTTTGACTATCTCACAGATACAATTACAAAAGATAAACTACAATGCAGGAACAGCACACATTTTTCATACTTCATACATAGTCATAGACAAAAAATGCTTGGTTAATTGAGCAATCTTTCTACCTCTATTCATACATATAAGGCAACATTATAGTTTTAAAGTTTGCACTAATTAATATGAGAATTTTTTAGCATGTTTTTTTTTCCCCTGCAGTTTTTTTAATCCGCAAAACTCATTGCTGGTCCTGACATGTTTGTTTCTCCAGCTCTTTCACAATAACTGAAGTCAACAGCAAAGAGTTATTTTATCCTTTGGCGGTGGATCAATCATGTAATCTTTTTAATAGGGCCAAATCAAACTAATGGTGCATGTAATAAGTGCTTAACTAAACTATGTGGACAGTGGGAGTCTTAAGTGGTACATAATTATATTCTTCTAACCAAAGCTGACAGTAATAATGAATTTAAGGTTCACAAACAAACTTGTGACAACTAATATGCAATGAGTGCCCCAAACAATGCCCTATCTCAAACCGGATGAATATGTGCATTTTCCTGGATTATAAATGCATTTATGCCAATATATTTGCATTTCATATAAAACAATTAGCTTGTAAAGAATAACGCATGCATGCACTCACCAGGGATTTAGCTTGAACAATGTGGGGAGCGATGCCCTCCAGTGGACACTGAGGAAACTGCAGGTCTTGGCCCAAAAGTTCACCTGTAATATAAACAGAGGTAATTTCAGCTATACTCACAGATAAACCATCAAAAAAATGACATCATGATTAAGAAAAAAGTGACAATGTGTGAAATGTGTTGAGATAGCTGGTGCCCTTATCATACACACTATCAAGAAACTTTTGAGAGATTTTATAGATTAACATGCTTTGAAATGACTTTAAAATATGTCAGAATAAACGTAAATTACACTGCTGAAATGGCTAGCTCTAATGCTAGCGAGTATTTGCTCGATAACAGGCAGCAACAACCAACGCTAAAATGCGTCGATTACGTCTAAATAACAACTATCACGCATAAATAAATGCTTAAAAACTCAAAAGTCTACTGTATCGAAACGTATTATGGGTCTAATCATGAAAGTATTACAGATCGACCGACCTGCTAACTACGGACAAGGCTGACACCTGCTGGTTTAAAAAATGAACTAAACACTGGGCATGGGACAGAACATGTTAATCACTGTAGATGGGGGGGCTCCAGTTTTACTCACGTTTTTAAGAGTTTAGAAATGTTAACCTCAAGTTCAGGTACATTTTACTGTATTTTCATCGTACCTTCGACACAAAAATACACCAGAAGATTATATTCTAAGACTGAAACGCAAAAGTTAAAGTAGGCAAGAGATATGACTCCCCCCGAATCTGCGGTTTGGTTCAATCTGAATCCAACCCGGAAGTTGTAGTAAATATTTACAAATCAAGTCACCTGATTTTCATTCAGCTGACTTCAATTATGAAAGAAACTCTACAAACTCGTTAATGTGAGAGCTTAGCAAAACGACAAGTTTATCTATCTTCTGCTAACGTGTTTTTTTGGCTTTGATTGTAGTGCGTTTGTCTCTGTCTTGTGAGAAAGTTAGCACAGATAGCAGCTAGCAGCAGGTAATCGCTTTCAGTTTCAAGGTACATTCTACGTGTTTGTAGAAACATGGACAAAGTCATTAAAGGTAAGTAAAACCGTGCGCAATATCTGAAAGTTTTGAGTTTATTTTGTTCCTTATTCATTCAACGTTTGTGTATTCATAGTTATTAAAATGTAGATGTATTTACAAAAAATGCAGCACAATTTCTGATATCTGTGCAAAATCCTATTCGGCTGTACATAGGCATTATCTTTATTTTTAGTTCCTTTTGTGTGCAACAAGTGGGATTTGGTTTTATTGTGTATCGGATGTTTGCTTGCCAAAAACTGATCATTATCTGATTTCTGGATTAATTAGATTATTAAAAGTCATTTGAACTTTTACACCTGATGTGAGTACTGTAATATGATTTGTTTCTGATAGTTACATCTTGGTAGATTTGATAAGGAAAATGGTGCAAGAAGGGAGGCAAACTAATATAGCAAACATACATTTAAAAATTGTAAAAGATATTCTAAAATGTATTAATGTGTCAAGATTTCCAAAAACAAAACAAAATCTACAGATTATATACATGCATTGTTAAAATTATACAAATTTATAAAAAAAAAAATTCCCATTAGTTAATTGAATTATTTGTGTAAATACTTGCTACAGCTATTTCTTGTTCTGTACCACATTTAAGTTGTATGGCAGTTACCATATGTAGGGCTTTGAGTTTGCACTGAACTTATATAAATTGCTTGGTTCATTCTGCCTGTCATAAAAAACAACACTATAGTTTTGTTTCCTCCATTAGAAGTGAATGTAATTGCCTTGCAGATGTTGGCGATATCCAGTCCAGACTATTGGACCACAGACCCTTATCAATGCAGAGACGCGCTACTTTGTGAGAGAGTTTGAGGTACTTACCATATGTTTGGAGCCATAACAGACAGAGACATTTGTTTAATTGCTCTGTGCAGTGAAATGGGACTAAGCTTTTCCCTTCTGTTGTTTAGGAGAAGCGTGGCCACAGGGAGAGTCGACTGCTGGACAATCTCAATAAAAGTGTGACAGAAACCAATGAACAACTGCAGAACTCCAGCTCCGAGGACATAAAGCAGCAGCTGTCTGACGTCATTGCTCGATGTTAGTCTCCCAAGAGAGAGTTCACTAAATTATCTTTGTCACATGTTTAGCACTGTCATTTCAGGGTTCACTTTGTCCACAACAGATAAATGTCTTTCTTGCATCAATTTATTTACTGTTGCTTTGATTTGTTCTCACAGTGGGGGCTGCAAATCACGTGGCGCAGAGAATCCAGCAGAGGGAGCTACAAGGACAGCAGGTAAATCCATCTGAGCCTTCTGCAGAAATTATTATTTTGTCATTGTCAGATGTCTAAAAATAGACTTGGAAAATGATTAACCAGAGGTCTGTCCTGAAAAACCATTCAGTATTTTGAGCCAGATTAAAATGTCAAAATTTGCTGGTAATAATTTATAATGTTTCAGTAAATTGTATTTTTAGCCTGAGCTATTTGCCATATGGATGGTGAAGTAGCTGAGTTGTTAGTACACCTGTCTCACAGCAAGGTGTTCTCAGCTTTGATTTCTGGGCCTTTTTTGGCATCTGAAATTTCTTTACTGCGGCTATAAATTGTATTTTAAATATGTACTCTGTAGCTTATCAGATGGAAGTTTCTGTGTGTTAAAATGTAATAGACCTTTATATCACTGTATAGGGAGTTTGGACAGAAATCTCCGCTGTAACTATGTGATGTCTGTACAACTCAAAGCTATAAAACATAGTCATTGGAATAATTTACCTACAGATATTATAATTGCTATCATTTTTCATCATTTTTAAAATGTTTGTACATGTGACAAAAATAGCTGATATCAAACACTCATTACACATTTAGGGATGAGTTCTATTGAGTGAGCAGGAGCTGTAAGGCATTGTTTGGTTTTAACCCTATTCCCCAAAGATAAATTCACTTTGTTAATAATGATGAGGAATGTTTCTATTTGCCATTTTGTCACCTCAGGTTTTCACTCGAGCCTGCGTTCTCTTTTGTATAGTCATTGTGCTTAAAAGGGGCCTGAGGTGAGGCATTAGAGGGCCTCCTCCAGAGTCCGCTCTGAGGTCCACCTCTTAGCTAATACCACCTCTGGGCCGTACCATTAGGACTGTACTAATCCACGCCTTACAAGCCCATGAACAAACCACATGAGTGCTGAGGGTAGAATGTTTGCACCAGTATCTTCCTTGCATTTTATCTCCGTTAATGTATCGTATTGTCCCTGTGCAAAAAATGTACATTTTAAGACACAAGTTATTTTAGAACGTATTTTATGAATCTCTTACTACTTAGAACTTTGTGCTTCATTTCAGAGCAAACAGCTGCAGGACAACATGGAGCATTTAAAAGAGGAGTGGGCTGATTCTTGAAGGAGCAGCAGAGACTCAAAGAGGAGGTGGACGAGGAGCACGCGAAGACTGTTGGACAAATCAGCGCTAAGTACAACGAAATGAAGAAAGACTTGGAGAAATTAGACATCTGATCTTTTATTGTTCATGATGGTAACACAGTTTATTATGCAACTGGAAACCATATACTTATCCTGCTGGAGCCAAAAGGTCTGTTCTGCAAAAGCAAATTAGAGACACTGATGGATGTAGTCGCTGCTTGGCAAAAACAAATCTGACATGAACAGCTTTTGCTCTTGCGTAAAGTTAGCATTTCCCTAATCACGAATAATAAAGGCGTGATTAACAAAGCTGGATTTTCACAGACCATCAACGCCACTGTTTTTGTTCTTCTGGCACGTTGAGTATGCACCGAATATTCTGGGATATGTCACTTTTGAACAAGCAATCACTGGACTGTTTTTGGCCGCGAAGTTTTCAACATTTCAGCTTGTTTAATGGACGCCTGCCTAAGGGGTACTGATGACATACATTTATCATGCAGGTCAAATATGTCAAGCACCCAAAGTGGGATCATTAAGTGTCCGTAACGAGCTCCTGAGCAGGTGTGTTTTAAGCATAAGCCAAACGCCCTACAATTGAGCTCAAACAGATCTCTTTCTGTGTTGGAACATTTGACCTCCTTCTGTAAATTGAACCAAATCAAGTCTCAAAAAAAACATCTTGAACAATCACCACCAGCTGCGAAGTGTTTACGCTGCCACCTGCCGTAGCAATATAACGTTCACAAATCCAGTATTTGTCTGACTGTTTAGACAGAATGAAACATAAATCTCTATTCTTAATGACCTCTCTGTTTGGCTTTCCCGTTGAACACACACGCGTCCACAGTTTGAATGTATAGTACTGCTCTCAGCTAGTCTTCTCCTCTTCCCGCTGCATTGCCTGTCTTAATCTTCTGTAAACCAAAGCTTTTTCAGGTGGTTAAATGTTGATACCAAAACTCAACACTTGGTGGTACTCTTTCATTCTGCAAAAAGTCAGTGAAGCATGATATTCTACTTTGTCATTTATGTTTTAAATATTGAATCATGTTAAAGACACTACAGTTTATCAAAACATGGAAGATTTAGCAATATATGACTATATTGTCACTGTCTTGGGTTACATATACTTACGCTAATATTAATATTATTATTGTTATTATTATTTAATCTAATATTTGTTTCGTTTGAGATTACTTTTGCATATTTGCCATATTAATATTATTGCTTTTAAAGCCCTTTAAACTGACAACAGTCCTGTCATTTTTATTTAATCATAGTTCTAGAGAAGACCGTGGACATTGCTAATCCATAAAGCCTCATCACTGATTGAATTTTATTTATTTTTTATTAAAAAGGTGTGGATTCCTAGTAAATTATCAACGATCAGTGTAAGTCTGAATACATATCATTTTGCCTAAAGAAGAGAAATGTCAGCATGATAGAATGAAAATGTTTAACTTATGCTTCATATTTTACAACTTTTCAGTAACCTTAGTGAAGCATGGGCAAAGATTTTCAATTTATACCTTAACACACTTCACACTAAGCCTGGATCACTCTTATGTGTTCCTTTATGAGTCAAGTCGTTCCTCTTATTTTTAAAGTCATTTAAAGACTAGTGTTTTGAAGTGTTTCTCTTTTTGGACAATTCAATGTAAAAATCCTAAATCCACACATTTACACTGTTTCTGACCTTAAGATGAGGTCATTCACCACAGTGTTTTGATTGAACTGTGGACAATGGCCAGTCCTGGTCAGGTTGACGGATGGGTGGGCACTTTGGGCACATTCCTGACATGACTAAGAACAGAGTTAATCTTTAAAAATGCAATTGAACAAACATTTGAAATACCCCACACATCTCCAGCCCCACTGTCAAACCACCCATAGTCATCTCCGACCTCACATCATCAATCTGCTAAGTAAAATAAAGATCCTGCTGGAAAAATAAGATTAAAATCAGAACAGGCTGGCAGTGAAGGTTGTGCAATTTACCTTTTTGAAATAGTTAGTCGGGGTTGTCTTGGGGTAACTTCAAGAATATGAATAAAAGTATGTAACGTTTCAAATCTCTAAAGATGCCAGTTCCAAATTTAAATGCAGAAAATTCAGTCTTTAAAGGCCCTCGTTTTTAGCTGCAGATTATTGATACTGGAATCAGATTTTGGCATTGATCCGTGACATTTGTCTTCGTCCCACATTACTGGTCCAGACGATGTCCTGGTTGGAACTTTAATTACAGTTACATAACAGAATTTGATCCATTGCTCATTGGTAATAATTGTGTTTCAGGGAGGAATAAAGCCATTTTCAGGTCATACACTGGTATGAGTGAGTATTGGCCTTTCAATTTACAACCATATTACTTATACTGGTATTAGAACTGAAAAAGCAGGATGAGCATATCCCTGACTATCCAAGTCACACTTTTATGACAGAGGAAGGCTCTCCTCTTCTTGTTTACAGGGAAATATTCTTCCTTTGGCTATAATATGCCACAGTAATTGTATAGCATAAATAGATCTACACGAAGAACGTTCCAAAAGTCTGATCTTAATTTTGATCTTAATCTGGTCTCATTTTGGGGCATCTAGTCTGGTCATCTATTTAGCATAAAAAATTATGAAAACTAAGTTGCAGTTATAGAGTAAAATCATTTTGTTGTTTTTGTGTGCAGTGTATAATTTTGAATTAAAACCCTGTATTTCTCATATATACACTCTGTTCTCAACCTATGTTTAGCAAATGATTGCATTGCTTTAGCCAGAGCCATGTCAGTTGGTGAACCATCACACACAGCGACTCTCTTTTCTCTCTCATAGACAGTATATACGGTTTATACTCTCTCTTTCTCCTCTCTGCAGTGGAGACAGCTCATCACTGGTTCTTAATGAGAAGTGACAATACGGAAATGTGACGCGGCTCTTCCAGCTTAACCACCTTTCATCTGCCTGTCCTTTAATTTTGGTTTCATTGGAAAAGAGGGAAAACTTCATTCCAAGTTGAAAGGTCAGAGTCAGTCATTTTGGAGGAATGCCTGCACTGTATGGAATGGATGCTGCTTTGTATTTGTTTGAGGGTCAAAATTCAGCTGTTTTCTGTTACAAATTGTTTTAATTAATCCTTTGAATTCGGTTCAGACGTCGTTTTATACATTATGCTTACAAAGTACTGCTGTAGCCATTGCTGCAAATGTCAGCACCTTTAACACGACAACACCCAACTTTATTGATGAGGTGGATAAATTGTCTTGCCTAGTCTTGCAGTAGTGCAAACAATTTAACTCTACATAACATGTTTATCCAGTGTTCTGTCCACTGTGGCTTAAAGTGGAGTCAGCTTAGAGACAGTTATAGCAAAGTTGGACTATTTAAAGATGCTTATTTTTAGCAGCTGTTTAAGAATATTATTTAACTGACTGTCTCTGGCCATGAATTTTTTAGAAACAAAATGTTTTTTATTCAGTTTTTTTTTTTTTTTTAGAGTACATTTTACCATAATGAATCGCAAAAGAAATTTGCCGGAGTAGGATTGCAACGGCAACATCCTTACTTGCTCAAAAGTAATTGGCTCAGTTTGAAAAAGACAATGTAGTGCACAAACTGTGCACTGTGTTCCACCAAGTCTCCCATCCAAACACTAACCAGGTCCTGTCTTGCTTAGCTTCTGAAATCTAATTAGATCATGCACTGGTAAACAGGTATAGCCACAACACTGACAGCTGTTTTCCCATGTGTCATTATTCCTTTCTTTTTAAAAAAAAAAAAACTTGACTAATTAGGTAATAACTGGACTGAATGTATTATCAGCATACCAGACACATTGTATCCACATTTGATCATGTTATTCAGTAAACTTTATCGCATTGTTTGTCCTGGTTGAATGGAAAGCACCCATTTGTCGGGGGATCAGATTGCCCTTATCACAGAGCGGGTGCAGAGGGTCTCCGGCTGGGTGCTGCCTGGCTTCCTCTCACGTTTGTGTTGGCACGGCGACCAACAACTTTGAGACCAGAGAGCACCAGGCAGGGTTAAAAACAGGAAGAGTGGTCTGGTCTGGAGCAGGTCCGGAGAGAGGACACAGGAGACCGAAAACAACCTGCTACAATGAGAGAGAGAGAGAGAGAGAGAGAGAGACCAGTCAGAGAGAGGACCTGTTACAGATTTTAGGATTGTCTTATGTTGGTTTCATATTTATTGACTTCTTGACCAACTCTCTTGGCAAAACACTGTCATTCTGTAGGATTAGTTTTCTTGAATAAACTTACCCCATAAAAAGAGGAAAGGAGGTTCTTGTCCATTTTTTTTTTAACAATGTGGTTGATTGAGGCATTTAAAATACATAATCATAGATACTTGAGATAAATCACTCTGGATCTTACATATTGAATAATAAAAAAAAAGTCTTGTTAACTCTTTCAATTAAGTTCTGCAAATTTGAAGTTAGTCTGTCTCTGATAATAAAGTGATACAATGTAACGAGCTATCTCACTGTAACTGGTGAAATCACTTCATGACTTAATTAAAAAAGAAAATTAAACCCATACTTTGAAACATACTTAAAGGGGATCAATACATTTTATGGCTTAAAGTTGGGATAACTAACATTGGTTGTAAATTAGTAAACTAATCCTTTTCCACCAACACGTACATGTTAAATGCAACCCTTTGTGAAAAAATGAATCCACTGAGCACTGTCTGGATTGAATAATAAATATAACATTTTAGTTCTAATCAGGATCTGAATGCTGATCTCTGATTGGCTGAGCTTGAGTGGTCCTCTAAGTTTAACTTTGTTGTTTTTAAAAGGGTTTTTTAAGCCTTAAAGGGGCACGTGCAAGATTGAGAGGAATTTTAATTATCACATATAGTCCACAAACATTTAAATCATATTTATTCTTTACAACATGAATACTTAAGAGAGCACTGTTAACCAATCCACATCAATTGTGATACATTTATACGCATTTGAAATGGTTTATTACATGTCAGAATGTAATATTGACGCTAGATGTCACTATCGTAGTTGGCAAACTGCAATTGAAATGTGCACCCTAGTGTTCAAAAGAGGACATTACTTGGATCGCTTTACTATATTTTTTTCTTACACATTGCCCCTTTAAATGTAACCAAAAATGAGAACATGTTGATAATAACCATGTGTCGAAGGATTTAGAAAAGGAGGTAGTCAGACATAAAAACCTTTATAGTGCTTGCCATGTAAAAAATCAGCTACTCCACCTTTAATGTGAAGAAATGTAGATAAAAGAGCAGCTTTTCCATGAAAACTAACAGGTCAAATAATGGTCTAGTTTGTGGTCATACAAGCTCACTCAATGTAAAGACATATTTTTCTTATATTTGGGGCAACAAAAACAGGATTTTATTCAAGTTTATGTTTTGGTGAAAAAGTTATTCATGCATCTTTAAAGCAGTTTACATCAATATTGTAGTCCAGAATAACAAGTTTATAGTTATTAGTTTAATAGTAAATGCAAAAAAAAAAACAATATATGACATCAAAATACTTGCATTTGCCTCAAAACATATATTTTGGATTCTGTTTTATTTGAGTAACTTTCAACATGTTTTCTTCAGCTAAATACTCTAAGACTAATAAAAACATCTATAAATCTCAAATCAACCACACACTTGAATAATTTGGCGTGTTTAAAGTTCTGGTGAGCTTATGCAGACCATGTAAGTATTTAGTCTTGGAACAGAAGCACACTTTGTGGAGGTAACTCTCTCACCATCACTTCCCTGACAGCAGATTATGAAACTGGAAGACCATTATTTCTCAACTACCCACGGCTTGAAATGAAATGCCAATGAACAATAGTGCTTCCAAGTCAATAAACCAGCACAACAGCACCCAGGGAGTCAGCTATGTGCCCACGTTGCAAGTGTAATAATATGAATTCTTAAGGTCAAGGATTCAAACACGGCATTAAGACAAATGAGGTAAACTGATATACAGGAAATGCTTAAAGTGCAGGTGGAGGGTCTAGAGATGATATTGCTTTGCCCATAAAAGGTTACACAGTATGACTTAAACTTAAGATATTGCCATGGAGATGAACACCAGGTACCAAGCTGAGTTAAAAGTCAATTCTGTGGAGAGGCAAACACACTTGTAATAAAGCATATTTTTCAATGTGTTTTTGAGCAAGAAAATATTCATAGTGATTAAGTTCTAAATATAGCTACAGTATGTTTAAGGCCGTACATTGTAGGCAAAGTAATAACATCACCATGAAGTCTGCCAGAAAAGTTACATAGTTTGTAGGTTAGACAAGAAAACATAATGAATATAATTTGTTTAAATTAATTTCCAATCTTTTCCATTTTAACTTGAAACTTTATCCCGGTTTGGCCATTTTTCTTTTGGTTAATGGCATGATAGTAAAAAAGTGAACTGGTTACCATAGTAATGAGTTTATTTCTGTTGATAAACTGGCCTAAGCTGTTATATTTTTTATATATAGGCTATTTAACCTTTACCCAAACCTATTTTTCCTAACCTTACCCATCACTCTAACCCTTTTCCTAAACTTAACTGTTCTCCTAAACTTAGTCATTGGCCCTCCAGACCCGACTAGCTAGCATTAACCTTTCTTTTTTTTTATCTTACTTCCTGAATGTGAATGGTGAACATCAACAGTAAACTGTTACCCAGCAACCACATGTGCAAACTGATCAAAAGTCATTTAATACCCAGAAATCTATTGTTTGGCAAATAAAATCCGTGGAAATACTTTTATTTTAGTTGAATTCACTGTTAGAAAAATGCGTTTGTAGTTTCCCATGTCCTAGGTTTGAATCTCTGCTACACTTCTGTTATTTTCATCATCTTTCATGTGTTTCATCACAAACTACATTGTCTATTTACAGCACGATAATATCTCTCAAAATAAAGCTGTAATTGCACGCACTGGCAAATAAACCAATTGAAATGTGGCCGGATCAGATGTCCAGTTTGAGAAGGAATGATTATAAACTTCCTTGTTAAAGTCTTGTTAATTAGCTGGACCAGATGAGATGTGAGGATGTCTGGTTTGCTTCACTTCACAGACTCGGTAATACAACGATGCTCAGCGAGGGGCCAAAAAACACAAGAGAAGAGTCCAGCATCAACAAACATCTTCCACAGGTCCATCTGAACAATAGACAGAGGAGAGTGAGAGAGACTGAGAAGGAGAGAAAAGAGGCACTGGATACAAGAGAAATGTCTAAAACTGTGCCAACTACAGGGATTAACTTCTGTAAAACAAGTGGGAGGCAATCATTCTGAAACTTTTTAAAGTGAGCAATATAAAAACAGAAGAAAAGCTTTGACAATGACATGGAAGCATAGATTTTATATGTCACAATGTATGAAAAATCGAAGTACTGGGGATAGAATATGGTTTCTTTTTTAGTGCTTAGAAGTTGAGGCATCTGACTTTGGTGATAAATAAGTTAGCTTTGTTTTTTTGCAGCGTAACGAATACTGGAAACAACAACTTTATTGTCTGAATCAAATATTACAGTATTCTGTGTCTCGTAGCTGAATGCCAGTGTTTTGATTGGCTATGCTCTATTTTTCACTTTTGGGTCTGTAAAAACATGATTTTACATAAAAAAAAATGACTTTATTGTCACTGTTGCTTTGGGGAACCTGCAGTCAAGAATGTGTCCCCTGTTGTTCCTGGTTCAGGCCCTCTGTTCCTCTGAATGAGAACTCCAATATCCCACACAGCTCTGCCCCAAAGTTAATAAACCAATCAGATGTGGTTCATTGAGGAAATCTCTGTTGTACGGAGCTCAGGGTCATCTTGAGTGACAGGACAATGGGGTGGAGGTGTGGGGACTGCGGCCAGGGCAGTGCAGATGTGAGCCCCATGGGGAGTGGGAGCTGGTATCCCGCTCCAGTCTTCTCCAGGGAGGCTCGGGCGCTGCCGTTGGAATGCATGGGAGAGGTATTCACACGAAGCTTCCAGGATTGTGCAAGAGTATAGGTTTAATTCTAATTCTTGTTTTTCTTCAAAACTGTGGTGGAAGATTTTTGTGCACAATTGGCTGCTTTTATTTTATCCTGATGAAGATTATTCTTACCTATAAAGTTTGTTGTATACAATAGCATACATGACCTGTCTTGTACTGCATCAGGAATTGAGATATAGCTCTATGTACTGGCTGAAAAAGAAATTACACAGTAGAAATACTGGACTGTTCTTGCCTGATATATAACAATGCAGAGATGATCAAAATGAATGGATTATTTATTCAAAACAGTGCAGAAGTTATGACATCACAAATCTTGGAAGTTCAGAACAGTGTTTTCTGAGGCTCAGAAGGGAAAGACTAGTATTTCCACAGATTCATGGAATTGTATTTGGATTGATTCCTGCATGTTTGAGTATTATTGTATTGGCCTTCAACTAATGCTTGAGTGCTCAAAAAATGTCTTTTTTACCTACCACCTACCCCCGCCCATAATTCAGAAATTCAGATTTTAAGTAAAACAACCCTAACCCTACAAACATCAAAATTGATATGTAAATACTTTACAACAAAAACTAGTCTTTTAAAATCTACTCTATTGAAGTTAAGTTTTTAAAAGAAGTTTTGAACAGGATCAGCTGTTATTTTTGTTTTACATTGAACAAATTGTGATTATTGATCTGTATACTGTATATCATATTTTCTGGACATGGAAAAAATGTAACAGGTCTTTTTTTAAAATCAGGTCCTTTACTTAATAATCTGCAGTATATTAAATTCAAAGTGCCATCCACATTGAGAAATTGAGAAATTTGTGTTTATAGTCTCTCAAACAAATGTCTTCACTAAGTTACTAAATAAAACATCAAATATTCCTCATTGCCGCCAGCCCATTTCTCCAGTGAGTCTGTGTCTCTTCCTTCAGCTGAGTTTAATGTCTTTACCATGGACTTCCTCAGAGGAGCAGCAGCAGCAGATGAAGAGCGCGACCTCCAGAGAAGTTGGAGAGCACCTGTTCAGTCCTGCTCAGGTGACTTTCCCATGTGTGTGCAGCTGTAATACATATTAATAATAAGTGTAATTATCAAACAGTGTGATCGCAGATAACCTCAATGTCCTCAGATGATAACGTTATCATCTGAGGACATTGAGGTCCTCAGAATCAGCCACATGTGATTCAGCCAATCACATGTGGCTGAATAATATTTTAAAATGTGGAAATGAAAGAACTATATTACTCATAAGCAGCTTTGCTCATATGCATTTTCACTTTCCTTGAGTTTCAGAATGAATGATATAAAAAGAAAAGCTAGATCATCTTCGTATTTTTTTTTTTTTTTTTGCTCTGTATTACAAAGACAGTGGTGGAAAGTTGCAGCTAGATTCTAATTGCCAATCCAAGCTAATTTCCTTCACAAATATAGAATTCAAAAATATTTGTGCGCGTGAGGTTGTATATACTGAACAGGCTATGCAAGTCACTCAAGGGTAACCAGGCAGAGCGAACAGTTTTCAGTTAAGCAAAAAAACACATTGTGAATTCCCAGCAGCAATGTCATGATGAGGATATGACACACCACAAGTATACAATGAAATTATTCTTCACATTGGTTTAGGTTGATCAAGACTACTAAGATCAGAACAAGAGTGCATAAAGTCCACAGTATGGGTTAAAACTTCTCAATAGACTGATTTGAGTTCTAGAGTAGAGTTTTATAATCATAATTGCTGACAAAATTAATGCATGTATAAAAGGATTTTGTAAGAGCTACTAGAAAGATACAATACCTTTAGTTTATTTGGGTATACCAGATAAAAAGCAATTTGGCAATGAGGTAAGAAAAATATTTCCATTCATCCAATAGTAAATATTTTGTCTTGAAACAAGTAAAATAAAAATAGGTCTACCAAGTAAATCTTAACCAGGTGAAAATACTCAAATTGAAGACATATACAGTTTTTGTAGTGAGTGATTTACTACAGCTGCATCAGATCATGGCCATACTTGCTAATCAATCAATCAGTCAGTCAAGTTCATTTATGTGTCTCTTCTCTGACCTTAAAAGTTAAAGAAGAGGAAACTGTTGTGTTCTTAGGCAAGACACTTGACCACATATAAACAATTGGTGGTAGAAGGGGTCAGTTGTGGTCATCTCACTTATGCCAGTCTGCCCAAGGGCATCTGTATTCACTGATAGTGTATTCTTTAAGAGACTTTGACACGTCTGTACACAGCAAGTGCAAAGCATTTTTGTCCTATATGCAAAAGTTTGACTTAAGTACTAATCATGAGCTATAGAAATGAAATATCTGTGGAGCTTGGAACGCTAAAGCACAACATGTTTACTTCTTTCTTCTTTCAAAACAACAATCTTTTATTATTGTTTCCACCCATGGTACATTTTGGAAATGAATGTGTCACCTTGTTTACACACCGGTCTTGGGGGAAACATGACCATATTTCTGATAGAACTGATTCTTGGAAGCTTGGCAAGGTTTTCTCCACAACAGCTTTGTCACTTCTGAATGTTCTCAGTGACTAAGATGAAAGTCAGCTGTGTCGGTTTCCATGTATTTTCCTGGTTGGACTCCAGTCATGTGGGAGGGCCCTTTCTCCGCCGCTGTTCCCAGGACAGGTGCTGAGGCAGTGGCTTCTTAGCACCAGTTGTCTGTTAATGACATTGCTTCTGCTGGTCACATCCTGTGTACCGGATATGATACTGCCGTGAGTCTCTGTGATCCGAGTGGAAAAAAGTCTGGCTTTGGAGCACACTATGTTCATTTATGGGAAGAAGATGGTGTCTTGGGGCGTAGTAGGTAAAAGCCATTGCACAGATGGAGTCTAAAAAAGTAATTGCCATGTGTTCACATGATAAAAATAGGACTGGTCAGAAATAGCAATAACATTAAATAGTTTCCATCCTGGGAGAGTCGAAAACAGTGGTATAAAGGATTATGTGTCGTTAAAGAGTGTATGAAAAATGACTTACAGGTTGCACTTGTTCAGCCTCTGTGGGAGAAGAGCTGAAATTCCTGATTTATGATCTAAAACAGGAAGTCGTTTTAATCTGTCCAACTTAAAAAAAATGCTTTGTTCAAGACTTTTTTTTTTAATTCACTTAATAGAATTTTTAATAAATATTGTCGTTTGACATTATATTATATAAAAAGATGTATCTTTTGGTTTAAGAAGAGATATTATGGAAATAACATAGTGGTCTTGTAATTTACATTTTGTGCACACAAAATTGTTTTAAAATTGTTTCTAAGCAGAGTCAATGTGGGAGGGACTAGTGATGAGCACTTACAGCTGTAGTGGACAACACAAGATTACTCAAACATGCATGAACCAATCCAAATACAACTTTGAGTAAATGGCCACAATAGCAGAGCGGATATCGCTCTCGTCTCACAGCAAGAAGGTCGCGGGTTCGATTCCCATAATGTGTGGAGTTTGCATTTTTCTCCCCGTGTCTGGGTGGGTTTCCTCCGGGCACTTTGGTTTCCCCACCAACCAATAGCATGCATGTTAGGGCAATATCCTCCAGCTACGTAGTCCTGACCAAGCATAGCAACAACATCTGGAGATGGGTCCCCGAGCGCTGCACTGCGGCGATCACTGCTCCTGAGGAGATGCCCCAGAGGCATTGAAGGATGGGTCAAATGCAGAGGACAAATTTCCCTAGGGGGACAACAAAGGATACCTTAACCTTAAATTACCAAAAAAAACACTCTTGCGTACCATTTATTACCAGTCTAAATAAAATAAAATAAACAAGTCTCCTTCTTTGATTTCTATATTTTCTTAATGTTTAGTCCTTCTTATTGTCTCTCCATCCTCTACAGCAGAATATGCCACCTGCTGACGCTGCTCTCCGTCCACAGCACACACCTCAGGCAATTAGGAAAATAAACAGACTTCCCTCTGCTCCCTGGAGTCCATTAATCTTTCTTTTTCCTATTACAACATGTTATTGCCGCTCTGGCCAGGTGCCCAAGCTCAACAATAGAGTAACCAGTAGACACCGCAAGTATGCCTGGCCTCTGCTTCACCGCCAGAATTTCAAAAAGTGTCAGCAGCTATTTGGACCCATTTAGCGCGGCTATACGACATGTTAAGATTAAATAATGATGTGTGGTCACAGTCTTGCCACAATAACAATAGAGCACAGATGGGAGGGTTTTTTGCCTTTGTGAGATACATATTTTATCCAGCACAAAAAGTCAAAGCAACAGTGTATCGTTTTTCAGTCCATTTTGATATAAGAGCTCAAATAAACGTTGGCGGGTGGTGTTTTGCACATTCCTGACAGATAATGTGATCTGATCTGTCACAAAGGCAAAATATACCTTTGAAGTCAAGTTTGACCTTTTAAAAAATGCTGCTTGTCGAGCTACAGGTGCAGAGAATTTCAGAATCGTGTGAAACTGGGGTTTTCATGAGTCAAGCCATTTGTTTAAGGTTTCTCAAATATTACTTTTGATCCGGATATAACACCACAGTTTATTTGCTTTAGTGCATAGCAATTTTAGTTGTAGCACTGTAATAAAATTACAGAAACGATTGCATGAAACAAAATGATGAATTATCAGAGGACTTTTGTGATCCTGATGCCTATAATAACACAGTAATTGTGACAAATAACCAAAATGCACATTTAACTTAACATACTCTAATCAGAGTAGCTTGTTGCTTACTGTTGATTGTGATAAGCACTTTTACATTAAGTTGTAATATATTGTGAAAAAAGCTTTTTTTCCCCTTCATGGTGCAGTGCAGTTTAAAAACATGTATTTGTTTGATTTAAAACAAATAAACAAACAAACAAAAATGAATGTAGTCTTGCACCAAGTGCCAATTTTGCCCTTTGTCCTAGCCGGTCGGATGGTCTTAATTATTCCTCTGTTGGCCACTAGTGGCTCTCTCCAATACACTGTCAGTGTAGAAGGTGTGGCTTCAGCCAGATGTGGGGGTGCAGTTTTGTTCATTGAACCTGACACATGCTCACACCTGTGACAAGTGAGCAGCTGCTTTAGGATTACAGGCAAAAGTAGCTGTAGCAGCAGCTTCAGTTTGGAAAGAAACTATAATATCAGAAGTCAACAGGCTTTATGTAAAAGAAAAGACACATTTTAGACAAAGTTGTTAAAGTCTGTCAAGTAAATAGACTTTCACCAAATAGATTTCTATTATTATAGTTTTTTCACCAAATAGTTTTCTATTATTACACTTTTTTTTCCAAACTAAAGCTGCTGCTACAGTAACATTTGCCTGTGATCACTGCTCACTTGTCACAGGCGTGAGCACGTGTCTGGTTCACTAAAGGAAACTGTACCCCCACATCTGGCTGAAGCCACACCTTCTAGACCAGGGGTGTCGAGCTCATTTTGACAAAGGGCCACATTGGCATCGGGGTTGTCCTCCAAGGGCCGGTCGTAACTGAAATTAACCTTACTAATCTTTGATATACGACAAATAATAGTTGTATTTGATTATTGTGTATTTATTGAAGTGACAACACTGAATATACATCTACATTAGACCTATTGTTTCATTAGGTCAAGACATACAGATTACTTCTGGCACTTAAATAAAATTCAAGTAAACCTTATAAGACCTTGAGGGCCGCATGAAATGAGGTGGAGGGCCGCATCTGGCCCCGGGCCTTGAGTTTGACACCTGTGTTCTAGACTGACACTGTATAGAGCTTGGAGAGAGCCACTAGTGGCCAACAGAGGAATAATTAAGACCATCCGCTAAGACCGGCTAGGACAAAGGGCAAAATCGGGCTGTATATTTGTGGTCTCAGTACCTCAAAATTATTCTAAAATATTATATATATTATTGATATAATATTTTTTTTTTGGTAGGTATTCTTAGCACTACAAATAATGGTAAGGTTCAATGTTTGTAGTTCATTCAGCTTTCTTCATCTGAAATGACATCAGACAATCACCAGAACATGACCACAATGACTCAAAATCAAACTTATTACAATAAGTCACATGTTCCAGATAAAAAAATATTCTTCATAATGTCATTTGAATGTCAAATTGTGTAATGTAAATACCTTTTTGGTTTGGTAAAAGAAAAGAACTGCACTGGAATTATATTTTTTTTAGACACAACTTTGTAAATAAATTGATGTTCGTTTCACAGTTTATTGCATTTAATGTGTTTCTGATTAAATGAATGCACCTAATGTGAGACTCGTGTCTGCATTGCAATCCTATTTCAAAACAAGACAAGTGAATAGGATACAAATATGAGGATATTAAACTTTTGCTGTAGTTTACTCACATTAAAGAAAATAAGAATGTTTAACAGAATTAATGCATTGTAGATCGGCAAAAGGCTGTTAATGACATTTTATTTTTGCTATATGTAAAAAAAAAAAAGAGAGAGAGAGAGAGAAAGAGAGATCATTTGATTTCATGCATTTTTCAATCTATTGTTTTCTCTAAATACCCATACTTTGCTCAAATCCAAGTCTGATAACCAAACCCATTGCATGACATATCAAAACGAAATTGTTTTTTTTTTTTTTATTAACTAGCATTTGTTAATGGCCAAAGCCTCAATTTTTAGTTTGGTCTCTCCCAGTTTGTGACAGTACCAACTTTTGCAACTGTTGCAATTTTTGTCATATTAATGCTTAATTATAATGCATAGCCTGTTAGTATAATTTTTCGAATTAACAGAGTAGCTTTTTTTAATATCTTCTGTGATTAACATTTTAAATTAAACTAAGCTTAAATAATAAAAATAATACAAATAAAAAAGTATTATGCAGCCCTACTAGTTTCAAAACCAAGCCTGCAAACGCACTCACTGGTCAAACCCAAGTCTGCAGATTTATTGAAAAAAAGGAAACAACATAAAAAAGAAAGGTAGATAATGTGTTAAAACACTACATCACACACCTAAAAAGCATCTAAATTCTCAAATATAAACTAGTTATTCCTGTGTTGCATGAAAAAATAATCGAAGCAATTTTAAAACTGGTGCATCAATCAAATAAAGTCTGAAAACAAGCACACTAGTCAACAACCTGGGCCTGGAACCTTGCGCTGCAGACTCTGGTCAAAAAGCACTCAAGCTTAGGTGGTCAGAAACCACCTGGGCCTTAAACCTTACGCCGCACCCAAGCTTGGAACCTTAAATCTCACACACTTGTCAAAAAACACCCAGGCCTGAAACTTATATTGCATAAACTGGTCAAAATCACCCAGCTTGGAACCCTACGGCGCACACACTGGTCAAAAACCAACCGGCCTTGGAACTTTACTGCTCAAAGCAGACTCTGAAAACCCACACTAGTCAAACCATTCTAAAACCTGACAAACTGCTCAATTCAGTTTGAAAACCCGACACACTAGTCAACACCTAGTCTGAAAACCCAACACACTGCTTAAACAAGTCTAAAACCTATACTTCTCTCAAATACAAGTCTGAAAACCAAACCACTGTATGACATATCAAAATAAAATTGATATTCCAAAATGAATAACTACCATCTGTCAAAGCCTACACTTTTCTTCTATATTTTGTTTTGTCTCTCAGTTTGTGATAGTATTTGTGTCTATGTAGATCAACTGAACTCTCAAGGCGGACACCAGCCAAACAGGACATGAATGCTTAAATTTCATGTATAGCCTTTTAATTTAACTTCTCAAATTAACAGAGTAGAAAATAATACATATTGCATATCAAATCAAAATGGTATTAACCCAAAACCAAAGTCTGCGAAAAGTAGGAATGCACCGATCCAGCTTTTTCAGTTCTGATACCGATCCCGATAATTTGGCTTTAAGTTTCTGCCGATACTCGATATCATCTGATACTACTGTAAAAACAGAAATAGTTTTTGTTTCTTATAAAAACATAAGAAACTTGGGCATATAGCTTTATATAACTGTTACGTATAGTGTAAATTACAACTGAACAACTTAATCTGAATAAAATATCAAACGTTATGAGACGTTCTGAATGAACACCAGTAATGGGAGTCCAATTTGAATTAATTTGTGAATTAACTTTTTCAAGCTAGTCTGTGCAGATCCAAAAGGACTTACCAGCTGCTGGGTTAGATCTCCGGAAGTTTGTTCTAATGGAGAGGGTTGCTTCGGCGTAAACCTACTTGTTTTGGCCTGCTCATAAGATGCTCATCTTGACTCTACCAATATACATCTTTTTCTTTCAGCTTTTGTCAACAGAATTTATTATTGTAACTATGTTGAAATGAGCTCAAAGATTGCCCCTGTGGTGTTTTGTCTTTTCTGTTTAGTGGGGGTAGGTCACATTTCTACCTGAATATGGTGATAATTCTAATGCTTCTGTTTTAGGCTGGGCTAAATGTGGTCCACACTTTGTACATGATGTTTTCACTTACAGTTTTGGTGTTGAGACTGAAATGTCTCATAATAAACGGGGCCTACAATGTAAAAAAAACACTTTTCTGAATTTAAAACCATGTTGTAACAATGTTTTATCATCATGCATGAAAAATGTAGCGTGTGCTTGAGTGAGAAAAAAAAATCCCCATTTAGATAGAGTATCTCTGCCCATTGTACTTGTGATTACTCAGACATGACAGATTTAAAGTAAAAGTAGGGTTTAAAATGTTCATGTAGCCACTTTCCAGCAAGGCAAAAGGGGTATGGTAAGCTACAATTCACAATGACGCAATTAAAATTATGGAGTTTAGAATAGGAAATATACTGTACCTGTTTATATTTCAAAGCCGTTTTAGATCAATTTTATGTTTTACAGTGACAAAGTGTTTCATTGTTTCTTCCTATATGTTAAAATACACAACAGACTTCTTTTAAACCAGCCATTACACAGATTGAACTGGTTTTATTTTGGTGATAAGGTTCTGTTATCAAACCAGGTTTTAAATCTTGGGCTTTTCGAAATTGTGTTTTGTGTTTTGATCACTTTGGTACTACTGAGCTTCCCTTAGAAACTCTGAATCTCAAGGAGACATTCCCGGACATTCACTAAAATAAAATAATTGAAATAGTTGTATTGACTTGAAAGGGCTTTGTACTCATGAAAACAAAAACAGAATAATAAAAATACTTCATTACAGGGTGTGGGGCAGTAAAACTTTAGTCATCAAGATTAAAGTGAAGCAAAACTTGGTTGTTAACTATGTATCGCTAAAGCAAATTTGCACATTTTGGGCAATCTAAAAAACGGGAATGTCAGATTAAAATATACAGATGGAATTTGGGAGATTATTTATTCTTCTTATTATTAATATTAAATTCTAGTTAAAATTACCCACAAGTAAGATTGATACATTTGGTTTGAGAGGCTCATATAAGGGTCCTGTTGAAGGACATTTTATTTGGAGAAATTGTGGATGCTTTGGATTAACTGAAATGAGAAAACATCTTTTGGAGCCGTAACAGAGCAAACTGACTAAAAATCAAAAAGTGTTCTGTTCCCACTGCTGTTGTTATGTTCTGGAGTCTTTGGGAGACCCCTTGTTTTGAACTGCACTGTTTCAATGGTTGCCAGGAAAAAGTCCCGACAGAAGCCGTGAGAGCAGGAACACTTCATAAACACCTCAAACCGGAGCGGCTCACTTCAAAGAGCCGCTGTGCATGGTAGGCTCATTCTCTTTCACTTTCACATACCGAACCAGTATTTTTATGAAAGAAAGTCTCAATGTGGTCCCATTGTGCAACTTCATCCTGTCCCGCTACCATCAAAGACATTTTCTGCTTTAAACGCTACAGATGGATTTAAAAGCTTTCATAGCAGTGGAAGTGGCTAAAAGGCAGCAAAATATGAAACTGGTGCGTCCTTATTTTGCTGTCTCTCCAATCGTACTTTGGGAGTTTGAGTGGCGTCCTAACAGTTTACTGTATATTGTCTTGTTCATTAATTGTACCTGCTTGGTGTTTCTTCGTCCTCGTTTTATTTATTTAATTAAAATTTTCACTGCAGACACATGTTTTGCTCACTAATCCTTCCTCCTGAACCTCATAATTTTTGATACATTTTGAAGCGCAATTCACAAATCCAGAAACCAGTTAAACCTTTCTGCCATGTTAAAGGCTTTTCCTCTAAGAAGTATTTTGTAAATGGAGCACATTGTGTAAATATTAACTATTTAGTTGTATTCATCAGCCAATAGCAGCACTTTGATTGGCTGTGCTTTAATGGTCCTCTTCACTTTCACTTTGTCCATAAAAAGATCTCCTTAATCTATAGTTGCAAACAAAAATGAATTAATTTGGATTTAAATCATGTGCTGAAGGATTGTTAGAGTGAGAAAATAGACACTTTAAGTACAAATTTCTTGTTTTGCACTGTGAAAATCAGGTTCCTCACCTTTAACCAGAGCTTGCTGAATGTGAGACTGTAACCCTGACCAAAGTGTAGGACTTACTCATCGTAATAAATCGTCATCATTATTTTTTCCTAAAACAATTCTCCCACTAATTTCCCGTTAAATCTTAATGAGAAGGAAAATCTGACTCACCTGACCTTGCCCGTGCTTTAGTTTAGGAGACCTGTAGAATGTTTTTTTTTTTTTTAAACCAATTTGTTAAGTTATTTCATAAATGTCTTAATGCATTTATAGTCGTAGTATCACTGTGAGGGCAGCCAATATGTGAAAGAAAGGCTGTTCTCAGGTGTGAGGGGAAAGTGTAGTGTGGGCCAAAGTACGGCACTGGAGCATGGCTTATAGGACCATTTAAAATCAATCAACAAACAGTGGACAGTCTTTCCACTAGTCCCTATAGCACTAATTACAGCTCAGTTTAACCTTTGTGGCATGAGCTCATTGGGTATCCCTTTAATGTTGAAATGATATATTACTTTTAAAATCGTGTTTTACTTAAAATCTGTCACCCAATGAGCTCAGGTGTTAGCAAAATAAAAGGCAATGTGTTTTGAAATAGTGACATTTTTGTTTTAAGGCTAAATAAATGTTATGAAATGATGTAGCTGTTGTGAAAACATATATTGGTTGGATGTATTATCAAAACTAATACTCAACTTTTTTAATTAGAACATTTTGGGCCTCATTTTTCAAACCTAAATTGCACTAAATGAATGGTATAATCTGAAAGCATGTGTTTTTGTGAACGGTTTGCTCTCAGTTTAATATTGGACATTAAATTAATATGCACCACATCAGTTTTGGGTGTTGGTGTGAGATCAAATGTTTTGCTCCCTATTGCACACTAGCAAATGTTTAATATAATGTCCTTTTGTCTTCCTCAAAGTGCATATCATATGAGAGCCTATATGTCGTGCAAACACAAATTCTGAGTTTGAAGACAGCAGGAGAGGTTGGGTACCACATACTACCTCAAATTTTCTTTCCAAAAAAATTTTTAAAAAAAATCTGATTGAACGCAGGAAGGAATCTAAGTCTCAAGTACATAAAACTATGAATATCACAATTTAACAATAAAACAAAATAAAAAATGTCATAAGTGTAATACAATATACAAAAAGAACAAAGACAGCCACAGCTTTTAATACTCTCCAACTAGAAGGCTTATGTCACCTTTTCTTTTAGCCTTTATTCTGGTTTAAAAAAAAAAAAGTCAAATCCAGCAGAAAACGTGTTTAAACAAATCAGTGGTTTAAATATTAGACAAAATTATATAAGTGTATTCTAATCAGAAGCTGAATTACTGATCGACTGTGGTCGTGTGGTTCTCTCCAGTTTCACTTTGCTGTTTGCAAAAAGACCTTTATTGACTATAATTGCAACCAAAATTAATGCATGTCAATATTAACCATGTGTCAAGGATTTATCAAAGGAAGTTGTCAGATTTAAAACTTAGTGTGATAATCAGCTACCCCACCTTTAAGGTTATGTAAGATAATGTATCTGTTTTTTCAACAATTCTGTAAAAAAAAAGTAGGTGAGGCCTCAGTAGCTCAAGTTAATCGATCTTGTGTTGTGTCCTTGGGCAAGACACTTTATCCAACTTGTCCATAGCATGAACAAGGGAAAGATAATAGTAACCACAGGCTACAGTATAGTTAATGTCATAGTTTTCTTTTTGTCATTTAATGGTAATCAGAAAATGGTCATTAACCATATCGTACATTGCCATACAAATACAACAACAATCTGTATCTTAAGATTTTGAGGAAAGCTTAAAATCTTAAGATAAATGCATAATTTATTTATTTTTTATATTTTGTCGTATAAATTCTACTGATTTCCCCCAAGTCTATGTTAGTGACAAAAATTGGCGACTGTAACCTTTGAACCGAATACAACACAGGACAGTAGATGGACTCATGAGACTTAAACTTCTTTCACGTCTCAAATGGATTTTGTAGGCTAAGTTATGAGTTTGTTTTTGTTTGTTTTGTTTTTTCAAATGTACTTGCTGGACAAACTGTGACAATTGTCTCAGGTGTGGTGTCAGTGGCTCCAGTCTTGTGTTGTGTCCTTGGGCAAGACACTTTATCCCACTTGTCTATGGTATGGAAGTCGAATGTTTACACTAACTAAACATTCAATTTTGGCATGTTTAAGTGAATGTTCGGTAAATTCACAGCATTATAATTACAAGTTACAACAGCAGTGTAAAATCAGAGCACATCATAATAATGCTGGATTTCTGTGTTAAACATGTGCAAAAAAGAAGGTTCTAGTTTATAAGACATACTCCAGTTTCAAATCATTATCATCCTTTTATTTTGACTGTAGAATGTCTGCAAAAGAAATTAAATCCACAGACTTTTCTTTCTAAATAGTTTTCAGCCACTCGGCTTCCGTACTTCCCTAAAGAGTGGCACTTTTTCCAACCTGTCAGAGTAAAACATATGAGGAAGTCTTTGTCGCAGACTTGTAGAACATTTTCCTAGCGTCTCTATGCAAATTCACAGGTAACAGGATTTGCGTTTCATCCAGTGCCTCTATCTGTTTACGTGGCTCGCGTAAAGAGGCGTTCACTGTGCCAAACCTTTCTTTTTTTCTCCAAAACCAGCAGCAGGAAGCTCGTCCACTCACCACACACGGAGCTCCTCACCATGGCCTCGGCACTGACCCGCACACCTCTGCACCTCTGTTTAATTTACTGTACATTGTTATTTTCTGGCGTAGTTTGTGAAGAAGAGGAAGATGAACACGCCAAGCATTCTTACACTGTAGACATGTTCAACGAGGCTGTGCCAACTGCTCCACATTTTGTCATGTTTTACGCACCGTGGTAAGTCAAAATTGTCTACTTTGTGAACAGATCTGCAAAGTCACTGTCATAAAGCGAATACAGTCGTGCTTAGAGTGTTAATTTTACGACTCGTGACATTGAATTGACCGCGTTTCATTGGGAGAAGAGTTGGAAGCTACCCGGCATTTTAGCCACTAAGCTACTTTTAGCCGCTCCATCCAATGAACTGCAGGCTTAGCTTACAGGCTAGCAGGCTAAACCGTGCAAGGACGTGGTCAAAGTTATGCTACAAGCTAGCTTATTACAAAAAGAAAAGCCTCAGCACAAATGACATTTGTATTTTAAGCAAAAGTCACTTGGATTGCTTGGGAAAATAAAGTTTATGGCTATGTGCGCATACGTGGCACTGATTGCATCCTGGTCATGCCTCCAGGGGTCTCTGACAGTGTTAGTACAAATCCTAAAATGCAATGAAACCACAGAGTGCGTGCACAAAACGTATAAAAGTTGCATGGATTGTTAAATTAAATGAAAAGAGATTAAGATTAAGAGTGTCAAAGAAACATGTACTTAATTAAGACTATAGTGTTGTTATTTAGAAATAAACGATGGTATTTGTAGATTATTTATTTACATTTTGTTCATTGGTAAACAACAAAAAAAAATCATCTAAAACGGAGTAGAAATATCAGGTGGTTCATAGATCTGGTTCAAAACTGCAGAACTAATAAGCCCCGCCTCTTCATTGTATAATCTGTAAGTATTTATGTAGCCAATGTAAAAAATGAAATAACCCCACAGATTTGAGCCCTAAATAGTAATTTTCTCGGTAGGAGGAATCACAGCAAATCAAACTTTGAGAAACTACTGTTCTAACTCGATTAAACTCTGAGAAGTGAATTTTCTGTAACATGTCCCATTTACTCTTCTGATTGTCACAAGAATGCCATATTTGGATTTTGGATTACACTTTTGAGCAAAACCTGTTTTTGTCCCTCAAAGCTCTACTGTCAGGTTTCCTCTCACTTTACAGGTTATGTCACCTTTTAAAGACACGTCTACTTACCTTTGCAATATTATCCAAGGCAATTGTCTCACCTGAACTCCTTGAAACCCATCACTACACAAAATACATATTATATAGATGTAAGAAACTGTAATAAATTAATTAATGTATTGATGAGTTCTCTGTGCTGTTCCTGTTTTCTCAGGTGTGGACACTGCAAAAGACTTCAGCCGGCCTGGAATGAGTTAGCAGACAAATACAATGGCATGGACGACCCTCCGGCTTATGTGGTTAAAGTCGATTGTGTCCAGAATACAAAGTGGTGCACAAATGAACATGGGATTAGAGGCTACCCAACGTAAGTCAACGAGATATGACTTGAATAGTAACTATCTGATCATTATTCAAGATTTAGGTTTATTCATAGCAGCAGCATGATTTTTGCTCTTTCAACACTAGACAATGATAATGATTGACAGAAATCCTTAACTTCTCATGTGACAGCAGTTCTTATAGGGCTAAACTTGATGAGCAATGTGCAATATTTACAGGCATATTTAAAATCTTGCCAGAATGATATTTTACACAGCTGTTAAACTGGGCAGTGCTGGAGAACTAAAAGTGAGAGAAGGCAGGAGTCTGAATGTATAAGGAGCTGTGTGTGATTGGCCAGAACAGATATGCAGGTGTTTATTTGCCTGGGATCGAGAGGCCACGCTTCAGCAAATTAAGAGTGGGTCTGGTCACCATTCCCCCGCCTGCTTTTCATATCAACTCCACAACGTATGGGGCAATCAGATAACTTTATTTGAGTGACACAGATGAAACAAAGAAGCTGATTGGTCATTTGTCATTTAGACCAAAATCTAACTTCACTCACCTCACATAAAATTTCCACTGAAATTGAGGACCACAGTGGCCAGACAATATATTTTTTTACATATTGTCTGGATTTTTTGACCTCATCATATACAAAATTTGGTAGCTCACTTTTAAAATTGTCTTCACAAATACCATATGACCAGAGGTGGTGAAATCTTAAAATATGACATAAAACGCAAGTTGCTTTTACTAAAATCAAGTGTTTTTATTGCAAAAACATTATTCAAATGTGTGCTTACCTCATCACAGCTCTGACATTTTGTGACTATACTTTTCTCTATAAAGACAGGAGTAGTTTAATTTCATACTACAGAAAATTGTATGCAAAGCAATAACCTCCTCAGGGAAAGAAAGCATGTGTCAGAGTGAAAGTCTACTTTTTTATATTAACTATGATAAAATCAGTTCTTGCTAAGGTTTGGTTTTTCTGGCTTCAGTGGGAAAGTACATCTTGTCCCTAAATATTAAAATTGCCAAATCATTTTGTTATAATTGAGTGTAAACATTTGCTCTAAAGTCTCAAAGCATCAATTTACAGCGTTGAAGTTCTCCACTAACAACTCACTGAAAAATGTGCAAATAGGAAAATCCTTTTGACAGTTACTTGATGCGACCAATAACTAGATCAATGTTATTCTGGCTAGTTTTTCAATTTGTAGGGATGTCTGTGGTGAAATTTTGTCTAAAAAATTGCCAATTCCACTTTTGGCTAAGCAATTTCTTCTCATTATTCAATTAGACTAAAGCTGTTTAAACCAGAGCAGGAGGCTGTGAAGTACCAAGGCCCCAGAGACCTTCAGACCCTGGAGACGTGGATGCTCAAAACACTACAGGATGAACCCGCAGTGAGTGTAACAGCTGTGAACGCCTCGTCTTTTTTGCACCTGTTTGTCACAAGGTGTTAATTAAATGTCCCATATTGTCGTCTTTAGGAGCCAGAGAGCGAGCAGGAGCCACCCAAAGCCCCTGAGCCTAAACAGGGCATGTACGAACTCAGCGCCAACAACTTCAAAACACACATCTCAAAAGGTAAAGCTTGATTGCAGCTACTGATAATCAAAATGGTTGATAAGATGGTACTTTAGTGAAGTATGCTCAACAAAAGTAAACACTAGGGGTGTTGTTTAGTCGATTAATTGGTCATTGTATTACTCAGCTATGATTTTTATTTGGATCCTGCAGATGTATTTATAACATTAAGAAAAAGTTTAGAGTGAATTTTTAGTTGTACGGTTTAGGTCCCAAACATGGTCACATCATAGCGATAGTTTTTAGTTTCAGGACATC